>CM060731.1:35969332-36569332 GCA_030704615.1 Takakia lepidozioides | reverse complement strand
TGTCACAGCCCCTCACAGCCCGTCACAGCCCCACAGGCCACAGGGAATAGCCCATCACAGCCCGCCACAGCCTGTCACAGCTCATCACAGCCCCTCACAGCCCCATAGGCCACAAGGCACAGCCTGTCACAGCCCGCCACCGCCCGTCACAGCCCGTCACAGCCCCTCGCAGGCCACAGGGCATAGCCTGTCACAGCCCACCACGGCCTGTCACAGCCCCTCACAGCCCGTCACAGCCCCACAGGCCACATCGCACATCCTATCACTGCCTACACAGGTCACAGGGGTCACAGCCCCAAAAGCCACAGGCCACAGGGCACAGCCTGTCACAGCCCCTCACAGCCCCTCACAGCCCCATAGGCCACTGGGCACAGCCCGCCACAGCCTGTCACTTCAAGAGCCATGCTCTATCTAGGCTTGAGGTTGAAACCCCAACTAAGAACACGCTCTACAAGTGTCGAACTGTCACATAAGAGTAGATCAGCCCCTTACATTCTCTTCTAGTTCTCTAAAGCTTGAAAACAAAAACCCAATGGACTGAAGGCATGCTCCACACATGCCCCACTCTCACCACAAGAGAATCAGCCCCTTTGCTTTCTTTCTTGCACCCACTAGCCTGAAAATACACGCTTCAGCGGGCTGGAAGCATACTCCACACATGCCCTACAGGGAAGCCAACCCCTTCCTTCCTTTCTTGCACTCCCAAACCTGAAAGTACAAGCCTTCAACAGGCTGAAAGCATGCTCCACACATGCATTGCTCTCACATAAGGGAAGTCAGCCCTTCCCTCTTCCTTGCTTGCCCTCTAAGCTTGAAGATGGAAGCTTCAATGAGCTGAATACATGCTCCACACATGCAATCTCTTCACACAAGAGGTATCAGCCCCCTATCTTGGCTCCTTAGCTCCTTGATGCTCTCTAAGACAAAACTAAGCACTCCACAACCCTTGCCAAGTTCCTAAAACCCTAAGGCTTACATTTCCAAGCCACAAAACACTCCTCTTCTGGTGCAAGAGCTCTTCTTCCAAGCTCTGAAACCCTAGGTGCACATTCTATGGCCTTGCCGCACCTCTTAGCTCCTGTTCCAGCCCTGTTCTTGCCATGACAAGAGCCCTCTCAATGCTGAAGCTCGAGATTGAAACCCAATCTCAACATACTCCACAAAGTGCACTGATTTGCCCCCAAGCCAAATCAGCCCTTTCGCTTGGTCTTGCAATCCTGCAGCATGGTGCTTTCATATCTGAAGCTGAAGATCGAATGCCAAGGTCTACCACCTCGTAACCCACATCGCCTCCGCTTCTAATAACCAAGAGCTCCACGGTGCTCCTTGCATAACAACCTGGTTTCTCTCATTAGCAAAAACCACAAGTGCTACAACTAACTCGTATCTAGCACTCACAGATACGAGCTCATCTTTCTCGAGATAAAGAAGAAGAATACAAGCACGAGCTCACAAATCTGAAGCATAAACTCATGCGTATATAACCTCATCACTCAAATACAAGTCAAGCCAAGTGCACCCCACACCATGGGGAATCCACACTACGGCGCCATAGCTAGGCGCGGTGAGGCTCAACTCGAGAAAGATGAGCCCACCGCGATCTGCCGTGAAGATAACAACGCCAGGTGCCCAAACATGTATCGGCCCCTGGATTGACACTTGGGTCAATCCCAAATGTCAATATATAAAAGCTAGCTATTTCCTAGCTAACTTCACACTAGTGGTAAAATAACTTGACAGGTTTGTTGAGGAAGTTCAGTGGAATGGAGTCAGCAAAACTCAATTTGGCAGTGGCTGGGATATAGGAGGAGGAAGATAACTATCCCACAAAGGTGGTCAACGTGTTGAACAAACCTACTGGTTCCGTGGAAGGACCGGTGGTTGATCACCCATGCCAAGTTGAAAGGACCTGTACACAAGATCAAAAACCAGCAATTGACGATGCTCTAATTCACAAGTCTGGTGAGGCTGAAGTAAGGGTGCCGAGTCAGACGAAGGCTGGAATATCGGAAGAAGGACTCACAACTCCAACCTTTGAAGATCCAGATTTTCGAAACTGCATTATAAGGAAACCAGGAGGTGAGACAATTTTGATTCATAAGGAAGAGTATCAGCTCATTGATCAATTCCACACTGACCTTCATGCCAAAAATGTTGAGGAGGATCAGCTTGTGGAGGGACAAGCTGGCGGCAAGGAAGGTGTACGAGTGGAGCAGCAGCAGAATGTCAGCATAAGCGTGCCCTCGGATAGAGCGAAGGGAAGCTTGACGGGCTGCCATCCCTTGCTCAAGTACCTGCAGTTAAAGACAATGAAACAAAGTCAGAGGCAAGGGGAATGATGGAGACAATGGCACTATCGTTGAGTAAAGGGCATGCAATCACATCTGAAGAAATGCAGGAGTAGCCTTTGAAGGATACAAAAAGGGAAGGTAAAATGGTGAATGATGGGGAAAAGGTTCAGAGTGAGGAAAGACAGGAGATGCAGGCTGAACATCTGGCAGAGAGAGTGAAGGTTTTTGACTTTGAAGTTGAGCAGCCACTTACTTCTGGCAACAAAAGAGAACGGGTCAGATTCAAATGGCGCCCTGGAATTGACTTAATCAGCCTGTGGAAAGAATCTCTCTTGGTTGTGCAGCAAGAAAGAGACCAGATAGGAGAGAAGATTAAGCTCCACTAGTTTCCACAATTTAACATCTTGCAGGAATTGGGGAGAGAAAACTTACTTGATGAGAGTCCGGTGAAGAAGCGTGTGAGAGAGAGAAGGAATGACTGTGAGCAGGAAGTACGAATACATGCTAGCAATGTAATCACAGATGACCAGCAATCGAGACAACAAACTAGGGGTGATAATGACAAGGGGGTGGTACTTCTCTTCTTTGGGCTGAAGCTCTGCACGAAGGAGCAGTGAACAAAAGCAAATACATGAGGAAAAGGGAAAGCAACTTGAGCAACCAACGACAGAAGGAAGCTGGCAAGGGAGTGAGTACTCCCTGGATAGTGAAAAGGGCACCTTGTTACAACGGGGCGGGCTCTCGGGTTTGAACTCCTCACCATCTGGTGTAAGCTCATGGAGTTCACTCACTGCCAACCGACTTTCCAAGTTCCCGAGTGCCAAAGGCAGCAAGGGCACTGTTGAAGGGGATGAATCTGAGGAGCACGAGCCAGACATTTGGAATGACATACAAGCAATGCACCTACTTACGTTTGGAGAGATCAATGACTACCTGAGTTGTGATGAAGGAAAAAGAGTCAGAAGGAGGGTGAGGCACTATGAAATGAAGGACGGAACCCTGTTGTTCAAAGGATTGATTGTACCAAGGCAAGAAGACATGGAGGCCCTCATACGGAAGATACAAGTGGAACTTGGACACTTTGGAGTGAAACGAACTCAGGCTGAGATCTGCAGGAGGTTCTTCTGGCACAATCGAACCAAGCAGATACAAATGGTGCTGAAGACATACATACGCTGCCAGGCAGCAAAGACATCTGGAACGCTCCGGTAAGGGGACATCAAGCTGTGCAACATTCCCGTCAGAGACCTTTTCTATCGATTTGCACTTGACACAGCAGGGCCGTTACCCAAAACTAGAGAAGGAAACCAGTATGCGATCATGGCCATCGATCACTTTTCAAAGTGGGTAGAGGCAGCTCCAGTGCGTGACCACACTGCTGCGCTCACAGCACGGTTCTTGGAAGTGCAGATCATATACAGGTATGGGGTACCTAGTGTGGTGTTGACAGATCAGGGAAGCGAGTGGCAAGGAGAATTCAAGAAAACATGTCAAAAATTTGGAATTCGACACGAGAATTCAGTGCCCTACTGGCCACAGTGCAACGGCATGGTGGAGCAATTAATAAAATCATTGAAGCAAAGCATAGTTACCTTGGGAAGAGAGACAGGGAATGAGTGGGATCGCGATGTGTACAAGGTTGCTTTTGGGTATAGAATCAATGTGCATGCATCAACGAATGTTTCACCCTTCAAGGTCCTCACAGGCATGGACATGCGAATGAGCGTGGACAATGAAATTGGGACGATCACCAAGATAGTGGAACTGAACGATGATGAAGCAGCCATATCTGACATGATCCAGAAGAAGGTAGCAGCTATTAGGGCGATCGAGGTAAGACTCCGCGGCAACGTGAAGAAGGCACAAGCCCGGCAGTAAAGGGATTACAATGCCTGCCACAAGCACAATGATGAGCACCAGCACCTGGAGAATGAGAGCCTCGTAATGATGTTGAAGCCCGGTGCGAAGAGAAAGATGCAGGATCCCTGGGAGGGACCCTACCTTATGGTGGAGTATAAGGATGATGCAAAGGTAAAGGGGAGTGAGGGAGGACGATGATGCATGCTGCAGGATGGGGCAGGCAAGCGATGGACTCGGCCACAAAGAGAGCTGAAGGGAGTGTGCACGATGAAGACTTCAGCACACATTGAGGATGCCCCCTAGGACAGAGACAACCAAGGAACGGAGTGCACCACAACTGTGGGTAAAAGGCGTGTGTCGGACATGGATTCGGTCGGGATACTTGTCGGGTGACGAGGGATGGATGAATGGCCAGGAGATGAAGGTGCGAGGAAACAGTTCATCCGAACTAAATCAAGGATGAATGACCAACGAAGTGAAGGGGGCAGAAATCTGTTATTTGGGTAGATTCATGGGGAGTGATGGATGGAGAAGGGATCAGCCGGCAAAATTGGATGAACTAGTAAAATTCATCCAACTAGTGACAAACTGGTAGTTGGCAGATTATTATAACAGAACAACAGCTAAACTAAGGCCTTTGTCGTATGCATGCAGCTTGAAAAGGGGAGTAATACCTGCAAGTTTGCATTAAGACCTTAGAGAGAAGTTCACGTGACACCAGCATGGCAAATTTATGAAGTAGGCAGCGCACCGTCCGGTGGAAGGGTGGCTGAAGGGGATTTAGGAGTGAAGGATGGAGGAAGACGGGCTTTTTGGCACGACTGAAAGTATGAAGAGTGATAGATGGAGAACGCGGAGGTGGTATGGAGGTGGTGTTGGCAGTAAAATGGAGTGAGATGTTGGTGTTATGCATGCTCTTGTAGACTGAAAGTGGAAGCATTGTAAATTAGGAGTCATGTTTTCTCTTGAGCGATGAGTGTTGCTCAAGAATGAGAGTGGCATGTAGTCTGAAAACAAGTGCATGAAGGAGTTCTCTTTGTCGTGAACTTGTAAGAACTTCATACGACAAGCACCGAGTATCATGCAGTCCAACTTGTTGGGGCAGATTGACAGTGCAGCCATGAGAACTGGGATGTAACGATCAGATGAGGAAGGTGGAACGTGCAAATACACGGATCAGATGAACCATCGAGTGCTGACTTCTTTTGCTTTAGATGAATTAAAAGAAAACAAATAAACAACAAAAAGAGTGATTGTGAAAACATCGAGAGAAGGGAAAGAGAAATAGCTAGGGGACTGGATGTTGTTTTCCTCTTCCGCTGCAGCAGCATCTATTCCTTGAGCACTAATGAAGTGGGACATGTGACAGCAAGAAGTACAGGGAGCCCCTCTTTTGCACCACAATAGATTGGTCTTTTCTCATGACAGTCTTAAAGAAATCAGGCATCCCACTTGGCTTTCGCCAGTGGGTTCAGATTCTCCTTCAAGGTGCAACCAGCAAGGTCATGATCAACGGGCATCTGTCCAAGCCCTTTTCGTTACAACGCTCGGTCAGACAAGGGTGCCCTCTGGCGCCCTTTCTCTTCCTTTTTGTAGCTGATACCCTTGGTCACATGCTGGACAATAACACTCAAGTGAGAGGCCTCTACCTGCAGAACCCAAGAAATAACCACCACAAACAGGTTAAGGATTCAATGTTTGTAAATGACACATTTCTGCTGCTTCAAACTGACAATCTTTCCATAACTGCGGCAGAAAGTACACTCTCTCACCTCTGTAGTGTCTCTGGTTTTAGAGTTAACTGGTCCAAAACCAAAGCCATGCTTCTCGGATACATATCTAAATCAGCCATAGGAGCCAACCCTACGTGGGGATAACAACTTGGGCTTCAGTGGCTTAAAGAATGTGAGGCCACCATTTTACTAGGGCACACATTCGGTATCAACCTATCAAAAGAGCAGCGAATAGGTCCCACAATTCAGAAGCTCAAACGCAACCTGTCCTACTGGGGGTCCTGTCACTTATCTATCACTAGCAGGGCATTAGTTGCCAACCAAATCTTGCTGGCAGGGATCTGGTACTTTGCTTCAACTTGGAGTCCTGGGTCAAAACTCATCAAGGAAATCAAAAGATTAATCAGGAATTTCATCTGGGGAGTGGAGTCTTCCACCCAGAATAAAAGACCCCAAGTATCCTAGGCCCAAATATGTCTTCCAAAAAAAATGGGAGGCCTAGGTGTTCTGGATCCAGAATTGCAAATCAAGGCTCTTTTAGGAAAATGGATCCCTAGATTCATAGGACCGGAGGGAGGCTGGTGGAAGCTCAGGATCTCCTCCACCATTTCCTCCTCCTCTCCCTTGCAGCGTGTCCCCTTGCCTGCATCCAATCGCTGGCTGCTGCAGGCTTCAACCACAAATCTCCCAGGTTCCCCTCTTTGGTCTTCAATCTGGAACTCCTGGAATTCCCTTAGGCCATTCTTGAGGAAACGGGACCCTTCCACGTTTCAGGAAACACTAAGACAACACTTGTTCCTCAATAAACCGAACCCCTCTCTTCTGGAAAGACAAGCAGCAAAGAAATGGGTAGCTTGGAAAGCCATGGGCATATCGACTATCAATAATCTTTGGGTCAGCTCCCCCCTATCGCTACAGCAAGCTCTAGGAACCACCCGCCTTAGATCCGGGATTGCTCAAGTCATCCTCTCCATCCCAGATACCTGGAAACTGATTCTCAGAGCAGGGCAAGGTGATCTTCATCCAGGTCAATGGGTTATGCACAATCCTCCCTCTCTGCAAGTCTTCTACGTTTCCGAAGTCTCTCAACAATGGTTCAAGGGTTTCTGCTTCATAGCAAATGACCTCTCAGGCCGTCTCTGTCTATCCAGTCAGGACCTAGTCACAGTCCCTAAGTCCAACAGCACCCTGGTTCGTATTTGCCATTGGACCTCCCCGGACAAAGTATTCAATCCTATTGCACCCAGAGGGATTAACACCCTTACTTGGCTTAGCAAGGGACCTTTCATCTTATTTGGGAATTCTGACATCTCCACCTTACAACTTGACCCATCAGAATGGAAATGGGCTTTCCAGGAAGAACTCCACCCCCTGTTCTCATAGACTGCCAAGATGGGCTACAGAGCGTTGCTTGGGGCAAGCCCTCTTATCTCAAAATGGGAAGGCAGATAGGCCCACGAAAACTTCAATCAGGAGAACTGGAAGGGTATATGGGCAACCATCTGGGACAAAACAAAACCAGCCAAAATTAGTGCATTCTTATGGTAAGTGGCAAACAGGGTTCTTAAGGTGGGCCTATTTCTGAACTACAGAGATGCGCTCCTGTGTCACTGTTGCACAAACCAGACAATAGAAACACTGGAACATTGCCCTCTCTACTGTTTGGCTCCAGCAACCATCTGGGCGATGGTGCAAAGCTTCTACAGCTCTTGGGAAACACTGCACTTTGGTTCCATGGCAATCTTACTTAACTATTGCAAAACCCAAAAATCCAAAACCACAGACTGCCCTGTCTTTGAGTCGCTCAGAAGCTCGGTTCTCTAGTTCATTTGGAAAAGTAGATGTGTCTGGGCAATCAACAATGAGAACACCTCTGCATCAGCAATCTTATCTCTGGTTTTCTTTGATCTATTGATTGCTGCTAAAAAAGCTTGGGCCTCACTGTGTGCAGAAGCTGCTAAGAAACCGCAGCGTCTGCTTGCCCTCATCTCTGCCTTCCGCGCCAATTGGGGCAAGGATAGGATCATTTGTCGCTGCTGTGATGACCTCACCTGCATATGGGCAGATAAACTCCCTTGTTGCTGTGACTGGCTGTGTCGGACTGTGTCGGGCTGTGATTGGCTGTGTGAAACTGTGTCGAGCTGTGATAGACTGTGACTAATTGTGATAGGCTGTGATTGACTGTGACAGACTGTGTAAGGTTGTGTCGGGCTGTGTAAGGCTGTGTATGGCTGTGATAGACTATGATAGGCTATATACGACTGTGTAAGACTGTGACTGAGTGTGTAAGCCTGTCTACCACCCCTAAAGCCTGTGCATATCACCCCTAAGGCCTCTGTCTACCATCCGTAAGTCTGCGCAAAAATTAAGGGTACCCCACAGAACCCATAAAAGTGTCTACGTCCCAGATAGCTCGGGACACAGAGGTCTCCTCTTCGGCCTCCCCAGAATTTGAAAGATCAGAAATCAACTGGAAACACGTCCGTTCGTCTTCTGCAATGCGGCTCCACTTCCATTGGTAGCTTCTCCATACATTCTGCCTCGGCTGCCTCTCTCCACCTCCCCTGATCAGCTCCACCGTCCGTCCCGTTCCACTTCACAAACTCCACAACGTTCCGTTTTAGGGCCTACCCTACCCTCTCGACTCACATCCATCTCTTATTTTTCCTTTATTTTAACCCTAGTTAGGCACATGTGCTAGACTCTTTTTTTGGCTTATTCTTCCTTACATGCAGTAAAGCAGTGTAGGCGCTTAACATTGCTCGGGCTTGGACCGGTAGATTTACTGGCACTATCTAGTAGTCACCCAGTCGTCAGAATGGCTCAGTCTTTATCTTCTGTCACTTATTTTTTTTCCGGGGGTTCACACTCCCTCCCATGGGCTTGTAAAGCCAATTATATTAGGCAGCACGCCGGTACAGCACTCGTTCTTATCTCGGAATATCCGGGAAACCTCCTCAGAAACGAACTTTAGTTATCATGCATGGCTCTCATGCGTTATGCCTTATGGCAGCATCAAGGGTTTTAATTTTTTTCCCCTTCAAATAATTCAGCAATAAAGTAACCAACCAGGGCCTTGTCCCCTATTCTTTAAAACAAAATAATAATAATAAAAACATTTTTTTTAAAATAATTAAAAAGAAGAAACAATGTTGTATGGTATGCGCCAACGCATATGAAATATGAGGGTATCCCCTGTTTATATATATATATATATATATATATGGTTGTTCAAACCACCCTGTTGGTTGTTACAAAGGTGTCCATCTTCCTACCGGAAGGCAGTAGCCCTTCTGGGTCAAGTGACACCATAAGTTATGCTTGCTACGGCAATGTGTCCACCTTCCTTATATATATATATATATATATAAGTAATTTGTAAAAATAATTGTTAAGAAAAAAACACTGTATCTGGTATGCGCCGGGCATACGAAATATGAGAGCCACTGTCCCCTATTTTGTAAAAACATAATAATAATTAATAACAATAAATTATTATTAAATTATTAATTATTAATTATTAATTATTATTATTAATTAATAATAATTGTTTAAAAAAAACTGTTGTCTGGTATGCGCCGGCGCATACGAAATATGAGGGCATTGTCCCCTGTTTTGTAAGAATTAAAAAAACAATATTAATTTTCTTAAAAAAAAAAAAACACTGTTGTCTGGTATGCGCCGGCGCATACGAAATATGAGGGCCCTGTACCTTGTTTTGTAAGAATAAAAAAAAACAATATTAATTTTTTAAAAAGAAAAAAACACTGTTGTCTGGTATGCGCCGGCGCATACGAAATATGAGAGCCACTGTCCCCTGTTTTGTAGAACAAAACTTTAAAATAATAAAAAAATAATATATTAAAAAAAAACATTGTTGTCAAGTATGCGCCAATGGGACGACTCTTGTACCCGGCCTTGATCTATCGAGTTTGAGTGTAGTAGGGACAGTGGTGGAGGACTTAGTGAGGCTATGACCACTATCAAATCTTGTGGCTACGTGGACTTAGAGAGACCTAAGCGCTAGCTAGGGGGGCGATTGTGATGGACTAGTTGCAGCCTAGTGGTTGGACTAGTGTCTGCACTAGTGGTGGCTAGTGGTTGTCTAGTGGCAGCCTAGTGGTGCATTAGTGGTGGACTAGTAATAGACTAGTGTTTGGTGTGCACATTTGTTATGTGGTTGTGGACAACGATGTAGTTGTGTAGCGATACGTATGCGCATGATAGCTGTCAAGTTATTTTACCACTAGTGTGAAACTAGCTAGGAAATAGTTAGTTTTGATATATTGACATTTGGGATTGACCCAAGTGTTAATCCAGGGGCCAATATATATTTGGGCACTTGACGTTGTTATGTTCACGGCAGATCGCGGTGGGCTCATCTTTCTCGAGTTGAGCCTCACCGTGTCTAGCTATGGCGCCGTAATGTGGATTCTCCATGGCGTGGGGTGCACTTGGCTCGACTTAATATATGAGTGATGTTTTTATGTGCAAGTGTGTGAGTTTGAGAGAGCTTGTGTGCTTGTATCATTCTTTCTTTATCATTGTGGTGGACTAGTGGCAGCCTAGTGGTGCACTAGTGGTGGACTAGTGATAGATTAGTGTTTGGTGTGCACATGTGTTGTGTGGTTGTGGACATCGATGTAGTTGTGTAGCAATATGTATGCGCACGACACGCGCTTGTGGCACGGCGCTGGGAACCATTTATGGAGGATTGCATAATCTGTTGTTGTATAATGTGAGCGAATGACATAGACAGGGTTTGGGAAATGCATATGACAGACCTTCCATAGACAACTCTCCCTATGATCAATAACTTGTCCTCGTACCAACCTCCATGGACGAAGAATTTGTTGACATATTTCGCATTGTCGGTACCTGGAGAAACACGTGTTGTCATGTTTCAAAATCTGTAGGGGACAGCTTGTTGATATCTTGGCCAATAGTGCTGCAGGAATGTTGCACCCTGCGGCAGCAAAGAGCTTTCGTACTGTAAATGACAACAACAATATGTTGCGGAAAAAGAACGAGATTTTGTCGAGGCATGGAAAACGCGACCCAGAGTCTTGCGGAAAACAGACAAGAGGGTTGGTGCCCCAACACCTGCAGCACAAATATATTCCACAATCCGTAAGGTTGCAGACCGTGTATCTGTTGTAAAATAGAGTCCAAGAAATGTTGCAGTACCATTCTCCCGATGAAATAAAAGAGAGGCAGTCTGATTGCATGTGCACAATACTTCGCTCAATATACAGTAAGTCTGCCCAGGGCACCAAGTGTGCGCACTCTTGAGACCCATCGGGTGGTGTAAGTCTGTTGGAATCAGGAGTAAGTCTGCTGGTTTCAGTCTGGCAACTGTTACCAATCCTCTGTTCGCATATGAAATATGAGGGCACCGTCCCCTGTTTTGTTAAAAACAAAATAATTAAAAAAATCAAAAAAATTAAAAAAAAAAAAAAAAACACTGTTTTTTGGTATGCGCCGGTGCATACGAAATATGAGGGCCATTGTCCCTTGTTTTGCCAAAAAACAAAACCAAAAAATAAAAACAAAAAAATCCCGAGGAAACTGTTCCAAGATTCATTCCTGCTGAGGATGGCCTACTGCACAGAAGCTCTATGACTTTGCCTTCCTGCTAACTCCATCCGATCCTCTCAAACAATCACCTCTAGAGACACCGCCCACTCCACCCCTCTAGCGTCCGCCATCGTCCCTCCATGTCTGTCTGTCCACCTCCCTGCCTGTATCGGATTCTTTTCCTCTATAATTGCATATGCATTATTGGGTGCGTATATGTGGTGGGATTGCATAGGTATGTACACACACGTCGTAGCTACATTCATCTACGCAGAGGACTATGCATCCACATCCACTATTTCATTCCCGACATCCCGGATAATGTTCCATTCAAACACAACAAAATTCATCCATTCACTAGCATGCAAGGACTTGGTATCTAAACCACGTCTAAATGGATGAAACAAATGGATAGAATGGATATAATAGATGTCATCTGCAACGACTGAAAATGGTTAATCAATCCGCGGAAATAGATCTTGTAAGTTTGGAATTCTATGCTGACATGGTGTGAGCCTATGCTGGGCTCACGGGCTCCTGGGCTTATAGGCTCATGCCTCCAGGCTCACGGAAGAGCAACCCTAGTTTTCTTTGTTCTTTGATTTCGATTGGTTGTTCCCTGCCAGGATCTATACATTACTTCTTCTCTTCCTCGACTATAATATTTCGATATGCAGGGTCAACAATTAGACAAACAGAAACACAATAGGTGGGGCTGGTTGATCTAGTTAGCTACCTTCCAAGAACAAGCCGGTTATACTAAGAAACCCAGAAGCATGGATGCTGCATGTCCAAAAATATCTTAAAAGCCTATGACAAATATATGGGGGCTCTTATTGTTTGTTGGTTCTATGATCTTTTTTTGTCACCGTTTAGAAATACTTCCATTTGTGGTGTTGTTAAAAGACAAACTAACAGTGAGACATTCTTGCGCAGTAGATTTAATTCTTCTTGTGACTGCCCCTACCAATGTTGGATGTTCAATCGTGTCAATCTTCAATGGAAGGGCTATGTGATGTTCCATAGATTGGGGCCTGCGATCACGGTTGCTTATGCCGGTATTGTGGCCAGCACTTACAAATTGAAATCGTGGTGTGAGAGACCTAGATGTTCGGAAGGTGCTCCTGGTCGGTGTTCTTGGTTGGGGAAGTAAGCCATAATGTCTTCCACCTACATGTTCAAAGGGAAAATTAAAGCATAGCTATTGATAACGTCATTTGTTAGGCTTTAAGGATACGATACAATGTTCAGGACAAGATCTTCTGGTCGTATTACAGTTGTAGCACTCGGTGAAGCTGTTATATTTAAGCAAGTTCTACTTTTAGCAGCTCAACACTTGTTGCAGCGCGTGAAGTCTCTCGTGAGTGTGAACGAGTTACACCTGTAACGCCAGTTCAAGTCCCTTGGGAGCCAACGTTGGGAGCCATCTCTCGACCATCAATGTGAATTGATTCACGACGTGATGGTTGTCCACATGACGATTGTCGTAACAAATTAGACTGTATTTTGTCCAGTAAAAAGGCCACTAAAACCAACGGGAATTCGTACCTACAACTTGTCATTTCAAGCATTCAGAACAAGCATTGTCCATCCTGAGAAACAACATGAGAACCACCACCAAAGATTTTAGTGAGGGTTTCATTCTCAAAATTTGATAATTGCACAACACCAACCGGAGTGTGACCACACTGTCACCATACGAGATCGAGTTCAAAGTCACTGCAACTAGAAAGGGCAAAGATAGTTCCGTAAGTTTGAATGTCTATCAATGATCATAGAGAGACTACGACACTCCTAGTGACATTGAGGTTATATAATGACAAAGTCTGACCGTGAGGTTAGTGTTTATGAAGTCGGCTGTGTGGTCAGTTAGTTTGATTCTCCTCGGCAAATTTGGGATGGAGGAAAAGCCGAGAAGTTTCAATGAAGCATTAAAAGCCAAGCGTTTCTGAAGTAGTTAAGTTGCAAATATTTCTAACTTGTAGAAAAAACCAAAGAAGTGCCTTGAAGGAAGAATATGTAGACATTGTCAATGTGAATAGCCCGTATACAAGCACCAGATCCGTAATGATGTACCTGCCTGTAGGAGTAAGGATCTCTTGCCCCACATTACCTGCAAGTCGCGTTGGATTCTAGTCTTGCCAGCCCTCGAACCCAAGTATCAGTCTTCGTTCGCTACTTAACGGATGCTAGATCGTGAGCGGTGAGTCTGTGCTCACGAAAGCGGTGTTGCCCTAGGATTTTGCAAAAATGTACTGTACGCAATTCCGCGGATGACACCCATAACCGCGGACACGATGAACCTGTAGGCATGCCAGTTGCCAAGGATCTAACCGATATTGACAGTGGGCACAATAAAGATTAGTAATTACAGGGAAGGTGGTATAGTCAATGGGTAATTAGGGTTTTTTAAAAGGGTTTTTAGGGTTTTTTATCCCCGCAAATGCCACTAAATTCTTTTCTTGTTTTTTCGGGTTTATAGGGTTTTTACCGTTTTTTTAGGGGGTTCTTAGGGGGGTTTTTATTTTCCCCGCAGATGCCACTGAAAGTGGGATTTTTTCTAGGGGGGTTTTTAGGGTTTTTTTAGGGTTTTGTTTTTAGTGTGCGGTGCCACTGAAAGAGGTGTGCGGTGCCGCACACCCCTTTTCAGGAGTCTTTTTTTTTCTTTTTTCTTTTTGGGGTTTTTTTTTAGGTTTTTTTTTGTTTTTTTTGTTTTTTTCCCCACAGATGCCATTGAAAGTTGTGTGCGGTGCCGCACACCACTTTCAGGGGTTTTTTTAGGGTTTTTTTGGGGGTTTTTTGGCCTGCAGATGCAACTGAAAATGGTGTGCGGTGCCGCCCACCACTTTCAGGGGATATATTTTTTGTTTTGTTTGGCAATTGCCGCTCAAAATGGTGTCGTCTTGTTTCCATGTAGCATAGGTCAGGAGTTGACAGTCCTACCTATTCGTTGAAGCCATGTGCTCTTTTTTCATAATGGGGTATAATTTCATCATACTTTACAGGCCTATTCCCACGGTTATAGGTCCAGCGGGAATAGGTACTCTTTCTTCAACCGCCAATCTTTTGGCATTTGCTGACTTAGCCTTCACTCGTGCTGACGTGGCATCCGCTCATGCTGATGTGGCCTGAAGGTGGGCTCACGCCTCCGTAGCGTTGCTCTCGCTACTTCAGGCCTGCACAACAATCATATATGAGCATGAATGTGAGCTAATATTTCCAAGTTATTCCTTTATCCTATATGAGGTGATCCGAGCCTATAACAACGCGATATCCATAGTTAGAGTATCGAATTATTTGGTTTGCCTTGTGGCTGGATCTTGAGGTGGTGCACAGAAAATACCTTCTCAGAAATTAAGACTTCCCCACAATTTTCAATCACAACCAGCAAGAGAGAAACACAAAAGAACCTAACATAATGCAAGGTATTTTAGGCAACTCACATTCATTCAAATTGAATTCCTAATCACCTTAGCGCTAAGTATATGGTATTAGAATCATCTCCTTGATCATGGTGAAATTAGTAGATGCACCATGACATGCGCTTGATAGTGAAGCCCTCTAATAGCAACTGGAAACTACAATACTGAACATCAAGAGATTTCTAAGGTGCTTCAAAGCCTGGATTCACGACGTAGTACAGTGTCGTTGAAGATAGATTAAATGAAGATGTTCGGATCAGCCGTTTAGTACGAACTGTTTCTATTGATTAATAGATCTATATGGTTCTTGTTTGCTTGCTTTTCTTTTGGGGCCCTACGTATGCAGGCCCCCTAGGTACTAATTCAGTAAGTAGTTAGTTAGTGAGTATATAGACACATTTATCAAAGGACAATCGAATTCAAATTGCAGGTGTTTTGCCACTATCTCTATATGTACGTGGCTACAGCATATTGCCAGGCCTCAAGTATTATACGTAAATGCTAGACCATCACTACCCACCCTCGGGTGGTACGTACAATCTCATTTTTTATTGGCTCTCTTGTAGAGAGACTTTGCAACATGTTGAAGTCAATGGAGAAAATGTGGTCATAGGACCTTACACCGTGTCAAGGCTCCGATTGGTGTGTTGTGCTGAGTCATGCCCCTCACTCTTACCTTCCTCTTATGTTTTGCCAAAACAAGAGAGCCCATTGCCGTTTAGGCTTGTTCCCATGTGCTTTAAGGGATAATATAATAAAGACAACTACTTTCATAAATTATATAAGGAAAATACATTTATTTCCATAAAAAATGGTTCTTGTCTCTCTTATCAAACTTTCAGTGGTTATGAGGTGGGTTGTATGTTTGACATGAAACTGAAAAATTTAGATATAATTATTATCATATATATATTTATGTGTAATATTGATTAATACTGAGTAGTAGGTTCAGTATGAACTCTAATATCATATAGAGAGATAATCAGATATGTATCAAAAATTATTATATATTTAAATGTAATTCAGGACATATACTCGAATATAATTCGCAAGAAATAACATGGCCTACTATTTAAACGTAATGACACCTGCTTATGGGCAGGAACAATTCCCCATACAGCAGAGAAGAGCCCCCCTCTTCAGCCTCCCCTGACTTTGAAAGATCAGATTGAAACTGGATCAAGACAGCCGTTAAGTCCAAGCTTCATTGCCACCCGTGGATAGACTGCCTTCTTGCTGGTTTCTTGTTTCGGCACCCTACACTAGTGCCTGGCTCCCCCCTGATCTAGGGTTATCCGAGGGTCTCCTCCTCCGTCGCTCTATGTTTATCGCTCCTTAATTCTACTTGTATTGAGGAGGTCGACTGTCTCAGGTCCACTGTACCCAGGATTCTCCTACACGGCGTGTCGTGTGTTAGGCCTCATGGCAGCCCTGGGGCTTGTAAAGGGTTTAATTTTTTCCCTTCCAATAATTTCAAATAAAGTTATCAGGGCCCCTACCCTCTGTTTCCTAAAATTAAAAAAAAAAAAGGTAATTCAGGACATACACTCGAATATAATTCTCAGGAAATAACATGGCATATAGTGCAGTACCAGACTCCATAGCATGGGATGCCTCGAGATGGTACTTGAATATGTTGCCATCAATGTATGGAAGTGCATATCAAAGACAGAGCATGAGATGGCCCACGTGCATACGTGTGCCTTACCACGTGTGCCTCTCTCTCTGCGTCACTGGACGTTAAAGAAACTTTATCTTTTATCTTTATCTCTGCGTTGCATTGCACGCTTTTTCTTGAGTTACTCACCCCTAGGTAGCACAAGTTGTGCCTTACACGGAAAGGAGGATCTCATCCTCGATCTCATCCAGGCATACAATGTTCATGAACTAGGAATCGTTACTAGTGCTTATCGCAAGTTTTGGATTGGAGTTCTAATCTGCTCGTGATTGTCCAGTGCTCTTGATTCTTTCACTGTTCCGCAGCTAGCTGCTCAGTGCTGATCAATGCACCGTTCGTTGGTGCATAAGTAGTGCTTCCTCGCCATGCACATGATTTTCAGTCATCGTCATGTCTTGTAGTGGATCCTCGATAATCCCCGTATCCATGATTGTGGGTGCTTTGAAGTTGACTGTCATTATAGATAGATTCGGTGCTGTTCGATCAAGTTTGACGAACTCGTACACGCCAAGGATAGTGGGTGCTTTGCCACAATCATTCGTGGCACCTTGCAAGTAAATGTTTTCCCCACACAGAGCTTGTCCCGGGAGGCACTGAGAAGCTAGGCACAGAAACCTGACTTCTTTCAGGAGCCTGGCCTTGCCGCAACAAATGGCAGCAAAAGAGCAGGAGCTGGATGCGAGAGATGGGTTCAGTATAAAGAAGAACTCGCCTGTCATGGGAAGCAATCACAAAGTTGAAAAAGAAAGTGAGTTTGAGAGACCACCACATTTATTCGGTGGCTGAAGAGCAAGAAGTAGCTTTGAGGGCTGGACATTCCACAGGCTTCACTGCAGAAAAGTCCACTGCTGTCTTCTGTCTCCCTTCTGTAGCAATCCCCCATTTGCTGCAGTATGAGAATTGATGTTTGTGTTGTACTCCATGGAACAGACTCATTGCTGCATAGGAATTGCAGGATGGTGGCAACACCAAATGCAGATGAGAGAAGGAGAGAGAGACAATAGCTTCTCAGTGCACAGTAACGCAGGCTAGCTCAGGTTATATTGCTCCCTTCCTATCTTGAATTGGGTGCGACAAAATTCGTAAGCACAGAATGGTTCGCCAATAATTGCTTCAACATGATGCACGAGGGTGATAGATTTTGACAGAGAGATCCTCTTTTAAACTGTACACGACACTTCAAACAAACACAGGTTGGGAAGTGTCCCTTTGTAATTTTTCTCTTAACTTATCCAGAAGGAATTTCGAAAGCAACCTCAGAGGATCATCTAAGAGATTCTCCTCACATGCTACCTCACACTTCAAAAAGCAGAGCAGAAACAACCTTGCTAAAGCAGCTGCACTTTGGCGAAAGCTACTCTCCCCCTTTCTATGACAACTCAAAGCTGCATATCCTTGGAGGGCAACGAGAGAAGGTTAAAATGGAGGCTGAAATCAGAAAGGTGGAATAAAAAAGTGCTTGAGGCTGGGGGGGAATCTAGTTTGAGACCAACTTGCAGCTGCTAATTGCTCTGGAAACTAGTAAGAGAGGCTTAGTTAGAGCTAGTGTTCCACTTATATCTGCAGGACTTTGTAAGCACAGCAGAGAAAGCAAGAATGAATGTGAAAATCTGCCATCCCAAATATGCCACCACATGTTGCCGAGATATGCCCAAGGAGGCTCTTTGATAAATTAAAGGTCGCATGAGATATGATACAAGTAGTGATAGTTACACAGTGTATGATTGTTGTATAGTGTTGATGTCCAAACCCTTAAGCCTGACCACTGACTCCACATGTCCTTTTAGCGTATGTAGTTCTCTTAACCTGTACATCCAAACTGTCACGTGTTAGCCAGACAAGGGTAGAGAGGAGTGCTGATAAAAAATACTACTATAGGTCTATGCCAGCCCTAATAAATCCCTCCCCCTCCCTTATCAGCATAATATCCTATAAGGCTGTTAATGAGGGTGCTGCAATTTCAAGCTAAGTTTCAAACTCCCATGGTTTATAGACTCTCAACACCTACAGGGGGTTAGTATCCAGTGGGGACTATGCCTTCAGAGGTTGCAACAATTTCAAGTTGAGTTTTATCATTCTTGGTGGCTTAACAGCGCCTCTCAACAAGCTACATCAGGGTTAGTATCTCGAGTGGACTGCCCAAAAGGTGTGGCATTGCTGATGTCCACCAGTTAAGGCAATAAGGACACTATCTATCACATACTGATTAAATTCAATATAGATTACGGAATGAAAGGAGAATAGTCACCTCGCAATCTCAGCACGCCTCTTCGCTTGCTCAGCTATGTCATTCGTATTATGGAACCAAGGGCCTCGGTCAGCATCCTGCTTGTCGTCAAGCGGATGTAAACCGTGGAGGGTACGTTGTGCTTGTACCCACTTCACCTCTCGAGCCTCCTTTCCAAAATCCTTCTTCCGTGTGAATGCCGTCTGGACAAAGAACAACAATTCAAAGTCTCTCATGGTGTTCTACTTTGGCCCGTGGGCCCTTGGGGCCCCCAGGGGACTTCATAAGGTTCCAGCGGATGCTAATAAAGTTTCTATCTTTGTTTGTTTCCCATCTGTCCATGAGATAATGACTGGAGTAACAGCCCCTCAAAGTGGCCTTTTCTTTACAATGCATTCGGAACACTCAGCTTGTTGAAGGTTGTGATATGATAGGTTATAGTACAGACATGTCGGTATGATAGATCTAGAAAGGATCGAGTTGGCTTGGAGAGCTAACTGTGAAGGCTTGCGAAGTGAAACACAATGTGGAGCAAGGA
Source organism: Takakia lepidozioides (assembly GCA_030704615.1). Lineage (NCBI taxonomy): Eukaryota > Viridiplantae > Streptophyta > Takakiopsida > Takakiales > Takakiaceae > Takakia > Takakia lepidozioides. The sequence continues at coordinate 36,550,006 of CM060731.1, read as the reverse complement.
TGACAGGGCAAGAAAGGGAACCTTGAGTGGCCAGTCCCTTGCGCACTTGATACTCTCTCTTACTCCTCAGCGATGCCTAGTCCCATCCTAGCGGGTAGAATTAGAGTGGACTAAATGAAATTGATTATCCAGCTACTTGTGGGTTGTGGCACATAACGTCTCACCATAATGACAGAGAAGAAGATGCAAGAGTTAATAAGAGAAGAACATACCCTTTGCTCTGTGACAAGATCCCAAGCCTTGCCACTCAAGATATAACGCACCACAAACTTGATGATATCCAGAGGCAGGTAGAAAATAATGCTATAAAGCCAAATCACACCGGCCCAGCCCCAGCCTACACCATTGATGTAGGCAAAGTCCCAATTGGCATAGACAGCTATGAAGGTTGCAATCTGCAGGATTACAGGTCAAACGTCACGTCTCGATATGGGAGGCAGAGGAATGTAACAGAGAGAGAGGAGACAGAAGACATTATACTCCCAAACATGGAGAAAGTCAGAGCAGCTGTAGAAAGGATGCCAACTGCAGCTGGAGTGACGTTCTCTTCTTTTCTTTCCTCTCCATTTTGTGTTTAGCATGCAACATGGATTTGACCTTAGAACCACGACATAGGCATAAGTAGATTGTATGAGTACTGAGCAAAATCTAGCCTCACACTTGAAAGGTATCCTGATAACATAGTGAATGATAGACCAAATTCGAGGCAAATGAAAAGCAGCACTTGTAAGAGGCATGACTGAATTCCAATACATTTCAGATCTGATACGCTTTGTAATTTTAACCCTCCTTCTACCACAATCTGCTGCTCACAAAGGCTCTAATTTGTCACGCCAATATCCTTTGTTTGCATATAAACACAATGTCCACTTCTATTCTGGAAACAATCCTTCCTCAAAAGCAAAAAGGTGGATGCGAGTCTAACCAGCTGTGCAACACAGAAGGCAATCATGAGAAGGATCCCAGGTCGCTCCACAAATGACCAACTTCGGGACCGTGTCACAAAAATAAGAGCCTGGCTCACAATGCTAACTTGCAAGTAGACTGCAGCCACCAATTTGTCATGATCATTCCGGATGTCCTCCACATGAAACGTTCTCTGAACCCAAAATTCAAAACAAGTCAATCACATAATAAATATTGGGATTAGCTGCTACTTTTAAAAATTGCTAGATCTTTGTAAATAAGAGTCTTGGAACAATTGTGACCTTATGTAGTCCACTGGATAGCCACTTTGTCGCTGAAGATTCTATCAGAAAGACGAGTAAGTGTTCAAGCTCAAGCATACGACTGGGTCAAGTGGTACACTAAATGCGGATAGCATAACTGATTTCACAGGTGTCTTTATAATGTCTCCCTTATTGCCAGGCCCCACTTTTTACTTCATTGATGCACTCAAGCAGACTCTCTAGAAAAACTATCCATGCTCATACCTGAAAAAATGTAGTCTTGCGGGCAGCCCAGAAAAATACGACAGTCATCACGGCTAGGTATGTGCCAATGACAACACCTGTTGCAAAGATTTCCCTTAGCTTCCAGCTGTCAGGCAAAGGTGAGGGCTTTACCCTATCTTTGGAGATTGTCATAATGGTACCTTCACACACATGAAAAATGGGCTCCATTAGAAGGATGTCACTCAGGGTACACACTACCTGCAAAATCCCCACTTTTCCCCTTAAGGTTGGACTCCAACGACTCTCAGACTAGGTGATATTTCGTCAAATCCAACCATTTCTTACTACTTTGATCTAGATATCAACAACCCAGTTAGATGGGTTGATCTCTATTTCAGTCTACAGTTCAATGCAATAACTCTGAAATCAAGACTGACCATCATTGAGGATAGCAATGATCAAAACCATGAAAGGTGGAAAGTCGAATTCCCAGATTAAAGTCAGCAGGGCAAAACCAAGCTGCACAGAAAAAAATTACAGGCACTATTTAGTAATCTTTTACGCTGAAGAACTTTCATGTTGCATTTTAGATAGTGGTGGAAATGAAATGATACTTTATAACATCTGCGGAAAGCTCAAAGAGAGGGGCCCTTCAGCATCCATCACAGTAAAAGTAGCTTTGAATTGGTGACAATTGAATGAAGAGTTTTGAACTTACCACAATACGAATGGTGATTGATACAGCATAAATCTGCATAGCAACATACACATAGAATGAGAACTCAAAATTTTCTATCAGCATCGATCCAACCTTAACTACAAGTTAGTTGTGGATAATTCCCACCAACTTACCAAAAACCAATCAGCATGTTTACATGGATAAGATTTAGCTTTGTTAGGTTTATATATTTTGACTGTGACGTCACATTTACTCAGCTTTGAAGTGAACCATACTCACACTTGAATGTAATTAAGAAGCCATGACCAAGCTCAAGCACCTGACATCCATACAAAAAAATTGGGTTTCACTCAAATCTTAAAATGTTGGCTACTTACTGTGTAGTTCTTCATTCTCTGGAAAATAGCACGGCTTGTGAGCACTGCACTGATGATGACACTCAGTCCTGGTTCTGTGAGAACAATGTCTGAAGCACTCCTGGCAGCATCTGTAGCATCAGCAACGGCAATTCCAATGTCGGCCTTCTTCAAAGCAGGTGCATCATTGACACCATCTCCAGTCATTCCACAGATATGCTTCTTCTCTTGCAGCCTCTTCACAATCTCATACTTGTGCTCTGTAATGATAACCATGTGACAGTTGATTAAGAGCAAACTCAACACCAAAAACTTTGGACAAAAGATATCACCCTTCCAGTAGTATCTTACGAGAACAAAAAAAACGATGAGTAGTCGCCTTTCTTTGAGGTAAAAGAAGAAGAAATTTTAACGTCCATAGCAGGCCCAGAGGGCTCATGGGTCACAGCAGAACAACACAAAAGAACTACTGAAACCAAGAACAAATCAAACCCCAAACATTGCACGAAGATTGAGTGTCCCTTACAAGCATTTTTGAAGGATAATGAAAGAAGAAAGATGGAAGGAATTCTAAAGCCTCTCATAGGAAGCTCAAAGAGCTTACAGGACAGGAAAAGAGAAAGATATTGGAACCTGGGAAAACCCCTGCAAACCCATCGGCCTTCTCTATGAGCTCATCAATAGGCAATGATGCAATAGATTGATCCTTATGCTGGCCGAGCAATGATGATGACGGGTACATATTTGTCCCCATACCAAGACGACGGCCTGTCTCCTTTGCTATTGCCAATTGGTCTCCTGTAAAAACATGATGCTCAAATGAAACCCAGCCCAAAGTGGAACTTGAAAAACTTGTTAGACTCTGCTGAAACAACAGGCAAACAAAATCCTTAAAACGCTGCACCCCCTTTTAAAAGTGCCTGCATTAGGAACTCAAAAACACTGCTTGAGATGTATTCCAGTTAGAAATGTGAGATTTGGGCTTGGCAAGAACCTGTAATCATTTTGACATTGACACCAAGGTTGAGGGCCCGGCGAATGGTTTCAGCACTGTCATGACGTGGAGGATCAAACAGAGGCATCAAGCCACAAAATTTCCATGGGCCGCCAGCACTCTCTTTGGTTCCCTCAGATACTTCCTGAGATCCACAAGCAGTAGCACCACAACCCCAGGCATCAATATATACCCAAAGCCCCTTCACTTGCACAAGGATGATGTTCCACGAATAAACACAGAAATATCAATGAGAAAAAGAAGCACCCTTGCCTGCTTAGCAACAGCAAGGGATCGAAGCCCCCGCTCTGCAAACTTGTCAATCACTGCATGAACTCTGTCAGCAATCTCTGCCTTGTTGTCAGCCAGCGCCAGTATCTGAGCACAAGCAAATTGTGCATCAATGAGCACATGGTTGTACTTACTAGACAAATCAAAGATTTTGATTTTACTTTTCCCTCGATAGTAACAAGGACTGTTTTGCATAGCCAGTAATCGACAAAATGATTCAGTTCAAGCTGAATGAGCAAACAAGCCACCCACACACATCGGCACTCAAGGACTAACAGGCCCCCAAAGAGATACTCCAACAAAAAGAGGAAAGAGAGGACTCTATGGTAACCTACTTGAAACCTGGTCAACAGCCCATTGATCAATATACCTGCTCAGGTGCTCCTTTGCTAGCACGGTACCATTTGCCATCGAAATCGTCAATATATGTGAGAGCCGTGCGCTTATCAGTTGGATTGAATGGTAGGAAATGAATTTCTTGAACTCCACTCCGAGCCTATCCTTGCACAGTAGTTTCAGTCAGCCACAAAAGAGGGATATTGACAGCTTATTCCAACACCTGATTAATCTGCAACATCAAGCCTCCTTGACATTTATTGATTCTAACTGAAACATTTATTCATACAGGATAAGAAACAAATGAAGCATCTACAGGAGAAGTATATGCACCGTTCTGTGCTTATCTTGCCTCAAGTAAAGTTGAACCAGACACTTTGAGCAGGAGAATGTGACTGAAATCTACCTCCGTAGGATCAGCAAGCATGCTGACGATGGCCATATCAATGGCATCCTGATTCTCTGTCCTGGAAGCTCGTGCTGCCAGCAACACAACCATGTCCTTGTCCACTCCTTTCGTGAAAATCTGGAGGGAGACAATGTTGCATTGGAACAATTCCTTAGTTTTACCCCAATTACTGATCAGCAGTTAGGGATTTAAAAACCACATAAAATATAGCCACAACTGATGGCAAACGACCTTGTTGAAGTTGTAACCAACATACACTCTTCATGATAATTCTAATTGTTAATACTAAGGAAAGTCATACAGAACATTCTACATAAGTTTTGAAGGTTGTCTAATATGGAGAATGTGGAGGCAAGAAAACAAATTCTACACCATTCACAGAAAACTAGGCAAGCTAGACTTGAATGAATTGGTACTTTATAACGTCCGCGGAATGCAAGGCCTCAAAGTGAGCCTGTGCTAATGTCTGTAAGCATACAGCTCAAGGCCATTCAAAACATCTACCTCGATGAGATTCTTATCAACCGAAAGCTTGTTCAAAGTTAGAGTCCCAGTTTTGTCGCTACATAAGACATCCATGCCTGCCATCTCCTCAATAGCTGTCATTCTTTTTGTGATAGCACCCTGCACAAATTACCAAACATTTAGTTTTTAGGCAGGTTGAATAATGCTGGGAGTGTGCTCGGATTGAATCTTTACATTGGAACATAATCCCAAGTTGCATGTATACCCCACTCTTGGAGAGGGCATTGACTTATTTTTGGCAGGAGAACCAGGTGTTTCACAAAAAGGTCACCAAGCAGGTTCCATCTTTCACATGCTTGAGACAGCTCAAGCATTTATGTTAACAGTACACGGTCCCACTTGACTGGCTGAAACCCAACTTCCGCATGTGCCCTCTAGGAATGACCATTTCACCCCATCATATACTTTTTCAAAATCAAACAAGGGGTTGGTTTCTACTCCCTATTCCATGGCTTCAAATGCAAGGAAGACATTGTGATTGTTCTTTCTTCCAAGATTGAAAGAAATGAAAATAAAAGATGGGGAGAAAAAAACTGCAGGTAAACTAATGATTGCTGGGCTTGTCAACAACCAAGTCCTTGCAGAGTGGAGGGATGCTTAGTCAGTACCTCTCACCTTCACCCCTTGAAGACTCGTCGAAGAACAAAGCATTTAGGTTGAAGCTAAGGTGGTATAGGATGCAGGGCTCCGACAAGCTAATTCCCTTGAAAGTACGCAGCAACAAGGACCGAATGCCAAAGAGGCAATACAGTAATCAACTAGGTTTTGTAGGTTAATCCAAGACCAGCTCTAGAACATTTTCCCGGTGGTAGGGTCTACACACACAACGTAACCTCATATCTAATATCAACAGAAAAGTGGCATCGTGATCCAGTAGAACAGCAATGAAATGCATATCCAACCTGTTGTGACAAACGGTGCGAACCAATGGCCATTGTCACAGAGAGGACAGTAGGCATTGCAATAGGGATGCCACCAATGAGGAGAACTAACAGGTTATCAATGCCTGCCCGGTATTTGCGGTGTTGAACTGCGTACATTACTATGATCTCCACTAGCATCCCAATTCCAATAGAGCAGATGCAGAAATTCCCGATGGCCGTCAGCACCTGCAGACTTGCACACCATGCCCAAGCATGCTCCTTTAACCTTGCAATTGCTGTCAGCTCAAGAAAATAAGACCTGCACAAATGAGTCTATTGCTGGAGGACAGGTAGATTCTGGAAAAATCCAGAAGACAGCAAAGAACTCAGGATAGTGAGAATAGGCAACAATCATTCAAAGAGAGTATCAGGAGGCAATCCTGAACACTTCATCCTCAATGCTGATTTGGCAACATTCATACAGACAAAAGGGTGTCGTCATAGCTTTGCCCAAATTCACAGTAACGCAGAATAAACAAGTTCAGAAAACACTTGGTCACTGCACAATCTTGAATTGAGACCCACCAATACTTTGATACTGAAAAATACATGACCACTTCTGCGAGGTCTTTCAGATCCACAGAAGCGTCCACCATAAAATGCAGACAACTATAACCACCAGAAAGAGATCAAAACCTGGTTTACTGTACTCAAGGCATGTAATGTGTGCCAATTCACATAACCTGACCCCCACAAATACCTTCTGGAAATGGCCAACTTGATTTGTTGAATCAACAAGATGTGCAGCTTTCCCAAAGAAAGTGTGGACCCCAGTTGCAATTACAATTGCCTCAATTTCTCCCTGCTTGCAAGTAGAGCCTGAATAGACCTCATCCCCAGGGTTCTTTGTAACGGGGAGGGATTCACCAGTGAGAGCCGACTGTCAATAGCAATAGAAGACATGACATGAGAAGTACTCTTCAAAGTACCTTAAAATGTTGACAAGCATATCTCTCTTTCTCTAGAGATTTTCTGTCCCTGGCAGATACCCTTGCCTATGAGGACCCAAAGTGACTGTGGCTTTCTGCATGCCTTTATGCACGAGTATTGTTTTGGCTTCTATGGGGCATTTTCTATGATTCTCTGTTGTTCTACTTGTGCCCCTTAGACCCTTTGGGCCTCCAAAGGACATAACCAACCTCTTTCTACACGAGGCATTGACTCTTAGAAGATCCCTTGATCAATGGTTGTTTTTGGGCTGCTTGTTGAGGGCCCCACTCTCTTTCTTGTTTCATGCTTTCTCTTGTCCCATAAACTCTTTGGGCTTTGTGCAGACATTGTAACTATCCTTTCATTGTCTCCTCCTTCAACAGTGTTAGTAGACCCACATCCATTTTGAATTTGGCTTCCTTCCAGTACCTATCTCATTGCCTACTATCTGATGACAAAAGAGCCGAATAGAAGACAGCTAACAGGGTAACACATATTGGCCTGTCTACCCCAATCTTCACAGAATCCACTAAGAACTTTGAAATGTCTGCTAAAGAGGTCTAGCAAGAATTGAATCATTAACGAAACAGATTTTTGGATAATGAGAGAGGGTCAGGACTGCTGTCAAGACCCCAGACGCTTCATCCCAATGAACCAAAAAATTAATTACCTGGTCTATCTTCAAAGGATCTCCTTCAAGAAGGCGTGCATCAGCTGGAATAATGTCCCCAAGCTTAATGCTGACAATATCGCCTGGCACTAATATAACTGCGTCTTGTTCACCCCACCGACCATCACGAAGAACCTGCGAATTGGTCATGTGTTACTCAAGAGAAATATGATAAAAGTGGAAACCACTGCATGATTTGACAGACCTAAAGCCCAAAATCAAACATGATAAAGAAAGTTAATTGGTGGGGCACTTCAGAGAGAACGACCATCTTCAAAAATGCAAAACTGAGGATATCAAGAATGAAGGCATGCGACATTGCTGAAGTGCCTGACCTTTGTCTTTGGGGCAAGTCGTGCCATTAATGCAGCTGCAGCATTGCCTGCATTGTTTTCCTCTATGAAACTAATTGTGGAATTGATTGCCAGGAGAGTCATAATACCCACGAAGTCCTGCCAGTCAGGTGGGCGGTCCTGTGCATAATCGGGTGATCATTGATTTCATGTCAGTATCACTGTGCCCTTTCCTTCTGATCATGCAAAAGCTCATAAAAGGAACCAAACGAAAGAAACCAGGAGCACACTTGAATTCTTTTTAATGTGGAGCATTTGCAGCATCAGCTGACGACATACAGCTTGGAGATGATAAGGGCGGTACTTACTCCTCCATTGGTCATGGCAATGGCCATGATGGCAGCAGCCTCCATTACCCATGACAAAGGGTTCCACATAAATCCAAGGAATTTCAAGAACTTGCTTTCCTGCTCCAAGGACATGCACAATCTCCAACATCATTTTCCATCTCCCTGCTATTTTTAATCAAGAGCACAGCTGCCGCCTACTTCCCTCCTCCCTGAAAAGTATCTATCTTTCACTCTTTATGGATTCACATTTGATGTACCCTTCCCCCCAAAAGTGCACAGTGAAGAGCTAATGTGATCACATTACAAAGTATTATGGCAATTTGAATGAAAAATCAATCTTTTAACCTGTGCACCCCTTCACTAATTCCATTGGACTATTCTCTGAGAACAGGAAGCCATCTTCAGGAAAATTGCCAGTACCGTCTTTTCCTCGAGCTTGTTATGACCAAAGATTTTGAGGCGCGCTTCTCCTTCTTCCGAGGTTAGCCCTGCGCTTGTGCATCGCAACTGCTCAAACACCTCCACTATTGGAATAAGCTCCTGCACACAATTGGATTGAAAGCACAGACGATTTTTTAATCTTTAGTTCACACACAATTACAGACTGATCGGTCAAGTGGGATGGACAAAGATAATGGATACTTGTCCAAGACGAGTCCCCCCACCAACGACATTGCATGCATAGGCCTGAAGCCTCACATATTAGACACCATGTGCTGAACCAATGGATGTTGGCTATACTCAAAGAGCAACGGTACTTGGTCTCATTGCATCGACAAGGATCGTCTCAAGCGGTAGCGGCTTGGGGTTGAAGCATCTATAGGACGGCCATGGGGAGGAAGAAAAGCAGTTCAAAGGATAAGGCCGAAGAGTTCGAGAGCATGGGGAGACTACAGGAAAATACAAATGAACTTTGAGTACACTTGGGCCATAACAATAGCCGGTGAGTACATATGCATGGATGCAGTGCACTGATCCTCAGCATATGACTTCATTCTTGTTCATGGTACGCGGAGGAAGACAACCAATCGTTAGAGTATTCTCTCAAACTTCCCCAAGCAGCAGACGCGATTGATCTCCGAGGAAGCCGACACCAGTAATGCACACACCAGGACATTAATAAGTGCAATAGCCTTTTGCAACGGTGAGCTTGGAATGAAACAATGCTCTAAATTCAGCAGCTCCTAATGAGAGAAGAGAAAGGCAGAGAAAAGGGATGAAAATCAGCGCAAACAAAGAACCAAGCTTTTCAGAGCTCCAGCATCATGGAGAACAGCTATATGTGTACCAGATCCACGGTCTCATTATTGATGGCCTCAAGGCCAGCTTTCTTCTCTTGATCTGTCATTGCAGTCCCCTCTTCCCAATCAATGCAGCAACTACTCGACGAATAGTCTCCTCTTACGCGCTCCTCCTCGACCACAGCATGCTTGAGAAAAAGATGGAACTCTAAGGTGCAAGCCTCCAAAGAATCGTTTTGCCTCCCTTACAATGAGGGAGGGACCTCCTCCACTCACCTCACACCTCACCGCTTCCCCGCAAGCTGCCAACACCAGCGCCAGTAAATATTGCACTAACATCAAATCGCTTCCTCAACCTCTCGCTTACATGCAATCAAAGGCAAGTTTGAGAGCCTGAGCTGCACCTCACAAGCTTCCTTCTCCCAAATAATAACGTGACATAACCTTTGCAACATCAGAAGCGGAGCAAGGAGAGCTGTGCAGGGGCGGGGTCGGCATGGCTTTATGAGGCAGGAGCGTGGAGCAGGCAGGGTGATTGGCGAAAGCCCCGCAGCAGAACCCCTTATAAAAAGGACCCTTCACCACTTACTTACATGCGCTTGCGGGAGATGAGGCACGCGCTCTGCGGGGCCCTAATAAAACAAACCAACCATCCCGACCACAAACTAACACTCGGCTTGCGTGTCGTCTACTTACTAGTCACTTGCACACTCACCACCACCCTCTCGTACTCTAGATAGTAAGCCACTAATAAAAAAGAAAGGACAAATCGAGTACAAGAAACGTACAGGCATCCAAATGGCTGACGTCTGTCTCACCCACACGTACCTACTCTTGCGCTGTTATCGTCATATCGTTTTTATTTTCGTCATATATCTTTTTCTATAAGGCCTGCCAAGATAGGTAGGCCCGATATATTGATAATAAAAAAAACCCTTCTCAGAAAAAAAAGAAAAAAAAGAAAAAAGAAAATCTCACATGACAATGACAGGCTGGCATAACTTTTTTCAATAACATTGTTGTTTTGTATTTTTAAATTGATTTAACAGAATTCTACTTGTAAAATATCAATATTTTTTAATTTTCAGCCATTGTTTTGGATAATAAAAGATATTATTTCGAATAAATTTTATACAGGGCCACTGTACCATGTTCAAAATTTAAAGGAAAAAAAAATGACTACTATAAATTTTGGATTCTAAAATCATAATACTGACTGTGCAACACATGTCTATAAAGTTAAACAGGGAACCGCCCCCTTTTTTTTCAGATCAAACATATATAACTAAATAATATGTCTAAAACATCTCCCCAATTTAGTACTGTGCTGCTTTGCTTGATCCTTGGTGCATTGCCTTGTGGGTTTAGGGTTCAATCCCCAGTGGATTCGTCTCCCTTGTTGGGCTGGCCCTTCTATGCATGGCTCAGAGACGGGGTTAATTTTACCCCCAAGTCATATAAAACAACCACAAGCTCCGAACCTAGAGCCACCGAGATGATTCTGGGTTCAAATCCTGATACCTTGTCAGGTGTGATATAATCTTCTCCCTCTTCCTCTGGGTGGTGTCACTTATTGGACAGATGTCTTTGAAAGAGGTCATCTCACTGTAGCTAAGGGGCCTGATTTGTGAGCACCCAAGTGAATTTTCTATTTGTTTCAATATTTTGCCAAGCAAAAACAACAAAAAAACAAAACGAAACATGTGAAACTTTCTGAATTAATGTATGACACGAAAGGATAGTGTGACCGTTGTTTACCATGCACGACCGTAAACAGTACGACGTTGAATTAGTAATAAAGTAATAAGCAGCCAGTAGAAATTATCTATAATGAGTAATATACTGACAGGCGTGAAGGGCGCATACAGTACGGTAGCCTGCGCCACCTATCACCCACGTGCCTTTATGCCCTTCGTCCGTACCGTACTCTCCGTACCACGAGTATGGCGCGGTCCATGTCATGGCATGGCCGCGTGCTTAGGAAGTGGGGGTGAACCAGCGTTCTCTTAAGGTATTTACATTGTAGCACAAGTGGCATCCATTAGCTCCTTAGAGGAGCATGTCTGGCGCTTGTACAAAATGCTTAGTGGAAATGGCTGGCGATAATATGAAACCTAGTAGACTTGTTGAGGTGAATAACCCAGAATTGACATAGCAAATTGGAGGGTTTAGGCATCATTGGAGACTAGGCAGAAATTATGCCAAACACCACCAAAAAATTTAAACCACCATTCATAAGTAGAAAACCTTAAATTGGCTTATACTGCATTTGTCAATCTACACTGTGGCATATTTGAACCCTGGCCCTGCCTAATGCTACATGGCACATAGATAAGAAGTATCAATGTTTGCTCTCTTTAATCGCAGCCTTGAGTGATTACTGATACTAACATAAAGTGCATGCGAAAGCACGCTCTGCAACTTGCAAGCAGCCCTAAGGCCTAAAGAGAGGAGAGGAAAAAAATGAAAGAAAGAAGTGTGTTTAAGGTTTTTTTTTTTCCCCCTAAACTTGATGACATGTGTCCTTTCATCCCAAAAACAATGAATAAATGACATTCTCATTCCGTTTTTGTAACCCTCTGCCACCGTTTATATATCTATGTACAAAAATGGGCAACATAGCTGGCTCCACGTCCTCCCGCGCACTCGGAATGCGGCGATGTCCTGCACGTGGTCGGTGGGATCTGGCTCCTCTGCTGTAAACTATCTTCACTCAATATGGCGCCATGTGCCTCCCTGTGGCGGCCCCTCTAGCGAATGGTGGGCCCATCAGATCAGCTAAGGGCGAAAAGTGATGATTTTTCAGCCTCATTTCCCTTTACCCCTGTCGCCAAGACCCGCGGGAGGTCGAAATCTGGCGATTATTCGCTACTAAAAGAATGGCTGGGGTGAACCGCCATCATGCAACGACCTAAAAATATGACTTACGTGGGTAAAGCCTAAAAGAGCTTGTAGCTCTAAAATTGGATGCATGTAACATAAATAGCAGAGATATAGTGAAGTAGGACCATATTCCTGGGAATTGATCACGCGGTCGCTTGCATGGGTGGGCATGTGGGCATGGGCATGGAGGTCATGCAAGCACGGAGGAGTGCACGGAACCGTATCCAAATCTACGGTGGCCGGGGCCACGAGGAACGGGTAGGCTGCCCGCGCGGGCCGTTGTCCAGTCTGTCCCGGCTGGCCCATCCGGTGTGCACTGTCCGGACGGGACCTGTTGCCGGCGACAGGCAGTCCAGCAGCGTCGGCGTCCATCCATCGCGGCGGTCGGCTGGTAGAGAGGTTGGATGAATGTTGCGTCACTGAGAATTAGGCGGAATAGTTGTGGAAAGGGTTTTATAGGCCGGTAGGGGGATTTGAAAGTGATGGTAAAAATATGTAGCCCAAGTCACTCAAAAAATAAAATCAACCAAAGGGGGGCGTTTAGCAAGGTGTTCCCTGTGTGTGTATGTATGGTTGTATGGTTAACCGGCGAACCAAGCCCAAGCCTATTTCCTGAACCTATATCCGATGCCACCTTATTGGTACCGAACCTACAAAATTCGTCGAACTCATAGGTTTGCTTACATTCTTATGTCCAAACCAGTGTTGGACCGGTCAGACCTGGGTATGTAGTAAGGATATGAGTAAGCCCGCCTCAGAATTTTGTGTGGCCTTGTCGTAATGAGGCCGCAGGGTGTAGAGGGGACATTAAAAGGATCCCTATTCCACTGTTTCTCTTATATATTGAAAAATGGTCGAATCGTTGGGTTTTGGTGTGGTGGTAGGTCGATGTCGTTGTGGTGATGCAGGTCTCGGGTTCCAATCCTTGAACGTAGTTCAGGTGGTTGGCGCTTACTGTAACTACTTCCACGGAGGTGGTATGCAACTACTCTCATGCAGGTAGTTCAGCTTGGTTTTGCAGCTACCTTCATGTAGAAAACCCTAAAACTACCTGCATGGAGGTAGTTGTAAAATTCATATGCCAAAAAAATTCTAAGTCCTTGAGGCATGAAGGTAGTTTGCTCCTATATTAATGAGACGGCCTGATGGTCGTTTGACCAGCCTCATAACGACAAGGCCACACAAAATTCTGAGCCATATGAGTAATGGTATGAAGAACCATACCTGATTGGTATGAAAGAACCCAAGCGCATAACCTACTTAGGGTGGATATTGAGTTAATGTTTTGCTCGTTCAAACTTGATACTAGAGCAGCTTGGGTTTTCGCCGCTGTCCTACGACCTACGTGCGATACCAATCTTGAGGGTTGCAAGTGGCAATGGAGAGTAGGGAGAGGGCATTAGGGTTGAGCGTCCATGCTACACAACAAACTCTCTTCAGTGAAGGACTTGTGACTTGTGATTTGAGCTCAAGTGGGCAACTGGTAACTGGTGAGAAAACTCCAACTTGTTAGCTCAGACATGTCTTTCAATGTTGTACATTCTCAATGTGTATGAAGAGCAGTAGAAGTACTACCATATCAATGTTCATATACCCTCGATATGAATATCAAAAAATACCATACCAATACCACACTCATATATGGTCCAATTTACAGGTCCTCTTACCCATTCTTACCATCGATACACTACCAGGTGATACCTGCCACCATACCCTTACCAGGCTGCTATGCATAAGGATTGGGATCCTTCAAACCAGGACCAGTCTGGTATTTAAAAATACATGTAACTGGTCCAAACCAGTGTTGGGAGTTTCTCTGATTCAGCTACAAACCCACGGAGGTTATCAAGAAGAAGGTTATATAGATATATAAACGTGGTTCTCAAAAAAACAAAGAACCGGCAAAAGGCTCATAATCGCTGGTTACGTAGTTTTGAGATAACCAGCTTGAAAACCGTCAAAGATCTGCCCAAGACCCGCTGGTTATTTGATGAAAACTGCCGGTTCTTTGAGGTTCTAGAATTAACTGGAACCGGTAATATATGGAAAAACCGGAACCGGAGGTTCTTTGATCCTAATATTTTGTAAAAACCAGAACCGGAGGTTATGAAAGAAATCAAATAATCGCCCAACAGTGGTCCAAATCTAAAGAATGTTGGCCATTCACTTGTTCTCCAAAGGTCATACCCCCTTATCATACATTTCTTGAGGTTTAGTCCTAGTGCATGTGGCCAATCAGCACAGGTTCAGCTGCTATACTTATAATCCTACTGGACATGAATCAACGGCCAGGATGACCTGTAGAGACTCTAATCGGACATGAGGTAACAATAATGTAATGGTCAATTGTCACTACTCGGACTCACTGAATACATACCTATCCTTGTAACGAATACTTTATAAAGTTAGGCACAAGAGAATCCCTAGCGTCATAAGCCTTTGTGCTTGACGTCTCATGTGAGCAATTTTGTATGATCAGTAGAAACAGACACATAAGTATAGTATATAGCATTCCATGTGATAGTAACAGGTTCTGGCAGGCAGATTCCCCTGCAGGGGAGAAGACTTGGGACCCATTGATATGGTATGTGTTGATTGTCCGGTCCACCTTCCAAACGAAAGGCACTAGCCCTTTGGGTTGAAGTGACACCGTAAACTTCAACCCCGTAAATGACGCTTCCTTTGGCAGGAGTCTGCAATTTTTATTTTTTATTGTTTCATTGATCGGAGGTTCTGGAGTGGGCCCTTCGCTGCATGCATGTACCTAAATTTTTTTCTTTCAAATGTAGATCATTCGATGCAATGTTGAGGATGTCCACTATCGCCCTCTCTATTACCGGTATATTTGACATACTTTTGTTTAGTCATTGGCAGATGCAATCAAGATGTGTTGTTCACCATGAACATTGACATGGCCTACTCTTGAAGTCATAAACGGATGAATGAGCAGTGGCTGTCACAATGGTATGTTCATGGAACTGAATAGCAATTCAAAAATTGATCTTTAGCCACTGCCCATTGATTGATGAATTAAAAGATGGTGAACAAGCATTGGGTGTATCTCTATCCTACCCATGACGGTTGCGGGATCTATAATATTGTCATATTAGGAACCCTCAAGGAATGCGGGGACCAAATTGATTCCAGAGTTTTTTTTTGAACTCATACATGATAGACTCTTATCTTACACTAAATGAATGCATCAGCGGAGTTCTGAATTTAGACCATTGACATCTCTTTTCATAAAGAGACCAGAAATAGTGAAGGCTGTATCTAGTTAGTAATTACCGAGTCCTTGGCAGGACCAGCAAAAACTAATTCAATGGTTGAATTGGAACAAGTCATAGATCTCTTAAAAACATTTATTTTTCATCATATTAAGAGGTATGCTATTTTTTCCTTCTGTCTTGCTGGCATTTGAACAACTCACAATTCAAGGGCGGCAAAAATCAATCCCTTTCAAGCAACCCAGCCCATAAGACAGCAAGTACTGAGCTACCTCCCAGGGATTTGATGAGCACACGGGCGTTTCACAAGGGCAGAACCCACTCTGCAATGTGGTCACTAAGATTTAAAAGCAGAAATCGCCTCTAGTGGCATTCAGTGCTCTATCCAACTGGGCTACCAGCTGGTGGACGCAATATTTTCTTAACAATACTAATGAGTAATGGAGCCAATGTTATACTAAAAATATTCATGATATTATAATATCATGAAACCAAATTACAAATTAAAACCAGTCTTTGCGGAAGTGAACCAGTTTAGACTGATTCAATCCGAATTTTACAGAATACCGAACCAAGTCTCTGTCAAGGAGGAGCCTCCCAACCTTCTTTGAAATCAAGTAACTTAATCAATGTCCATTTACAGAAGAATGTGTACAATACTGTTCCAGGTTGAGCAAAGTAAATCTTTTGCCACTCCATGAATTCCAATCCAGCAATGAATGACTATATACAGAGCGTGTACTAACACGTACCAGTCAACAATCTGCAGAAGCAAACACCTTGGCTTTTCCCATAGTTGTAACTAGAGGTAATTGTGGCACTCCTTTCAAGCTTTCATTGTACAACAGTGTTCATTTGTTCAATAACCTCATTGTCAACATAGTTGACAAATCAATGGAGGTTCAACTGGCGCTCAGCCAGTTGGATACAAGAATCACCCTCCAAAGAGAGCCCTGAACTTTGGCGGGTAGGAGATGACAAGTCTGTGAGAAGATCATCCCCAGGGGTGCATTTTACATCTGGTGCGATGCCAACGTGGTCAATCTGGTGAAGCGCTGGCGACAGATACTTAGCCACTGTCACAAAGAGAGCTGATCCATCTGGTAGCTCCGTTACACTCTGCAGTGGTTCCCCAATATCATAATCAGCACACTAGCATATGCTTTCCAGAACCAACAATCATCTGCAACAAGGCAAAGTGTTACCTGAATTTTTCCTTTGCCGTACGTGTTTTGACCAACAAGAATGGCACGCCCATTGTCATGCAAGGCTCCAGCTAAAATCTCACTAGCACTCGCACTTCCCTCATTCACCAGCACCACCAGTGGATCATGTGTCAGTGCATGGCCATTAACAAGATTAACTGGTTGTGTCAGGCCATTGCGGTCAATTGTGTTCACCAGTGTCTCATTGCCATCTAGCCACATCTGTGCTACATCCAATCCTGCCTTCACCAGCCCACCCTGCCCCCTTTGCACCATTAGTTTCACACCGGAGTGCACCTGCCAAACTTGCTACGCCTTTTATGTTTCAGCAACCAATGTAATGGCACACCAAACTATGCAAAAAGACTCACAGGATTGTTGCGCAAGTCCAGAATGTAAGCATTCACCCCTTCATCCTCCAACGCTGCAATGGCTCTTTTCATGTCCACTGCAGCATTCTGTTAAGTCCCCTTCTCCAACATCCACAGAGAACCAACATCACATGCTGTCAGAAGAAATAAAAAAACAACTAGAATCTGTCCAATTTTGAGGGCAAGAGCAACACTCCAGACATGACTCGGCCGAGTTGTAAGATGTATATTTACCATGATCTAAGTGAAAGAAATTTCCAAAACCAACAACTAAGATAGATAGGCTAAAGAACAGTTCAAATTTCACAAAGGTGGCAGTAGCAGATACGACAGTAGCTTTGGATGGACAATTAGGTTCAACCTGAGAAAATGTAGATAGGTGAACATAGCCAGTCTTCAAATCACGACCATCAGAAGCAGTATGATGAAATACTGCTGTGAAAACAGGCGACAACACTATGGTTTCGCGCTGCAACTTCACCTGCTATTCCCATGCCACTTTAGAGTTCCTTTTAACACTTCTCTGCACATGCCTGCCTGATTGTCATCTTTTTCCTGAAGGAGAGAAATGGAGCTTTCCTCCTCAGCATCACAGCAAATGATGGACCTGGCCAGAGCAGCATTGTTTACGTACCTGTACAACCTAGGGTAACCTACAACAAATACAAGGCTATCTCATGAGCAGGAAGGACGAGGAGGAGAGAGCAACAACCTCAGTAAGCTCAGCAGACCCTGAAACACTTGTCCCAGTTGCCTGTCATCATCATCCAAGCCACCACTTACTGTGTTTTCTCAGAGAAGACTAACCTAGCAATCATCACTTCCTGTGCCCTCAACAGGAACTTCTAATTTATACATGACAACAAAACTCGTCATTCCAGTACAAGCCACATGTACATGACATGCTCAGAGGTGGAAAAGTAGAAATGTACACGGCGCAGTTTCAGCGTAACTGAGGTGCCAGCTCGTCCTCGGAGCTTGGTGGCTACTTCCTCATTATTCATTCCTGCCAACATTTCATCTGCATACAACCAAGGTGAGACAATGAACCTGCTTCATCATACTGTTAGAGTAGTAAAAAGGGTTATGCAAAAGCCATATAAACAGGCAAGTTTTTCAAGTCTTCTTTACCATCAATCTGCACCAACTCATCGCCTGAATGTATCCCGGCCCGAGCAGCAGGACCACCATCTATTGGAGATAGCACAACCTACAGACATGACATGCACCCACACCCCTTGTCAGCATCTACCAAACATGCCACCCCAAGCTTGTATCCTATATACACAGACTATTTCCAAATATTGCAGTACCAATCGCACAAATATTTGTGGGCTACCAGGGCAAGGATAGCAAGCATAGATAACAGCAGATTATAAAGACTATTTCATGTTCTACAAACAGGCCTAACTTCAATTCAGATAGGTGTACCAATCGGCCAGAATCACGGTCTGATGCAATAAGCAAGCCCACTCCTTCCAAGGCACCTTCATTATTGATTCGGAAGCTTGCATATTCCTGCGATGCAGATGCTCTTACTTAGCTGGTATTCAACACAATGCCAGTTAGTCACCAAACAATTAAGCGAGACATGTTGGTGGAAAGCAGCGATGTCGACCAATGAGTCCCATGGCCTGGGTTGTTAGCAGTGCCCAATTATGGAACAAGCTCACCATGCAACCTGAAAGATACTCACTCTCTAATGGGCAGTTTATCAGAGCACCAGTGATCAATGATGGACAGGGTAGCTGTTGTTAGCCTCTTGTTCACAGATGGGACCAAGAGGAGGGCACACAAGAAGAGTCACTTTGCTCACGCGTCACACATCCTTGTCCAATTTTACCCACTGAGAGGAACTATAGGATGATACTCCACTCTAAGGTCATATGGGTCTTAAAGAAGCAGGCCCCGAAGACTTTGTAAAAGCTTAACAACAGACTCTTTCTTCAGATCACATGGAAAAACCATACAGAGAAGTCATATTATTCCTTTACACTAATGAGATAGCAAGGAAATCCTGATGACATCAGTATCCCCTTATGTGAAAATCAACTGCCAATTTCAAGAGTCTTTGCATCAGAAAGGCACCCATAGGTGTGAATACAGGCTCCCATGTAGGTGTTAGTTGTCGCAATGTGCCATACATGCCAAATGAGCATACTTCATGCAACCACTGCAAACCTGGTCTACTAGCTTAAGATGAAATTATGACCATCATCAAATATGAGTATGAATTGGTAGAAAACAGGACAAGGACAAACGAGATGATGTAGCTAGGAGGCTAAGAAGCCTGCTTCCAATTGCACATCCTAAGCAAATGTACATGACGAGGAGGTGCTCTACCTGTGGACTGACAATTCGTGTGAAGGGGTCTCCTAATGTGGCAAGCATGGTGTGAATTTTAGCATAAGCAGCGTCGGATGTCTTCAACTGCAGTGTCTCCGCTAATGTTTCTTGCAACTTCATATCCCAATCTACCCACTCCCACATCATTGCCATCCAGGATTAGATGTCCTTCTGAAGTGAAACAAAGTCATTGGACACAAGAAAATCATTTTTCAAGCAAGAGTGGAGCTAAATGCAATTCACAGCTGACAAAGTACACACTAGCCTTTTCCCCTTCCATTACACAGCTAGAGTTCAAATTTAGACCTGGCTGAAAAGCTTCTGCAGCCCAATTGGCATGTGAGGTAGAGAACCAGCTGTTCTCCAGAACGACATGTCATGCAAGAGGTGGAGGGATTTCTTGTGGTGTTCATGTGGTCAAATACTCTTAAAGAGAGGTCCTCCGGAGGAAGGAATCTGGGTTGGGAAATTGGCGGGGACTGATTGTACTTGCAGGAAAATCTCAAACTTAACATCCAGAGAGGTCCATGGCCCGAGAGCTACCCCAAGCCAAGTCCAGGAGACACAGCAGCTTCTCTCACTCTAACACCCTCATCTTGAACTGATACGCTCAGGAAGGAGTGAAATACAGAGCTGGCCACAGCAAAGACAAGTGTAGCAAATTATACCTTGATTATTGAAGGTAGAATCCACGTATGTTTCTCGAACGATGCCCCATGCCTCCACCAAGGTCCTCTGCACTGTGTTCACCTGCACCGCATCACCATTAGTATTTTTTCCCTTACCGACCACGCGAGACATGTACACTTAAGGAGGACTCTGAGCTTGACAATCGGGTCAAAGATAACCAAGATCAGAAGAGTAGATGTCAGGACTGTAAATAAAACTGGCAGCGCAACAGAGGGAAACGGTATAAGCAGATTAAGTCACCTCTCCAATTTGAGACCCAGGAAAGGTGATTGTGAACCCAGTTGCTACCGCAGGAGAACAAGGCTGCAAAAACACTGCAGCAGCTGCCCCAGTTGCAAGAACCGCACCCGTCATACTCTTGACAGCTCTGCCTAATTTGGCACCGAAATTCGAGTCTTTCTCGTTGCTGGCTTCGAGGCTGCATATTGGCCACCCACTCTTCTGTTCTGCAGTTACGACAGGAAGGCACCATCTCCTTCCACCGTACCCGATGGCTGTGAAGACATGACGGCCTCCTAGACCCCTGCTACCAAGATTCATTTGGCTACCGCCAAGAGTCCTCTGCCATGTCTTTACTCGTACCGCAACTTGACAGAATCTACCTTCCGAAACCTTGCCATACTGTGCCAACGTAGCCGATTCCATACTGTCTCTCACCCCGCTCACCAGCTATGGACTATGGAAAACAGCTTAGCACAGAACAAAGCCAGCTCTGGCAATTTGTAATTGTCTTTGCTCAAGAGTGATGTTCCATGTCCGGCAGAGAGGCAGCAGAGATTCACAACCCCGCTCCTCCTTTGCCAAGACGATGGCCCATGTAAAGAAGGAGATCAAGAATACATTTTCCTCACAGCTACACGCCACACCACACAAAACTCGAGCTTTGAAACAAACCCAACTCCCAACAGTGAGGATCCGGAGC
Source organism: Takakia lepidozioides (assembly GCA_030704615.1). NCBI lineage: Eukaryota > Viridiplantae > Streptophyta > Takakiopsida > Takakiales > Takakiaceae > Takakia > Takakia lepidozioides. The sequence continues at coordinate 36,528,971 of CM060731.1, read as the reverse complement.
ACGCAACAAGAGAGGGGCTGAGAGTCAAGGAAGGAAAGGAAGGTTCGGCACGCAACATAGCAAGTGCAAGAATCCAGTGAATGTTAGTGCGATTTTTCAGAATCTCTTGCCTGCAACTGCCTTGTGATTCTCACCAAATTTACCAGACCAACTCTGACAATCACATTACTGACTTGGAATCTGGGCCTCTGCCTCTGCTTTCCTTTGCGTCGTCTACCACAAAGCTTGCCCTGTGGGCCCTGCACATCCAGGCCTTCCATTGCGTTTGGAATGGATGGTGCAAACAAACAAGCCATGTTGCTCTCTTTCACATACAATTCCAGGCCCACAATCATCTCACTATGAAAATGCTCTCCGGACAGTGTTTGTTTGTTTGAGACTCTGCAGTGTAGGGGCCAATGATTTTGCAAACGACTCTTTGCAGTGCTTGGAGACCAGTTGGAGTGTGGGCTTGCAAGTAAACTCATGTATGAGCTATGAACCTTCACAACAAGGGGGCATATGATTGATGGACAGTGATGAAGGTGGAGGTGGTTTTCTCTCAGCAAGTCTAGTTGCACATCATTGGCCCGACAAACTTGAAGGAGTCCACAGCCTACTCTGTATGAAATGAGGTGGACACAGAGCGACTCCAAGCAAATAGAGGAGAGGAAATATAATCTAGAATCCATTTGTTGTCTAGAGGTGCAAAATATCCAACAGCTTTGGGACATGGGCTTGTGTCAACACTGTTAAGAGAGGGGGAGGGATTCAAATTTATGGGCCTTCAAGAGAGTATAGATACCATTTACACGCTAGGAAAGCAGGGCTGTGGGGCTTCCCCATTGCCCCACACTCCTGCTCTAGTGTTTATGTGCACTCTACTAGTCCATTGCTGATGACTTTCCAATGGAGCAATTTGGAATTAGGAAAAGAGAAGAGTCTTGTGAGTGAAAACTGCTGGCCAAGGATGCTACCCGGCATGTCTGCCTTTCATACATAGAATGGGGATAAATCACACATGGCACTTCAACTAGCTACAACCATAGACCACTGTTTTGTCCCTTAACCAAAACCAAAGCCCTCGTTGGCCTCATGGATTGCCAGCATCAGCCGCTCCTGTAATTGCTCTTTGGATGCATACTCTGGTAGGTCCAATTGATTAAAGCTGCACAAGCATCATCATCAGCAACACATGTCATCATCCCCATAAAAGGTAAATTCTCAATCAAGCAGAAAAGCATCTTCATCAGTGAGAGCCCAACCATCCAAGAGCATGCAAAGAAACTTTGCATACATTCACAATCAAACATCAAATGCAAAATCATTGTCAAGTCCCATCCTTACCAATATTTTAATATCAGATCACCAGTAATAAATTGTGCTGTGTCAGTTCAAATGAAACCTTTCAAGAGAGTGTACATGCCCAAAATGCACAATCAACCAAGAGTTATGCATACGATTGGCTCACCAGGTGTGAGCGGAGGGTAGGCGCTCTGGAGCACCGTAGGCCTTGTGGATCTGGAAGCGTTGTGGACCTGATATGCCTTGCAACGCCCGGAACCCTTCTAGTGGTACCTATTGAAACATCAGTACACATCAACATTCAAATCATTAGTAAGAGACAACCCTGTATTTGATGTCTGTTTCTCCTGGACGTCATGAAGTGTCTTTCGTTTTTTATCCTCCCATTTCCCTGTTTTACCTCCATCTGACGTGGGTGCGGGTGTCCATGGCCAGAAGGCTGCGGCAAGCAAAGTCTAATCAAAAGATGAAAACCTCTTTATGTTTTTCTTTTAACAGTGTGACTGGGAGAGTGGGAGTCAATAACATCTGTCACTTGTCTTGGGTACAGGCAAAGGTGGCACTGGTACAGACAACTTGGTACAAACAACTTGTACCAGCCCTTGAAGCAACATCCAATCCACTGTAGCTCGGTTGTGAATTGCCTGTGCAGGAGTATGGAAATTGCACAGCTTAACAGACTCATAGCTAACATTCACAGGAAGAGTCAATGAGCACATCCTCTCTTCCTCTATCAAAGTTTCTGACATTCTTTACCTCCAAATGATGCAGCGACTTGATTTAAGCAGACAATCCTTAACAAGATGCACCATATATACCATATCCAGAAAAATGAGAGGATGTATGGCAGGGATTCCACCTTTGATGTGCCAGTAATAAACTGCAAAAGACGGGCCATATCCTCCTTGTTGAACGCGCGCACCACATCCCAGAACCATTGGACTACAGGTGACGCTGCTGTGTACCCTGTGTACTCTGTGTTGATCTTTAAATCTTCCACTGCCAATGATCAACCGGACATCCCAGCAATTTGTGCTACATTAGACATCTAGAAATTAAGGAGCACACCTGGCAGGACCCTGACCGCACCAACTGTTAAAGGGCCTGTTATGTTATTAGTATTATCTTTAAATAGGGCCGCACAGGACTGCTAGCGACCATATTAAATTTGACCCTAGCTAGATCTGGCTGGTTGACCCCTTTAGTTTTAGCAGTCCCCCTCCTGTGCAGCTAAATCTAACCCTCCACTAAGTTTCCACTAAGCTCCACTAAGTTTTGGGCAACTGGGGAGAGGATGGGATCTAAGTTTTGAGCACATCCACTGCCCACGGGGAAGACTGTTCTGTGTACATTTTCAGGGAGAGTCAACACTTTCGAAGCTTTGCTTCCATGGGCTCGACATGACACGAGGGAGACCATAGACAAAGGAAGCAGGGGAGAGAATATGTGAGATCGTTCCTCGCTGAGATATCTCAGACAGCCAAAATGAGCTCTTTCCTCGCTGAGATGATCTTCATGCTTGCTTCTCACGTATGCAAGCTTTCGGGCTTTCGGGATGCCTTCTCTTTGGAATATGCTCAACTTGAGTACACATATGAGGCAAGGGTGCTTCCCTGCCAGCCTGTGCTGTTCCATCTTGTTCATAAGAGATTGTACTCATAAGACGTTGTTTGCCGTAGCCTTGTGGCCATTGACCCCGCGCCCAGTTTGAGCGGGAACCTTGTTCATAAGAGAGATGGAAACCAACAAACCGACAGCCACAAAGTTCTGTGGTGGTTTCTATTGGAAAGCTTATCTCTGGAAGCCTTTGTAATCCCCAAGGCACTCTGTTCTGAGTGCATAATCAGCCCTACAGTTTGATCATAAAGACAGGTTGGATTCCTGGATAAAGTCATACTCTGTAGAGAAACTGCTCCAAGAACTTTTATGAAACACCCAGGAACTCTCCAGGTGTTGAAGTGTGATCAAGCTCCCAACAGCCTTGGGCAGCCCTGGCTTCTCTGATCCCAGTCTTTGTACAGAGCCCATACCTGGTCTTTGCCAGGGTAGAGTTTGATGGATCCCTTTGCACCCCTCTCTATTACCCTTTGTCTGATGAAAATGAAGTTAGGCAGAAAACTTCCCTGAACTTGTTTCCAGTCTGTGACATGGGGGAGGACATCTTGGATGACCTCAAGGGTCTACCCACTCTCGGCACTAGACTGAAATTTAAACTCAGGGCAGGAAGCCTACCTTTGAACAGCAAACAGAAGCAGAGAGGAAAGGGAGAGTGCAATTGCCCGTTGTGTAGGCAATCTGAAGACAGTATTCATTTTCTGATACACTGTCCGGGGTTCTCTCACCAAAGAGACGCTCTCTTCAAATCTATTAAGGGTATTGTGCCTGTACCCCTGTTTACCAACTTTGAAAGTCTCGAGGCTGAGCCAAAAGCCCAGGCCCTCCTGAGGCCTAGTTTTTGGGCAAATCACACACAGCAGATTGATGCTTGTGTGAAGGGATTTCTAGAGGATATCTGGAAAACCCGGATTAATTCTATATATGGAGGTAAGTCTTACTACCAACGTCAGCCCCTGACAGAGGTAGGTTCTGTCCCTTTTGTTCCCGCTCAAACTGGGCGCGGGGTCAATGGCCACAAGGCTATGGCAAACAACGTCTTATGAGTACAATCTATTTCCATTTTGTGAATGCAAACCACACACAGCAGATTGATGCTTGTGTGAAGGGATTTCTAGAGGATATCTGGAAAACCCGGATCAATTGTGTATCTCAAGGTAAGTCTTACTACCGATGTCAGCCCCTGACAAAGGTAGGTTCTGTCCCTTTGTGTCTGCTCAAACTGGGCGTGGCGTCAATGGCCACAAGGCTACGGAAAACAACGTCATATGAGTACATTCTATTTCCATTTTGTGAGAGAAGGAATCGAGTTTCGGCATGACACTGTTGTTCCGGAGGAGAATTAGCGAGAGGAACAAAAAGAGAGGAGAGGGAGTTCTTGAATGGGCACATCAGGCACAGGAGATGCACAGGCCTGAAGCAGGAGAGCTGCGCAGGCACTTCACGCTGTGTGGGCAGGTGGCCAAAACAGATTATGCTTAACAGTAGCTTGACAGTAGCTACACTAACCGTGAGTGCGACTGCTCTCTAGCTAATTACCTGACATGCCCTAGCAGTTGTAAGCCAAATTAACTTACAGTCAATTTCTGGAAGGCCACTGATGAGAAGCTCCAGCTCCTTGTCATTAAAGATGGAGATGAGCTCCCGAGCCACCAGTTCATTGAAGCCTTCCAAAAAGGCAGTAATTTGTGGTCGGATGGCTGTGGTTAACCGATGCTCTGCCACTAGGTCCACATACTCATGCTTGTTCTCTTCTGTCACCCGAATGTTGCGGCCCCCTGATATCAGCTCGTAATCTGTAACCTGTGGCATGAGACAAAATTGTCACATATCTGTCGCTTTCCATAACTACATGGAAGCACGCTGCAGTTGGCAAATAGAGTATTACTGCGAAGTTTGAAAGAGAGCTATACCAAGTCCAAACTAGGAAACTGGTTTAAAAGTGTAACAGCGCCTCTTCCAGTGCAACACGTATTTTTTGTGCTAATTCACAAACATAGACCACAAGACTAAGTCCTTGCAGGTTGGCACCCAGTGCCAGGCTTTAGGGACATGCTTCATCCTGAAGTGTGTAGAAGTGTATAATTGGCCCTGTATTGCTACAAAAAGGGACCGACTTACTGCTCAGCTTATCACCTGGCAGTCAAATATGGTAAGGTCTAGTCATTACCTCAGTCTTCTCATAGAGAATGTGCTTCTCCTCATCGGCGTCCATACTAAACGACAAATCCAGTATGTCACTAATGTCATTCTGCAAGCACAAAATAGTTCAAATTCATCAGCACCGGCTCTATATAGTTTCCACATTTGGGTTCACCTGATTACCATTGCAACCCCCCTTCAACTTCTTACTTTCGGTTGAATCATGTTCCACCTAACATCATCAGTTCCAAGCTCAGTAAAGGTAGGTCGTGAACTTCTGAACATGCTTACAAAACCATGCTCTGGCAACTACCACTTTGAGGTGTTGCAGTAAAGATGTACATTGAAATAAATATGTGCAACAGAGCTAAAAGTGCAGTGCCCTTGAGAGGATCTTTAACACCAAATGTACTCATAGGACGTTGTTTGCTGTAGCCTTGTGTGGCAAAGATCTTCAATACAGCGAAACATATAGCATGGAGCTAACAGTACCTCCAACATCCATTTGAGGTTCTTGAAGTAGTCAGGGTCGATTGCCTCAATATCGTGATAGGTCACTTTCACCCCCAATATGTGCTTGTAAAAGGACCGTGTAAAATACACATCCAGCAGCTGCCCATCAAACAGTGCCTTCGCCACCTAGCATAACAGTACACCATACCTCATGCAACTTCAGGCTTTCTCATCCTATCATAACTATGCTGAGCCAGCATACAACTATCAAGACATGCTCCATCAAAGTCCCACTGACTGCTTCCTGCAAATGTGGGCTATGACATCACTATTTAGGGCATAATTCTATTGGATACTAACCCTAATACAGTTGCTTGTCGGGTTTCAGCCACCAGGGTATATAAAGCCCACCCTGAACTTCAGTGGCTCATGCACAGACGATGATGTTGCAGTTACAAGGAATTGGAAGTCAATGTACGTGGGGCACTGACGTCATACTAGAAAGCATGAGGACAAGTCCAACACTGCTGTTCTAGTCCCCTAGCTAGAAACAAATGTGACAAATGAGACTGATCCCTGTTCGAGTCACTGTCAAAGAAAAAGGGGGGAGGGGCCTGGGGTCAAGCCAGCTTACCACACGACCAACAAACTTGAAGTAAGACAAATGCTCAGTCTGATATACTGAGTTTGGGTTGGGCTGGAACGTAGACTCATTCCCAACCGTGGTGAAGAGGAGTGCACCCTTGTCAAACGTCACACGTGACAACAATTGGTACCATTCTCGTGTCAATCCACCAGCATCAATGCCTTCCTCTCCTTGAAACTGGACCGTGAGGCGGCCCTTAAGTTCATCAGGAGTGCGCATGCGAAGCTGATTATATGAGTCTTCCAGCACATATGCACGTCTCACACAGATTCGGAGGGGCGCATAGTGCTGCTGCTCGTGCTGCTGCCGGATACGGGACCGGAAGTATGCACGCTTGTTGTCAAAGTCAATTAAGCGGGGAGCTTTGAGCATAAGGCACAGAGACTTCTCAAGGAGGCCTGGATTCTGGCGCACAAATGCATTGAGGAGGCGCCGGTGCCTGTCAGCAAACCGCGTGAAAGTCATTCCTTTCTCACCCTCAGTTTTCTTCTGCTGAGTACAGGACGGTGACCTTGGTGTTAAAGCCAGGTCTGCAGAGGAGGACGCTGAAGCCTCCTTGATTTCACGTGCGGTTGCACTGTTGGGCTCTTGCTGTCCAGCTGGAGCAGGCCCTGACCGCAACTTCTCACACAAAACAAAGAAAGCCTCCACAAATGGTAAAACCTTTTGTGTTCCAGGGGGCAGAGGGGGTGCCACGCTCCCAGCCCCTGTCCCAACTACTACTGCAGCTGCAGCAGCACTGCTTGTGGGAACTGAAAGTGCCGAGGTGTTGCCCAAACGGCCTTCAATCTTGCCTACACTTACACTCAATCCATGCCATAACGTCTCAAGTGCCCCATTCAGCTCTCTCACCACCAACATGCCCTCTTCCTGTTCCTTATCAACTACTGCAGGATCTTGCTCCTTCTCTTTATCTGTTCCACTGCCACCACCTGAGGTCAGGGCACTGAGGGCTTGAAGCACCCGTAGGATAGCAGCCCCTGCCATGGAGGTTGTGCTTACAGCCATGGTGTCTGCATCGCCCAAGCTGTGGAGTTCCCCAACAGCTGGGCCACTGAGCTGGCGTGCAGCATCAGCCAATTCAGCAACAAACAAACGACGGTGAGGTGGGGCTGCAGTCGCCAGTTTCTTGAGGACCTCAGCTACCCTTGAGTAAGCCATGTCTGACAACCTACACAAGACACTCAGACTTTAGCTTTAACTCGCCACGTACCATGAAAATTGCAAGTACAAGTGCCATACATACAAAGGAACACAAGTCACACAGATCATTTCTGCAATTCACACGTACTAGAACGCAAGTACAAGTAGTTTGGATTATGTACTTCCAAGGAACTAGTCAGCCATGCACCTTTCACGCAGGAACAAATTCTGATACCATAACAAGCAGAAAAGGGCTATTGAATAGAACATAAAAGTAGTCAGTACATGATGTACTCACCCTTCCCGTGCTAACAGCTTGCACAGGTTACGCAGCTCTGGCTCTGGGAGGCTAAGGAGCACGGCAGCTGCATCCACTTTATGGTCAGAACCTGATGTTGAAGGCTCAATCCCTTCCCCACCAACAGCCCCCACATCAACCGAAGCATCTGGCCTAGGTGGTCCCACCTCAACACTTCTACCAAATAATCTTCCTCCACTTGATATGGCTGGTGTAGTCTCAGCCTCAGAAGGTGCAGGCTCCCCAGTTGAAGGAGCATTGGCTCCACTCGACAAATCACTGGTTGTTACCACGGGTTTCGCGTCACTAGCCTTAACCTTTGTCTTTACCTCTGCCTTTGCACCAGCATTGCTTGTCACTACTTCCAGCAAGCCCATAACCTGCACAGCATCAAATACGTGAAATGACTCAGGCCTTCAAAAAACCTCTCACTAAACAGGGAACTAAAAATAGAGACTCCCACTTCTTATCCAACATAACAGGAATCACTAAGTAGTTTCTGGAAACAAACCATTGATCATAACATTTTCTTGCGGCACACCCAAACTACAAACATCCTGTGAAGTTAAACCCACCTGCTCCAAGTGTGCACTGCTGCGAGAATACAGTGGCTGGTTCAACAGTTTGAGCAGCAATATTAGTGGAATCTCGCCCTTCGGCTTTGGCTTTGGCTCTTGTATTGCCCCAGTGTGAGGTGCGCCATCAACCAACTTACCTTTACCCTTCTCCTTCAACTTCTGAGGAGAGGCCTCCAAGCCTGGTGTGGCCGATGGTGCTAAGGGCTCCAAATACAGTAGCAAGTTGGCCACTGGAGAGTGGTTACGGGCTAAATACGTCAAAATTTCCAACACACGCCGTGAGACCAGTGGTGGAACACCTGTGGGCAAGCCGACCAACCACGGCTATTAGACTTATCCATTAGCCCAGATTTGACCTGAGTGATAAATCCAGAAATCTAAACTTTCAAAATGTAGAATTAATATATGAAACAACCTAAACATCTCACTTTGTCCAAGCACGGATATCTAAAAAGCCTTCTGTGCAGCCACCAACCTTGCAACAGTTCTTATTCACATCTACGTAACAGAATTGTTGTGGAGGCAGTATGAACTTGGCCATTTTTATTTGGCAATGAAAATGTGGAGCGGGTGCGACTATATCCAGGGGAGCCAGTTCCCAGGGCAAGGGAGTGTGGATAAAGCTTATAACCGGGATAGAATCGCCGGTTCTTGAAACGGTTACGGTTAGAAAAGCCTTAAGGCTTAGGCACTTCGGTGAACTACAGCGCTTCTATATATATTCCAACAGAGTTTATAATGCATTCATGTGATTCACAAGACCTCTTCCAAGAATCAGAGAGTAAACACGAGATCCTGGGCAAACCTAGATCAAGTAACCGTTGGTTACCAGCAAGTATCATTAACTGTAACCGGGGGTCTCATGTTACCCCACACAGGTCAGGTTAAATAAAAAAGATGTTTTATGCCTCGCCGGTTCCAAAGCCATGCGGTTATGCGGGCACGTGGGCCCCGCCGGTTCCTTGCACTGCAGGTTATTAAAGTTTTTTAGAACCTCCGGTGCAGTGGGTATATATCCGGAATCACGAATATAGAGAACCGCCCAACATTGGTTATAACCCACATCCCCTATTGAACAGAGATCTGCATGTTGAGTGATAGAGAATGATAATTTCCCCCACAATTGAAGAAAAACCTACCATCAGAAAGCTGTGAGCGAGCATAGACCACATTCCACTGGCACCCATACAAGCGCTGTGATGGGGCTCCATCAGCAGATGTTCCCCCTGTGGAGACACCTTCTGCTTCTGGGCGCAGCATATCCAACAAAAGCTGCAGCAATGTCACTCGCGTTGCACTATGTGCACACAGATTCAGCAACAGCCGTTGGAGCAGTCCTTTCCCTAGGGGCTGCAACAAAGCATATCACGTGGTTCCTTCTTCAGTTGTGCAGTCAGAGATTTCCTTCATGCTTCCTTACCATCTACGATCTTACAGGAATTACTGAAGACAGCAGAATACCCTTGAAGAATATTAAAAGGTATGTTTGCAAAAGTAGCATGGAAATTGACTCTTAGAAGATAGACATCCAAGGACCAACAAGCGATACCATTGAAGTAAACTAACAAAGCAACTACAAACATTTCCCCTACCTGGGCTAATCGGAGAAGACGGAGCATCGCCTTCAAAGCAGCAGTGTCAACAAGTGGCTTGCCTTCAGCCTCCTTCATCCTTGTGTTACTACTGAGAACAACAGGTCTGCGGCCAACAGTGAGGGCCGTTCCAGCTCCCACTCCTCGATCCATGGCTGCAGCAGCAGCCACTCCTAAGTTATTTCGCCGGTGCCCTATGCGATGGGCCCCCCCAAAGAGACCACGGGCTTGGTACTGGTTCATTGCCCGTTCCCGTAGTAGTTGGGCTTCAGCGAGCAATGCTGGTGGGAGAGCTGCCAATACTGCCTCTGACGATGTCAAAAGAACCTACAATAGACAACAGAACAGAGTGGTGTTTTCAGAGAACTAAACCTGTCTTTGGAGGAAATTTCAGTAGCACAAGCAAAGTATGAAGTCAATATTGACTAAAAATCAAGTACACAAAAAGGGAGAGAGAATGTACTCATAAGATGTTGTTTGCCGTAGCCTTGTGGCCATTGACAAAGGGAGAGAGAAAAGAGATGAAAGAGATATGTTGTGCTCACAGAAAGCCTAGAGGGTCGATGAAAAACAATAATACTACAAGATAAAACCACTAGGGCATGTAAACAACCTGAACACTCCCTGGAGAGAGGAGACAGATAGAATGTACACATTAAGATGTTGTTTGCCATAGCCTTGTGGCCATTGACCCCGTGCTCAGTTTGAGCGGAACACAAACGGACAGAAGCTGCCTTTGTCAGGGGTTCACACTGATAGTATGAGAGGGCGAGATAGAGAGTGTGACAGAGGTGGACAGAAACAACGTAACAGCTTCAACACAGTAGAACAATATTTAGCTACAGCTCTCAACTTGCCCTCATCATAACCGTTGATGTAAAAAGCAAATAAAAACTCAGACCTCCTCTCGCAGTTCAGCTGGGAATGTGGCAATGATTGAAGCACTGTCCATATCCACGGGCTGCCCTTCAATATGATGTGCTAGTACTGCCCGCTGTGCCCGCTGCTGTGCCAACACCTCTGCCTGGATGTCAGGGGGCAGGGCTGCCAAAAACTCTGGGTCAATTTCCTCTGCAGGAGGAGGGGGATTGACAGGTCTCACAGCTTGGGTTTGCTGAGACGCTAACACCTCTGCCCGTAGGTCTGCAGGCAGTGCTTCAAGAAATGTGGGATCAATTGAGTTGATACTAGCATCCCTGCCCTCCCTTTGTCCACTTACAGCATGCTGAGACGGATCATTCTCTTGCCCAGCAGATACAGCTCCCTCTTCATGTCCACTAGCTAAACCTGCCTGACCCTCTGTTCCCTCGGCCTCACCCCTTTGCTGACCAATAGTCCCTGCACCCTCCATATCTTCATCTGTATCACCACCCTGTTCTCCTCTTCTGTCATTACCTGCCTGTCTGTCCACTGCACTAGCTGGCTGTAGTTCACTGGCTCTCAATCGCTCAGGGCCTATAGGCCGATCCCCTTCATCATGCCCATCGACACTCCCTATCTCTACCTCCAAGCTGCGAAGACTCTCCCCCACAGTAGCCCCACTTCCACCACTGTCTTGACTGCCGGCCTCGGTATCATGTGCCACAGGCTCGCTCCTCTCGTCTTGCATCTGAACATCCAGATCAGCATTTGCTTGGTTACCATTGGGGCCCTCTGAACCCAACCTGGCTGCGTTGATTCTGCTGCTTGATAAGTGAAGACCCTCTGCACCACTTGCACTCCCACCCTCCACATTGCATGTTTCCGCTTCTGTTCCATTTAGACTGCCCCGCTGCTCATTCATATTGCTGTCAGTGACCCGGGTGGAAGCCTCTGGTTCCACTGCTCCCACAATATTCTCTGGACCCCTTGCGTCTGTGGCCACAGTGCTGGCAGGGGCGCTGACATCACCCGCTATCTGGGTTGACAGGGGCTCATCTCCAGGGACTAGAATCCGCAACTGTGAGATGAACTGTTCTTCAATAGCCTGGGCTACTGCTGCAGCATGTGCACCTGCCTGGGGCTGACCATCATCAGTCCAGCTGCTCAAACGGCCATCAGTCCGGCCCCCTCGTCGCCCCATAAGATAAACAGGGTCCACTGAAAAGTCAAGAAGAGGAGGTGGGCCACCTGCTCCCCTTTCTCCAAAGAGTCCATCAGTATGATCAGCCATCATGGGGCCATCATACATGTAGAAATGAGTTACATCCAGTGCTGCTCCTCCCCCCAGCCAATTTTCTGCCTCCCGCACAATGCTGCCAGTGCTCGGCCAGAGAGAACTACTTGTGACTCCTGCAGTTGATCCAGACCCAGATGTCGGGGATGGCCTTGTCAGCAGAGGGTGGTGAAAAGCCCCTCCACGTTCCCCACCAGGCCGTTCGGGAAATGGCCGGTAAGCGGCAGGACGCCTACGGTCACTGCCTCCAGGTCGTCGGAAAGAGCCAAAGACATCGTCCATGTTCATACCGTGAAACGGGTCTCCTGTAAAATCAACCAAATTTCCAGGGCCCGTGTGGCCCAGTACCTGCATTGCAATCTTTCTTCCAATTTCAGTAAGTCCTGGCAAGCATGGGTGTTGCACTAGTCAGAAACTGCAACAATCCTAAGCAGGTGAACTAGTTGCTTTCACTTCCGGGCAGCATACCTAAGAACAAACCCAACAACATATGTCTAGCATTACTGGACTACAAGCCCCAGACTTAAGGCACCCACTTGGACATGGTTGAGCCCTGTCAGCCCATCACGCCACCGCACTTCAATCACACGATCCTCGCGCCAGTCATCGTCTTCGTCCTCTTCTTCCACCATATCTTCCTCATACTCGTCACCCAGCCCATTGTCTTCATGATCCTCAACATCAGTGTCAGGGGGTGAGAGATGAGGAACCCCTGCATTCATGAACAACCCTTTGTAAATTCAGGACGAACCCAAATTTACAAGTAGTATTAAACAACTGTCACAGAAAATAGGAAAACTTGGTTCAATAAATGCAGAAAAAACAGATTCACTCCTTTATCATCATCATCACCATAGTAATCTTTTTACACTCTACTCTGTGCAGCAAGCTCAGATGGAGAGCACTATACTATCAACATGTAGTAACACGTCCCTCAAGTACCATACCACCATCCTTTGATGTGTGAAGTGACCCTGCAATACATAAAGGTAGCCAGAGAGTACAGCCACAGAAAACACTACTCTACCACAGTTTCCTCCTAAAACACATTAGGAATACTAAATGCATCACAATGAATTGCACATAAATACGGCTTTCTAGGAAGCCCGCCATTCCAGAGCTGAACAAAACCTAGACAAGAGGAATTCCAGATGCAGAACTTTTGGACAGCTCCTTAGGCGCCACTGGAGACCCCAAGGCACTTCTCAGTGGTTTCAAGACCGTAAAACAATCCTGATACTATCCAATCCATCAAAACCAGCGAAGACATGTTCAGGTCAGCTCAATCCTGTAGCCATTCTTGGGTTTTCTGGGATGTATATCCAATGGATGATGGTTAAGCCGAAAGAGTTAAATCAACTTAATATAATAGACAAATACCACTGCTGGAGCCAGCCTTCAGCAGTGTGCATTTTACTCCAGTGCCCTTCCTCTAACCCCTCCCTATATCACTCTATCCAAACAAGGTGCAGGGTTCTATGGCCCTCACGTTAGCAAAAACAAAAATCTTCAGGGTGCATCTCTTATTCTCGCATAGACTCAGTACCTTCATCACCTTCCATGTCATCTTCATCCTCCTCTTCCTCCTCATCCTCCTCCTCCTCTTCACCATCATCATCACCATCATCACCGTCCATGTCATCCTCATCCTCATCCTCATCCACAATTTCGTCTTCTGTGCCATGCTCCATGCGGTATGCCATCTCAGCAGCAACATTTTCCAGCTCAACCGCATCCTCAACTGCCTCACGCATAAACTCCTCCTCCTCAGCCTCTGCATCTAAGCATGCCTGGAGCAGGGAACACTTGCTTAAATACAACTCAATGCTAACCAAACAAAACCTGAACTTATTCCAACAAGTACTTGCCTCCCAGACTAGATCCAAGTTGTTGAGTCCTTGAACAAGCCAACACACAAATCTACAGTGCTCCCGTGATATACCAACAGAGGCAGAGCAGGTTTTCTTGAACAACCTGAACCTTGTACTAATACTATTCAGGTCTCCTTGGGTAGTGTACCTCTTCCTCTCTATCCAGCCCCATGTCATGCTCCATCTGCTCATCCCGACTACTGTCACCGCTCCCAGTGGGGACTGGAAGGACTCCCTCCAGAGCCACAGTCTCTTGTGGCACAGAATCAGACATGGGTTCATCTCTTGAGTGCAATAGGACCTCCCCTTCTCGCCGGGCCTCTGCTGCCCCCTGCTCATTTGGGGCTTCAGGTCGTTGCTCAGATGGTCTCTCACCCATGGTAGACTTTTTCTGGTTACTGACCTCAGAGCCAAACACTTGCTCGCTGCTACTGGGAGCCCTGGTTAGAGCCTCCAGTGCTTTCAGGACAGCATTCACTAACTTGGGTGCATCTGGATGGTCCAAGTCTATCACCTGAAGTCCACCAAAGTAAGAGTGTGTTAGTTGCCACCTTCACCATCTTAGTGCTCAAGGATCTGTGTTGGGGGCCGTGTGTGAATTACAAGTCATTCAGAGAAGCATAGCAATGAAGCCCTATTAAATGTGATACTTTCAAAATTACGATGACCTTACCTGGAGAGTGTGAGTCAATGCTTGCACCATACCAGCATCCATCATAGTCTTTGCCATGTCCGTGGAGAACCCAGGAGCCTGAGCATTCCCTGATGAGGAATGAGAGGAGAGAATTGAGTTCACAAGATCGACAAAGGCCCGAACTTTTTTGTGTGGGGCCTGCAGGCCCTTAAAAGTTCCCACCTCCAAACTGGGACTGTGTGTGGTGGCAGCAGCAGCAGTAAAGGCCCTCGCAATCTCCACCACTACTCGTCTCCTGCCTTCCCCTGATCTCACACACACTGCCATAAGGAAGTACGCAGCTTTGTCCGACAATTTCTCCCTCCACTCATCCTCACTGAGCTTGTCACTAGCCTTCTCACCAGGATATGGAAGTAACCTGTGAAGGACATGATACAAAAGGCCTCCATGCCCGATCGCCTCTGCCCCTCCCTGACACGGGCCTCTTCCTTGACTGCTCTCTGAATCCCTCCGCAAAACTACAGTCACAGCCGATGAATACATAAGCAAAACCTCAGTGGTAAGCTTCAAAATGAAGGTCACCTTGGCCAATGCTGCAGAGCTCTCTGGAATGTCTGAATCACCCTCTAGCTTGAGGGCCGCTATGAGGATGTTAGCTACCTTTGCCTTGCCCTTATCCTTGACTGCAAAATCGTCCACTTCCATAGCAATGCTGCCATCCTTGGTTGATTGATCATCTTCCTTGTCAGGTGGTGGATAATGAAGAATAACCTCCAGCAACTGATCAATGACCTGCGAAAAGCTTTGAGGCACCTTTTTGTGATGATGTCCCTTACCCGATTTGTTAGATGCATCATGAGCCTTTAAGCTTCCATCTACTGTGCCTGCACCCACACCTCCTGTCTCCCCAGTAGAGGAAACAGTCTTTAACTTCTCTTTATCCTTCTCCTTCTCCTTGTCTCTATCTTTGTCCTTATCTTTGTCCTTCTCTTTCTCCTTGGCCTGAATGATGGTTGGGCGGCCCCCCACTGTCTCAATCTGGCAGACCATGGCTGCAGCCTGCATGAAAATTGAAGGATCACGTGACACGACAGGTGCCATGGCTGTTAAGAACATGCGGGGAGACACACGACCATTGTGGCGTGACAGAGTAGCAGCTAGAGTATGACGAATCTCGGACTCCATAGCTTGCTGAAGTGTCTGGGGATCCTCTAGAACATGACGAATAATAGCAGAAGCCACACTGTCAAACCCTGAAAAAAGGCAGCTCCTGGGAAGGCTCAGCAACGCAGTCAACCCCCCTGCATCCAAGAACTGCATGGCTACTGAGTGTGTCTTCGTTAGCCGTGCACAAAGTTGGAGCACAGCCTGTACTGCTGAGGATGGCAACTGCATGTGAAGAAAGACACCAGCAACAGCCATAGCTCTTCGTTGCTCATCATCTGTCATGTACCCTGTTGGCTTTCCCAGTATGGCAACAAATGGGTTTGCATCCTTCTCCTTCTGCCCATCCTGAGAGACAGGCTTTTGTCCCTCAGAGGGAAGGACCTCCAAGCTCACCGCCCCACTATTGCTTGTTGCAGCTGACCCATTCACAGCATCTCCATTGATTTTTGATTTGTTTTGCAGCATGTGACCTAGGATGAGCAAGAGAGCTGTGACCCACTTGGGAACCTCAGCCTTCACACTGTCCTCAGCAGGATGGAAACATGTAAGAGCATCCAGAGCTATATTCACTAGGCTATTCGAAGCCGCAATCTCTCGGGCAGTGCTGTCTTCGCTCAAGACTAAAGCCAGTGTGTGAGATATGGTTGATAGTGGGCTTGTATCACTGGTCGATTCCTCCACTTTACAGACCTTCAATTGTTGTATGAGGTGGGAGATGACGCGAGGACGGTCCTGGCCCTTGTTCCGGTTACACATAGTGACCAGTAAGTCTGTCAAAGGAAAAGCTACCGCATCTGTGTTCTGTAAGAGGTTCATGCATGTGGAAAGCATGTCCTCTATGGGAGGAGCTTGTGTTCCCTCTTCCTCTGGAGAAGCTTCTTTTCCTTTGCTTCCAGCTGTCGCATCCTCTTTAGGTGGTCCATCATTACCGAGTGACAGGGCAAGGGCCCTTGCCAGTTCATCATCCTCCTGGTAGTAAAACGCCCCACAAGGAGTAAAATGTGTTGAATAGATCCAGTGCGTTACAAATGTCATTAGTCTTCGTACAATCCACCAAGCAAGACTAACAAAGCACACAAACTGTTAAAGCCAACTTGTAAGTCAAGGTAAGTCAAGGTCACACTGATATGTCTTGTGGAAGTAAATGTAGGAAAGAAATATCTCATATCAACAAACTTTATAAAAAGCAGGAAACAACAATTTGTGAACATTAAAAGGAAATCAACATGTACAAGCTAAATTACCTGTGCTGCCTCCTCCGGATGGGTAAACAACCACTCCATAGCCATCTCAACACTGTTAGTATCCACACGACGAAGTGCTTCTTCTGCCCTCGCGCGTGGAAATCCCATCTCCACAATCATTGATATTGAAGATTCATCAGGAGGGGGGCCAAGACGTGCCCCACCAGTACCTACCCCTGCTGCTCGACTCCCTTTCACATCTCCTATGCCTGTGTAGACATGCGTGATGATGGCTGCAATAGATGTTATGAAACTAGAACTGCATTGCGGAAACATTGGGTGATTCCAGATAGGAAGTACAACTTCCAGCACCTGGGTTTGCAAGGTCCGGATGAACACCTCCGGTTCCTTTGGCACAGTCACTGACCCACCTGACACAGACTGAACCAGCATCTGTGCCATTGATGGGGGAGTCAACAACAGAGAAGAAGTTACCAAGTGCTCCAACAGTCGTGCATAGTTTCGCAACGTATCAAGTAGCCAGGAGTTGCTCTCTGATTTCTCCTCACTTTTTTCACCTTCCGCCTTTCCGTTCTCCGTTTCCATGGGAGATCCCCATGAGCTCTGTGGAACTGTCCACAGCAGCTGGCTCGTTGCTTCAAAAGTGGCCAGGAGTTGCTTAAATGCTCCGTGCCCAAACAAGCTATTCACTAGCACAGTGTTGCAAGTTCGCCGTCGACTGTCGAAAACCACCGCTAGAACGTCCTCAACTACCTTCCCCAAGTACTGACATTTGACTGAAATGGAGGGCTCTGACTGAGATGCTCCCCTGTGCCCATCAAAGCTCAGATTGTTGCGAAGAAGCTTAGCAAGTGCAGCGGCCACTGACTTGGCAGCCACACTCAAGGGCACAGTGTCATCACGACGGCGAGAAGGGACCACCATGGCTTTCCCCAAAGCCACATAAAGCGAACGGGCAGCTGATGCGAGCCTGTTCAGCATCTCATAGTTCAGAGATTCTGGAGACTTTCGTTTCCCTGATTCTGCAACCGGAGACGGCTCAGTGAGGCTAGCAGCACCCTCTAAGTCAGCTTGACTGGCCTCTGCATGACGGGCAAGGCGACCCAAACGCGCAATGTGACTGAGAGTTTCAGCATTTGATGCATGGTCCCTGCGGGCACGCCGGTGAGGACCATCGCCGGTGTGGAGGACAGGTAGAAAGTCAGGCCCTACACCCCAATGAGAGGATGGTCCATTGCGCAACTGTACCGGATTCACGTATCTCACTACAGGATAAACATCTGTCTCATCTTCCCCTTCCCTTTGACCTGTTCCTACACCTACACTTGCAGCAGTGCTGCCGCTCCCGACATCTGTATCCTTTTTCACATCTACTTTGGCATCATCAAACATTGATATTTGCCAAAGAACTTTCCTGTGAACCTCCCCAACATCATGCAATATTTCTGCCGACCCAGAGCTCAACTCTGCCATCATGGCAGCTGAACTCCTAACCAGAACAGAGGACAAAGAAAGAAAACACTCGGCTGCCGACAGCAAGCGCACTGCCCTGTTCCGCAATCCACTCTCCAAGTCTGACAATTTTGTTCCAGTGACCAGGTTTAGCTGGTCCAGGGTCACCTTCAAATGTTCTCTAAGGCCACCACACACTGCCCGAGTAAGTGCTGCAGAATGTTGGGGTGAGAAAGCTCGGAAGGTGACTGACATGTTATGTGCAGTGGACGAGCCCCCGAAAGAGACAGGCAAATGAGGTAGGGTATACAGCTGAAGCAAAGCTTCAATCCCTTTCTTCTCAATAAACACACGGCTTGTATCTGCATTTTGAAGCACAGTCTCCAGAAGCCGCACGGCATTGTTGATGCATTCAGGCAGGAAGGCCTCTACATTTGAGCCGGAGACATCAGGCACAGGTTCAGAGATTTGCTTCGATTGGCCTGATGCTTTGATTGTTTCTTCACCTGAAACTGCACCACAAGGTCTGTCTTCTGTGTCTGTATCCATAGGCACAGGGACATCTCCGTTGGCAGGCTCAGGTAGAGAGGCTGCAGCTGGGGGCTCTCCTGCTGCTCCTCCGATGGTTGCAATGGTCTTCAAAATGTCTATACATGTGTCAATGCCTGGTCCACGAAGCGTGGGTGCGTGTCGCATTAACTCATCAAGCCCTGAAGCAAGAGTCCCTGGTGTGTCATTGGCTAACGCACGTACATACACCTTTGATGTAAAAATCTTGACAAAACAACCGAGAGCATTACGGTCCCGGACTGACTGCAAGCCTGAATTGTTAAGGCAGAGAGCATCCAAACTGTTGGGAATGCAGCCAACGGCCTCTGATGAAGGTAACACACCCGATGTAATGGCGTCCAAAAATGCAGCAGGAAGGCCTGCACCATCGAGGGCAGTAAAACAAGTGGGGTCCTTGTGAATGAGATCACTCATAACTGATGCTGCCAATGCGAAAACACCCCCTCCAAACTCCTTAGCATGCCTGAAAATAGTGCAAAGGCAGGCAGGCAACGCACTCTCTTCTGCCCCATGGAGCCTTGCCGAACTACCTGGGGCATAGGTGCCTAGAGCAATGGCCCGGAGCAAGGCCTTGAGAAGTAATCTTTGGTGGTATGGAATAAGGGTCTCTGACAATACTCCAGCAGACAGCTGTTGCAAGTCCCCATCCTCCATCATAGGGGCCTTTCCCTTGCTATCTGATTGAGCTTCTTCCCGCTGCTTCATTGCCCCCTCTTCTACGCGAGTAACTTCAACTCTCAACCTTGCAACTGTGTCATCCAGCCCTCCTAGATCCCGGAACAGGGTACCTGCGGGGTTGCTGTAATCCATAAAAGCTTCGAGAATGTGGACAGCCGAGCTGACTAGATGTGTGCGTTGGGGGTCCATGTCCTTCAAAAGAGGGAGAAGAGTGGGAATCAAACCGGCTTCCCTCAAAGCAGCACAGCCCACTGATGATGACACAAGAACAGTGACAAGAGAGAGAAGGGACTCCACAAAGGCAACTGAGCATCCAAATGCCCCTTCAGTGATCGACCCAATTGCTTTCTGCATGAGACTGGGCAAAATGCCGCGATGCCCGCCTGCACTTATCACATTCAAGACATTGGATTGTCGGGGCCTGTCTTGGGACTGTGCTGCCAAAGCCAAGACTGCTAGAATGCGAATGTCCTCTGGGACGGTGTCCTCACACCGCAAAACTGTCACTAATTCATCCACAAACTCAGGCTCATTGATGAAAAAGGCTGTAAGGTCTTCATGATCAGGATTCGACTGAAGTAGCACTGTGAAAGCAAGAAGCCGCACACAAATATATTGCCTCCTAGAGGTAAGGCACGCAAATGCCCTTGCAAACCGCAGCCGCGTGAGCAGTGAGAATCTAAGGCTGGGGGGTACCATATATTCATCCACAAGCTTCTTCAACAGCTGAAGATCCCCCTCTACTTGCATATGAAGGTTGGAGATGTGGATTACTTGCAATCCAGATGGTTTTGCATCCGTCCCATTCGCAGCATCACCCTCTGCATAAAACTCAAAGTGCAATGTAGCCCCGAGTTTGCAAGCATCGCTGTCACATCCACTCTCTACAGCACAAGCCAATAATCCTAAACCTTCCTCTTTTCCCCCCCAACCTTGAGACAAGGAGAAAAGACGGGCGTTCAAGGCTGAGTCTCCAGGCCATCGCATTGCCCGGTTTGACTGCACAGGCTTCTTCACAAATGCTGCCAATGTATGCAATGCCGCAATAACTACATCTGGGTCCGTTGAAGCAAATAATGAAGACACATGCTGCATCCATAGACCATTGATTGCTCATTTCAGGCCAAACAGATATGAACATACTTATCTGTAATCATATTCAGAATTAAAGATGCTACCGGAGGTTAGAAGTTTCCATATGACAGCCAGACAAATACTACAACAGTAGTTTAAGAGGATAATATCAGATAAAATATATGGGATGATGGACCTATATTTTGAGCTAGCTAGATGTCACCTTCTGTCATCCTAGAAAACTACGTGCAACAAAGTTGAGACATGCTGCCATTAGAACAATACCTCATTTGAACTGTACAAATATTTGTTCATGCAGTTTTCTAGGATGATTCGTGTCACCCTAAGAATTTGCAAAACTGCCTCCTTTGGAAAAGGGTTATCTCCCTCCAGAAATTCACCTTCCAGCTGCAAATCTTTTCTAGGTTTTACATACTTTTCAAAAAAAGCCTCGAAGTGATTCAACAAATCGACCCAGTGATAGAAGTCACCCTGCAATGCAACCAAACTCCATCAGAGTTCTGAGAAACGCCCATGGCAAGAGGATTTCAGAATGCGAAGAAACAGAATGAAATGTAAGACAAACAAAAGGAGAGATGACAAAAAGAATCTAAATAACTTATGTGGGTCTATATACTATGAGCAAGAGAGCTGAAAAGAATTGAAAACCAAAAACCAGACACTGAAGACCGGAATGGTTTAGTGCCCTCATAGCAGACAGGTTGAAAAATATACATAGGACAGGCAGCAATAGGAGAGGCTTTTCCTTTGCAACCAAAGGCTCACAAACAAAGGGAGGAGAGTACGACTGCCAGAAGCCTAGCATGTGGGGCATATGCAGTGCAGCACAAGGTCTTTCCTACATAGAAGAGGGGAGAGAGACACAGGCAAACATATTTCATCCCTCACCTACCTTACATTGTAAAACACCATCCCAGACAGACATAGAAAAGACAGGGGAACAATTGGTATAGCCTTATGTACCTTTTCATACTCCCAACTGAATCTAGAAAGAGGCACCTCAATATTCTCAAGGGGAGTGCTGAGGATGCTGTTGATGAAGGTCCTCACTTTCACAGGCTGCCATGCAAACTGACCATCAGCCTTAACTGTCAATGATTCTCAAAAAAGTTCCAGGAGATGTGGGACCGACCTGTTATCACTAGCATCCACAAAATACCACCTTCACCCAAGCGATCTACCAGAAGGAAAAGCTTCCAGCCACTCTCCCACAATGCCAACAGAGAGCGCAATGATGCCTATTCCTGCCTCCAACTGCTGGAGAATGAACATGCAATTGGGACAAATTGGGACGGAACCCTACTCTGTGAGCTGATCACAGAGCTACATCTGATTGGGAAATTTTGAGTGTGACTTGACAACTCTCATCGTCCGGAGGAGATATAGGATACCAAAATGATATTTAAAAATTGACAGGGACAATCCTTCTACTCCAAATAACCTAAGTGGTGTAAGTATGGATCTGAACTTCTACACTTGGCCTTGGCCTTTGCCTCAGGTTTCTCTCCAAATTCCCAACCTGTACCAATCCATCCTGCCCAACTCACATAAATCTAGATAAAACTCATATTTCGCCCATCATCAATCGGGCACTTCCCGGCAACACAGCTCTGCCAACATGAAGTACACAGTTGGTAATGGTGGTGTAATTAAACGTTGTTCATAAGATACCCTACAATTAGGGATCCCAACCCCCCTCCCCAAGAAGCTAACATTATAATGTAATAACTGCAGAAGACGTCACCAACTTGAGTATAGCCCAACCCTAACCAAGCTTCATTTGCCCAGCAAATTCAATAGTTAAAATGATCGCCTGAGGCCAGGTTCAATCACAGAAACACCCAGACAGCACGTTTCAGTAGAGCTATCGCTAGAAGTTTAAGGATAGCCTGCCACTACAGCCTAATCATCCTATCCACAATTGTTTGTCCTAAGATGTGAATTGCCTGATCCAAGGGAAGGACCTCCTCGGGTATGGCTGCAGTCATACCTGGTCCAATGCCTACCTAATCAGCGCTATGACCCGCCTCTACTGAGAGGAGAAAAGAGCAATAAAGCCACCACTTCACTACTACAGCTAAAGAATGCCACTACTCAAAAGACAACCAAGCATACAAAGTCACCGCATATGAATGGTAATCTAGTAATCAACCGTGATATAACGTTGCACCATCGCCTTAGCGAGTACATCATACTCCACATCCAGCCATCCCCCTCTTGTATCAAGAAACAAGAGTGGAGTAGCCTGAGTCTAAGCCCCTGACCTCTCCTTCATTAGCTTACAAATGCATATGAGCTCCTATCCAGTGCCTACATCTCCGGCAACAGCCCTTTCCAGCAAACCCTAGAAATCCTCTAGCAAACAGAAAGGTGAATTGGCCATACCGCCTCCATCAAATAAGCATACGAGGCCCAAGCATGATCCACTATAACAACATCGCACTCGCTCGCACTAACTTCACCACTCTAAACATAACTGCATCATCCATCCCTCTTCTGAGCAAAAAGAGTACGATTGTTCATACCGCCTCCACGCCCCGCTTCTTCTTGGCCTTCATGATCAGTCTGTCCAGTTGCTCACAGCATGCACTAGTGATGCATAATCAATTCTCTATTTCCCCTCCCCTCCCCTTCTTCCCCTCTCAAATCCTTCAACCCCTCTTCACTCCCAATCCTTCTCACGTCACACATCTATCACATGCGAGAGAGAGCGGCAAGCCGATCCCTGAATGGCATATCGTAAGAATGAATCAGGGCACGGATCCCCGGCCGGGAAGGATGTCTGGAGCAGGCCTCAACGTGCCTTGTTCCTACTAGACTCTCTTCTCTCTCTTGTCTCAGTCTACTTTCATCTTCCTCTTCGTCTCCCTTTTCTTTTCCCTTTCCTTTTCTTCTTTCCTTTCTTACCTCCCTCGGGAGAATAATTCGTTCGTTGTGAGAAGTCTGTTCATCCAACGCAAACAGGGAATATTAAAAAAATAAAGAATAAAAAGTGAAAAGATCATAAATCCTCCAACCGTCTATGTTCAAGTGTTTTTATTTCTGGCGAAATTTCGCACTTTTTCGACCTCCAAAAACAAATCGAATATTCTGACGTAAATTCCCTATTTTCTCATGGATGAAATCGCCAAAATTCTCCCAAGAAAAATAAACTGAGGATGAATTCGCCTAATATGGATGATATAGATGGATGAAAGTACAGTGAAGGATGATTCTGTCCAAATTTCAGTGGATGAACAGAAAATACCGTATGGCTATTTCCTGCAAAACTCAGTACCACTCCCGCGAGAGCCCAAGAAAGCATGGCAGCAGGTCTGGTGGCTTTGCAGAAGCCATAGCTCGTCGGCAGCAGGTGCAGGAGCAAACCCCAGCTCGGGGAGAGCTCGAGAACATGTGGGAACGCCCGGGAACGCCTTGGGAATATATAGGAACTCGTGGCGAGTTCCTGGGAATGCAGGTGTTATTTCCCAAATTTGAAAGAAAAACCCTGGGCCGGGCGAAATTTTGCACTTTTGCGACCTCGAAAGAACAAATCGAATATTCTGTCGTAAATACCCTATTTTCTCATGGAAGAAATCGCCAAAATTCTCCCAGGAAGAAAAATCTTGGATGAATTCGCCATGATGTAGATGGATGAAAGTACAGAGGAGGATGACTCTGTCCAAATTTCAGTGGATGAACAGAAAATATGGCTATTTCCTGCAAAACTCAGTAGCCACTCCTGTTATTTTCCAAATTTGAAAAACAAAACACTGGTCTATGTTTGTTGAGCTTATGTAATTTTGCAGCTGGAAAATTATACTAATTAAATCGATTACATACGTAAAAATTAGTGGAACGGAACGAGGGCGCAGAGGTGAGAGTGGATGAATGTAGTTATCTCCTGGCAGCAATGAAAGTAGCCATAAGAGAAAAATGAGTAGGGTAGTGCCAAGTGTGCCCTAACAGATATACTTACTGAGCAATTACTCACAGTTTGTATATATAGAAGATGTCGGTGGAATGGAACAGTGCGAGTAAGATTGCCTTCTAGAATTTCCGACATTCGCATCTGCTGTGGCACATTCTGCAGCTTCAATGGGTTTGCTTGGTTTGCTCCACTGTAGAAAGGAAGCAACTCTTTCAGTGATCTGAAGATCTTCAGAGTCGACAAGAGAATTTTTGTTGTTGAGATGTTCAGGAAGAGAAAAACCATGGGCATGGGTGGTAAGGGTTCATAGTGACAGCCGAGAGAGAGTGAAGATTCCGTTTACATCTTTCAAACACTGGGGAAGGTGTTATGACACAGCCTGAGTGAGGAAGCTCATAAACTTGTGTACAAAGATACTACTTTCAAGCGACCTCATAAGATGCTCTTCATACGGCGTTGGGGGGCGGGGAGGTATTGGAAACCTCAGCACAAACAGTCTGAATTCGTTTCAGAGGGAGATGGTCTTGATGGTTTGGAGGAGAAACGAGAGGGAAGGAAAAGACAATGTCCGTTAATTTACCGCACACTTCGGGGAGAGACAACTCACAAATTGGGGTGGATGAAAAAGTCAGAAAACAGGACGGACAAATTATCCGCTGCTTGTATAGAATTGTAACTAATCAAGTGCTCTATCCAACCACCCTTCCTAATGTGAAAGACACAGTAGTACAGGAGAGCAGAGGATGCTTGCAAGTATGTCTTCTGTCAGACTCAGGGCAAAGAGATCTTCCGCCTTCAGTTGGGGGCTGCCATGCATGTCAAAAGCAGCCCCTCTTCTACCACCTGACCTTGTCAGTCTCTCCATACCACACAACAAATTTTATGGCACTCAAAAGCACACTGGTTCCATCAAACTGCAGACAACTCAGCTTCTTGCTTCAATGATGTAAGTGATCAACTAAATGCCAAATCACAACATTGGATAAAACCATCAAGTTTCAATTACAAATTTGACTGCTCCACTAATCCCTGCCAGACAACAGTGACAGGAAGAAAAGCTTAGAGTCCTTGAGAGTTACAGATTCCCAATTACCTTTGATAGCTTAGAAGAGATGGAAGAAAGTCATCCAAACTAAGCCCTTCAAAGGACTCAAAGCCGTCATTCCACCCTACATACTCGTGTCAGGCAGCTTTAGCATTCTCAGACTTGGTGAGTCCTCCAGGGATGCCACCAAGCGTCCACCTCGTAAAACGCACATGTTTGAGCTTACTGTTGCAACTCTGGCTGGTAGCATGTGGGCAATCACCGAATCTTACAGGAATCAATGACCTGCAGAACTATGCTCCTTGTACTTTGCAGGGTCCAGCAATGAGTCAAGTTCACCCTTGTCTGAGAGCTTCAACTTCATGATCCACCCATCGCTATAAGGGCCTTGGTTCACCTGCCAATTCAGACTTCATTCATCAAGCTTTGACAGAACACATCAAACTAACAAGTTCTAAGAAAATACTTGCAGCGTGAAGAGATAAAGCAACCCCACAGTTGAATAAACCCATACATTGATAGATGGAAACACTACCATCTGTTAGAACAATCAGCACAGACAGACATGAGGACCAACATAGAATATTGCACTCACACGCAAATACCGGCCCGTCATTATCCAATGTACTGCATTGAACATTGCACCATTCATCTGGTAGTAACCACAAACTAACGATACCACACAAGATTACAGACTTCTCAGCATGCCACAACCATTTTAGGTGGTGCTGGAGAAGAACAGCATCCAAACTTACAAGAGATATTACAACTGTCCCTTATCATGCAGAGAGAGCATCTCCAGATCCACGTCTCTAATTTGCCTCTTTATGTAGATTAGAAACTCATTTCGAAGCTCACCAAGCCCGGAGTGTCGGTAAGAACCCCATTGACCTCCACGACTTCCCCCGACACTGGCGAATAGACATCACTGGCCGCTTTAACACTCTCCACCACACCGAAGGTCTCACCCTGGGTGAACTTCTTCCCCGGTTCAGGCAAGTCGACGAAGACCACGTCTCCTAGCTCTTTCTGCAGCCATCACCAGCATTCAACCAACAAAGCTGAAAGTATGGGCGAGACAGCACAGATCAACGAATCCCACTTCCGGATGTTTTAAGGCCCGCAAGATGATTGGACGATTGAATATATTGGAATGTGAGACACACCTGGGCATGATCAGTGATGCCCACAGTGGCGGTCTCGCCTTCTACTTTCACCCACTCGTGAGACTTTGCGTAGTGCAGCCCGTCCAATACAACTGCCATAGCATACCAAATTTGTCCAAACCAGACGCAGTGAGGAAACAACAACTCAGCCTAGTTAAGCACACATTGCTTTCCTCATCATGCAAGCATGCATACACTGAAATGAGAGAGGATAAAAAAGAAGGAGGTGGGGGCGAGAATAGACAAAAAATCAAGAAAAATACTCCGAGCTGCTACGATACAACTCCACAACAGGAACCCGAAAGGACATTGATTCCACGAAACCCACAACGACAACACACATAAAAGCACATCCACAGATGGGCCAGCACCTTCGGTCTCCTCAACTGCCTGAGAAAACCTCCGCGAGAGAGGGACCCAAAAGGATTGCGAGATGGGCTGTCTACCCCCCAGTCTCAACACCGCAGCAGCCTGCACCGCCACGCATCTGAGCGCCATCGCTGCACCACCTCAAGTGTAGGTGTGAAAGGCAGTGTGTACGTTAGAGCACAGCAGCCAAGGCAAGGTGATGAGGTGCGTCTTGTCGCTCACAAGTTTTGTGGCAACGCTTTCCTTCGCTCAGGTAACCGACCGACAGCCTCTCGTCTACGATAGGGCCATCTTCCTTCCTTCCTCTCCAATCCAGTTCATCCTGGAGGTTCCTCGGGGCTGCAATTATCCTTGTTGAACAGTCATTAGGCTAGCATCGTCATACGATTGCATGATTGATCCTCTGTGGACTTAAAAAAAGCTGTTGGATGCCTTCTTTTCCTACATTCCGTAGCTTTCTCAGACATGCTCGGATCTTGCTAATTTGTGGTCAGTTTTGCACTAAACAATTTCCTGTCCAATGCTTCTGGCCCCACCACCAGCAACCCAAAATCTTGAAAGGTATAGCGGTTTGAAGGGCCCCCTCCCACTCATTTCTTTGGCAAGTTTGTGGTCTCTCTAAAGTTGAGCCCCACACATGTGGGATATAGTTTTGCATCCTGCTGGCCAGCCAATACAAGACAAATCGAATACCTTCAGGAAGGTATTTGTAATTGTCCTTATGGAGGTAAGTAGCTTGCACTAGGTCAGCCACCATATCTCAAGTGTTGCTAGAAATGGTGTTCTTGCTGTACAAGATTGAAGTGCTTGGTTTCAACCACCAAATGTTCTGATGGCAGTTTTGTGCAGTGAGGTGCATAGGCCACATATTTTGGAAGATAATGGCAGGCCAGATCCAGATGTGGCAGAGCGTTTCTAGTCCTACTTTTCTCTTCACGAGAGACGGGGCTGTGTGCATGTTTTGCGTCAATGTCCACGTGCAAGTGATGGGGCCCACTCCTGAATCACAACAACAGATGCGTGTACGAGTCCGCATGCAGACTCCCCCTCATCATCTCACATATGACTGCCTTCCTGGCTCATTGGTAGTAACTGATTCGGCAAAGCCTTGTCAGCATAAAAGGGGCTTGCAGGGGATAGACAATGAGTAAACTGGGTATAAGCTGGAAATGGCGTAAACCTTTCCTTTCACTAAAGGTCACCAAAAGGAAGGATAGCAATTTATGAAGTTCATGTTGCTAGGTGTTGAAATTAGTACATGGCAAAGATAGATGGCCATTTTTGTTGACAATCTGCATTAGAGACATCACTTCTTTCTTTTCTCAAGCTCCCATGAAATCTTTTTCCCAGTCTCTTTCTTCCCACTTGTCATTATATACTGACTCTGCCCCCAATCCAGCTAAATCAATGAGGACTGATGCTCTTTACATCATTGTAGTATTCAATAGCAATGTAAAGTTCAGTAGAAACATTTTTGCCATCACATCTGTTTCCCAGTCTCTTCTTTCCACTTGTCATCACATACCGACTCTGCCCCCAATCCAGCCAAATCAATGAGGACTGATGCTCTTTTCATCAGTGGAGTGTATTCACTAGCAATGTAAAGGTCAAGCAGATCTTTGGCTGAAATTGCCAACATCCGAACACCATCCACAAAACTGTGCAGAAAAGTACCTGCTTCTGGGTGACTTCCAACATATGTGGCTGATGCTAGGGAAGCTCTGAGCCTGGCCATGAACATGTATCTTGCACTCAAAACTGTGGAAAAAGTTGGCTCTCTCCAACTGCCCATATTTTGTTCAATGTGTCATCATGTCATGTTGATGATGTGACACAAAGAATTCCATGAGGAGGAACATCAAGGCAGTCATCTCTGTTGCTTCAAGCTGTACAGTGATAAATCCCAAGAAGTGAGACCAAGGCAGTCTGGATAGTTTTTCTATTTCACATCTACTACTTCTGTATCCTTGATGCAGTTCACTTTTACATGTCGTTGAGCTCCGGACGGTGTATTTTGATTGTTCCCTATGCAAGTCGTGCATTCTGCACTCTGCATGCTTGAATGTGGTCATTTTTCCATTGGCACAACCCAGATGATTCTCCCTGCTTGTTACACTCTGCTGCTCTTAGCTACTGTCAATACTTCGCCACAAGTTTTTCCTTGTAATGCCAGATCACATAACTATTGTATCGTCACTGTTGCGATCAACAGTTTCCTGGGAGTCCACATCTGACATCACCTCTGTGGCAGAATCATCAACCTCCTCTCCATTCGCTCCCCTCTTTCCACTGCAAACATGAATTGTAAAACTTGTGCAGTTGAGCGTTTGAGCACAGGAGCACCCAACTTTGTATACTGAACAGCAAATGTCACGTTCAGTTGACCATCTTTGGAGGATCTCCAGAGACTCTTGGTTAGTGACTTTGCAGTTTCGTGTCACTAATGGTTCTGAATTGAACTGACCTGGTCATGTCCTCTTTCTCTTCTGCCTTGTGGTAAAGCCTCTTCAAACGAGGAGTGCATTTTGTCAATTCTTCATCATAGATACGCCTAAGTCGCTCCGCTTCCTTGATTAGGTCTCTTGTTGCAATCCTTGTACCTCTGTTGCCTTCTTCCAGGGCTGCTAGCTCCTTGACTGGCCGTGGAACGAAACTCCACTTCTCAATGATGCTGCAGACACCCTGCAGAGAAGCCAGAGATGCCGTCAGTTCCTAGGTACATTACATAAACATCATCCAAAAACAAAAATGGAGGCTGACAATATGGCCGCCCACCAATCTCATTGGGCAACGGCTGCCTGTAATTTGTCCTGCTTTGGATGACAAAGAAATATGTATCTGCCTACATGCCACGTCCTTGAGTAGTGTGTATGCCAGCAAGGCAGTAACTTGTTAATGAATACCAAGGTTAAAGGATGGCTACTTCCATGAAATTATGCAAACATACCAGTTTTTCCTTAAGACTCTCGATAGTATCATCCAGGCAGACCAGGATGCCCTGTGCTGCTGTTGATTCCAACTGATGTGCATCTGGCTGCAATGAATCCCATCATCATATCCACATTCTTAGCAATGTGCAGTTTCAACCAAACCCTGGCACATCTGTTCTCGTCTACTGGACATGACCTCGGTCCTCTTCGAGTTCAGCTGTCCTCCCTACCTCACCCTGTATTTGGGCCCTTACCACACCCCTTAACAATGCTACAGGATCCCTCAGCTGACACACCTCATCAAGCACAAGCTACAGTCAAAAAGGCAAAGCAGATTGCCTTGTCTTGTTGTTGCTGCAGCCATTCCATACTCGCCTTCAAATCCTCATGCACCCACTGTTTCACTGCTGGAGCAGCCCTGCACTGATCCTCCTTCTCGTCCTCTGCAGAAATGTGAAGAGTGTTTCCAGAACAGTTGGCAGGATGATAGCAGATTAGTATATCTTCGTGGGCAAGTCACTCATACAGCTTCTATAGGTCCTGAAAGCCCTCTGAATAATTTGCAACACTGTTTGGTATTCCTGTGTACTTGCTCATGCAGTCAATTGTCCTGGCTATTGACTACATACATATAAATTAGGTTATTCATCTCTGTCAACTAACTCCAGTACAATTTAAGGATATCAGGACTCGATCCCAAGAATTGGAGAAGATTTTCCAAATTTAGTCAAGGCCTGGCCCACCTAACACTGTTGGGCCTTAACAGGTAGGTGTCCCAAAGTCACAAAACTACCTTACCAGGTAGCACCCTAATTTGCTCTCTGTCCATGCATTTATCAGCAGTGCGGTGCTACCTACACTATTTTGAGCACAACTTTGTCATTTTAGTTTTGCAGAAAACACAATTTCAGACAATCTCAGAGGGGATCCTAAGGCATGTGATTTACCTACACTAACATGATCTGCAGTTTGTTTGAAGTTGCCCTTCCTCCATGGCCTCCCCGAGTGCATAAGGTACCTGCAAAATCCAGTAAAGTGCATATGAAAGATCCTGCTGACAATGCAAATGGAAATACACAGTAGCCACCTGTCAGAAACTGAGGATCCTTCCCCTTAAGTACCCAAAGTGGAGAGCCTGTGGTGCTGGCTTGCTGTGTGCCGACCACAGATATAACCTCACACATGCTTGGACCCCACCTACAGTGAGACGTATTGCCCTGACCATTGGCATGCCCTGCGTGTTTGAAGCATGAGCGAGAAAGTGCTATATGGTGGGCCTGGCTTCATGAACAAAAGGGCAGGGTCCACACATGGGGTTCTTCAATCTTCTCAATAAACATGGACTAGCACCCTCCAATCAAAATGCAGAAGAATTAAGGGAAATCATGTTGCATTTTAAGATCATTAGTAGGCCAAAAAATGTGACTGCAATCCATTTCTATGCAATCAGGTCAGATTCCTCGGGGCCCACAGTGTCAAGATACCTTATTTTTTTGGAAGTTCACCAACAGCCCCGATCCAGAGTGGATGTAATTGCAGCCCCTACTCATCTTCAGGGGTGTATTAGTGTCCTGGGTGCTGTGTTCTTTGAGTCTAGGGATGAGATATGACATACAGTGGAGGAATGCAATCTTACAAACTGTTCTTGCAATATCCATTAGACTGTTCACAGTTCGGACAGCAAAAGCGAAAGCTTAGCAGCAAAAAGTGGACATGCTACCTGTCGATGTCAATGAGCATCTTTTGTTTGTGACATCTGGGGATCCACTCCTGCCATCCGGACATCATTCGTCATTGAAAGCAAAAACAATGTAAGCGAGTGTGATGACTGGAAAAGAGATTTCAGTTCTGCACTTCTGACTTGTCTCTACTAAAATTATCAAGCAAGACCAGAGACTGTTGTTTACAACATGATCTTGGGACCAAGTAATTTCCAACTAAAAGCATTCAGTTACAGGCCAGATATAGGTAAGAATATGTGCAAACACCTTGTGATAGGTCTTGCCGACACAGAGAATACCATGTAACATCCTACACTAATGTCATTTGGACTAGAAGAACAGGGAGAAAACCTTTGAGACAATGGTTCCACCGGCTCCTTTCACTTGCTTGAACTTGGGAGTGTTGGGGTATGCACACACAAGCAGGGTGCAGTCTGAAGTCCAGTCAGGCCGGTACTGGGCTCCCATATCCAGGCCCATATCTCGGACTTCTCCACGCTCTGGATTTACTAATCCTGATATCGCGAATGCCACTCCTCCCTGCCACCACACAGTACTTCTTCAGGACTGTTAAAAGTTGACACAACATGTGAGGCTCCCTCCCTCTTTTCCCTAAGGTCCCTAAAGTAAGACAGGTCACCCAAAACAAGGCACATGTCACACAAAAGTGTGCCATACGTCAACCTGGCCTCTCTAGTCAGCGAGATCTCACCATAAGTCTTGAGAAGTCTTGCACAGCAGTGCTCTTTCCTTCTGTACCACCCTCTCTCCTAGCACCGCCCATCCCATTGCCAGCCTCCTTGTTTCTCTCACCTGTCCCCCCAGAAGAGGTCCCTATCATTGCAAAATTTCCGGAAGCCGCATTGTCTTGATGCTTGGTGGAACTGACAGATTTGGAACAACCAACTCCAATCCCTCTTCCAGCACCTAGTTTCCTGCTAATGTTTCTGTCTGTATTGCTGTGGTCGGTAGTCATATGAGAGATTGGACCTCCTCCATCATTGGATTGGCCTTGCGAATTCCATGGCTTGCCAGCTACAGTGCCTCCTGCCTCGGAGCTCCGTGAGCTAAGGTTGGCTTGAACTTCATCACCGACCCTTGAGCTGTTCAGTTTCTTACTTCCTTTCCTCTCCTCCACATCCGGAGTCTGACTTCGCTTATTATTTTTTCTTCCTTGATTGTCCTGAATGGCAGAGCGTTGACTTGCTTCAGCACCAGGACTTTTTTTGTTTTGTTGGCTCTTCTCTGAGTTTTCACTGGCTTCTCCCCTGGATTGAAGTCTTTTGTCTCTATCTTGCACCTCTATATCTGTACCATTAATCTCATCTTCAGAATAAGCCACAACTTTTGTACTACTCCCAATGCTTTTAACGCTTTTGGCGAAGGACCTCCTTCTTTGAATATCTTTCTCATCTATACCATCTTTGCCTTCTGTGTTGCCATCTATTATGGAAGGTTCCAGGCATCTTTGTCCAGATTTGTCTTCTGAGTTTGCAGACTTACTGGGTGATGCCCAGGTTGGGAGCTTCCTCCCATTGTCTGTTTTCCTGAGGTCCACTAGCGGAGTGTTCAATTTCTCCTCTTCATCATCAGCCAGATGGTGGTCTGTTTGGGATCTAGAGGGTTCTACTCTGTTCTGGAACTTGTTACCAACACTCGGCACCATACAACTTGTCACTAAAATCTTCGCCTGACTTCTGGAATGAGCCTTCACATACGACTTGTCAGCTTTGGATTTGCAAGGCGAAAAGTGAATGAAAGCCAGGCCAATAGAAGTTTGGTGCTCAGCAGTGCCAAAGGGCTGCTTACAGACCACCCGCAGCTTTCTCCACCTGCACTAATCAAAACTGATCATACTTATTACCCATGTGTTGAGTCAGTAAAAAGACTGAACATACATTGTTCTTGTACCAAATCTTCCACCTTTGCAAAGCTTCCATATAAACTGCCATCAAGAAACAGGAGACATTGCTTGGCATTTGACAAGGGATGTCTCCTTTGACTGTTCATCCTAAGGATTGATTATGTACCCTTGAGTGCATCATCCCTGCAGAATACTGAGATGCAATTCGTTTGCCTGTAGTTTGGTAGAGAGAATTACCGTTGCTGGGCAGCAAGGGGTGACAGCTTGTGAGTGACATCAATGTCATATGTAAATGCGCGATTGCGGTTGCTTTTGCTCACCAAGTCCTTCACTGACATCACCTGAATATCACCCATAAGACATTCTTCATGATAACATGTTCTTCCTCTTATATTAAAGTACTTTCACCATGCTAAGGGTTTAGGGTTTACCATTGTAATTCCAGAACAGGAACATATACTTTCTCTTTCTTGCAATGGCCTACAGTGTAGCGTAAACCATGTACTCAACACATGGCGAGGTGATCACTCAAAACTGCCAAACCCCACCTGGGTTGGTGAATAATGGGTCTTTCAGGGGAGTATAGGTCCTGCCTGTAGCAGAATGCATGAGAAACGCACTGCGAAGAACTTGCTGCATTGAAAGCAGATGTTCCCAATTTTCGATGACCTTAGTAGAACCCTTTCCATACCAAGTGTGACCTCGTCCATAGTCGCAAATCAGAGTTCAATCTGCCAGCAATTGTGGAATTGTACGCTATTGACTCCTGACTTACAACGCTGGAAATACAGGATGGAAACTCGGGTTTGCTGAATTCGGTATGCAAATAACACCAACCTGCTGCGCGGATAATAAGAGTTCATAATCTTCCTCGGCATCACCATCCGTGTCCTCCCGCAGCCCATAGATTTCAACAAGCGATGACCCAGCATTCACAATCTCGACTTTGTTAAATGCGCTTGGGGGTTGGGGCTCCAGTACCATCCAGGCCTCGTCGGTAGGCACTCCTGTCTGCCAGAGCTGGTAACGCTCCTCCTTCAACACATTGCTGGCAGGGTGAACTTCTGCCTCGGACGAGCAGTCTCTCACAATCCACTTGCACACCGTTCCCTTCGCCTCCTCGCCCACCATCTCATTCAACCTCATTCAACCTGTGCACGTCTCTGCACCTGTGTGACTTCCACCTCTGGACCAACCTCCTACACCTAAGCTCTTCACCTTTCCTCAAAATTACGCCATGGATCGGTTGAAAGCTCTCAAATCTGCCTTCAATCCGCTTCAATCCTTCGAACGCCACACCCCAACGCAATTACACTTGAAACCCAAGATCTGACTTTGTGAAGTTGTGGCCTTTCTGTAATTACAGTGATCTCTGGAACGGATTGTAGCTAAGCGTTGTTTCCCTGTCTTCCTTTGGGAAGAAACCCATGAAAAGGGGCAGCCCGCCCAGGTATACTGCTGCCGGAGGGGTGTCCGGGCAGCACAGATAATATTCGAAAAGGGCAGCCCGAGATATCTACCCCTGGAGAAATTCCCCGGACTGCCCAGAAGTTTCTTGATTCAACTGAATACGGAGGCTCCAGCGATCTTCTTCGTCGTGGGGCTCATGGGAGCACAATGCAACAGAGTGCCCACGTCATGTTTCTACTAAGTCACCATCATCTGCTGCTATGGCCGCCCTCACCAGATGTGTGGATACTTTCTCTTTGCAGTTTATCCTTGACTTCATTTCCTCCCCTTTCTTTTCTCCAGACTAGGTGGTTGCTTCTTTCCTCTTACAAGCAGTCGTAGACTTAGAGAGGTGGTTGAATCATCTCTCAAAGTGTTTTCGGAATGGTTTCTGTCCCAAATCATTGCAATCTAAGTCGGCTGTGGAGGCATAATTTATGTCGTTTCTTTGTGTAGAGCAGGCATTTACTTTGGTGAAAGCTCTTTTGCCTCTTGCTCATTTATTGAGATTGAGAAGTGTGTTTGGTCTGAGGTTTCTATCTCAAAGGTTGGGCGATGCATTAACACCCCCCCTCCTCACACACACACAGCCCTTTTCCGACAATTCTATGAGGTCTCAATAGATTTCTCGAAGTTATGTCTCTTCATTGTTTAGGAGCTTCCATCGAGACTATGTTCCAGCAGTGTTTGAATTTCAAATGTATTAAAAGCTCTGTACTAAAAGAAACCTCTCTTGGAAACCATCTGAAAAACCTCTCTTGTTGGCTCTGGAGATCTGTGCCTGCACTCTTTTGTAAGTCCTGCACTACAAATTTCCTCCTTCGCTGTCCTGCTAATTGTCATCCCCCACTGCCCCCACTCATTTCCCCTCTCTTCAATTGGTGATGGTTTACACCTCCTCACCTCCTTCACCACCAGACTGTAGGAATCATCTACATAGTACTTTATGCACATGAACAGGTTATCAACAGATTGGAAGATGCAATTCACAACATAGAAATGAAAGAGGCATTTAAATTGGAAAGCCAGAGTGGGACCATCTGATAAATGATGATTCCATTAGAGCTAAATCCAAAGATAAGCCAATATTATTTAGAAAAATGCACAAGCTTCACAATCCTCTTTTGGCAAACAACTGAAAAATCTATCACTGGAGACTCCCTCAACTGTCAGCACTTATAAGATAATCCAACCATTTTCCAGCTTAATACATGAATGGAGATCATGCTGCAACAAATGGTCTATAGCAGTTTATTAGGCTCTTCTATGCTAAAACAACATAGATCCAGACACAGGGGAGGACAATACGTGCCACAGTAGTCTCAATGTACCTCAATGTCTTACAGGGTTACAATAGTAGGATTGATAGACATGAGAAGAGCCATCACAATAACTTTTGACAATCCAGGTATTGTAGTTTATCATGAAAGCTCTACAAAGTTTGTACTGGAATTTGTTTATCAGTCTCGCCTAGGTGAAAAACAATGTCCCAGGCCAATCACAAGACTACAATACCAATAGTACACCACATTGGTTGACTGCAGAGAGGCTGCAGAGAGGCCAACACCCTCAATCATGTGCTGTTTTTGGTACTGGGGTAACCTGGAGTGAGTGTGGATATCTGGAGAGGGACTTTATTGTTTTCTATTACCCGCACTCCCTAATCTACACTCACTGCTCCTCAACTTAGATTAGCCTCCCAACAGTGTGGTCGTCCATTTAACCTTTACAATCCTCAAGGACCTTGCCGACAGCATGCCCAACATAGCAATCTTGGAATTTCATTACAAGGTCCAGCAAGGTTCAAAATAAGAACATAGATGATTGCATATGTAGCTCTAGGAAAAGTAAGTCTTGGCAGAAATGAGTATCAAGTACAATGACAGCGGCCAATGGAGGTCCACAGGAAAGAAGAGACATCTATGGTTGATCGGTCTGACACTTACACTCATGTTTGTGGATGCCCACGGACTTTTCCTCTGTGTGAGAGAGAGAAGGCTTCCTGCCACAGGCAAGTTGGCCTTCAGGTTACCAAATGAGCCTTATATCAGTGACTGCCAGCCCCAGACCCAGCGTCACCTCAAGTGGCTCAGGAAGGTATGGAGTCTCATCTGCCTCCTATAAACTAGTCTTTGGGTATACCAGGGTCTACAGGTAGTCAAAGGGAAGCGGTAGCTCAATCTTAGACTTGGTGAATGACATCAAACAATCTATGAGGGAAGCTTTCTGGTGTTGCTTTTCTCGTTTATCTTGCTTATTTCTAGGACTTACATCAATGTTACATCCCAGGAAAGGAAGCATTAACAGATCAAAACTTCACTTAAGAAATGAGCACTTCACTTAAACCACTGGAAGATACTCAGGACTCTCCACTGAACTAAAGGCCACTAGGAGAACCTGTGTGCCCAAACACTCATCATCCATGTCAATGCCAAGTTAAATTCAGAACCAGATGTTATCAGCACACACATCTCGAGTTTATAGCAAGCTAAATTGGCATGACTTTGTGGATTAATGGGGGAAGGATAGGATGGGGAGATCAATTCAGTGCCAAGGATACCCGATGTCTCTGAGAAGGTCCTTGGACTCATTCCACGCTTGGATCCACTGAATAAGTTCAGGAGATATAACAAAGGCTTCAACGTCACCAACTTGCACTATTGGAGTGTACGTATTCTCAATGGCTGCTGCATTTTTTGATCCCATCCAGAGCCTTTGAGAGCAGATGCTCTAGACATGGGAATTGGAGGCCATTGGTTTTCTCCAAGTGCAAGGGTCGCGAGTCGCAGGATCTAAATGTGAACTGGTGTCGAGAGTGCAGGTCAAATCAAATTAGTGAATGCTTCAAGGTAGAAGTGCTGCAACAAAGCACTTCAACACTCAATACACTGACATTTCAGATCTAAGTTACTGCTACCTATTTTGGATATTATGCTTAGACCGTGTCATTGTGGTTTGAATTTGGTCCCAAAGATCTCAGAAACCAGCCTAGATACATGAGAGAAATAGATGCCAGTGCTTCGCTTGGCATACAAGGCATAGACCCTGTGTCTGACTGGGAGGAAGCAAGAGAGAGATGAACCTCAGCTACATTTTCTGAGCATTGAACTGCTGGTTCATTCACTAACGGCAGGGACTGTTGGGATCTGTGTTGTGGGTGGACAGTCGGCAGCCTTCACAGGAATATGGGGGTATGCAGTGGCTTTTATCTGTCTGGTTATTGGAATTGTGGTGGGAACCAGACACTGCTGGACTTGGGGCAACCTTCCATTGAAAGACAAGCTCCTGCCATTCAACATGCATCCAGGCCTGCCCATCTTATGTGTCTTCCAATTCAGCGTCCTTTCATTGTCAGTCTCTCCCCTCTCAACCTTGTTTCTATCGATTTCCCCAAGATAATTTGCAATGCCCTTTACTCTCCAAGAAGTACATGTGAAAGCTAGCCCTATGTTGACAGGTATTCTACAAGTGCTGTCATGGAGCACAGGACAACGGTCATACATCCATTGTTGACACGAATCCTTCATCCCCTAGGAGAGAAGGAATAGACAGACATGAAGTTGAGATCATGCAAGCTAGATATTCTAACCCAAGCAGCTAAGTGTGCAGAGCAGCTGCTGGTGTCATATTCTGGGGGAACAAAACACTTGGATATCAGCTCAAGGCCTGTGCCAAAACCCTCATTGGCACTGTGGACCACATCAAGGTATGCCTTCAACATACCATCACCAAATATCCACATTTTGAAGCCATGACTAACTGTATGGTGTAGAGCTCTGACACAAGCATAATCCCTCTCACTACCATGGGCCCTTTGGACTTCCTGAAATCATAATAATCTTCTATTTTTAATCTCCGGCATGCCCTCCCATGGAGTCTATAGATTTTTTCCTCTCTTAACTTGTCTCAATCTAAGGCACTCGCCTTCATGCAACACTTGGTTCATTCGTTCTTTGGTTTCTCTGTCTACTGTGTCGTTCTACTGCGCAATATGGCCCTCTTAAGTGATACAATAAGTTTCTCTCTTTGTGTCTTTACCTGCGTGAGGCAATCCCTTGAGCAATAGTTGCTCTTGAGCTGTTCGTGGCCCCCTCTCTCTTTCTTGTTTATTGCTTCCTTGTCCAGTAAGCTCTTTGAGCTTTCCGTGAACATTATAAAGTTTTATTTCATTTCATTTCATTTCTGTCTAAGCCAAAGTGCTTAATGGCACTGCATGAGGCAAATCACCATCGTGCAATGTTTGGGGTTGAT
Organism: Takakia lepidozioides; assembly: GCA_030704615.1. Lineage (NCBI taxonomy): Eukaryota > Viridiplantae > Streptophyta > Takakiopsida > Takakiales > Takakiaceae > Takakia > Takakia lepidozioides. The sequence continues at coordinate 36,489,689 of CM060731.1, read as the reverse complement.
TTGTTCGTTCGGTGTCAGTGGTTCTAGGGCCTCCCATGGACATAATAAATTTCGTGTTCTTCTCTCTCACTCTCAAAAGCTCTTTGGCCTTTTCGCAGACCATGAAGTTTCTCTTCTTTCTCTTTCTGGCCTTTTTCCTCAACAATGTGACTGGGCGTGCAACCCCAGCCACACGTGTCACATCTGTTACAATTGGGAGGCCTAGTTGAGCAGCACTGGATCAACTTCATGCTTCTCAAAAGATGTAAAGGTCAGGAAAACTCACTACGGACCCTCTTCATGAAAAGCCCCTAAGGCAAGAACCCACGAGGCAAAAGATCCCCTAACTGGAAAGAAGCCACCAAGGAAGAGGCGAGAGGCACAATGCAAAGGCAGAAGCCTTGATAAAATAAGAATCCCAAGCTTCTAAAATTCTTGAAGCACAGCCCTCCTTGCTCAAAATCCTTGACCGTACTGGAAGAAAAAGAACAGAAAAAAGGGGGGCTCTGTCGGCAAGCTGTTTGGATAAGAGCAGACAGAGGGATGGCAGATCCTCACTTTTCCGTGAACACCCAAGATAGCGACGAAAACCAGATTGATCCCTCCTAACCTTCCTTCCTGGGGTTAGGAGCCTAATACAAAACTCTTGCAGGTTTTGTGCAGGGTTCAAGCCAGGCAGGGCCTCTCTCTCACTCTGGACATAATAAATTTGAATGTTTATCTTCCTCATCTCTGTTTTTCATTTTCCTCTCTGAACACAATCAAAACCTCGTCTTTTTGGTCCCCCCACAGACATAATGAGTATCATTTCTTGCCTCTAGATCAGTCCTTATCCCAGTCAGTGTCAGTGTACATTGTTGACCAAGTCATGGGTTTTATGCAGACAGAAGTGGATGACGCAATAAGCCTCATTCCCATTGCCAACATCGGGGCCATAGCAAATCAAGAAGTAGCAAAAAAGTTTCTCTCTGCTTGTCACAACCTGGCGGAGACATTCAAGGAGCTCACAGTCTTAGTGGAGGAGAACAAAGAACTTGTCTACCGTGTCTTTTATTCTGCGTGAGCAGCCTTATTACCCAGTCGCTCCAGACTCAGCCCACAAACTTTTGATCCAATTCCTGCATGTAATCACCGGTGTATGCATTCTGGTAGCAATTCAACAAGTATATGCACCTTAACACATGTATACTCACCTGGCTGTTACTGAGGATAGGGGACATAACTCCAAATTAAAGCTCATCGAACTCATGCATGTGAAAGGAAGTCCATGGACAAACTTCTTTATCAGCCTAACAAATCTGAGGAAAAAAAGCAGGAGAGATCAACCATTGAGATTGAACACTAAGTTGTAAAATCACTGGGGGGACGGCCTGCAGGAAGGTGGCTGTGACAATAATTGCAGTTTTCACGGTCATCCTGGTGATTGTTGGCATGTGTACGTCTTTCCCATTTACTCAATGAATTACAAAGACTCGTCACTTGGTGGTAACAGAGAAAGAACTTTATTACCTCCATAGAGGCCCACAGAGCCCAAGGGACACTAGAAATGAAATGAAATGAAATGGTGCTTTATAACGTCCGCGGAAAGCTCGTAGAGAAAGAAAGGATAAATCCCATAGGGGTCATGGGATAGCGTCCACAGGGGGCCCTGAGAGCCCATGGGACAAAGTAGAACAGCAAGAAACACGAGACATCACCCAAAGACGAAGAGCTTCATGCAGGTACCCTGACAGTCACTTGAGGTCCTAAAAGCTGCCATAGAATGGGAAAGAGAGAAGAGAAAGCGAGAAAGAAAGAACAACGGTATAGCGCCAACAGGGGACCCTCAGGGCCTATGGGACAGAGTAGTATAGCAAGAAAGGACTTCAGAAACATCAAACAATTCACGAAAGACAAAGGGCCTCATGCACATTAGCTGCCATGCATTTCGATTTCCAAAGTAAAACAAAGAAAGAAAGATTTATAAGGGTCTGTCTGCCCTCGATACCCTTTGGACCTGCGGGGGTTCCTTGCAATAAGAAAAAGACAGCAGGTGGAGGGTCAGAAAAGTAAAAACCAAAAGTTTGGAGATGGAAAACCATGCTGCAGTATCATCAAGATGCCAGGGTTCTGATCACTGCACTGCCACTAAATGACATACTTTACATAAGAAAACAAGCTAGAGAACCTCAACTGTAGGGATTGGGTATCATTGGCAGAGAAAAACCTACTGGAGTTCCATTCTAAGATTGGCAGGTTCAATGGCTCCAAACGCACAGCATTTGTTGTAGGTGCAAAGCATCACCACTTCTAAACAGCATAAAGTAAATACACTATTTAACAGCAATATGTATTTCTCCTATCCTTGAACTAATGCTTCAAACCAAATAGAATTTCTAGCATAACAGAACCCAACATAGACATAGTTTAAGTGGTTTGCACTCCAAGCAAGTGGGACCTTCCCAAGACAGCAACCAAACAGGAACCAAATATATATTAGACTGAACAAATGGTCTGAAGTTGCAACTGAGGAAATACTCTGGTTGTGGGGCACGGTGGACGCAGTGTGCATGATCAAAGGATGGCATATCCCTCTCATGATGTACGCCTCCAGTACCTTCTTAAAGCAATCTCTCATAATATTGTACTTTCTGTTAGACCTACATCTTCATATACTGTCCTTCTCACAGCACAAACTAGGCCTCACATGATTGCTGATGGTTGTTTCGATATCTCTGTAGCAATATCCAAGAAACAGACAAAAACATAGCCAGAAATCAGCCATCAGTAACAATTAAGTATGACAAGTATGATAACACTGATCAAGAGCCAGCCAAGAAAATGACCAGTAACAACTAAGAAACAACCCACATGCATGCCCCACTTCTCCAGCCTTCTAACCTGGTTAAAAAGGCATATACACACCCACTAACACAAACTAGATCAGGCCTAGCACAAGCTGATAATTTAACTCTAAGATAAAGTGTGAATGCTAGTGTGCAGGGTATTTTCCATTGCGGTACTTGTGCTGGTTGCATCCTGGATGGTTGCTGGAGTGAGTTTCGTCCTGACCAGGTCTGGGTCCCTTCCCTCTCTTCATCTAAGGCTTGAGGCCTTGCTTCCTAGTGCTTTCCCTTCTTTTGCTATGACACTTGAACACATTTACTCTTCGGGATTGTTCTGTCTCCCCCTCTCCACCGCTTGCCTCTTTGTAGAACTGGGCACAATGTCTATTCCAGCAAGCAACATTCTCTTGCTCTTTCCAAAGTGAAGGAGCGAAACTCGGCACAAGTCTACTCGAAGCTTCTTGAAAGCCTTTGGTGGACAACAGGGCCAAAGGACCATCAAAAGGCTCCTCCCATTCAGCAGTAGGTTGAAGTTCAATATTAGCGTAGGCCGCCTTGTTATAATAAGTTCACTCAGCAGGGAAAAGTGGGTCTCCGGATGTCCAATCAATCTGCGGACATGACCGATAGGATACCGAACATTCTCTACAGCATTGAAACAAGTACTCTGCTAAAAAAGGAGCCCTTTTTGAAAATCAAACAGATCTGTCAATGCATGACACTTCCACGGGTGTGTGAAACTCCAAAAAAGCCAAAAGTTGTGGCCTTTTTGGGGGGCTGAATGTGGTACTTGTATCTAAGCGATGCTAGAGTAAAGAGCTCTATAGAAGAAATCTCGAAACTTTCTTTTTACTCTGAGTATTGGAGTGAGCTTTCATCTCACTGATTCCTCATATGGGCAGGGTGACTTGTCAAGATAACCAAATCTTGACGCCTTACTACATGTCCACAACTTTCTCCACCTCCCTCACCAGGGCTCAATTCACACATTCTCCATATCAAGACACATGGACTACTTCACATACTGCAAGGATATCATTTGACACAACATCATTCCTTTCTATCCTGCCCTGCATGTTATGACATTGAAAGGGAGATGAAACTAAGATCCTTGCTGTCTCTCTCTTTTTGATATACACATTCAATACAAATGGTGATGTTCCTTGCACCTTTTGCTTCTTAGCATTGGCATCAAAGAAACTATTATGATCTGGTTTGTATGGCCAATGGGATGGTCCAGTGTTGTTACTGATGGCTGCCAGGCTATGAAAGCCTACGATGGAAACCCCCATAACTCTAGCATTGCAAGGCTTCTACCCTGCCTGACTCCAGTAGCTGCTGCCAAAACTCTAGGTGGGGCAAAATCGGCCATCAAGATTGTGATCAAACGTACCAACAAAGCCGTGGACTTGCTCAACGCGCAGGAAGAGAGAATGGCAGACAGAGGGGAAATTGCCCACCCAACTATCCTGCCTCACCTTTGTGATCCATTTGGACCTGAACCTGAATACCTTCCAGCTGCCTGTTCGCCAGGCCAAGGCTCATTTTCTCGATTCCAAGAAGTAAGCATCCTGCTCTTTGTCATCATCTGTCTAATTTGGAAAGTGATAGTGATCTGATAAAATACCAGACAAAGAAGTCATTTGAGCTTTAGGCTCTTCGAATCCATAGGAACCTGTGGTTGTGAGCTCTTTGCAGCAAAAAACTGGCTGTACTAGCTGATTTAGCCTTGCTAATATTCAGGAAGTCATGTTACAATCCCGCAGATGCAGAACAACATAACAAATTCAGCCATCAATTTCAAGCCCCTACTGAAAATTGATCTCCTTGTGCAGGATTATGGAATGTTTCAGTGCAATGTTGACAACATCACATTCTGCTTAGGTACAACCACCCCAATCCCTAATTTTGTATTTCAAGAGGCAACGCTGGCCATGAATGCGACAAAGAACGTCTACCTCATATTGCCCACTATATTTCGAATCATATCTTGCAATGTTGTCAAGATGACGTTTGAAGACATCCTGGCACACCGCTGCCGGCCCTTGAAGTCTGCTCTCACCGTGATGTGGGTTGCCTTCATCGTCTCTTCCCTGGCAATGATGCCCCTTTTGGTTTTGTGGACAAGAGTGTGCAAGAGCACTTCAAGTAATAGAGTTGAGTACCTTTTGAGAAGGGAACCTCTGCAAACTGAGATTCAACCCACATCTTTGAACTAGTAAACGAGACATTTTTTACGTCACAGTCCATTCATTTTCCAGAATTGCTTGATCATAGCCTCACTCATGTCTGACGACTCAGGTTGCTGCGATACTTCAAAGTTTAGCTACCATCGGCAATGGTATTACTGGAACAGGGTGCTGGCATATAGCCAACAAGGATCATAAGACTGATCCGCAAGCTGTTCGTAAAGCGAACCATCACTCTTTCAACACTCAATGCCATGCGTATACAATGGGAATTCGTATCTGTCAGGTCGTTGCAAGAAAATTTTGCAGTTCGCCTTTCACCAAACTGTGAACCACAAGAACTCGCAGATACCACCTAAGACAGAATCGCGTTCCCCGAGTCATCATTTTCATATTGAACGAGTTGTGATTGACGGAGGTTTTTGGTTGGTTCATACCTGCAAGAAGCCCTGCCCAAGATTTCAATCTCCCTTTTCTATGCTGGGACACTCAGAGATGGGATTGCTCTTCTATGCTGCTGCCTTCAAAAACCCCAAGTCTTTCTCTCTGTCTTTCTTCCCCTCTTTCCTCATCTCTTTCTCTCTCAACCTACCAACGTCAGCCCCTGACAGAGGTAGGTTCTGTTCCTTTTGTTCCCGCTCAAACTGGGCGCGAGGTCAATGCCCACAAGGCTACGGCAAACAACGTCTTATGAGTACAATCTTTCTCTCTCAACAATTTCTCGTGCAATTTCTTCGGTGGTTGTTGCCTTGTTTGTTATACATTTTTCTCCCAGAAGCTTTTGGGCTGCTTTCTTCTTTGAGTCGTCCGTGGACATAACAAGGATTCATCCTTTTCCAGTGTGGTCTTCTTTGTTACACCTAAGGGCACAAGTTTTTAGCCCAATTGCTCCTACGGTAAGGGCTTTTCTTCCATCTGCAAGGCAAAAAATAGCTTACTTTACTTCTTTAATAGCTGGAGTGAGCCAAACCTCCGGTAGTGGTTTCCCAATCTACTCTCATGTCGTCCCCATGCTGCTCAAACGGAGTACGCTGACGAGACTGCGAAAGAACTACAACATAAAATCTATCAGTAACTTACTCTTTGCTTCTGAAATAAGGAGATGCCACCTACATGATGACATGAATGCAGCTTGGTAGGAAGCCTGTTTGACGGGGCCTCGCCTGTTGAGATTATGCTTCTAAAACCAGTCACCTGCCCGAGGAAAGTCATCTCACTTCTAGCCTCCTGCACATCAGTGGCAGCCGTGACAAGACCATATAACGATGTAGTGAATTTCACGTTGACAATGATCCCAAACCCAAAGTCTGGGCTTTACGTATCAGACACCAAGGAGATTCTCCGACAATGGGCCTGCCAGATTAGAGGCAGATCTTTGTTGAAGGGAGACAGTGCGCTTCGTATGCATCCTAAAAAAGAAGCGTGTCCACGAACCACAGTCGTTGACAAACTTGTATACTGAAATCTTGAACATCACATTCCTAGGGGGAAAAACCATGAGAAGAGGTGTCGGGTTTAGGGCTTTTGCTGGTGGCTTTGGTATGTCCACTCCATAAACTTGTCTCCCCCATCGTGATTCAACCTTTATCAGTGTCGCAAATGGCAGCTAGCCTGGGAAGAAGCATTGAAGAGTTGGGGGGAACCACTGTGTGAAAGATTTTCCTTATTTGATTCACAACCCACAACGGTGTAGCAGGAAACAGTAATAAGGTTGAGGCAACCTGCATATGCTTCACAGCCCCAGTTACTGGGTGGGCCCTTCTTCTCCCATCACACGCACTTTCCCTCAAAGGGTGTAAGCAAGGGGGCTGGGGATGCTTCTCAAGCATGCCCACCGTTGGGCTTCCAGATGGGGGCGAGAGAATCTAATGGCTCCCTCCATACCTGCTTCTCTGCTAAGATCGCTGCAAGTAAATTTGGTCGCAAGTTGGCCAATCTCGACCACTAGTGAGCAGGAAGCGGACGGGAGGGGTGCAGCCGCTGACGACCAGGAAGGCAATCCCGATGGCAAGCAAAAGAAAGGAAAGTATGAGATCATCACGGATGCAGAGGTAAGTGAACTGATAACAATGTGGTTCCATTCTGGTTGCTTACATCTTCTCAGCAGAAACAGCTTGTTGCAAGCCTTCGAGGGAGGTTGTCTTGAAAGTTTTTGTTTGGTTGAATCAAAAATCTGGAATGGAAATCCTCATTCACTTATGTACCATATAGTTTCCTGGGAACGCATCTTCCAGACTCGTCCAATGCCTCTGTATTCGACCTGTAGACCCCAGCGCACTGTGCGACTTCCCAACAGCCCATTCCAGACCTGGGATGGGCCATGAGACTTCAGATAAGCCATCAAGTTTCATGTCTATACTGAATCAATTGAAACTGTTGGCATTCAACGGTCGGTAGGTGGAACAAACACCGATGATATACAATTTTGCGGGTGTGGAGCCTGACCAAAAAGCATCCCGTCTTTCCGAAGAAACGAAGGAGAGAATCTGGAGGGCGTACACCGACAACCCAGAGCCTGTCACGGTTGAGAGATTGGCAAAGGAGTTTCGGATTCGGAAGCAGCGAGTGCATGCCATTGTGTGGCTTAAAGACATAGAGAAGAAAGAGGAGGAGGTGCTGGGAAGGCCTTTGGAGGATGACATAGAGCAAGCTTTTGCAAATATACATGGGTGCGTGGAACCTTTCAAAGAGAGGGAAGGAATCTAGACAAAGAGGGGAAGTTGCATTCTGATCATCACCTGCAGAACGGTGACGTGCCATTCTAATTGTGCAATCATTGATCCCCCCACTCACCCCCCCCCACCCAGACAGAGACATTATAGTCTGCCTGCCCTACCATTGCAATGTGACGGACTAAATGGGTGCAGGAAGGGTTAGAGGAGGGGGGAGAGCAGCATTAGGGCCACTACTATCAGGAAGTCTCACTCCAGTAGTGATACTGTTTTCAAAAATTAAGGTCTTTCACATGTTCTCCAGAACCTCTTTATCATATCATGTATCAAAACGAAAATGAGCCAAAGTACAAACTCAAGGAGAATCAAAGCTTTTCATAATATCACATAAAGGTGCAATGACAATCTTCCTTAGGCTTTGAAAGAGGGCCTCGTACGCAGGTGTGCACCTTGAACGGCATTAAGACTAGACATTAGTGCACAGGTCAGCCACATGCACCTGTTTCTTGGCTGGGTTACCATACTGCCCCAGCAGACACAGGAGTTATGGTGATTGTTTTTTGACACAGATGTACCAGGGGAGTTTGGAGGAGTTTTCTGTTTTTATGGGTATCCGTTCCGTTTTAGTAGTGCTGGTGGTTAGGGGAAGGAGATAAGCAACAACTTGGATGGTGGGACTTTTAGCCTGGTGGGTACTGCTCTGGCAGCCACCATATGCCCTGTGTCTAATGGTCCTCTGTCTCCCTGAAGAGATTAAACTCGAAGCTGTCTAGCCATGACCTTGTGCTTTATGCTTACAGGCACTCAGTACTCCAGGAGCCAAGGAGCATAGGCTCGTAGGTTCCTGTGCTCAGGAATACCACCATGAGGAAGTCAACAATAGTTAGAGATTTTGAGCCTTGGTGTTTGAAACAGATAGGTGTGAGTTTGTGCAGGACCTATGAAGCGGCAGACAATGAACGTCATGTGACGATGCCACGCACAGGCCCTGGTGTGAAAGGGGCAATTGAGGACGGGGAAGATGGAGAGGGCCCAGACACAGAGGACTTGTCAGCCAAGGAAGAATTGATGCTGGTTGAAGAGTTTGAGCGCCGCATGTCCTTCAACAAGAAGCAGGTAGGGTGTGTTTCTACATCCAGTAATATTTCTTCAAACAGCTCTGGGATAAGGTAGATGCACCATTGGATCCCTGACCGATGTGGAACACCTGTTTGAATGTTTCTAAAGGGCAGTACCCTGATGTGTCCTCGTGCCCATTGTTTCTAATAGTTAATGAAGAATTATTTGGTTTGAAAAGTAATTGATTATCTTGCAAGTTCTGAACAGCAATCAACCAGGTAATACTGGAAATACTGGTTTCACTTTGAGGGCTACAATGTGCACAAAACTTTCCCAACTGAGCTTTCTTCTGAAAATCTTATGAAGTGGTGCTTGATTTTGATAATGTCGGGCTTGAAATTTCTCAGACTGAATGTTTTCATTGATTTTTTCCAGTTTGAAATATTCCAGCAGTTCCAGCACTGCTGTGTGAGCTGCTAGGTTATGGTCAATAAATCTCTTTTGAGTAACATGTTTGAATCTCATTACTGTAGCTTAACTGATCTGAGCTTTGGTTTGTGTCAAGATTGCTGGCCTGATCTTAACAGATGTTAGAAGCCGTCGGAGGCCTCCTGGCGGCTGGCGATATCTGATAGAAGAGCTAGGCGAGGAGGGCAAGCGAGGAAAGCGGGGTGGCAGGCGTTTTGTTGCAGAACCTGATGGCACGCATCGTGGTCTAAATGAGTTGGAGAAGGAATTCCTGAAGAGGGAGACCTTGAGACCCCGACGGAGATTGACACCAAGGTAGCATATGGATTGTCATAGTACACCTGCCATGTGACGTGTCAGCAATGGATTAGTGATTGTTGAATCATACAGTGACCAAGCTAACGCTTACATTGTCAGACACTTGTTTGCATACTTGAGATCATCCCATCAAGGAGGAAATGAGTGTTTATCATCTCTTTTCTAGTTGACAAATGCAAGAGCATGTCATTGTCGTTCTTGGACCTGAGTTCATAAATTTTGCATCTATTATGAGAAATTAGGAAGCCCTCGGTCCAGCAGATATTGGGTGTATCAAAGCTCATTTTCTATGTTTTAAGGGGCTATGAGCGACACTGTGAAATGCCAGGGCCAGGGTTTCAAGTTTCTAGCAAAGAAAGCTTGTGAGTTCTATGAAATGTTCGACTCCCCCCTCCATGAGTAGCAGGTTATGTCATCAGCAGCTCATTCTCTTCTCATGCATGAAACTTTCCTCCCCTTTTTCCTCATTAACCTGTTCTGTTGAGTTACCCTCTCAAAGAAGAGCTTGTCTGTTGCAGCTCTGAAGGCTGATATTCGTCTATGTGAGTGAGCATGTTAAGGATTGGAGTCATTTGGTCTAGAGTCTACTGGGCTTTTACGATCAATGTAGATGTGTACTTTGGCAAGTCAGCCTGTGTGTGTCTACAAGGACAATTCCATTGATGCTCTTCTCAAGATGCTCTTCTAGAGATGCTCTTCTAGAGATGCAAGTGTTGTGAATTGGATTTCAAACAAGGGGGTCTAGACACACATGGTAAGTGGTGGCAATGTGGTTAAAGTGTAACTCAAATGTATTTTGGGAAGCTTTTAATGAAAAGTATCTTCTCTCACAGCAGGGTGGCAGCACCAAACCATGTCCCTATACTCAAGGCTTCTCTCTCAATCAAAGCATACTCAAATTTCATCTGCTTCACTGGAACTTTGAACATTGAGTCATTACTCCTGGTCTTGAACCTGTCTTACAAGCAATTCCATCCAAGAACTGCCATTATTGCTTGTGGGCGATGTAGTTTTAACTTTTCCCTGTGCCATGACACATGTTCCATACGCCGCGAAACATCATTGCAAATGCGGTAGCCACGAAACCCAGTGGAACTATCACAGATGTGATCTTATCATTGGGGCCTTTCAAATGTATCAACTTTCCATGAATGCCTTGAAAGTATCTTTGTTTCTCCAGAAGAGCATTGTATCCTCCCATCTCGTAACTGAAGGTGATCTTGAAACTGCGTCAAGATTTATGGCCTAGCACAGCACCAGCGATCCTCTAGTAAGTCGCCTTCTCTGTCAACCCTTCACTTGTACGAAGTTGAGCGTCTCTAGAGTGCTGGAAGCCTGTCAACAAGAGTAAAACAATTTTGTGATGGCAGTGAGGTTCAACTTTGTGGCAAGACTCAAATTTCTATTCACCTTCCCGCATAGTGCATCATGTTTCCACTTTTGATCTTAAGTCTTGACCATTTGTACACAGCAAGTTGGGGTTCATAAAGGTTCAAGTTTCCACACACAGCCCAAATGTTGCAATTTCCAAAAAGTGCTCTTCAGACTACTCCCATCACAAGAGAAATCTCTTGTTTCTGAGGAATCACTTGTGATTCTATCGCCTTCTTTGGCAATTGGAGCTTCAACTAATTAGACTCACATGTCAAAGAAGGTGATAGGCCAAGTTTCGTCAGCCGACTGATCTGAGGCATGACATGGGTTGCTTGGAGCTACATACATAGACACGGAGGATATGAGATTATCGCAGGCATTCACTTCATGCAGAGGTATCAGATTTTCCACTGACGTTGAGAAATGCAGAAGGCTCCCTTCTTCACTTCCCGTTGCAAATACTGGTGCCCTGTCCGTGCCTAGCGAAAGGGGAGAGAGAGAACAATGCAAGAAACACGGATTTGAGAGAAGGCAACTAAGTAACTGTTAACTAGAAACTTACTAGTAATTCTCTTACAACCAAGTTTCAGACTCTGCCTCCGAGACAAAACTTCTCATCGCCTGAGATCTTCTAGGAAGGACCCAAATCACAATATCTCCTTATAGATCGTCAGTTCTCTCCTTCTCTGCTCCAGTGATTCGTTCGTATATGGAGATGGTCTCATTCGCAGAGTACAAGTGATCTCTTTTCTTATTGAGTTGCGATGCTTTCTGCGGGGGGCAACTGTTGTTGCCTTTCACAGCGTCCACCACTTGCAACTCCTTCCCCTTCAGTCTTTCCTTCCCTTCATGCTAGCAATGTACTCTGTGCAAACCCATTTGACAAATCTTCGAAATACTTCCAGCATATGCAAAGCCGCCCTTCTTTTCACGATGCAAGGAAGAGTCTGTGCGTCTGTAGTAGAAAACTTTCTCAGAGGTTCCAAGCGATGGCTGGAGCATTGACTTTCTCCTCTCCAAAGAGCGAAGATGTGCGTGAAATCTTCACGCCACTCGTGAAGATGTGTGGCATAACCAGCCCCGAGGATGCGGCCATTGCTGCAAAGGCTGGAGCTGATTATGTGGGGATGATTCTGTGGCCAAAATCCAAGCGGTCGGTTTGTGGGAGCCTTGCTATGGAAATTGCAGCTGCTGCAAGGGAGAGTGGGGCAGAGCCCGTGGGTGTTTTCGTGGAAGAAGACATGGCAGAAATCGAAAAGGCGTGCGATGCGGCAGGCCTTACATTTGCACAGGTACTCCATTCTTTCTCCTCTCTATGCAGCTCAATGCATTCTTCCCTGGGCAATTCTTTAGTGGTTCTATGATTCATGAGTGGAATGTGTTTGGGAAGTGGGTCCACAGCTACATGGTGATGGGGCGCGGGCATCGTTGTTGCGAGGACTGCCTGCCTCTTTGAAGCTCATCTATGTCTTGCACGCCAACAAGAATGGTATCATACAGACTGTCATCCCTAATGAGAAGAACGGGCCATCGGTTGACTGGGTGTTGGTGGACAGCTTGCAAGGTGGAAGGTAGGATGTCAAACGTTCTTTATTCTCTGTACCTGTGTGACAATCAAGCAAAGAGTGAATTCAGATAATACATCATAAAAGAGATGGGGGGACAGGTCCTTGATTTAAACTACAAAGGTACTCTTAAAGTTTTCATAGCAAATCTCATGCCATTCTCCGCAGATGGCCCACTGTGTACTTTATGAGATCAGTAACACTATCCAAAGTCAGTTCATTTGGAGGTGCAGAGTTTGAAAGTGTAACAATTCTACTAGCAGAAGAGCAACAGGGTATTCATTTCACATTTCTAAATGCCGCCATTCAATCATGTGTGGCTTGTAGCATGAGCATGTATGGCCATTGATGGAATAGCAAGATGCTGGGAGTTTTGCGTCAAGCCCAGTCACAGTCTACCTGATTAACCACACGATTTTTTGTCAGGCCAACTACTGGAAAAGGCTTAGGGCTTTAGGGTCTCTACTATGGTTTGATGTTGTGGAGTGCTTTGGATTGCAGTGGAGAGAAGTTTGATTGGACCAATTTTCAACCTCCATCAATGGGGAGCAAGCAGGGATGGCTCCTGGCAGGAGGACTCACACCTGACAACGTGGCAGCTGCAGTCTCACTTGTGAGACCAGGTGCTGTCGATGTGTCTAGTGGTATTGCTGGCACTGATGGAATTCGCAAGGACCCTGCTCGAATCCATGCCTTTATGGATGCGGTTCGTGCTTCCAAAGTGGGTTTGTGAAGATCAAGGCCCGCTGCAGGGATGCCGAATTCTGGGATGTGGGGAGCAACACTGCACTAAGAAACCTCAGTTGTTGAAGAGCCAGAGGGTCCCATTTTGCGTATATAGAGTGTTAATGGAGAGGGCTCCAGTAGTTATACTGCACTCAACATCTTGCAGAGGATGATGTTAGTGAATCAACACACATTTCTCTGTCACGGGGTCGCCATTAGCCCAAGCATCATGACATTTTGAGCGATAGTTCCATATTCTGGAGGGTTCAATCTCCAACACCTGCCCCATGAGGCAGCATTTAGAGAGGATTATGCTCCAAGGCTGCGTTTCAAACAACGAGAATGTTTCCCCTCAAACCCCACAGTAACGGCATGTGCATAAGCTCACCCTCTCACAGGTGAGGGAATTTTCTTAACACTCCTTACTCATAGACAATTGGAGTTTCCCACAAGTAGAGAACCTCAGAGTTGAAATCAATTGAATATGCTCTCTACTAATGTGGACGGAAGAGGCGTCAGCAAATATATATACATCTATGTATATTTATGAAATGGAGCTCTTCAGTGCAAAACTTCCTAAGCAATCGGTGTAAAGTTGATGATGGGAAGTATTCCATGTGCTCTTCGTCTTGGAAGACGTCGTGTCGTTGGAGTTCAAAGCCACAACACTTTTGATCTTGATCTGATGGGACATTCAGGTGTGAAGTTAGTCTGCTGTGTATAGCTGAATACAGGCCCCTGAGGGTCATCAAATGAAATGGTGCTTTATAACGTCCGCGGAAATGAAATGAAATGGTACTTTATAACGTCCGCGGAAAGCTCATAGAGCTTATGGGACAAAATGGAAACATGAGAGAGGAACAAGTCCAGAAACCACAAATAATGTTCTAGCGAATGTCGAAGGTGAAGGCCTCGTGCAGGTAGGCTGCCAAGCATTTTTGATCCTCAGTGTGGAAGACATCAGTGAGAGTTTGGGTTCCACTGAATAAACAGTGGAATCTCCCACGGATCTCGTAGTATAGAGGGCAGTAGAAGAAGAAGTGTTCTTCAGTTTCGATTTCCTGGCTGCGCCCTACGCAAGCTGGACATAGGCGGTCCTCCCGTTGCAGGTTTTCCCATCTGCCAGTCTCTATCCGTAGGTTGTGGGAACCCACCCTGAACCGCCCCAATGCCCTCAGGAGGGAAGGAGATAAGGATGCTGAAAGGTAATTTGGTCTCAAGAAGGAAGAAAGGAGGGGTCAGAACCATCATTGTTTTGATGACCACTTCACAAACATGGTAAAAAAACAATCACATGAACACGCTGCTGGCACAGTGAAGTGTAGAGATCTCATGCAGTTCAAATTTTTGTGGCATTATGGCAAACATGTACACACATTGAGAACATACGAAGACTTTGCTATACACGAAGACTTTGTTCTGGCATTGAACTGCAACGTCACGAATTAATTACATGTACTGATCATGCGTATGAACGTCGTCGGCATCTGAGCAACCGAGGAGCTCAGCTTAGGCCTTACAATATAGGAAGGCCACCTTGCGCTCATAAACAGGCACTACTCCTGAAACAACAGTGTGTATGTCTAGGTATGTAAGGTGGGTGCTACTAATGTCTTTGGAATCTCTCTTTGGGCTAACAAGGTTGCTCTCAAACCTCCTCTTGTGGCAAGATGCAGTGCCTACTGGGTTTTGGCAAGCTCATGAGGGAACTCTCGGACTCCTTCATGCAAAGGGAAACCTTAAATGGTTACCCACTGTCTTCTTCAAGGGATTGGGACCCTACCGTGACCTTCGGTTGCAGTGGATATGATGTACGCTCTCGTCAGAAGAATGAGTGTGAGAGTCATCAGTGCTGTAAGACTCCCCGTCAGAATCAGCGTCGGAGCTGTAGTCACAAGAATCATCATAAGAATCAGTGTCCGTGGTACCTTCAGAAGTAAGATCCTCAAGACGAGCTGCCACCCAAGCTGCTGAGCGGTGATTGAGATTCCGGAAATGGCGTCTTGCACTCGAAGCCGATGTTGATCCGTGATGAGAGCTTAGGCTTTCGTCACGGGTCTCCAAGCTGACCACTGATGGGGTTGCGGTCATTGACAAACTGACAGATCCGTTGAGCGTCCTCACGATTTCCGCAAGATGAGAAGTAGACGAGTCATCTTCAGAGATTAGATCCTGGTGCCGACTAACCTCCAGATGTGATTTGGTAAGGCTCTGGTCATGATTTTTCAGCTTGCGACGACTCGCCCTCGAAGCTGATGGTTTTGCTGGCAAAGAAGTTGAACCGGGAGATCCGATCGGCGTAAGCGCAAGCATGTACTCCTCAATCTGACAAGTCGATAACATCTTCTGTGGGTCTGGAATGTATATCAAGCAGGGGTAAGTCGCACGATTTGGTGGTAGCATACACCATTTTATCTTCCCTGAGATCACCAAAGGCTTCCCCAACCATCCCTTGTTCCTTCTCCTGGCCTGCATGAGGCGAATTGAGTCCACTGATCAGCCAGCAAGTATGCATACATGGACAACATACTGGACCTATTCTAGCTATCCAGCAGGCCTGGCACTGACCCCTTTTCAAGTTTCAAGCTGGTTCTAGGTTCATAACGAAGTACTACCGAGGATATAGTCCAGTAGATTTTCTCACAAACTTCCACAACTAAAATAACATTGTTCTCTCCTTCGACAGGTGCGCAGTGTGCATGATGCTGCCTTGATTAAGACCACACTCCGTATTGCACTTCAGGTACGCATGCTTCACATGTAAGTAAGAGGGGGAGGTGCAATGCAACTACCCGAATTGAGGATGGATTGAGTCGGTAAAAGAACCCCCCTATCTTTGCGAGCTTTGGATCGTCATACTCTGCTGCTGCAGCTTGGGCCACGGCCAACTGTGGGGTTCCACGTTCGTAAGTTGCGAGACCCATCTGATTTTCCCAAGGCATTTGTGTAGGCAAGGTGATCTCTAAGCATTTGTCTGCAATTTCTGTCAAAGTCATCCACTGCTTTTCTCCGAGGCATTGGAACTCAAACACTTTTGGGAGACAAAATTGCTTAGTGAATTCCAAGTTGTCACCACAAGCAAAACTTTTCGGCCGCCCTCTCCCGCATGTGGGAGATTGGGTTCCTTGAACAGTATCTTTTACAATAGTAGACACCGGTTGAGTAGGGGCAGCAGATGATTCCGCAGGTGTAGGGTCCAGCCCTTCATCCCCAAACGATAGATCTCTCAAAGTCAGAGCAACTACTCCCAAGTTTCCTGACTGCTGAGGAGAAGGAGCACTGGGATTAGAGTTCGATAGTCTCCCGGCCCTGTTCGCTGGTGGTCGAGACCCTTCATATGTAGGATTTGATAGACTTTCCTCTGTCAATGACAGATTGCAAGCAGGGGTACTCGATTCGCTCGCAAAAACTCCAGCAGAACCGGTTTGTCGTGGCCTCCTGATCCTAAAATTCATTCTTGCCCACTCACCCCTTACTATGAAACCTCTGGCAAGAAGCTCGTCCGTTCGACACCGCAATTGAGAATGCTGAGAGCGGGAAAAGGCCAGCAACCAGGGGGCAAGAGTAGAGGAGAGACACAGGGTCAGTCGTCGAATGAAGGAGGCACCGGGAACCACAGAACATACCTCCCCGACTGTCACACGGAACCAGCACAGAAATCGACACTAACTTATGCTTTAGACTCCAAGGGATATGAACCTCTACCAGAAACACGCCCTGAGATAGAAGCGGAGCATGCAAACACACCAGGGAAATCAATCTTGCTATGAATTTCACCACAAACACACAGAACAAGTAAGCACCGCCACAATCCACCTGCCATCTTCCAGCAAACGGTGAGCTCTACTTAAGCATCGACAAGGTGACTTTCCGAATCATGCAGGACATAGTGACCAGTCACTTGACTGCTGCCGTTGAAAGCATTGGTCTCCATGCCTTCCCTGTAACTCCAGTGTATGAGAGAGTTGAAAGGTCAAGCGGCAGCAAGGAAGAAGAAGCCAGACTCTTCGTCTACAAAGTTCAAAACTTCAAACTTCTCAGCTCTTTTTCCTCTTCTTCAAAAACAGGGACATGAAAAGATCAATCTTTCAAGCACGTAAGGCGTTGGAGATATAATATGTGAGGTTCAGTGCAAGGTTTACATCTAGGAGTTTTGTGTCATGTAAGATGGCAGGGTTGATTCAGACACAGTTTGTTGTACATCAGAATGGTAGCGTGGGTAGCAATCCGACCGTTGCCACTGACTTTGAAAGAGGAGCGAGAGGAGGATTCGACAAAAACGCTTTTGGGCATGGGAGGACACTGATCTGTCAGGGCGGACTGAAAGTAGCGCTGCACATCTTGAACCAACGAGGCATTTGGGCAGACCCCAATACTTGTTTGCTCTGCATTATATGCGGAGAGTAAGTAGTACTTTACACACAGCACAATTCGTGTCTTGTTACTGGCTCACTAGACCTGGAAAGCATGTACTTAAGGCCTCTGCAGAATATTTGCTGCTGGTATTCATTACTCCTTACATTGAGACAAACCTACGACATCTCACATTTCAGATTTCTTGTGAATGAGAAGGATACATGAACTCGTTAAACTTCATAGCATGTCACATCGCCTGTACATATATGATTCCGTATAACTAAAGCTCGATTCAGCACTGTTAAAGAAAGAGCCAGAAAGTTCTTTGTAAACTACAGGGGGATCCTTGATGATCATTAAACAAGAATCAGTGAGGCTTACACAGCTGCAACTCATTTATTGGTTGACCACACCCCTCAAGAACAAGGATTTCAGACCGCAAATTCTTGTGCATTGGCAAAGTTAGCCAACACACGTAAATCTGTCTGTGGATAAATTGATGAACACCGCTAGATGGCATGTAAAAATAGAATTGTGCATCATGTCAAGCTCTATGAAAAAGAAAGATGGGAGATGGTTTGTCCATTGGAATACCAAGACTTGGTGCTCTAGTGGCAAGCTCTCAAAAAAATGTGTATGCTTGTAAAGGAAAGAGCTCAACTTTCACTTTACCTTGGGCCAATGTGAAAGGTACTCTATTAGACTTGCTATAACATTTGTGATAAGTGTCCAAGCGCTGAGAAATCTTTGAAAGCTATGCGTAAATGCAAGTCCATGTCACGGCTCCGTCTTTTTGCATCACAGATCAAGTATAAACTGTCAACAAAGATCTGCCATATCAAAGTGTCAAAGTCTATTAGCTTGTGTCAAGCTAATCTGCTGGCCAGCAAGAATCTAATATCTCGGATGTTCAATTGTTGTTGTTTGCCGCCATTGACCTTTATGCGGCCCAACGATTTTACTCAAGAAAGAAATAGGTCTCGCAACTAACTGTGGCGCATCAAATTTATTGTTTGCTTGATCAAAGCCCCCCTTCCTGTTATCTCACTTTACAACTTGCTACAGTTCTAAGTTTTATATATAGCTGGTCCACCAAATTTGAAAACTTACTACATTATAATTCAAAAGTCTTTCCGAGTGTTATCATGCAAGGTCAGCTTGTAGACTGGATTATTTGTTGTTCGTTGCACCGGATGCGAATGTTCATTAATAAGAAGGGATCAAAGGAATCCACCGGCCAATTGAGGGATTAAATTTATATGGCAGCAAACTAGCAGAATCAGATAGGAGATTGTGAATCAGAGATCAGTTCGGGATGGCGCATAGACTCTATTCGTTTATTCCTTCGTTCATCATAATGTTGATGTGAGGCTCTGAATTGAATAAATAATTTGCTTCGAGCAGTCAATTTTATTTTTCTTACTTTGAAACGTTCGTGTCGTCTCTGCAGAGTCATGGTGCTGAAAAAGAAGAATCGTTTGGTCACCGATGGACCCAGACCTCACAGCAGTAAATTAATATGAGGATTGTCTGGTTTCGAATATATTTGCTTAGCTTCACTCACAATTCAGTGGCCTGACTAAATTTTGTTTTGACCATGCGTAGTTTATATTCATAAAAGCTAGTTCAATCGGTAAGCCATATGTTCAGGCCAACGTTTTCCCTGGCAACCCTATTTACAAATGTTGCATAGCGACCAAGTTTCTGACCTATCCAAGTCGTTGAAGATACCATTGTGGAGCTTAGCCCTCTAGCCATAGAAGCATCTTTGTTCACCTCCTATTATGTTTTGAGATGTTTGGCTAAAGGTGTATCATTGTCCAAGAAATGGCATTGCAACTCTATGTTTTTCAAACGAGCTATATGCATCGTGTTGAACGATGGAAAACTCCGACAACCTGACAAAGATCCCCAAATTATTCATATTTGAATTCTTAACCTCCTTCCAATAGTTCAAGCTTCTTCTACAGGATACAGTGCTCACATTTGTTCTTCAGAGTATTACTCATTCTTCTCATGGAAACTGGGGGTATACACTATACACTACATACCCACAAACATATTCACAAGCTGACATGTTACATAAGTTGAGTTTCTATATACAAATGACTGTCAACAACAACATCCGATTCTAGTTTAGAGAGATGACTTCCATAAAATCCGCAAACATCATATGAAATCATAGTAGCATATCTACTCATAATTCCAAAATTGCAGCATATCAATGGTAGACACTAGACGGGTACTAGACATAATATGGGAGTTGAATGCGCACATGTGAGCCTACCGTCCGGGGGCTTTTGGCAGGGCCGCAATCAAATCTCCACCCCTTGCAAAAAACTGAATTTAGAAAAATATTTTGGGCATGTGGCAGGGCGAAACGATAAATGATGTATCATGTTGGAGAACTGTGGATTGAATGCGCAAATCCCAATCTATTTTAGTTTTTTATAAACAAATGTCTATTACTACTATCAATTTTTGTCTTTTTGATTAGCCATAGTTTATTCTCTTAGGAAGGTTTCTTCCCAAAATGTAGTAATAGAGTCATGATAACTAAATTTTTTTTTAAAAAATTAAATCACAAAAGAAAAATATGTCTACCAAAAGTTATTAATTTTTGAAAATGCTAGTGTGTGACTGTCACATGAGCTAATTTGCAATACTCAATAGTTTGAGTTGTTTAATGTCAATGGATTACTAGATTAGCCTAAGTGGAGTGTATAATATACATCTGGCTCACTGATTGTTCTATGTTTGTTTTCTAGAACCTTTTATTAAAGTCTTATCTATTGAAGTACTAAAATTTAAGAAGGTTTTTTAGCGAAAAGGTACCGGATGTGGCGTTGTGTATGATGTTGGAGAACTATGGATTACAAAAGCAAATCCCACCAACTTATGGTCTTTGTCACAATGAAGAGGGTGAATTTGCATTCGGAATATTGGAAAAGATCCTACAAAATCATGAAAAGAAGTCCAGCCTGCACAAATGACAGTGTTGATGCTATTGCAATGAGCCGCAAAGCAACAGTTTAGTTTACATGATACTTCACAACACTTCTTTACACCAAACAGTTTGAAGACTCTGTAATTGTTTATAGTTCAAGTATAGGACTCTACAAGTTTACACTCTAAATTCTTCATTTTCCGTTTACAAGAGGCTATTGCATAATAGGCTAGCTCGCACTCCAAGAGTAAGGGATTTTGGTAGATTATCACTAGGGTCAATTTCTTTGCCAAAACAACTGTATACCAAAGCCACAAGTATCTTGATCTTAAGTTAATCCCAAGTTCTAGGAAAAATCCCTATCCATGTTAGAAATTTCTAGCAATGATAGTCATGAAAGAAAGATGCTCTGAATTGATAACTGAACTGACATGGGGATCAGGTCTACGGGATGCAAGAAGTCTCTATGAAATGATAAGAAAAAACTGCATCCTGTCACGTTGGGATATCATCTCTCGAGTCATGATGTATGGCATTGGTACTGCATGATGCAATGGGCTCAGTTTTGCTCAGATTTCACCTACTAATTGTATCATCATTTTTTGTACTCATACCACGAAGAAGTAAGTTTTAGAACAAAACTTTAAAAAACACATAAAAACAAAAATAAAAAATGGTGAAAATGAGGTGACAAAAATAAGTACGATGAAACCGGGATGAAACCTCATCATGATGAACTAAGATGAATCCCTAAGATGATGAAAATCATTTTCTATGCTTCGGACTGTGTCGTGTGCATTTTTCTCTTACGCTCTTACGGACCACCTCATCTCCTCATGCTCAATGGGGAAGGTCTCGAAAATACAGAGAGTTATCTTTTATTGTTGCAAGTTAAAAGTGCAGTCCTGATATGTAAAAACTGACAAATCCTACAGAGAGAAAATCACTTACATGGAAAATACTGGTTGTTGAAGTAGATTAAGAATAAGTTGAGTCATATTAATATTGTGATGATGTTTTAGTTGGAGTACAAATATTGGGACGCCAAAAAATGGAGGCACCCAAACCAGCGGTAATGCTTCCTCAACGCCTGTGAAGGGGGGGTTCCAACATCCACAGTGGGCCTCAATGGCGCCTCGACAAGTAACAATAAAACAACTTCAGAAGACAATTGTGTTGCGCTTGCGAGGAAATCATGGAGGACATGTCTAAGTGTTGATAGATTTTGCATCATTGGATTTGTTTTACAGACTTAGCATAGGGACAAAGAAACCAATGAGATATTCTAAGAAAGAATACAAAAAACTATATGTCTTGAGTAGTGTTGCACGGTGACTGCTAAAAAATTGTATAAACCAACTTTCCAACTTCCACATACTTGATGATGAAGTGAGCAGCTCACAATCACTCAATGGAGACTTCCGCTTCTCGCCAACTTCTGGAATGTGTTCATTCTGTTGTTGGCTTCGGAGTTGCATCTTATGCTGATTGCAAGGTTATCACTAGCATCTTGGGGAAGATGTGGTTTGTCGGGAGGGCTTTGTGGTTCCTTAGAAGACATTTCCAATTGTTCATGCTCTTCACTGAGTACATACACAAATGATCCATTTCTGCGACTGACAAATTTGAATACATGAGTCATTTGCCAATGGCTTCAGAGGTCAATGGAGGTTTTGGCATCTAAAGAGTATCTTAGGAGAAATGAAATTTGATGAAGTTTGAGCAGCTGTAATGGCATGTCCTATAAAAAACAACCTGTTATTTTTTTTCTTCTTTGATAGATTGTCAGAATAGCAAAGGCTTTGGAAAAAAAATTTGATCACTGTGTATTTGCAACCTTTGGTAGAAGATTTAATGGAAGATGGTTGAAACGATGTTGCAACTTTGAAAATGATGACCTATGAAGATAATAATTGTCTTCAGCTGAGTGAGCATCAACATGTAAGTCATGACTGAAATTTATTTGATACTTCACTTTATAATTGTTTTTATTTGTAACCATCATGTTCCATTCTTTTGTTTTTTTTCTGAATCTTTCTCATTCTGAATTAAGAATAAATCTGATGCATTCCTTTTCTTTGTGCATATAATTTAAGAGTGAAATTCTTTTGATGCTTTCATTTTCTTATCGCTTTTGCTTGTAGCCATCTTATTCCATTTTTTTTTAGAGACTTTCTCATTTTGAATTCTGAATAGATCTAACGCATTCTCTTTCTTTTTTGTGTAAGATGTTCTAGACGTTCGGCTATGTCTTTCATATTGTGTTGCTCAAAACAAATAAATTTAGTTAGTATGATTATGTATTGACTGAATATAAAAACAAGTTGCTCAAGCAAATCGAATGAATTACACAACGAGCTTTCAACACATTCCCTTAAGGCAAAGTATGCCCTTACAAATTGATGCACATCAAAAGGAGTGCAACAAAGAAAAAAATTTCCCTTTGATTTCCGAGAGAAAGCCAAAAAATAAATCCCGTGGACTTTTCCTTTGAGCTTTTCCCGGTGTCGATGTTCTCTATAGCTTAGCTTATCCGTATGTACTTTTCCATGTGAGGGTAATATTTATTTCCATGAGGTTTTTGTGTTTTTCCTGGTGTACATTTTCCCTTTAGGCTGTCTGAAATTTTCCGTGCAAGAGTATGTTTTTCTCACATTTACATTTCCCCTTGTCTTGTGCAATTTTCCTCGCACGAGTATGTTTTTTTCTCTGTGATTTTGTGGTGTTTTCCCTTGTGTACATTTTTACCGTGGATTATCTTATCCCGTGCAATTTCCCCGCGAGAGTAAGTGTTTTTTTCCCTTTGATATTTTTGTATGGTATTTTTATCATTCTATGGTCCAAAGATATCCACAGGTTTGATGTGTGTAGCTGTGACTTTGACACACAATTTAGCTGGCTGCCACAAATATCGTCCTTTGTTCAAACATAATCAATCATTTGTAGCACATCCTCACTAACATTTCAAGCAACCGCCTTATCTATTCAATGCAACCAAAAGCACCAATTAGAAATTTTATATCCAACAAGATTATTGCTCCCATAGAAAATGTCCTTTTAGACAAGGTTCACAAAAGTACAGTACATTGATAAGTCAAGTTGGAACCAACTAACATCATTTGTAGTACTCACGAACATCTACAACAAACACTTTGGAGAGTCATCACTTCTACTCAATAAACGGAGAAGCAGTTCTCTCAATTTAGACGAGTCAAAGCATTGTCACTTTGCATGACGTTCTAGCAAACTTCACTGATGTGAATTTGGAGGACTATATTAGTTCCATGACTTATTTCAATTAAAAACCCTATATCCAACAAAATTTGTCCATATAGAAAAGTTCAAGTATAATAGACAAGACTTACAATGGTACAAGCCATACCTATCCATAGAATGTAGTCTGCATTCAACTAGTCAAAACATCCATCTTTCGGGCTTGGAAGGCTCACCAAAGTTTTTTTTTTTTCCGTAATGCCCACTTCACCACTTCATCAAGGTGTTTGGTCTTTTGGTGAAACAAATATTGCTCTTTTCTTCTTTAGAACTCTCAATCCATATGTTGTGATGCCTAGCAAGACATCATGAATATTATTTAAACCCATGCAGACATGAACGGTTATCACTTTTTCGCTGGAAAGAAAAGCTCATCGGAAATCTGTTACATCCACCCCCAAATCATTGAGTTTAGGCATTTTATGACCCAACTCTGAAAGAAAATACTTTAAGTACAACAGTGCCAGTTTATCTACAAACTATATATGACTCGAGATCTCTTTTTCTCCATCATTTTCATGAAAACTATTCCACCATGTTTTTTGTGGCAATCATAGATTTTTTTCGTATGTTGGACTTCATGGTGCTAGAAATCTGCACAAGTATCAATTCATCTTTAGTACCTCAAAATACTAAAGATTATTAAGAATTTATATTGGTACCAAAATTATAAGCCTCTATACACTTACAATGTCTAGCATCATTGATTCAATGTTGAAACCGTCACTTCTAAGAATAAGAGCAGCATCCTTCTCGGATACATTGGACTTCATAATGCTGGAAATCTACACTAGTTACAACTCATATTTATTACCTCATAATACTAAAGATTATATTAAGAACTTATATTATTAGTATAAAAATTAGAAGCCTCTACAAACTTACAGTTTTTTGGCATGGTTGGTTCAGCGCTAAAACCTTCAATCCAAGGAATAGAAGCAAGTTGCAACACCAGGCTTCTTAGAAACATTGGAATTTAGAATGTATGTTGGAAATCTGCACAAGCATTAACTCATCTTTAGTACATCATAATATAGAAGATTATTAAGAATTTATACTAGTGGAAAAATTATAAGACGTGAACCTCTACATGAAAACTTATCACGTCTAAAATACTACAATCTTCATTTCTAAGAGCAATATTTTTCCCTCCAATAACTATAATAAAGTTCGAGCAGCGCCTCAGTCCCTTTTCCGGAAAAAAAAACAAAAAAAACAATACCCTTAACTTCTTAGGCCTTTGTTCTTTCGACAATCACTCATCGTTCGGAACTGTTTGTTGTATTGTGCATGAGGATATACAAGATACCCCGTGGTCATATCTGTTGTAGAGAGATTATATAGAACACCCAAACAAGTCTTGTTGTTTTCATAGACCCTACTTTCACCACCATTTTGTCCGTAATTTCAGTGAACTATGGTCTTCTAACCAACCGACAATTTTTTTATATTGTATTTAAATTATTTAAACTTCTTATACAAGTTATACACTGACCATCTCATCATGTGCACAATGGTACTGTCATAGCAAAATGAGAACTTAGCCAATTTAGGCTTACGAGTGCTCAAGTATTTCTTAACCTCCAACGCTGTGGTGAATCAACTTCGAAAAGACTGTAAGTTCAAGTTGTAAACCCTCCACTGGAAAAGATATTACACAAGGAGCTTTTAGAAAATTCCCTCAAGAGAATTTGGGCAATATACCCTTAGAAACCCCCTGTGATTTTCCGGTGTCATGTGTCTTTCCCTTGTGTATTTTTTCCCCAGGGGGTCTCACAGGGAAAGTAACCCCCTATGATTTCCCCGGTGTCATCTTCCCTTCATGTATTTGGTTTTTCCCTCCCAAGGTTACCCCCTTAAGGTTTTTAGGTTAAGAAATAGAGTTTGACAAGAGATTGAGCTGGCAAGACCACTGGCTAGTCATCAAGCATTCATGCTCATAAAATTGTTGGCATTGAATTGGAAGTGAAATCATCAGGGTTCTGAGGTCAACAAATTGATCAACTTCAGCACGTAGACTGGGGATTGTCAGCATCTAAATTCACTCAAATCCAGTGGTGGCTTCTAGAGTATTGTCTCATATGTGGGTTGAAGGATGTCATGTGTAGGTGCATTAAAGAAGTACAACTTATCATCACACTCCATTGGCTTAAAGATTGGTGCCACGATAAATGACATTTTTTGTTTAGTATACTTATGACAAATCTCTCATTTATACTCTACCACTATTCTTTTGTACAAGCACTTCAAGACATGCTCTTATGAGTCAAATACACAGAGGTCAAAGCAGGGAGTAGTTTCTCATTACTGCAATCTACTAGTTGCTGAGGTGATGGTTTGTCATAGATACAGTGAACGTGAGACCTATTCTTTTTTCAACCCCAACCTTTCTTCTGTTATGCAAGAACTTAACTGCATGTTCTCTTTTGATGTTGTACATACATGTCAATTGATTTATACTACAATTAAGAATGTCTCATAGCTTCTTTTCTGATACCTCTAACACATCATCATATTCCATGAGCAATTTCCAACTAGTGTTGTGCGGGTCCAGGTTTTGACCCTTGGTGTGACCCGGCAGGTCCGGGTCCGGGTTTTAACTTTTAATAAAGAAATAAATAATAGTTTTTTTTTAAATTTTTAAATTGATATTCATCTGACATTTATTTATTTAAACATGACAGAAAAGAATTATTTCTAATTAATCTTATTTATTTAATCAATCAATTAGGACCCGGACCCAACTCCGTGTTCAAAAACCTAGACCCGAACCCGGATTTTCCAAATTTCAAAAACCCGGATCTGGACCCGGGGGTTTCCTTAAAAAGGCACAACCGGCACAACACTGATACCAACAGTTAGTAGCTCAGTTGGATAGCGCACTGAATGCTACCAGATGTTTTGGGGTCAAATCCTGCTAGAGTACCTTGATGGGTGTGGTATGTTCATCTCTCCTTTTCCGTTGGGCGGTTTCCCATGCGAAAGCCTTCACGGTGAGGTTACTATGAAAGAGGTTATTTTCTCCTCTCACTATAATTAAGGGGCATGATTTGTGAGCTGTGTTTTTTAAAACAAAAAAGGAGGAGGAAAAAAAAAAGAAAGAAAGAAAGACATAGTAGCTCGCAGCTTGTCTCAGTGACTTGCCGAGTACAATAATTTCTGCAAACAAGGCCTTACACTCCGGAAAACAACCGCACATCTTGACTTCCAAATATGCCACATGAAGATGCCTCCGAGGGATCTGAAGATGCCTCCGAGGGATCTGAAGATGCTTCCATCCTTAATATTCAAAAGCATAATGGAAGGATAAAGAGAAAGTTTCTTTAACGTCCAGTCACTGTGAATTTTACAGAGCGTACTGCTCAACACTTAGGCCATCGAGGGCCCAATGGACGATGGGGTCTGAAGGCACATGTTGAAGGATCGAACCCAGGATCACCTAGGTTATGCAATCAGACCAGCAGTAGTAAAGAGACAGGGCCTTCTCCCAAGCTGCCCTTGCAAAAGGGCATAAGCTGCAGGCTACAAGTTACAACTAAGACGGCAAAAAGTGCCGTAGGGGTCGTCACTGGCGTGTATCTCTACAATTATAGCGAGTGGAGATGGGGGGCATCGATCCCCCTACCTATCGCATGCGAAGCGATCGCTCTACCATTTGAGCTACATCCCCGAATGTTCAGAGGTGTTTGGCCACTTTTTATTTGTAAGTGTGCAAAAGTTTATTCGGCCAGATTGCCTTTAAGGAAGGGCACTGTGTGGGGGCGCTTATATCATGGGAACATTGTTATTATCATTGAGAACTATATGCGGATGGACCACTGTGATACTAACAGTTGAAAATTAGTGGGAACTGAGACAAAGTCTGCTCTTTTGGCCGCCTTGTCTCTCAAGCCGCAAGGAATCTGCGTATCGGCTGTGCATCACCATGGCGGGGATCCCAGTTGACAAGGAGCAGGTACCGCCTCTCTCTTCTCTCTCTCTCTGTATCGGTTTTTTTTCGGGTGTATTTTTGTCTATGGTTGTGCTTTGTTGTCCCATGGGATTCTTCTTTTTTCTGTTGGAGTCTGTGCCCTAATCACACTCTCCTTGAAGCTCCACGTTTGATAGTAATGCGACGCTGGTGGGTCTTGCAGATATTTGGAATGGCACAGCAGGAAATGGAGTATAGAGTTGATCTTTTTAACAAGTGAACATTCGAACCCTGTCCCGTTATGGTCTATGTTTTCTGCTACTCCGTCCAACTGTCGCCCACTTCTTTCTTCGGTTCTGCTTGATCGTTGATTTTTGGATTGAGTTTAGGTCATTGGTGAACCAGTCTTAAATCCAGAAGGCTATCTCGGTTGGTAGTGGAGGTTTTGTGTCCCGACTCCCCCTTGTTTAGATTCGAGTCTAACTCTATTATCATTTTTTTGGGTCATTAAAAATTATCAGGGGACATGTTAATAGAGATGGAGTCGGTTGGACGGTGCAGGCTGACGCAGACATGTTTTGATAAGTGCGTTGAAAGAAAGTGAGTGTCTGCCTCTCTTTTTTTCATCTCCGTCCTACCCTTCTAATTTTGGGTGCTATCTGTTAGCGAAAGATTGGTGTTGAATCTGAAGCCAAGTACATTGCAATCAATCTTCTCTGAGAATGGAGTTGTAGCTCTTCTTTTACACTCTTCCATTTCAAGGTGTTGCCCGCCCTGCACATGCCACCTTTTTCTTTGCCTTAGTCCTGGAGAAAGGATAAAAATTTAGTCAAAAGGTAAGGTGAAAAATCCTCGATAGCGTAGATCAACAAATAACTATCTCTCTCTCTCTCTCTCTCTCTCTCTCTCTCTCTCTTCACTTCCGGGTTTGGACTGAGATCAAAAGGTGTTTTCCCACCACCAAGAGATCTGTGAAACGTTCGATTCGGAAGTGGCGCATAGAAAAATTCCACAATGAGGAGGTCAAGACTGAGTACGTCCAGGCCTTGCAAGAGGCTCTCCCTCATTTTGTCCAATCGCTCCAAGAACTTCAGTCACGCTCTGTTAATGCAAGAAATGAAGTCGAAAGAGCAGTGGACTCTTGGGAGAGTTTCGTTTCCTCCGTGGCTGACAAGATCATTGGGAGGAAACTAATTGTCTGCGGTAGAGCAGTTAATTGGTGGACTAATGAGATTAAACTCAAGATAGCTGAGAGACGAGCCCTCTATAAAGGGTGCTGCAATTTGGAAGCAACAGAGAATTGTGGGCGAGGTACTACCAGCTCCGTAAAGATATCAATCAGTTTGTTAGGTCTCAGAAGAAATTATACTGGGACAAACTCAAACCACCATGGTGGTAATGACAAGAAATTCTGGTTGGCCCTTCATCGTTTGTACAAACCGAAAAACGGTCAGCAAGTACAAGCGCTGAAGACTACTAAAGGTGCAGTGGTGACTTCATCGGTTGACATTGTCAAAACCTTTGAAACTCACTACAGTATCCTTGGCAGAACTTCTAGGTCTAACAGTGAGGGGTCTTCTGCTGAATGGAGGGACACAGTTGGAAAAACTGTTCCTATGATTCAAAACAGCCCTGATGAACTGGAGTATATTTCAATGGCTTATAATGCTCCCATTAGTTCTTCTGAGATTGTGGAAGCAATTGAACATTTAAATGGATATAAAGCTGGTGGACCTGATGGTATTGTCAACGAGCTTATCAAGCACGGTGGCGATCCCATGATAGAGGCCCTAGTTCTCCTCTTTAACCTTATCTGGAAGACTGAAATGATCCCCTTTCGCTGGCGACAGGGGGTCATTGTCAATCTATACAAGAAGGGTGACAGAGAAGAACCGGGGAACTACCGTGGCATCATGCTCCTCAATGCTGTTGGCAAGACATTCTGCAGAGTTATAAGTACTCGTCTCGAGGTAGATCTGGAGTCTAGAGGTTGTTTCCACGAAGGCCAAGCTGGCTTTCGGCGAAACAGGGGCTGTGTGGATCATATCTTCACTCTAAGCCAGATTATCCAGGGAAGGAAAAAAGAAGGGAAACCCACTTATGTCTTTTCACCCACCCTTAACCCAAATCCCTCACTTTCCACATCCTCGAGGAGTTGATTGATGAAAACATTGAAGAGCAGAGGGGAGAGAGTACATCCTTGAGCTACACCTTGGTCTATGTCAAAGAAGTTGGACTTCTGTCCGTTAACAGTGACACAGCTTTTGGTGTGAGCATACAAGTTGTGGACAACTCTCCACATCTTTCCCTTGATCCCACAAGACCAGAGGCGGAACCATAGGCCACCTCTCCACACTGTGTCATAAGCCTTTTTGACATACCAGCCCTTATGTTTGCAGATGACTTCGCAGGCATAGGGGAGACTCCAACCAATCTCTAGGAGTTGATTGATTGCGCGAAGAGATACTTTGATCTTTGGGGGCTAGAGGCTAATGTCAGCAAATGTGCAGTGGTAGCATTCAACGACAGAGGAGGAGAGGAAGTGATCTTAAGTGGCAGTGGGGTAGCCAAGAGATCCCGGTCCTCCCTTCCTACACTTACCTGGGCGTTGAGTTCTCCTCCAATTGTAATTGGGATGCACATATCCGGAAAGTTGTTCAATCTGGCAAGGGCAAAGCTCTGGGGCTCACTAAATTTTTCCACTGCAGAGGGGTCAACTCTGAGGTTAAGAAAACCATGCTTTGTCGCGTTATTAGACCTGCCTTGGAGTACGGATCTGCTATATGGGTTGATAACTCCAACCAGGCTAAGTCTCTAGAATCCATTCAAGTGGGGGTGCTTAAGGAGTGTATGTCAGCATGCTCCAAAACAGCCAATGTGGCTGTTCGGGGTGAGTTTGGCATTCCGTCCTTAAGCTCCCGATGAGATGAATTCAAGGTCAGATGGTGGGGTCAGCTGCAACATATGCCCAACACCAGATATCCTAAAATAATCGACTCTATATCTTGGAAACAGGACCGCCCTGTCAAACAGGCTAAGTCCTGGCAGAAGAGAGTAGAAGAGATCCTCAAGGACCTGGACCTGGATCCGCAAGTCTTGACCCTGCTGGATAAATCTGACGTAGAGGCTGTAGTGTCCTCAGCCATGTCTGTTGCCATGAGATTGTCTGATGAAAATGAAGTTAGGCAGAAAACTTCCCTGAACTTGTTTCCAGTCTGTGACATGGGGGAGGACATCTTGGATGACCTCAAGGGTCTACCCACTCTCGGCACTAGACTGAAATTTAAACTCAGGGCAGGAAGCCTACCTTTGAACAGCAAACAGAAGCAGAGAGGAAAGGGAGAGTGCAATTGCCCGTTGTGTGGGCAATCTGAAGACAGTATTCATTTTCTGATACACTGTCCGGGGTTCTCTCACCAAAGAGACGCTCTCTTCAAATCTATTAAGGGAATTGTGCCTGTACCCCTGTTTACCAACTTTGAAAGTCTCGAGGCTGAGCCAAAAGCCCAGGCCCTCCTGAGGCCTAGTTTTTGGGCAAATCACACACAGCAGATTGATGCTTGTGTGAAGGGATTTCTAGAGGATATCTGGAAAACCCGGATTAATTCTTTATATGGAGGTAAGTCTTACTACCAACGTCAGCCCCTGACAGAGGTAGGTTCTGTCCCTTTTGTTCCCGCTCAAACTGGGCGCGGGGTCAATGGCCACAAGGCTACGGCAAACAACGTCTTATGAGTACATTCTCTCTCCAATTTTTATATTTATACAGGTATTGGTGTGTGCTATTGAAGGCCCTTTGGCCTCCTGTGGGCACAACAATTGTCTCTTATCAGTCCTGTCATACACATGTTTTCCTTCTTTTCATCGATGAGTGGGGCATGACAATTACCTTAGGTACAAGGAGGCGGATCTGAATGTTGGAGAAAATAGCTGCATTGATCGTTGTGTTGCCAAGTACTGGCAGGTATGAGTCATGCAGGCATTTCAGGGATGGGCATTCACCAGGATAGCAATTGCCAGGTTGTAGAAAACAACAGGTTAGATTCTTGGGAGTGTTTCATGAACGTAATACAGCTCATGTTGAAATAGGTTGCTCAGATAGGACTTGATTTGGTGACTGATTCCGAAATGAGGGATGACTTACAATACGGGATGTACATCAGGTTTTATCTTCAATGTGGGAAACTTAACTCAGTCACACTGTTGTCTACGCAAAGAACATGTTAGGTGAACCCAAGCACGTTTGAAGTCTGTGCTTGCCAGAGTGAAGACCCCATTATCCTTTGTGCTACCAGAATGTAGGTTATTGCTATGTATGATAGGACCCACCGTTGACTGTGGGCAGTACCTGCAAGCAGAAGTATCTTTTATTTACACTGGCTTTGGTGCTCATATGTTGTTGTCACGCAGGTGACAGGAATTGTTGGACAAATGTTGGGATCTGGCAAACCTCCGATGGGTTAGCTTGGTAGAGTACTTCTTAGTGTCTGCTTGCCTTTTTCACTTCAGGCTCAAAGGTGTCTTCTTTCAATCTATGAGGGATGGGGGCATACAGATGGCCAGTAACAATCAGCATGTGAATCACCAATGTGGTCTGTGACCACAGGTTTGCTCAGAGGTCCATTGGCTAGCCACTAATTTTTGAGGGTGAGAATTACTTTGAGAATAAGGTGAGTGACCTTAATTCGAGTTGTAACATGGCTTTCAATTTGGTATCTTTTACCACAGAGTTTGCCACGACATTAGTCTCAATCCCTTTGAATTGACCAGCCACTAAATTTTGATAGTAATTACCTTGAGAATAAGGTGAGTGACCTTAATTTAAGTAGTAAGGTGGCTTTCAATTTAGTATTTTTTAACACTGAGTTTGCCACGACATTAGTTTGAATCCCTTTGAATACTTCCCCAGTCTTTGGCACGAGTCTTTCCAGTGAAGACAAGAATTTGCAAATTTGTCTCAGCATAATTCAGCTATTTATGTTTTGCTTCCTTTTCCTGTTGCCCAGTGAGCACTTGAAACCCGTAGATTTGTTTAGTCACAGATAGACCTGGTAAGTTCTTTCTACACAGCTGCATGTAAAGCCTATTTGACAGCTTTGGAACACCAAAAGCACCTTCCTCCTCTTGCTCTTTTGTTGTTTCTTTGGTTGATACAACCCCCAGTGTCGTCTCATGTGTCCCAAATTTCCAAGGTGTCTGCTTTCTGAGGTCATCTCCTCGTGGCGAGGACACATCCCACTGTGAATGACCATTTACACCTCTAGCTCATCTTAGCCAGACCAAGATTGCAGTCTTTGATCAACGGGCAAAAATCCACTCCAGCCCATTGCATCAAGCCTTCAACCATAGGTAGGTCGTGATGTCAACATTATCTGGAATACATGATATGGGTGACGTTATCAAAGCTCTGATCCGTAACAAGTGGAGTGCATAGCAGGAAACCTTGGAGGGAGAAGAATTGGCTGAAGTTCCTGAGAAGTTTCAGTTCTGTCACTAGAATTCCTCACAAGGACTAACCCCATCCTTGAAGTGATGGAAGCAGCTGACATTCTTGTCCAGCAATTTTAGAGCTGTGGTATACCATATACACTCAATCAAGTGATTGGAGGGGACGGTCCATAAAGGCGCTTCCTTCTGCTGATTCAACATCACACAAAATAAACATCCTACAATCATGGGAGTCCAATGTGAGAGACCACATTTCATTCTGTCAATTTGTTAAACACTACCCAAGCGTCCACATCTTTGCCGCACTTGACCAGCACTAGACATACACCTCAACAAGAGCACCACAGACGTTTCAGACTCAACCTGTGGCTTTCCTGGATCTGGCATTGCACCCGCTTCCCAAAGTGCATTTAGAATGTGATATTTTCTCTCTCCGTTGTGTTTGCGAAAAGAATTGGAATGCCTCTTCTCCGTGTGCCCTGCTTGTGTATCCTGCAACTCATGAAATCCATTAGAAGTCTAGATCTCCCACAATGCCTTGAGAGGATGGTAATCAGCCTGACCTTGCTTGGGTCGCTTGAAAGACT
Source organism: Takakia lepidozioides (assembly GCA_030704615.1). Classification (NCBI taxonomy): domain Eukaryota; kingdom Viridiplantae; phylum Streptophyta; class Takakiopsida; order Takakiales; family Takakiaceae; genus Takakia; species Takakia lepidozioides. The sequence continues at coordinate 36,455,993 of CM060731.1, read as the reverse complement.
TCAAAGGCCTCCTGAATAAGCTCATGCTGAGCAAATCCTCCAGAATCATGGCAGCCCCCACGAGAGCCCATCAGGTCGAGGATTTTTTTCAAACATTGAACAGGACAGTGCGGGCATGAACTTGCTTCAAAGTGCTACTGTAGCAACCTTGTAGTTCACTCATTCGCTCGTAGTGGCAATGATGAACCCCAGTTGCTACTGTAGCACTCATGCTATAGAGTTGCATGGACCTCCGATGATCACCGGGGTGTTGGGGTCAGTTACAGGACGAGTGATTATCTCTTTGGATTCACCAAACAATTATGGTCACAACCCGTCCCTGGAGGGGGAACACCATGGGTCTAATGGGACATGAGTCTCTTCGACTTCTGTGACATCTACAAGACGCCGGTCCCAGGGATATATGGTGAGGGCCATGAGTGGGGAGGAGTCTCTTCGACTTTCTGGACCCAAGAGCCTGGATTTTGGATGAATTGATATGGATCTGGTGAGTGAGCAAAACGAGGTTTGCTTTCTGGCTTGTGATTTTGGAGAGGGTCTGACGACTAGGTTTGCAGCCAGGGAGATTGATCGCACTGTGATCGTAGTGTGATATAGTTGGCTATGCTGACGTGGGAGAGAGCAGCTCCGGTTGCAGCGGGCTTGTCGTTGAAATGAAGAGATTAGAACAATTTGTGAGGGGTCAAATGTTGATGGATTAGAATGGGTGCATCACTGTGGATGCCAGTCTGGGGAAATTATAGTATCTTCATGTTGCATCATGAGATAGTGGTGGAGATCACGCTACAGGCTCTGTTGCAAAGGATTTGGGTTGAACTGAACAGTGGGTGTCCATGTGCACGCTAGAAGGACAATGTCGCGAGTTGCGAGCACCTTCAAATCTAGAGTGGAGTTCCTATTGACGTCGTGCTAGGTCAGGTGCGAGGTGGTTTTTGAGGGAAGTGGGAAAATTCTTTGCTGTAGGCCAAACTCCAGTGCCCAATTGCTGGACAGAAATCCCTGGAGGCACGATGTGATCAAGATAATCCTCACACCTTAAAGTCTAGCTGGCAGGGTACCTTGGCTCGAGAGATAGAGTTAAACATGCGGATCCGAACTCCTGCTCAAAGCAAAAGAATTTGGATTGAGGCTGCCAGGGCCAGGTTCCAGGTACCTTTCCTTAAGAGCCGCCTTCGCTCTTAAATCTGTACAAGCCTCGAAATCTGTCTATTTATCGGGCTGGAGGGCGGGGTTTGGGATTTCTCCATTATGGTGGCTGGTTCTTGAATGGCCCGAATCTTTAAGGGTGAAGTCCTCTGAAATGGAGCAAGTGATTTGTTGGCAGATCACACAATCCACACTGGACATGATTGGTTTTAGATATGCAAGGGAAGAAATATGTTCGGAAACGGCAGAAAAGGTTCAGTGAGGACAGTAAGGTGTGCCTAGGCGAAAGCTAAGATAATGCTCAACAACAGAGACTAGGTACACAGGCTCAGATTGTCTGCTACGATTCCAGTCTCATAACAAGACTAACTTAACTCTGGAGACAACGTATATGACCTTCTTCCAGATGAAGTTACATTCTTATGGTCTAGGATTATACACAGGTACACATTGAAATTTATGTACGTATGCGTATGGTTTCTCTTTGGGGTCCACTTTCCGGATTCAGAAGCTCGGTTGCAAAATTGGTTAACTGAATCACTGGTCACTCTAGGTTCATTTGTGCATCTGCTGAAGTAAAGTGTTTCTTGAACTGCAGAGAGAATACGCGACACTTTCAAAAGTGGATGCAACCAGCACTACGGAAAGTAAAGCACCTGTCAAGTGTGACAACTTCCTTCTGCTGAGTCACTTCTTGCTGATGCTGGCTGTCCCCTTAGTATTGTGTAGAGTTGTGTGTCGACAATGTTTGAGGCCACTACTAATAGATCACGAACTATTGTGCAATTGCAGGCGGCAATCAGAAAATTCAGGCAGGACAAACTGATCGAGAATCGGCGCAAGACAATTGTCAGACAGCAGAAACTAACTCTCAAGCATCTGTTGACGAATTGGCTAAAGACAATCGTCCGACAGCACAGACTAATTCTCAAGCATCTGTTAAGGAATTGGCAAACACAGACAATCGTCAGACAGCACAGACTAAATCTCAAACATCTGTTGACGAATTGGCTAAAGACAATCGTCAGAGAGCACAGACTAAATCTCAATCATCTGTGCACGAATTGGCTAAAGGCTGCAATCGTCAGACAGCACAAAACAAGTCTGCTTCATACCCAGAATCGGCTGAGTTGGGACAATGCAGTGATCAAGAATCGACTGAATGTAACAGTCAAACGGCACGAAAGTCTCAATCATCTCAACAGTCAGTTGAAGGCGCTCGTGAGAAAGAGGCAGGCCCGTCCAAGAAGAAATCCATATTTAGAGGAGTCACATGGAACAAGTTGTTACAAACTACTCTCTCACACTCTTTTGGCTTCAGTTTGTAGCATAGATTTCGGTACGTGGAATGTTGTCAATCTTTGCATACTCACTTAGTCGGGCTGGGCAGGTATGGTCAACATAAATCTCATCTTCGGATTGCAATGCTTCCACAGGTCTGGTGGTATTGGGCGTTGGGAAGCTCACATTTGGGATACAAATGGCAAGGTTTCAACGCGAGAGAAGAAGGGCAAGCAAGGTGTGCACAGCATCTGGTGGGGTATTGAAGGGTTTTAGGTTTAGTACATTAGTAAGGCACCAACACTAGCAAGCTTCTAAGAAAGATTGGTGAATTCCATGATCTCGTAGTAGTACGTGATATTCTTCATCGCAAGTCTAAGCGTGTCAGTGACCCACATTGTAAAAACTCTAGTGAAGGAGCAAAATGTGGTAGGAAAATTTGCTCCGAGATAAACTGAAAACTTTGAGAAGTAACTCACTTCTTCTCCCACAGTGCAAAAACTCCAGTGAAGGAGCAAAATGTGGTAGGAAAGTTTGCTCTGGGATAAAGTGAAAACTTTGAGAAGTAATTGTGAGAGACCATAGAAATTCCCAATTTGACAGAGTAATCCTTGACTATTCTTGATGTTTGTGACCACTTTGATGGCATGGAACCACGTCGATATCTCCTGTACTGAGCATGAGGTCTTTGCAGTATACCTTGGTACGAACTCAAGACCTCAAATGACAAAGTTCCACTCCTTTGTATTTGTTTCTGGAGCCAATATTTAATGCTGAAGGCACTCTCATGGGATTAGCTAGGTACCCACCAGGTGGCTTGTTATCAGATCATCTTTGTTATTGGCCACCAAACTCAGGACTCAGGTTAACAAAATGGGTTTCCACAAAGATTGTAACATTCATAATACCCGGCAATTCAGCTTTTGTTTTTTGTTTTTTGAGAATGGGAGCAGACACCCATGATACTTTTAAATAGAAGGCCAAAAGGTCCAAAGTGAATTCAGCTTATACTTGCTGTCTTGTTTCATTTTCCACTTTGAGATGGTCCAAGTGTGTTGCTGTCGCAGGGTTTTACTCAAAAGAGGAAGATGCTGCCAAAGTACACGATTTGGCAGCTATAAAGCTAGGTCTCCACTTATCAGCTAGGTGGAAGAAATATGACCTCAATTTTCCAGTAAGTTGATGCGGCCAACTCAAGGTGAAATGCCACAGTTGTTATGAGTCAAGTGACTTGAATATGTTATTCATGAATCTTAGTATCAACCCTGGTCTTCCAAACAGAGTTCCAAGAGCAACTTTGACGGTCTTTAAAAGCATATATACAATATACTCTTGTCTCAGTGGGGCATGTGCCAATCCGTCTCACACGAAATATATTTACGTACATAATCATCTCTCGTTGGTTTCTTTAGGTGGAAAGCTACCACAACCACTGGGCCAAAATGAAAGACATGAGCAAAGATGACTATCTGTGGTTATTGAAGAGGTAGTAACCTGGGAATCTCTAATTCAACCGGACCCCTAGCAACTGATTGATTTCAAGACCAAACTCTACTTGCCTACGTAGCAAAACTGTCCTTAATCCAATCTAACAAGGACTTTAACTTTCGCGACATTCTTACAAGACCTGTCCATCCCTGTTGGTATGTCTAATTCATGTGCGTGGGTTACAATGTTTGCAATTGTCGGGATATGGTTATAATCCTATGGGGGCATTGTATGATCAGAACTGCAGAAGGGTTTACTCGAGGGACTTCAACTTTCAAAGGTGTTTACAGGTACACAAATGTTAGTCTTTCAAAATTTCACACATGAACCTTGAACGGACCAGTCACACAATATACAGAATACACTATACAAAATTCGCCTCAAGAAGGCGCTCTTTATGTTTTATAATCCTTCTCTTCCAAGAGATCAGCCACTGTGTTGAGGAAAAAAGCTGAGTCCATATACATGACCGGCTCATGCCATTCTGACGACTTCATCGTGTTACAATTGTTTGATGAAGATACAAGCCTGAGAAAGTGAAGTGGGAAGCAAGATTGTCTCACAAGGGAAAGAATGGCAAGGGCAAGAATGACATCTACCTCGGTGTACATGGTAGGCGTCCTCAAACTGGCCGAATCTTCTGTCTTCATGACTGCAATCTCATGCCAAACTACGGAAAAACTACTCATATAATCTTGATGTACTCATGGTTCAGAATAAGGTCAAATCTAGAAAATCTCATTAGGATTGATAACTGTAGCACAAAGTTTTTTTAAACTCTGCTTAGTCTGTGAGGTTGTTAACTTTGAGATTGTTACAAATGGATTGGTGGAGCCTGTGATCTGCTGCAGAGACCGAGGAGGCAGCTGCACGAGCATATGACCTTGCGGCACTAAAGCTCCGTGGTCGTAAGCTGGTGGTGACAAACTTCCGTCCAGGATCCTATACTGAGGAGGAGGTGGAGAACTTCTTTCTCCCCGTCAACAACGATTGACATAATGGCACCTGATCTAACTACTGTGATCGTGAAACGATTGTAAATCATGTGAGGTTCTCTACCTGAGCATGACCCTTCTATGTCTATATGAGTTGCTCTTCAGAGCGCCCTGGCAGGAAGTAGAAGCGTGGCCCTTCCCTCGTCACGTCCAGATATCTCCAAGCCTTCACCTGGAAGCTAGATTTAGTGATAGCTATGTCAGTGCAAACGTGGAAGTCTAATGCATAGCACAGTCTAAGTTGAATGGTTCAGATGGCTTCTGCTGTAAGGGATACTATATCTAGAGGATTTCTGAGAAGATTGCTGATGTGGGTTTGCTTGACCAAAATCGTTCTTGGAGGCTTGTCTCATGGCATCTGGCGTCTCCTTCTGAAGACTGCGACTAATTTTTCTTTGCACAGGTCACTGCACAGAAATGGTTTGAGGAGTCCTCATGATTTAGAGACTTCTGGAGTGTATTACCATGATTCGACAACTATATACCACTTAAAGTTCCAAATTCGACCAGACATATCATTTCAAGACATTGTGCTAATCAATAAAAGAATCAAACGTTGTTCATTGCCCAAACTGGGCACACTCTTGTTGCACTCAAATCTGTGCCACAACATCTCTTGGTCACCTCAAAACTTCATATCTAAAGGAACCTGCCAGGCCATCTACCCTCAGACCCATGCCGAGGTGATTATTTACCTTCTATAGTTAATAAGCTTGCATTCACAGTTCTTCCTAACTCAAACCGACATGCATTGAGGCTCTCATGACTTGCTACAACATGAGAAAGAGAAAACTGCCTCAGGAATGCCTGAGGAGGTTATAGCTTTCAAGAAAGTAAACATCTCTTCAGGAGCCTCATGATACACTAGAGCTACACCAGCCTTTTGGAGGTAGCTTGAAGAAATCAACACATTCTTCTCGTGCAAATATTCACACGCGAGATCTATGCACATGAGCCGATTCTTATGCAGTCCAGGTTCTGCATGCAATTACAAATTCAGCTCTCGGAAACTAAACACAACTGATCGGATTAACTTCATTGTTAGAGCCCCTTTGAGTGCTGCAAAGTCTTCACTCCCACCTACACACGGATACACATATTAAGTCCAAGTCAGTTCCAAAATTATTGTCCAAATGTTCTGACAGGTATAGTGTGAGATGTACATATGTATCTCGAACTAAAAGGCACTTGTACCACTGTTTACTTCTAAAAGTATTGATCCAAGTGTTTGCTATATTGCGCGTCTGCGTACTGCGATAAGTTATCCTGCATACATCACGAATATATATAAGCAAGTCCATCATTAAGACAGATCATCAATGGAAACAAACCTGCGGAAGGACTCATCGATCTACCAAGATGTAGCAGAGATAATCATGAAAGCTTCGGATCAATTGGGACAATGTACGCAGTGATGGTTCTACTAGATCCCCAAGTTGTCATTCTCACGACGTGATTACTCGAAACACCGCTACTAGCATCCACAATGGAGAATTTCTGCCGAATGAAAATGTTTGAAAGCTGAATCTGCCTGTGAAGTACAAACATCCTTACCGAATTTGCATCCTTGGACTCGGAAGCCTTCTCCGCAGACTGGTCCGTTGTGTTGGCAGCTAGGCCCTTGGCCGCCTGGTACCTATCCTGAGCGCCCCCAATTTCAGAATCAGCGGGCGTGCAAGATCACGCCCCCCCCCCCCTCAACTATGCCAGAGACGCATATCTGCCTCGTCTTCATTGTTCTTTAGGTTCTCGGCCGATGAATATATCACCTGCTTGGATACTCTCCTCCTCGCGCTGCAGTTGTTCAAGTCGGCATCCATGGCTACAAGCTGGTCTACCGCACTTAGAGGGACAGTTCCGGATCAAATCAACTCAACTAATCTCCAAGCTTCGGACCACCCACAACTCTCAAATCCTTCCCCGATTCCTCCCGCACCATGCAAGCAGACGCGATGTACACAAATCAAGTCTCGGTGATGAGTCGGCTGTATTGTGGGGGCAGTTACCGCTGCCACCGGCCGGTGACAAGACCGTTTGATTGCCAGCAAATTGCGCACGTGTTGGGCACCAAATGCCCATATCTGTCTCTTTCTATTTCTGTTGTTAGCATCACTGCAGAGCGCAGTCCTCACCCGCCCTCTCTATAAATATATACCCAGCTGGCACTGCGGGCCCAGGGTGGTGGAGCCTTCTAAGAAGGAGGGCCTCCACCGCCCCACATAGGTACTTCTCTGTTAACTAGAACTCCTCTTCTCTATTTATTCTCACTTTGCTTTGTCTCCATACTTGTGGATTAGTTTTCGCCCTAGGGGATGCGTCAAATTGGTGATTGTTGTGAGCTCAATTGTGTGCTTTTTTTGTCACGAGTTGCAAGATTTCTCCGAAGAAGCTGATATTGAAAATTGTTGTGGAGTCACAAGAATCACGAATGTCACCTCTCCGAGAAATCTTGCGGCTCGTGTCAAAAGAATCAGACAATCGACGCCCGATCGTTTGGACATTCGAGATCTACAGCATAAGGCTGGTGCAGCTCTCTAGTAATCTATTAGCAGAGCTCATCAGAAGGAGGTGTTCAACTCCTTGAAAGCCTACCTCGAAAATTATAGCTGGTGCAGCTCTTGTCTATAGTGAGGCTCCTGAAGAGAGGGCTTGGCGACATCTGGACGTGACGAGGGAAAAGCCCTTCTACTCTTTCCTGGGACGCGAGCTCCGACGAGCAACTCATATAGACATAGAAGGGTCATGCTCAGGTAGAGGACCTCACACAGACAAACCTCTCACGATCTCACTAGTTAGATGAGGTGCCCTTATGTCAATCGTTGTTGACGGGGAAAAAGAAGTTCTCCACCTCCTCCTCCGTATAGGATCGTGTCGTGGACGGAAGTTTGTCATCACCAGCTTGCGACCACAGAGCTTTAGTGTCATATGCTCGTGCAGCTTCATCCTAGGTCTGCAGCAAATCACAGGCTCCACCAACCCATTTGTAACAGTTTCTACTAAACTTCACACCAGGTGTCTAGATTGACCTTTTCTGAACTATGAGTACATCAAGATCATAAAAGTAGTTTGCCCGTAGTTTGACATGAGATTGCAGTCATAAAGAAAGAACATTCGGCTAGTTTGAGGAAAGGGATGTCACACAGTTTGTGAATAGGCATGTAGCTCCTACCATCATGTACACCGAGGTAGATGTCATTCTTGCCTTTGCCATTCTTTCCCTTGTGAGACTATCTTGCTTCCCATTTCACTTGCTTCTATCTTCATCAAACAAGTGTAACACAAATGAGGATTGAAGTCGTCAGAATGGCATGAGCCGGTCATCTATATGGACTCAACTTTTTTCCTGGACACATTGACTGATTTCTTAGAAGAGAAGGATTATAAAAGTTAAAGAGCACCTTTCGAGGCGAATTTTGTTTACTAAGTTGTGTGACTAGTTCGTTCAGGTTCATGGGCCAATATAGTGAAATTTTTGAAGACTAACATTTGTGTACCTCTGGACACCCTTGAATGTTGAAGTCCCTCCAGTAAACCCTTCTGCAGTTCTGCAGATAGCTCATTGAAAGTCTCTCATTTTTCGACTCTTGTAAAGTGCAAAATTTGTAGGGGCATATGGGTGTTGTTTCTCTCCTCAATAAAATCCTCCATGCGGTCCCATGGAATATCCACAATAATACAGTTAACCTTCTTTCCACCTCCCCACCGTATTTGTGGAAATCCCCAAACCTAAACACTTTAGAAATAGGATTTTGTACTTCAAAGCGTTATGCCATGTAAGCTTCCGCAACTACATCCTCAATGCAATGAAAGTTATTTTAGAGCCTACTGGAGCTCACAGGTTTGTAGTGCATGCTTGTAGTCTGTGCCTTCTATTGTTGTGTTTATTCTAGAAATTGAGAAAAAGACATATTATGGAAACTATAGATTAGGTACAAATCTATAAAATCCTCAAAATGCTATTGTATGAAAGAGTGAGAGAGAGAAAAAAAGGGATGGAGAGAGAGGGAGGGAGGGAGTAGGAAAAACCATAGAAAAAGATACAGAAGAAAATTTAAATTATTTTAAACTTGAATGGACATGAATATCTAGTTTGCACTATGAAAAAGAATAAGAGTGAGAGTGAAAACGAGAGTGAGAAAGAGAAACAAAGAGATCCAACCTAGAATTGAATGAAAATTACTTATCTACGAGTAGTTGTGGACACACTATCTACCAGTAATTATCAACACAAAAGAAAAACCTTATATTTGTGGTTCTTCTTTGCACCTCATCTTCCACCCCTCCTTTCTTTCTCATTTCATCATGTGAACTAATAGAAGCTGATGATGATGATGCATGAAGGAGAAAGTTGCTGAAGCTTGGTAGCAAAGCCAGTGGTCGAGAGAGAGACGATAACTAGCCCTGGTTAAAAAGTGGACTATGGATTGGGTTGAGGGTTAGGTTAGGTTAGGGCTGGGTCAGGTCGGGGTTGAGGGTTAGGTTAAGGTCAGGTTAGGGTGAGGGTTAGGTTAGGCTAGGATTGGGTTAGGTCAGGTTAGGCTAGGGTTGGTTCAGGTTGGGTCAGGTCAGGTTAGGGTTGAGGATCAGGTCAGATTGGGGTTAGGTTAGGTTAGTTGGGGAGTTAGATAGGCCTGGGGCTGGGCAGGAGGGCTGGGCCGGGCAAGTCAAGAAGGTCCCAAGCGTGCGGGCCCATGATAGGAGGGCCTAATCCTAAATGAAGATAGCCTCACCTTATGAGACAATTTGTCCCAGCCTTGTAAAGGATCTGAGAAGAATTTCTGCCAGAGCTGTTCCATGGGCGATGCTACACTTGGGTGTGAGAATCGCAAGAGTATCCGTGTTTTGCCAGCCACCTTCATCATGTCATCACTACAACAGATCGCGATATTTATGACTGTATATATGACTATTCTGCAATCATAAACGGTACATATGACTTCTATGACTGTAAGTCGTGCAAACCAAGTGAATACAATGAGTACAGGATGGTACGGTCCGGATGACTACATTCAGATGAACCAAGTGATATCTCTCACTGCAGTCATATATATCATGCTGCAGTCGCCGCTGCCGCGCCACGTGGCGAGGCGCAATTGATTAAAAAAACTAAATTAAATTAAAAAAACTAGAAAAAAAAAAACATATGTCAGACGCCGCGTCGCACCTCATTGTGCCACGTGGCATAATGTATTTTATAATAATGAAAAAACCACGTGGGAGCCCATTTAGGATACCACGTACTATCCCTAGCTCGCCTACTAACCCTAGGGCCATCTTATCTATTTGATTATACTTAGATGAATTTGAACTTGCAACCTCTTTACTATAAGAGTTTAGTTCACTACCTCCTAACCAATACACCCATTAGTCATTCATGTGAGCATGTGGTGTTTTAATTGTATTATACACACCACATTACAAAATCCCAAGTAGTCATCATGACTATGTAACCTCATCCATGTACACTGTAGTCATGGAAATAACTATGAATGGTGAGCTAAATCTGGTCAATTGCCGTTGACCAGCCTTCCGCCCATGGTCGCTTAAGTTTTTTAATTTAGAAAAAATAAAAATTTAATTTAAAAAATATTTTTTTAAATTAAAAAACCTGTGACCGCCACTTTGGCCATCGCTTAATTGTTTTTAAATTAAAGAATACCTACGACTACTAGTTTGGCGGTCGTTTTTTTTCCCTTCTCCCTTAAAAAAAAACGATCAGTAAATAAATAAAAGCTGCGACCGCCAATTTTGTGGTCGCATACTGTTTTTTTGTTTTTTTGTTTTTTTGGCATTTTGGAATGGTTTTCTTAATATGGAGCGACCGCCATATTGGCGGTCACTTAATGTTTTAAAGTAAGAAAAAAGAGATCGACCGCCAATTTGCGGTCATTTCTCTTTCTTCAAAATAAAAACAGTCAACTACTGCCAATTTGGCGGTCGCTTTATTTCTTTAAAAAAAAAAAAAAACGGCGGCCACTTAGTGGACGTGCGCAGCTTTTTCTTAAAATTAAAAAAAACAGCGATCACCAATTCGGCAGTTGCTTTATTTTTTATTTAAGAAAAAATTGTTGCGACCGTCAATATTGGCGGTTGCGCATTATTAAAATAATTTTAAAAACATTAAACGCTGTCCACGTGTGGTTTACACTGTGGCTGCCATGTTATTAGAAAGGGTAGAAGTAGATCGTAAAAGTTAAATATAAAGAAAACATGGATAAACGTCCGGATTGGACGTGACGGGACGCACATCCAGACGTCACGTGACATGTCAGCGCCACGTCACGTCAGGAATGACAACTAGGTCTGCGACCTTTCAAATTTGCTAGTTGCCATTACCAACCCATGATCCTCTCGCATCATATATCATATGCCTACTGAGCCCTGCTTTCCTACTATACCCCACTTTTGGTTTTTTCTGGCATAATAAACATTTGTAAAATCCAGAGGCTACGTCTTGTTCGTAGTGCACGTCTTCTTTTGAAAAGAAGACATAACATGGAAATTAGATTAGCCACAAACCCATAAACTATATTTTACATATGATCATTATGTATTCATATTTATCAAAACCAAGGGAGGGTCAGGACCCCACAATACATTTTACAAGGAAGAATCGTAGCCATCATTTCACTCTCTTATAGATGACAGAATGTGAAATATCACAACTACATATGTTAAAGCCTTGAGTTGTTACCCTCAGTACATCTCTGTCATCCTCTAGATGGTTTGTCCATCTGTATCCACTCAAAGGAGCTTTATGCCGTGATTAAGACAGAAGTTCCAATGCAATGGAGATACGGATAGAAGGCTCCACTTGACTTTGAAGAAGAATTCCAGCCCTTGCTTTCCTAGGATTAATGACCCACTCTAAAAATGTGTGAGAGAAAGAGAGATTCAATCTAAAATTGAATTAAAATGAATGAGATTAGGACAGAAGTTCCAATGCAATGGAGATACGGATAGAAGGCTCCACTTGACTTTGAAGAAGAATTCCAGCCCTTGCTTTCTTAAGATTAATGACCTACTCTAAAAATGTGTGAGAGAAAGAGAAAGAGAGAAAGAGAGATTCCATCTAAAGTTGAATTAAAATGAATGAGTGTGTGAGAGGAGAGAGAGGGAGAGAGAATGTGTATGTGTGAGAGAGAGAGGTAGAAAGTATCTACAAGTAGGTAGTTAACACATGTAAAAAAGAGAAAGATCATGAACTCACCTTGTATTTGTGGTTGTTGTTTCCTTCTCTCCTTCCACCTCCTCTCCCACCTCTTCTTTTCTCTTGTGCATTAATAGGAACTGAAAGGTACTGGAACTTGAAAGCTGAAAGCAAAGCTCGTCACCGAGGTCGCTGTTTAGGAGCGCAAGCACGAAATTGAAATTAGGGATTTCAATTGTTTCATTAACCCTACTTGAAAATGGATTATGGGGTTAGTTGAGGATTAGGTTAAGGTCGGGTTAGGGTTTCAGTTAGGTTAGGTTAGGGTTAGGTCAGGTCGGGGGTTGAGGGTTAGGTTAAGGTCAGGTTAGGGTGAGGGTTAGGTTAGGCTAGGGTTGGGTCAGGCCAGGTTAGGGTTGAGGGTTAGGTCAGATTGGGGTTAGGTTAGGTTAGTTGGGGGGGTTAAGACCAGTGTTGGACTGGTATCGTATTTTGAACACACCAGCTTGTATTGGTATATAGGTCTCTGGCCAATAGTGATACCAGGGAGGTACTGGTATTGGCAAAAATCTGAGATTTTGATACCATGGTGGTATCAATAATACCTGATTTGTGTGGTGTTTTATGGGTATCAATAGCAAGAGTTTTTTGGAAAACAATACCAGGATATTATCAATACTGGTCTAGCATAAAAAAAACCCATGATATGTTAAATATTGAAAGACCCACTTCTCGTATAAATGTGTACAAGCATGCTTCTCATTGATTTTATTCCTTGAAGTATTCCTCAAGTTCCAAATGGATCTGGTACTGGTATCAGGTACCAGATTTTCAACCACCTACCAGACTAAGTAGGGTATCCTCCATAGTATTAGGAAGCAAATACCAGGCCAAATGCTAGGTAGTGGCCTGAGGTGATACCAGACTAGGTCTGGTACTTCAGACCAGTATACATACCTGTATTGATATCAATTTCTTACCGGTATGTTTGGGATTTGCAATGCGAGTGCCATTAATGTTGAGATTTGCTTCAAACAGTTTCAGCTGATTGCGGGGCAGTGTAACCAGCGGACAGAAAGGTCCATCCTCAAGGACCAGATTCCAAGCACATGAGTACCAGTGAGGGGATATGGATTGATAGGTACAAGGAACCCCTATGGGTAAATGGGCAATCAAAAGTTGTGGCTGCACAGTCATGTAATCCAGGTATCCTCACCATGACAAACTCTTTTGAAAGATGTGGGTATGTGAGGACACTATGCAGGGCAGGACAGTGAAATGAGGCATTGCAAATTTTGAACCACGGAGGCCCTTTGCAGACTCCAAAACCTTGCAGGAGTGCACCAAGATCAAAGCCCTAGCAGAGGGACAGCAGGTGCATGCCCACATCATCCAAAATGGATTCATGCCAGCCATTTTTGTACAGAACACTCTCATCCACATGCATGCTAAGTGTGGGAGCATTGTCGATGCACACCTAATGTTTGACAACTGATGGAAGGATATGCCAAGCAGGGATATGTAGAGACGCCTGGAAGACCTATGAGCAACTGATGTGGGATGGAGTGATACACAACCACATTGCATTTCTTTGTGTTCTCAAGGCGTGTGCAAAGATGTGCATGCTGACATCACAAAAGCTGGAATAGTGGACGCTAGCCTGATGGACATGTATGCCAAATGCGGGGGCATGAGGACGCAAAGGGAGTGGTGTCATGGAATGCAATTGTTGCAGGATATGCCCAGCATGGGTGTGGGATGAAGGCTTTAGCGACTACCATGAGCGCCAGACGATGCAAAAGGGAATGAAGCTCAACCAGGTCACATTTGTTTGCATTGCAATGTGCGTGCCAGCCTGGCAGCCCTGGAAAAGGGCAAGGAGATCCATATTTACATCATGAAAGCTGGAATTGTACCAAATATCGTCCTGTGGACATGTATGCCAAATGTGGGAGCATGAATGCCGCAACGGGGTGTCGACGGTATGGCGACACGAGATGTGGTGTCATGGAATGCAAGGTTGTTGGATATGCCCAGCATGGTGTGGGATGGAGGCTTTGGAGGCCTATGAGCAAATGATAGGGGAAGGAGTGAAGCCCAACCAGGTCACTTTCGTGTCTGTTTGCAATGCCTGTACAAGCCTGGCAGCCCTGGAACAGCGCAAGCAGATACATTATATGATCCTGAGAGCCGGAATTGTACCAAATATCATTCTGAGCCGTACCCTCGTGGACATGCATGCCAAATGTGGGAGCATCAAGGATGCAAAGGGAGTGTTCAACAATATGGCTGAACGAGTTATGGTGTCATGGAATGCGATGATTGCAGGATATGCCCAGCATGGGTGTGGGATGGAGGCTATTGAGATTTATGAGCAAGACATAGGAAGCCCTACCAGGTCACATTCGGTTGCATTTGCAAAGTGTGCGCCAGCCAGAGAGCCCTGGAAAAAGGCAAAGAGGTCCATACTGACATCATGAAAGCTGAGATACTATCAGATATCATTCTGACCAATATCCTTGTTGTTATGTGTGCGAAGTGGCGGCGGGACCATTGAGGAGGCCAAAAGAATATTTGATGGCATGGCTGAACCAAATGTGGTATCATGGAGTGCGATGAGTGCAGGACATGCCCAACATGGTTGTTGTAGGGAGGTTCTGAATCAAATGGATGGTTTGAAGCCGAACAGTATCACCTGTATATGTGTTCTATCTGCATGGAACTTGTGCGTTCATGTCATTTCCAACTCTGCTCCTCAATTGTTTCAGGAAAATGAACGAGGTTACAAAGCTTGAGGCATGTGGTGTGGTAGTGGGGGATGTACCCAATTCTGAAGCAGCGGTGATTGTCAAACCTCAAGATCCAAGGGGAATCCTTAGATGCAGTTGCAGATACAGGAGACTGAGTTGTTTGCAGGGTTGGAATGGATGTCAAACTGTTTGCAGATATGAAGGACGGTATTAAAGTGAAAGTTGTTGCAAGTGTGGGTCCAGTCACAGCAACAATGAGACAGCCGAATCTCACAAAACTGGACTTCCTGGTGCCTCCCATTCATATGCTGACCATCCTTCTGTTTAGCGCGGACGAAAAGGCACCAAAAGACCAAGCCTCTGTTGCAACTCTTCTCCAGAGGTAATTGTGCGAAGTGCTGGCACCTGCCCTGTTTTCCAATGGCAGGCAGAGTGCGACATGGAAATGGTGAGTTTGTGCTTTTCAAAGCTACAGACAACAGTTCCTCCCTAGTAGACAGATTACAACTCCAGCATGATAATTCAAATGTGTGTTCATAGATCTACTACAACTCACCGAACAAAGCCTGTTGATCTGCCTTTCTGATACTGTACCTAGGTCAATATTGTGTTACTTTCCCTGTCGTGACCAGCGGGAGCTTCGCAAGAGCTCTACATCCATTGAACAAGTTGCAGATTTCTCAGGTTGTAATGTGGATTTTGTGAATTGAGTCACCAACTGAGTCACCAATTGAGCATGCATCAATATGGGATTCAGATGGTCATGGATTTTAACCAATTAGAACTGCGATCTTCTGACGACTCACCAAGAGCAGGTGTGAAGAGAGATAAAAACGTTGTTACTTATAAGTACTCTCATTTAAGCCCACAAGCGGCTGACCAGTTGGCAGTGAGGTACTTGTCATATTACCAGCTAGATCTTCGTTGCGTATACTTGGATGAGTTGCAGGTTCCGTAGCTCACTGCAGATGTCTGTGCATGGCAGAGAGTGAGAGCAAGAGGGCCGAGCGTACAAGCGCTACAAGGAGGACGTGCACCTGCAGATGGTGCTGCAGGCTCGGCCGCCTCCGGCACACCGTCTACTTCCGACTGAAGGCCGGCGACGCCGCCGTCAAACGTTCAGGGACGACAATTACCAACGAGCTGCTGGAGTGGACGGAAGCGTTCGTCGCCCCGTAAGAATAAGAATATGCTGGCCGCCACCAACAGAAGGTACCGTCCTCATCATCAGCCACATCGCTTTCCCTTTACCGGAAGATCGACTTCCGGTGGGGCCGGCCGACGGCGCTTCTCAGCTTGGATCCATTTTGCTGGCGGCGCGGCCCCTGAAGGGCGGTGTGGACGCGCTGCTCACACTTCCTGTGAGTGAAATGAGGGTTTTGAGTCTGAGTTCATCCAGTTCCTCCACAGGATCCATGGATCTTACCCAGCTTGTCTCCTGCAAGCTGTGACCTGGTTGAAGCAACACCTGCAGCGATAAACATGACAGTATCACCTGAGGGACACCTGCATATCATGATCTTGTCCTCTAGATCTCTCTGCAGATGGGCGCTGCTGGAACGATGCCTATTTGGTGGACCTTGAGATGATCATTTGGGCGGGAGTTGCAGTCCTGCAGATTAGAAGTACTGTCTTCCAGTCAGTAAAGTTATTTGCTAGTCCTGATTAATCAGAAGTAAGCTAGTACTCTCTGTGTGTATAACATTCTAGTCAACAAAGTTAATTATGCTTACTTAAGAGAGATACATGCAGCAGTAAAGACAGACAAGTTATGTACTTTCACCCAGCTCTCTCTCTCTGTGAGCTCTATGAGCTTTCCGCGGACGTTATAAAGCACCATTTCTCTCTCTGTGCACAAACCAGTCAAGAAAGTCTGTACAATCTATTGTCTTCTCAAACACGAAACACACAGTTGTAGTAAAGAGGTTAAGGTCTCTCTCTCTCGCCAAAGATCACTGTGAAGGTCACACAAGTGAAGAAACTTCAAAGCAAAATACTGACAGAAGTGATGAAGATGCACAAGTACTTCCAGGAGACGTCTTCCACCTCACACAAGTAAAATGAGGAGTGCACTCTGCAAGACTAGCTGTCAGTACAGGAGAGCGGGAGTATCCACAGACGTCACAAATACTTCCATATGGCCGTACAGTAGAATACCGAGCCAGTAGGTAGACTGCGCATGTATTATTTATTGAAGATAATCCCCACGAACCGTCAAAGAGAGAGGATGACGCCAACCGGGGCAGTTACCGCCTCTTCCCCTTGCACAGGTCACTAAACATCAAACAAAACTACCTTGAACAAAATTTGTTCAAATCACTATCTTGCATTTACATGGGCTGACAAATGCTAAGGAGATATGTGCTCATACATTTCCTTCAAACTTATGAATTGATTTCTTTCCAAACATATTGGCTCAATATAGTGGGGCAAATTTATGTACAGCGATGAAAAATATACATTTTAAGATTTCTTCAATGACATATTGTGGGCCATGTTTCAGTGTCCATGCACTGTGTAGAGTGCTTCCCAGCCATCACATGGTCTGAGATTAAGGACGTCCATCATTACAAACAGGTATATTTACTGTATATTTATTGAGCTTTAATTAATAGAGACTAGCTGATCTTTCAAAGTCCTGAAGATCTTGCCGCAAAACAAAGGCTGGATAGGAATGAAGTCCTTTCCAAACTAAACTGGAAGATGCAACTCAATGCAAAATGATTAGAGTCCTTTCTTCACGGACAAACGATAGAGTCCCTTTCAAACACACCCCAGACCAAACCAGAAAATACAAGTCAATGGCATATATCTACTATATATAAATACTCTATAAATAATCATATACACATTCATAATAGATCCAGGTACCAAAAAGTCTACACGATGAAAAATGCTTAGATTCCTTCACAATACCTTCAGCAGTAGATATAGGGATTCTGTAACGTAATTGATTTTTCCATTTTGGTCACAAATGAACACCTTGAACTATATATAATACATTCCATTAAGTAGACTTTCAGTTTGTTATTCCTAGTTACAATCAACTTAGTCACAACTAGCTTGAAGTGCTTAACACAGCGACTCCGTGTATGTGTGCTTGTCATTGTTTCAGGCATACTCAAGTCCTGAATAGAAATACACTGTATAGCTTCATAGCATATGTACTACTTCATGACATACCCAAAGTGGTACGCAGCTTCTTATTTGCCAGTGAGGCAAGTCTCAGGGAGCAAGTCTAATCAGCCACGTCAATATGTATACTTACCTACTGCGTGTTTAGCATCTGACATGAACGTTACAGTAGTGAGCCTGGCAAGCTGCAAATCGAATCATTCCAACATATGCTGAGCACCTGCAATGCGGTTATAATGGCCTTGGGACCTTTAGCTGGAGGTCTCAAGGAGCAGGTCTACCCAGTCAAAAAACACGCGTGAGGCCTACACAAAATATACTGAGCTGGAGATGTTCAAATGGAAGTCTCAAGGAGCAAGTCTTATCAGCCACAAATATATATGCGCACACATTCTTGGCCTCCAATTACTGCGCTGGAGATGTTCTAATCCGCCACATATACGTGCCTACATGCTTGGCCTCCAATTATTGCGCTGGAGATAAGATGGAGGTCTCAAGGAGCAAGTCTAATCAGCCGCCCAAGTATATACGTGCCTATATGCTTGGCCCTCCGATTACTGCGCTGGAGATGTTCACATGGAGGTGCAGTCAAGGAGCAAGTCTTATCAGCTCCCACAATGAGAGGCCGAAGGAGGAGGAAAAATATAAATAATTAAAGAAGTACATACGTGGCTAGACATGCTTGGCATCCGCAGAGTGCGCTTCCAGGGACGTTCTTACGCGTGCCTAGCTGAGAGCATCACATCAACCATTAACCACGCCTGATCGTAGATCTGCACGCATTTACTTTTCAGAGCAAGTGGCGATGCTCCGCTGGGTTCTTCCTTCCTTGGCTGTCCGCAGAATGTGGATGGATTGGCACGATGCTTTTCAGATTTTCTCTGCATCTTAGATCTCCATCTCCATCTGGGCCACAGTCCTCTCAACGAGAAAATCTAGTGGGAGCTGCATTGTTCCAAGTTCCTTCCTATATATTGTTAACCTTAACCACATGTACAAGTTAAGAGCTGGGCAATAAGAGATACGAAAGGGTTTTCATGGGTTTTCTGGCCTCCTACTGCAAAACCAACTACAACTGATTGCAACGATATAAAAGCAAGGTCTGAGCAGTCCCTACTTAGTTTGACATATTATAGATAAACTATCCTCCAAAACTCAACAGCTCTCAATCAACTACCAACCCACTGGCATGTTTAACAACCATATTTTCTTCTCTTTGCCAATGCTTCCAGGCACAGAGCACCAAGCACATTCAGAATGGAAAGTTCTAGAGGAGCCCATGGACCCTGGTTTGACCTAGATCAGAGAGAGAAAGAACTGTTCTGTCAGAGCAAGAGCAGACCTCCGGCAAGCTGTTTCCATCATGACGTCCTTGTAACTTTTCAGATCTGAATTAGTGGCTCGTTTCCCCGAAGTGGGGCCCAATTTAATTGTGAAAAAGACCTCAACCCCAACACCCAACAACCAAATAGCAAGGCCAAAAACTTGAAAGAAAAGATCAACAGACATAACCAAACCCTAAAAATATCAACTCTCACTGTAAAATGCCTATCTAGATCATTGGATGCCAACTGGAGGCATCGAAGGTTTTTTCTAAATTTGAAAACATGTCATAAAATAATATATAATGTAACGGCCGTGCTACCCCATCAGGGATCCAAAAGCTCAGGTACATTTCAGCTCAGAAAACTGAGCTAATGAATGATTGCCACGTTGTATTTCCAGAGCTTCTCCTGATCTTGCGTGACGTCGTCGTGAAGAGTATAAAGGAGGAGCCAGCCTCTGGATACCTCCAGTCTCTTCTTTCTTCCTTTCTCTTGCTTCCTTCAGTTTTCAGCGGGGTGCTAGTCCTTCCAGCCCCTCCCGGAGTACAGGGGCTTCATTGTGCGCCGATGGCCTTTCATTGAGACTGGCCAGATGGTTACGTGAAGAGTATAAAGGAGAGTCCAGCCTTTGGATCCCTCCAGGCTCTCGTCCTTCTTCTTTCTTTCTTCCTCACAACGATCTGCATGTTTTAAGGTAGAGGCAAGAACAAGGTGTTAACATTTGTATGTCTCTTTGTGTCCTTGTCATTATTTGGTGGCTTCAGGAGAAACCTTTCTTTTTTTCTTTCTTTCTTCCTCTCTCTCTCTCGTTTCTCTCTTGTGCGCGCGCGGCAGCACGTCGGCGCGGCAGCACGTCGGCGCTGCGCTCACGGGCGTTGGCACGCTAGCGCCATCTCCACCACACCATGACGTCCAAACGCCAAAGGACGGCTACCGACGAGGTAGACTACCTGTCTCCCTCACGTCGACCTGATTCCCCTCTATTTCTTCTTCCTGCCCCTGTCTCTCATCAAGCCTCTCCTTTGACTCCACAAGGAGTGCTGATGTTCAAACGCTTCGGGACCAAATCTCCATCTTACAAACGAAATGCATCTCGGAGGAGACTCTGCAGCAAGTGCTCGATGCCCGTGACAATGACTCGGAGGAGCGGTTGGCTTCCCTAGACAAAGACTGGGAGACGCGGATGGCTTCCCTTAACAAAAATTGGGAAAAACGCATGGATTCCTTGGACAAAGATTGGCAGAAACGCATGATTTCCTTGGACAAAGATTGGCAGAAGCGCATGACAGACAGATACACAGACTTGGAGAACAATATGCGAGTTCACGATAGCGTTTTGCGGGCCTCTCTTCAGGAGTGCACTAGCAAACTTCAAGGTCTGGCGAAACATCTCAATGACAAATCCACACATACGCGTCTTTCAAAACTTGAAGGCGAAGTGAAGACCTTCACAGAGAAGAGCCTCCCAGATCCCCTCACAGCAAGCATCCACCTGCAGGTGGAATCCCTTAGCAAAGAGCTAGAAACACACAGAACTGCGACGTCTACAATGGCTCGGGAGCTCCAAGCTCACAAGGCAGAGGCCTCCTCCTGGGCTAATATAGTTAAGGGGAGCACATCCAACAACAGTCCTCACTCTCTGGAGGAGAGTCTCGGCTACCTTGCGAGAGGAACAACAACGGGCTTTCAAAGCCCTTAACATCAGGGTCACTGGGAAGCTAGGGGGCCTTGCTGAGGGGGACCCTCTTGACGCTGCCACCAGCCTTATTCAGCAAAACCTTGCTCTCCCACGGGGCGCGAGTGGCATTGAAAGGGCTTGGCGTGCAGGATCTTCAGAGCACAAAGTCCTCTTCATTAGATTCAAGGACAAGGGTGCTCGGGATAGAGTCCTCAGGCAGAGGCCTCAATTGAGAGGTCAGGGTATGTACCTCAACGATGACTTGACCCCTTTGCAATACAACGCCATGCGGGCGCAACTCTTGCAGGTTAAGCAAGCTCGAGCTCAAGGGCACTATGCCGTGTACCGAGATGGGAGGGTAATTGTCCGGGAGCACGAACGTCGCCCCTCTAGCTCTAAATAGGGGTTGGGGCACCATGAGACCAACGCACGCTCACATCTACACATTGGCTCATGGAATTGTAATGGCTCGTTGTGGAGCCACCCTCAAGGGCTTCTAGATATTCTTTCCAAGTGCGATGTTCTTTTTCTTTTAGAAACTCATGCGTATGAAGGAAAGGACCCCCCTTTTATTCTCGGGTGTAGCTTTCAGTCAGTGATTCGTCCACGTACAGGTCTCAAAAAATTTGGAGGTGTGGCTTGTTACTTTGCTGACTAGTTTCTCCCACTTATCTCCTTCCCATACAAAGACCCACTGGCAAGGTACATTTGGTGTCACATCAAAGGCTACAACATCCTACTGGCGGGATGTTATTTTGCTCCGGCCGCATCTCCGCACAGCGGCCTACATACTCAAACAGATTCACCATATGTTCCATTGGAAGACGATATGGCTCGTCTCCATACCCCACAAACAGGCATTTTCTTGGTTGGAGATTTCAACGCCCGTACAAGATCACTACAAGCCCCCACCTTCGACCACACAGATCCTCTACACATCCAACGCTCGCATACGGAATTGGAGAGGCAAAGTGCAGATTCCTCTTGCGAAATCACAAGTTACGGTCACCATCTACTCAAGTTTTGTGAAACTCAGGGGCTGTCCATTTACAATGGAACAACCAACTTCAAATCCTCCAGCCAGTTCACTTGCCACACGTACAAAGGCCAAAGCGTGGTTGACTATCTCTTGGGGAGCCCCAACAAGCCTGATAGAATAAGCTCATTTTACATCACGAGGTACCCGGATTCTGATCACTCTTGCCTTTCCTTTGCATTTCCTTCCATCTCCCTCCCCGTGAGGATCCCCTCTGCGTCTCTTCCCTTACACCCACGTATCCACTTTAATACCCCTTTCTCTCACTTACACGACGCCGAGTATGAAACATACCTAGCGTCAACCCTCCCTTCCATTCTACATCTATCATCTCCTAACGACAAGGCTACACATCTTACTCAAGCCCTTTGGGACTCAGCCCTGCGATCCTTTCCCGTCACCCTTCCATCTACCTCCTCACCCTTCTCCACTCGTCGTTACGCACCATTTTATGATGAGGAATGCAAGACTGCTAGACGTCGCATCAAATTTTTACTACTTGATACCAATTCTTCTCCAGAGTCCACTAATCTTGCTCTTAAGCACTATAAGTCCTTCATTAGATCCAAAAAGCAAGCCTACACTATCAAGTTGCAATCTTCTTTCCTTGCTAAAATCAGATTTTCTCCTCGATCTTTTTGGTCCCTCCTTAAACCTCATAGAGATCCCCCCCCAATCACTGACATTCATGTCTAGCATGAGTATGCACAGTCTTTGTACCATTCCCCAACCCAAACTCCTTCTCCTATAACCTCTAAACCCCTTCACTTCTCTCTCTTTACTACAGCCAATATCAGTAAGGCAATCAAGAAGCTGCAAAATGGCAGAGCGGTGGACATTTCAGGACTTCAGAGTGACTTCATCAAGCATGCTGCACCTACTTTAGCCCCTTTTATGGCTAACCTCTTCAATGAGGTGGTGCAATGGGGCTTTCCAACATAGTGGACAAAGAGCATCATCCACCCACTTTTTAAGAGCGGTGACAGGCTCGCACCGACAAACTATCGTACTATCATGGTGTCCTCATTACTTGCTAAACTGTTTGGGGCAGTAGTGGCCATGGAACTGGATGATTGGGCTGAGTACTCTGGCATTCGTGTTGAGGGACAGGCTGGTTTCCATCGAAACCGATCCACTATTGACCACATCTTCACTCTTCAAGTTATGGTGGAAAGTGCACGCTATGACAAAAGAATGGTCTATGTTTGCTTCGTGGACTTTCACAAAGCCTTTGATTCAGTTCCTCGGGACCTTCTCTTCCAACGGCTCCATAGAGTGGAAGTCCCTCTAGACATCCTTTGTGCCATCTCTTCTATGTATGAGATTGTCACTGGCATGGTCAACGTCGCTGGTGAATTCTCAGCCGAGATCCACAGCAACATTGGAGTCAAACAGGGTTGCCCCCTTTCACCTACCCTGTTCGGGATCTACATTGACGCCTTGGAGAATTACATATCAAAAAACCATGGGGTTGGGGTCCCATTGGATGGGGGACCAACCCAATCAGATGTCCTCTATGCTGATGATGTTGCCCTTTTGGCACAATCCCCGGCCTTTCTGCAACGCCATCTCAAAATTTTGGAACAGTTCTGCAAAGACTATGGGATGCAGGTCAATCTTAGCAAGACCAAGATCATGGTCTTCAATGGCCAGGCTGATCGTAGATTCATCTTCAACCAGCATGAAATTGAGATTGTGAAATCATACCGGTACCTAGGTCTGGTTATCCACTCCCCCAAGTTTCACTTTGCAGCCACTGCCTTGGACAGGTTGACTAAAGGTAAGGCGGCCTCCATCCGCCTTCAGGCCAAATGCAAGCAAATACATTTGCGGCATCCCCCGACCAAAAAAGTGGCTATTTGACACCGTCGTCAGCCCTGCTACCATCTATGGTTGTGAGTTCTGGGCACCTGGTGTCCCTGTCTCCTGGTGGGAAAAGAATTTGGAACCATTACAGTCATCTTTTCTCCAAGCAATGCTTGGCGCCAGGAGCACAACTCCATCTCAGATCCTAGGTACAGAGTTCGCATGTGTACCATTGCAATCCGAGGCCCTCTTCAGGCTTACAATCTTTCTCCATATATTGCAGGCCCTTCCACCCAAAGGGCTAGTGGCAAGGGCCCTCACAACATCTATGAGGCTCAAAGCTGCAGGTTTCAGGAACTCCTGGTATGCTCGAGTGGACAGTTTATTTCAACGTAACGGACTTTCTACTGCTTTCCTATTACCAATGAACCCAGATGAGGTGGACATCACATCCAGACATGACCGCAACATACTCATTCGGAGAGAGCTTATGGAATTACATGTCAAGAGAACTTGGATGCTACCCAATCTCACGACAAAGCTCCACTTCTATCGAGAGACATTCTTGGTGCTCCGCGATGATAGAATCTTGAGACCAAATTACCTTTCAGCACCCTTATCTCCTTCCCTCTTGAGTGCATTGGGGCGGTTCAGGGTGGGTTACCACAACCTACGGATAGAGACTGGCAGATGGGAAAACCTGCAACGGGAGGACCGCCTATGTCCAGCTTGAATAGGGCGCAGCAAGGAAATTGAAACTGAAGAACACTTCTTCTTCTACTGCCCTCTATACTACGAGATCCGTGGGAGATTTCACTGTTTATTCAGTGGAACCCAAACTCTCACTGATGTCTTTCACTATGAGGATCAAAAATGCGTGGCAGCCTACCTACACGAGGCCTTCACCCTTAGACAATCGCTAGAACATTAATTGTGGTTTCTGGATTTGTTCCTCTCTCATGTTTTCTTCCATTTTGTCCCATAAGCTCTACGAGCTTTCCGCGGACGTTATAAAGCACCATTTCATTTCATTCATTTCATTCATTTCATTTCTTCCTTGCTCTTGCTTCCTTCAGTTTTCAGCGGGTTGCTAGTCCTTCCAGCCCCTTCCGGAGTACAGGGTCTTCATTGTGCCACGGCCCTTCTTCATTCAGACTGGCCAGAGACTGGACACATGGTTACCAGCTTCCTCTGTTGAGACGTTGAGCGAGGATTAATAGCTGTGTATTGCTTTCTTGGGCAGGAACAGATTTTCAGATTGGAGGATAATTGATTCGAAGTGATTGCTGCAGGGCAGCAAGAATTAGTGCTGTCCATAGGCGCAGTGAGCGAGCTGTAAGCAAGAGTGACCGGCAGCGAGGGGGCACAGCGAGCTGTGTCGACCAGGCCAGCATTACGGCCCTCCCTCAAGATTCCCGACCATTGCGCTGCATCCACCACATTTTTCAACTGAAGGTACATTTCCTATATTCAGATGTCAAAGAATGTTTCTAGCTACTGATGTAGCCCTTAGCACCTTAAACTCCTTGGGAGCTGTGACCTCACCGATCTTATATTTTGTGGGACGTAGCAGGCAAACTGACAGTTTTTGAGTCCTCCGCAGAGTGGGGAGCAAGGGAGTTGCACAGGCATAATATCGGGGAGCCCCTTGCTCTCTGAAGGAATTTCTTTGGCCTTCGGCTACTGGCCGGATATATAGCAAGGGATCAGTCTTATAGACCACCGGGGGAGCCCTTGGTCAGTGAGCTATAAGTTTTCTTGCTTCAAACAGACCGTGCAGGAAGTAGTACTGGGTTTGGAGTCCAATCAGTATGACCTTGCTCATCACTGCAGCCATTGAACACTCAGGCTCTTCCTTTAATTACACTTTCCCTTGTCCCTAAGATCGGCTTTCCATTCCACGGAAGGACCCTCTCTGGCGTCCTCGACTACGACAGGACCACACCACTAGCATACGACTACCATGTCTATCATATGACCACCTGCATGTGCGTGCGACCCCTTCAGATGACCACCACCTAGCTAGCTGCCTTCCTGCACTGTTTGAAGTCTCACGGTACCATCTAAATATTAGAGTAGGAGGATCAAGAGCAGAGCTTGAGAAACAAGGGCCTCCTTTTGGTCTGCAGCCATTGATGCACCAACTAGCCATGCCAGCTCTTGGATTTCAGTCTAAGTTGCCTTTTATTACTACTACTCCATCCCACGGGAGGGCCTTCATCACTATGTCTCTGCAGGCAGTGGGAGATATCTTACCATTTCAAGACAAAACACTTAAGAACAATAGCCTGACAACCAAGAGGAAGACTGAGATAGCATCGACGGAAGTCTAGAGTCAACTCGGTGATGAACAATGTAAACATATGAGCAGCCTCCACCCTACAAACTTACTTGCTGTTAACAACACAGGGACCTGGAGATGCCATGGAGATGCGCGCAGTTGACTAAATATACCTACCCCTTTGTGCATACCTCTGGTGGTACACCCTTCTGGAGCTGGTTGTGTTTCACAACTACCAGGGTATGAAACTAGCAAACAGTAATGCACTGCTAGTGCACAGGAGCAACCACAGATTATTGCTTACATAGATCAACATACGTACACATTAACATGACAGAGTCCCGCACTCAATATATATCCTTCTCGAGTTGTCAAGAGCTCAAGCACATGGAACTCTACGGAAGAAGAGGGCAAGGGCTCAGTATTCTATGGCTGGAGAGTTCCTGAGCAGACATCTGCCTTCTACAGTTCTGGGGAACCTGCAGGGAGGTTTTTGGACAGTAGATAACATAGAGCACAGAAGCCACAAGGCTCGATCACCCGTAAATAGCTCCTTCAACGACTAGAGCCAGTTTAAAGTTATTGACTGTAGCTGTTGGGGAGGGTAACGTTTGAAAATGAGGTCTTGAATGTTACTGCTACTGACTGCAAGTGGGAGGGTAGTGTTTAAAAGTAAGGTTATATTCATGGTTGCCGGCCAAAACTTGGTTGGTGGAGTCATGTGGAAAACTCTCATTTAGGGTCATATAACCTTAGTAGAGCAAGAGGATTTCTGGGGAGTCTTCAGACCTTGCAAGGTAAGTTCACAACCATTTCCATCTAAGGCATGAAAGATGATTCCTTGGGAAGCCAGATCAGATTATCATGACGAAATTATGACTAGGGTTTTCTGAAGACCTCTAACAGCCTGAGCAGAAATATTGTTGTTTGTGCAGCAAGGCAGATCTGGATCGACCAACTGGTAATTCAAATGTTGAGGCAGCAGCTATCCAGACATCGAGTAATTTGATAACACAAATACAAGTCCAAAGAAGCCATTCCTAATGGAGCAGCAACTAGAGGAGATGGGTTCGCAATCTAATTATCGGGCTGTTGACCAGCTTGAGGTCTGTCTATTCCTTTCGTCGATCATAGATTACACAAAACCATCTCAAGGGAATATATCTATTGCACAGTTAGATCATCACTATATTGTGTTTCAAATGATCCTTCTTGCAGTTCCCAACATAACTAATTGCTGATATACTGTTGAGCATGCAGCTGTCCCTGTCAAGTTCCGGTGCTTTTTCCTCGCGGTTCAATGAGGAGAAGGTATGAACAGGAATGGAAACCCACTTATGTTGGGAAAACCATAATATTTGTGCTCCAATGACGTCTCGATGAACTGAGTTCTGGATAAAAGAATAGTAACTTGGATATGGACATGATGCAAAGCTAGTAGTTTGCAACTGCGTTAGATTAAATTATGGTAGCAGATAATAGCAAACTGCTGTCCTTAAATTATTCAATAGGTAGCTAGGAAGCCACAGTTTTCTAAATTTCCTTTTCAATGCTTTCTAGTAGATGTTGCGGGCCCAGGCTACCGATCCAACTATGTCGACATGGTGATTAATGACGTCCTCCTCTTGTCCTTCTCTAATTACCGTTGATGTTGCGCTGGCTTATTTATGTGGCTGGAGAATGTCCTTAGTGTACTGTAATTTTGGTGTAAGCTGGCCACTGTTGAGATTGAAATTGCGGGCTGTACAGGTACCTCCAAAGATAAAGGTGTTCGTTCTTCCTGGCCCACACGACTGGGACACAGAAAAGGAGATCGGACGATGCCCAATGACAAGTTCTTGGGAAAATTGGATCCAACAATCCGAAGGACAGAGCATTGGAGACAGGAATAACATTGCAGTGATTTGGGAAACTCCTAGGGATCCCCACAACAGCAGGCAGCCGATGTTGTAGGATCTGATGACTGAGGAGATTGGATCCTCAATTGCAGCCTACCATGAAAAATGGGACAGAGCATTGGAGGCAGAAATAATCCGGCATCGAAGGCATGAACAATCCGAAGGAGGCAGAGATATTGCAGTGACTTGGGAAATTCCTAGGTATCCCCACAATAGGCAGCCCATGTTGCAGGAGCTATTGACTGAGGAGATTGGATCCGCAAATGCGGCCTGCCCGGGAAAATGAGAACAAATATCCGAAGGCAAGAGCATGCGAGCCGGAATTGCTCCTACAGAACCCCACAACAGGCTGCAGCCGGTGTTGCAGATGGAGATTGCATCCTCAATCGCAACGTCATCGAGGGGATGCCCAATCGTGACAAACCTGACCGAGGATCTAAGTTTCCATGAACTGTCCGCAAAAGATACAGAAGCACGGGACTTACTCCAGGGCAGCTTGCAAATGGGCTTTGACTATGCCCATGGGGCGACATCATTGGTACATGGCCAGAGCAATGGACCGAACATTGCAACTTGGGAAACTCCTAGAAAAATCCTAAAAAGGAAGTGGTCTTTACTGAAGAAGGATGAGTCCATGAAGCTCGGAGGATGCCGAGGAAGCATGGCAATGCTGGGTCAAATGTGCAGGAGGAGAACCATCGCTATCCTGCAATTGCAACTTGGGAAAATCCTGGGTAACCCCACAACTGCAATCGGGTGTCGCACAAGCTAATGACTACGGATGGCCCCAAAGAATGCCAGATCTGCATGATAGACCTGACCGAGGATTTGGATTCGCAAGAATTGTTGGCAAAAGATGAAATGAAATGAAATGAAATGGTGATTTATAACGTCCGCGGAAAGCTCGTAGAGCTTATGGGACAAAATGGAAGAAAACATGAGAGAGGAACAAATCCAGAAACCACAATTAATGTTCTAGCGATTGTCTAAGGGTGAAGGCCTCGTGTAGGTAGGCTGCCACGCATTTTTTATCCTCATAGTGAAAGACATCAGTGAGAGTTTGGGTTCCACTGAATAAACAGTGGAATCTCCCACAGATCTCGTAGTATAGTGGGCAGTAGAAGAAGAAGTGTTCTTCAGTTTCAATTTCCTTGCTGCGCCCTATGCAAGCTGGACATAGGCGGTCCTCCTGTTGCAGGTTTTCCCATCTACCAGTCTCTATCCGTAGGTTGTGGGAAACCACCCTGAACCGCCCCAATGCCCTCAAGAGGGAAAGAGATAAGGGTGCTGAAAGGTAATTTGGTCTCAAGATTCTATCATCGCGGAGCACCAAGAATGTCTCTCGATAGAAGTGGAGCTTTGTCGTGAGATTGGGTAGCATCCAAGTTCTCTTGACATGTAATTCCATAAGCTCTCTTCGAATGAGTCTGTTGCGGTCATGTCTGGATGTGATGTCCACCTCATCTGGGTTCATTGGTAATAGGAAAGCAGTAGAAAGTCCGTTACGTTGAAATAAACTGTCCACTCGAGCATACCAGGAGTTCCTGAAACCTGCAGCTTTGAGCCTCATAGATGTCAGCACGAATGCCAGAGTACTCAGCCCAATCATCCAGTTCCATGGCCACTACTGCCCCAAACAGTTTAGCAAGTAATGAGGACACCATGATAGTACGATAGTTTGTCGGTGCGAGCCTGTCACCGCTCTTAAAAAGTGGGTGGATGATGCTCTTTGTCCACTCTGTTGGAAAGCCCCGTTGCTCCACCTCATTGAAGAGGTTAGCTATAAAAGGGGCTAAAGTAGGTGCAGCATGCTTGATGAATTCACTCTGAAGTCCTGAAATGTCCACCGCTCTCCCATTTTGCAGCTTCTTGATTGCCTTACTGACATTGGTTGTAGTAAAGAGAGAGAAGTGAAGGGGTTTAGAGGTTATAGGAGAAGGAGTTTGGGTTGGGGAATGGTACAAAGACTGTGCATACTCATGCCAGACATGAATGTCAGTGATTGGGGGGGGATCTATATGAGGTTTAAGGAGGGACCAAAAATATCGAGGAGAAAATCTGATTTTAGCAAGGAAAGAAGATTGCAACTTGATAGTGTAGGCTTGCTTTTTGGATCTAATGAGGGACTTATAGTGCTTAAGAGCAAGATTAGTGGACTCTGGAGAAGAAT
This sequence comes from Takakia lepidozioides, assembly GCA_030704615.1. NCBI lineage: Eukaryota > Viridiplantae > Streptophyta > Takakiopsida > Takakiales > Takakiaceae > Takakia > Takakia lepidozioides. Next base: position 36,425,854 of record CM060731.1, on the reverse strand, counting down.
TGGTATCAAGTAGTAAAAATTTGATACGACGTCTAGCAGTCTTGCATTCCTCATCATAAAATGGTGCGTAACGACGAGTGGAGAAAGGTGAGGAGGTAGATGGAAGGGTGACGGGAAAGGATCGCAGGGCTGAGTCCCAAAGGGCTTGAGTAAGATGTGTAGCCTTGTCATTAGGAGATGATAGATGTAGAATGGAAGGGAGGGTTGACGCTAGGTATGTTTCATACTCGGCGTCGTGTAAGTGAGAGAAAGGGGTATTAAAGTGGATACGTGGGTGTAAGGGAAGAGACGCAGAGGGGATCCTCATGGGGAGGGAGATGGAAGGAAATGCAAAGGAAAGGCAAGAGTGATCAGAATCCGGGTACCTCGTGATGTAAAATGAGCTTATTCTATCAGGCTTGTTGGGGCTCCCCAAGAGATAGTCAACCACGCTTTGGCCCTTGTACGTGTGGCAAGTGAACTGGCTGGAGGATTTGAAGTTGGTTGTTCCATTGTAAATGGACAGCCCCTGAGTTTCACAAAACTTGAGTAGATGGTGACCGTAACTTGTGATTTCGCAAGAGGAATCTGCACTTTGCCTCTCCAATTCCATATGCGAGCGTTGGATGTGTAGAGGATCTGTGTGGTCGAAGGTGGGGGCCTGTAGTGATCCTGTACGGGCGTTGAAATCTCCAACCAAGAAAATGTCCGTTTGTGGGGTACGGAGACGGGCCATATCGTCTTCCAATGGAACATATGGTGAATTTGTTCGAATATGTAGGCCGCTGTGCGGAGATGCGGCCGGAGCAAAATAACATCCTGCCAGCAGGATGTTGTAGCCTTTGATGTGATACCAAATGTACCTTGCCAGTGGGTCTTTGTATGGGAAGGAGATAAGTGGGAGAAGCCAGTCAGCAAAGTAACAAGCCACATCTCCAGATTTTTTGAGACCTGTACGTGGACGAATCACTGACTGAAAGCTATACCCGAGAATAAAAGGGGGGTCCTTTCCTTCATACGCATGAGTTTCCAAAAGAAAACGAACATCACACTTGGAAATAATATCTAGAAGCCCTTGAGGGTGGCTCCACAACGAGCCATTACAGTTCCATGAACCAATGTGTAGATGTGAGCGTGCGTTGGTCTCATGGTGCCCCAACCCCTATTTAGAGCTAAAGGGGCGACGTTCGTGCTCCCGGACAATTACCCTCCCATCTCGGTACACGGCATAGTGCCCTTGAGCTCGAGCTTGCTTAACCTGCAAGAGTTGCGCCCGCATGGCGTTGTATTGCAAAGGTCAAGTCATCGTTGAGGTATATACCCTGACCTCTCAATTGAGGCCTCTGCCTGAGGACTCTATCCCAAGCACCCTTGTCCTTGAATCTAATGAAGAGAACTTTGTGCTCTGAAGATCCTGCACGCCAAGCCCTTTCAATGCCACTCGCGCCCCGTGGGAGAGCAAGGTTTTGCTGAATAAGGCTGGTGGCAGCGTCAAGAGGGTCCCCCTCAGCAAGGCCCCCTAGCTTCCCAGTGACCCTGATATTAAGGGCTTTGAAAGCCCGTTGTTGTTCCTCTCGCAAGGTAGCCAAGACTGTCTCCTCCAGAGAGTGAGGACTGTTGTTGGATGTGCTCCCCTTAAATATATTAGCCCAGGAGGAGGCCTCTGCCTTGTGAGCTTGGAGCTCCCGAGCCATTGTAGACGTCGTAGTTCTGTGTGTTTCCTGTTAGAATTGAGCAAGAACATGAACAAGAACTAAAGTCTTAGATTAAAGCTAAAACTAAAGCTCTCATCCCAACCATAGAAGCCACCATCATACTCTTACACTTAGACTAGTGGCTTCACCCCCGAGCTTGTACAAGAAGGTCTCTAGAAAGTCCTACTTGGTCACTTCCACTTCCACTATGGTGACCATCCACCTTCTAGCCATTCACCTTCCAAATGTGAGTTAAACAAGATAGTCTCTTAGACTTCTAAACCTTTGGCCTTCAAGACTCTTAGTCTTCTAGATATGTTTAATTACTTCCAACACTCCCACTCAATTAAACCATATCATTTAGCTACTTCGTTTGTTTTTGGAGAAGAGACACCAAGTAAGGCTGAACACTTCATGTGTTTTGTTTGTGGTAGACTCTTCGTCAAAACATCCGCAACCATATCTCCTGTAGCACAATAGATCATTTTGATCTCTCCCTTGCATACAACTTCCCGTATGTAGTGATGTTGCACTTCAATGTGCTTCGTCCTTGAATGATACTTCGGATTCTGACTTAGTGCAATCGCACTTTGATTGTCACAATAGAGAGTCGTAGGTAGTGATTGAAGATGATCCAAATCTCCAAGCAACTTCCGTAACCAAATAGCATCATTTGCTGCTTGTATCATGGACATGTACTCAGCTTCTGTTGATGACAACACTGTTGCAACTTGTCGTTTGCTAGACCAAGATACAGCTCCACCTGCTAGGAGAAAACAATGGCCTGAAGTTGATTTTCGACTCTCAACGTCTCCTGCCCAGTCAGCATCAGCAAACCCCAACAAACTTGGATCTTCCACTCTCTTGTAGAGTAGACCAGAGGTTAATGTTCCTCTTAGATATCGAAATATCCTCTTCACTGCTTTCCAATGGGTTTGTCCGGGATTTGAAAGAAATTGTGAGACCACTCCCACTGAATGTGCAATGTCTGGCTTAGTACAACCCTTGGGTGGCGAAGAAACTTGTGAATTTTTTTCAAAGCACGTCCATGGGGCAACATGCCATCATTATCCATCTGAACATATGAGAATGTCATGGTAAAGCATTGGCGTTTGAAGAACTGGAGATAGGAAATCTCATTCAATTTCTGGTTGGTAGGAATTGTCATACAATCAGAGACCTGCCTCTCAAAAGAGTAGCACCAATACACATCATGGCACCCATGCCTGAGGACATCATCCAGAAGTTCCCCATTACCTGCATCACCACAAAACTTTCAAATTTCAGAAGTCACAGCTTTCAGAAATCTGAGCACTTTCATTCCTGCATTACCACAGAACTTTCAAAATGTTGAGAAGTCAAAACTACTATAAATCACAAATGGAAATTAGTGTATGTCAACATCGAGCTTCAAACTCACCGGCTACATGTTCAAGGGGTGAAGAATTAGACCCCAAACTCTCCTCAACTCTTACTCGCCAAGATGCCAACAGTGTGCGCGCTGTATCCATCCCATCATGTGTCCATCCATGTTTTCGGGAATGAGAGTAGAACAACCGACACACTTCTATCAGTATTACCCCTACACCACCCAAGACTGAATCATTTCTCAAATCAAGATGATCCATTATGTAGGGCAAACACCACATCACAAATAATTGATACTCTTCTGCCTTATAATAACCCAAGGATTTCAGCATCCTGGGCCACCGCCCTCCCAAGCCTTTGGGTCTGTGTTGTGTTGCAATTGCAAGCGCTTCCTCATGCTCTTTTGTCCGACCTAACATCTCCATGGTCTCAACCAGCAAAACAACATACTTCTTCAGTACATTTAGAGCCAGGGTGTGCATTACATCATACACAAGATCCAAAGAAATGTCGAATCCGTACAGATGGTACAAGCGCCACATGATGGAGTGGCCTGATATGCCACCTCTCCTCTCTTCCACCACTCTCTCTTTTCCAGGAGGTAATTGCTGCCATACAGTTATTGCATCAAAGATGCTCTCGCAACTTTGCACTGGAAGGGGGTGGCGTGCTTCTTCACGTGTATTTTGGTACTCCAAAGTTGCTCTAGAACTTGAACCTCTTCTTTGCAATTCCAAGTTCAGCTCATGACGCCTACAACCTGAGTACCCTCCATCTTTTAGACCCCCCACCTTGCACTAGGCAGGGTGATCCCCACTGAACATCATCAAGATGGCATGTAATGTAATGGTCTCACCAACAAGCCCTTCCAAAAGATGTTCACTCACAAGATCCGTCGGGTACGCATATGATATAGGGAAGCCATGGATAAACATTTCTTCTAGTTCTTGAATGAAGGGACAGGCTGGTTTCCGTCGAAACCGATCCACTATTGACCACATCTTCACTCTTCAAGTTATGGTGGAAAGTGCACGCTATGACAAAAGAATGGTCTATGTTTGCTTCGTGGACTTTCACAAAGCCTTTGATTCAGTTCCTCGGGACCTTCTCTTCCAACGGCTCCATAGAGTGGAAGTCCCTCCAGACATCCTTTGTGCCATCTCTTCTATGTATGAGATTGTCACTGGCATGGTCAACGTCGCTGGTGATATCTCAGCCGAGATCCACAACAACATTGGAGTCAAATAGGGCTGCCCCCTTTCACCTACCCTGTTCGGGATCTACATTGACGCCTTGGAGAATTACATATCAAAAAACCATGGGGTTGGGGTCCCATTGGATGGGGGACCAACCCAATCAGATGTCCTCTATGCTGATGATGTTGCCCTTTTGGCACAATCCCCGGTCTTTCTGCAACGCCATCTCAAAATTTTGGAACAGTTCTGCAAAGACTATGGGATGCAGGTCAATCTTAGCAAGACCAAGATCATGGTCTTCAATGGCCAGGCTGATTGTAGATTCATCTTCAACCAGCATGAAATTGAGATTGTGAAATCATACCGGTACCTAGGTCTGGTTATCCACTCCCCCAAGTTTCACTTTGCAGCCATTGCCTTGGACAGGTTGACTAAAGGTAAGGCGGCCTCTGTCCGCCTTCAGGCCAAATGCAAGCAAATACATCTGCGACATCTCCCGACCAAAAAGTGGCTGTTTGACACCGTCGTCAGCCCTGCTACCATCTATGGTTGTGAGTTCTGGGCACCTGGTGTCCCTGTCTCCTGGTGGGAAAAGAATTTGGAACCATTACAGTCATCTTTTCTCCAAGCAATGCTTGGCGCCAGGAGCACAACTCCATCTCAGATCCTAGGTGCAGAGTTCGCATGTGTACCATTGCAATCTGAGGCCCTCTTCAGGCTTACAATCTTTCTCCATAGATTGCAGGCCCTTCCACCCAAAGGGCTAGTGGCAAGGGCCCTCTCTAAAAAGGTAGATAAGATGCTTGTGTCAGATTGCTTGATGATCTTATCAGAGCTAGCAGGTATGAAGAGGATTGGGAATGGGCCCAAAGGGGAGATCTTCCCTGTGTTTAGCACAACAACCTCAAGTGTCCAACAGTCCCGTTGCCTTGTCCTTGCACTCTGGAAGCCATCCTAATGGCCTAAGAGAGCAAAATTCCGGGGATCTCCCTACAACAACAAAACCCATAATGATCAAACACAGTCAAACCCAACCCATCAATTTTGACTAAAAACAAACAAATGTTTGAAATATGGAGGCATCACTGCAGGACGTTAACTTGGAGACTAGCATGCTCCAAAGGGAGAGAGCTTCTTGGAAGAAATGAATTATGTGGTTGGCAAAAAAAATGTGAAGTGTTACCGATCTTTTGCAAACGCCGTGGTGCCTTCACACGAGTAGCGCATTCTGGACAAGGAAAAGAGTACACCCCAAGCTCCTGAATCCAACCATGTTGTAGCTCTTTGCATCTCAAAGTCTGGGGAAATGCTCTAAAACTACGTTTGCACATATAATTCGGGCAAATGATGGGAGCTTCCCAATCTGCCTCAGGATCCCAAAATGCTTGATATTCACGTAGCTTCCCGCCATCCTAGAACTTCTTCAGGTAGCAGGAATGAAATCATTTGGAAGCCCTCTCCATACTTCCCTGTTCCTCCATAAAGCCAAAAAATGGTGGCAAAATGTGCGGCTTAAACACATACTAGCTAGTATACCTCTTATAGGCAAATACTCAAAGGACAAGACATCTTTTCTCATTTTCTCGCACACGGGGCACTTCTGACCACACTCAGAGCAGTCTCTTCTATGCTTGACCCTGGTCTTCGGAACACATAAACAGTCAAGCTGCATATCAAGATCATCCTCAACATGAGGCTTCATCAATGCAGGAGCATGCCCTCCGTTCTTGTCACCTGTGCAAAGTCGCCATTTTTGTGCCTCCACCATGCCAAGACCCTTGTAGATGCTTGTAAGTTGCTTCCATGACGTGGGGGCTCGAAATCCATTGATGTCTCCATCCCAGTCTGAACCCTGAAGAGACAACAATCGTCCTAAGGATAAGTCTTTGTAATCCATGAACCCTGAGTCCATCACACGGGGTTGCTCAGTCAGTGATCCAAACAAATTCTTCAGGATTTCTCCTTGTGCATGGATTGGCGTCTGGCACTTATCAAGAAGCATCTGTAATTCAATAATCCGCGCCATGAGAGCCTCCTGTGAGCTCTGAGCTCGGCCTTCGAAGCTTACTTGCACCAATTCAGGGGCAGAAGAACTTGGGACCACCTGGGTTGTATCAGTATTCACCATGTCCCTCGCCAGAAGAGAGATATCGACACCTTCTTCTCTGTCATCTTCTCTTAGTGTAGGGATGGCCATCAATTGATTCCGCATTTTTTCGTAACTATAATGCTTCTTCACCGTTCCCTGGGTCCATTTCCGTTGGCCATTGCACAAATGACAAAAACATGGTAGCAGAAGTCGTTCATTCAAAGCCTGCGACACAAATGTAGCTCCACCAGACGTGGATGGCCCCTCTGTGACGTCCGTAGACAATACCGGAGGAGAAGGATATTGCCTTAACAGCCTCCTCACATCGTGATGCAATTCTCCTGCTTGAGATTTTCTCTCATGGTTGTACCATGTCCTCTTTGGCAACCAAGCAAATCCGGGAGCGAAGTGTTGACATCTGTAAGAACAACTACAGCGCAGTCTTCCTAGATCATCCATTACAACCAAGTATTCTGACCCTCTAGAATCAACAGTCATACGAGGTTCAGTTACAAGTGCCCCTCTTTTAAACCTTCAGGTCTCCTCCACCTATGAATGGAAAATAAAACTGGGGAAAGTCGTTGTGATGTCCCTGTTACACCAGCAGAAATACACTTGAAACACAGTCCATCATATGTGAACAACCTCAGGTATTCTAACCAACATCAGGAACCTTGTGTGAGTGCAAACAACCTTGCAAGCCAAGATTCACAGCAACATGTTGAGTCACATCCTGCATTCAAACATTGATGGTCAAAACCTTGAAAAATGCAGGCAGAACAGAAAAGAGAGAATATAGTACTCACTTGAGGTAGGGGAGAGTCATGTTCTTAAGAAGAATAGGGTGCTGCTGCACCAAACTGCGCCATTCTTCCTTGTCTATATTCCCATCCTTAACAGGTGACCAAGATTTAACAGCAGGGGTGAGGTGTTAACTGAATCCCTGTGCACAATTTAACAGCAGGGGTGAGGTGTTAACTAAATCCCTGTGCACAATTTAATAGCCCAGCTAGCTAGCTGGGCCTGTAGTGGGTAGGTGTGGCCGTTACTATCTGAGCAGGCCTCTTAGCAGCCAGGTGCAGCTGGGGCCTTACAACCACCTACATTTTGGTCTGGCATATTACTTCAGCCAAAATCCCTTCATTGCTCTGCACTTGTGCAGCTTCTTTCTTCACTTCCTCTTCACCCTCTCCATCTTCTCTATCAGAGTCAGAAGTATCTGCCATAGGAATATCAGTATTTTTCTGCATTTCCCTTATGGGGTCTGCCACTTCCCTGTGTAGTTCATTCTCATCTCTCCAAGCCTCATCATCTTCAGGCACATCACTGCCATCCTCATAACCATCTTCTTCATCATCCACTGGAGGTATTAGTTTAGCTCGTTTCTTAGTTTAGCTCGTTTCTGCATACATTTCTTCATATTGGAAAATGGTGAAACATTTTAAAATTTCTAAATAACTAAAGAGTTCTCTCGTCTTCCTCTTGTATTACTATATTAATTCAGCCCTCCTAACTGCGGATCCAGTACTATAGTTTATGCTAGTTCGTCACTGCTCTTCTTTTCTTTTTAATTTCAGCTGATCTCAAAGACATCGATGATTTCCAGTGTGGGTATTTAAACAATACAAGAGCCTTGTAGCCATGAACCTCACATAGAACTAGAGGGAGAGGGAGGAAGAGATGCAGCAGCAGTCAGCTCCCAATTACTCTGTAGCATCAACCTAATGAGATGCATGGCCTGAAAGGCACACAAACTGTATTGACTTTGTGGAAGTACACTAGGTTTAACCTAATAACAAAGCTAAGGATGTCTAAACACTTTGCCAGATGCATCACAGTCAATGTAGAGAGAAGACTCCTCCTTAAACCAGTGTAAACAAGTACCACTTCTCCTAGCGAGCTAGGGTACTGCCCTCTCCAGGGGGTGGGCTCCATCACAGTCTATGTACAACATTCTACCAGCACTTTGATATCATAATGATCAGTCAGAAAATTCTGCAGGTTACAATTCTGAGCAACTGATGCAGAAATCAACAAAGAGTTGAAAAAATACAAAGCACCAAGTTCTGACATGCTTTGTGCGAACGAGAGTGATAGTCTTAGTAACTGATGGACTGGACGATTAACCAATATTGGCAAAGCACTTGAGTCAATACTCTCATGAGGTGGTTTAAGGCAGCGTTTCTTTTAAGGTATTTACATTGTAGCACAAGTGGCATCCATTAGAACCTTAGAGGAGCATGTCTGGCGCTTGTACAAAATGCATAGTGGAAATGGCTGGCGATAATATGAGATTTTGAATGGGTATTGGGCGAATGAACCTAAAACCTAGTAGACTTGTTGAGGCGAATAACCCAGAATTGACATAGCAAATTGGAGGGTTTAGGCATCATTGGAGACTAGGCAGAAATTATGCCAAACACCACCAAAGGAAAATGAAGAGCATTTTTCTTCAGTAAAGACGACAGCCACTAGTTTTCCTCAGCAAAATTTGCTCCAAGTATTTGGAGAAGATGAAGAATCAGATGCCAATATGGTCTGCAGGATTATCCTCGTGATTTTGAGCTCCTAGATTGCATCATGAGTAAACAATGCAACATTCATTGGGAGAAGAATGCACACGCATTTGTTGCTTCCATCAAGTTTTGTTAAATTGATATTCACAAACTGCAGTTTAAAACTCCTAGTATGACATTTGTATTGATTTCACATGAATGTCAGCATGAAAACACTGGTAATGGAAGGTACAAGTCTACAAGAAGTAGTGACTATTGCAATAGGTGCAGGATCTCCTACTCACCACTGCCCGCGACTGGAAACAAATCTCGGTGGATATCCATCTAGACTTGCTCTTGCATTTTCCCCTCCAGGTGAAAGTCTGCTCCTTCCTAAATCTACAAGAAAATTTAAGCCTTACAGACATCTCCACAATGAGCATCATCAAGTATGTTAAGATTGCAAATAGGGGGTGTCAAACCTGTGAAAGCATCAATTTTAGGGTGAGCAGTAAAAGGATGGTCAACTCTGCTTTCATAATCCATACGCCCAACTGTCTCGAGATCTCCATCTTCCAATAACCTGATTGCATCTGTGTAGAACAAAAGACTTCAAAATATTGCATGACCGGAATTGCTCGGAACACTTCGCCCACAAGTAGAAGGTACATTAAATCACATGCAAAACAAAACCATGAGGATCAATCATACAGTGATAAGTCACAAAAGGTAGTTGATCGTGAAAAGAAGCCTGTTTAGCAAGGTCCCCTGGCCTTAAAAGAATGGATGCTCCCAATCACAAGCAGCCTCCACAATTCTTCTTTTCTATAGATATAGCATAATTACATCCGCAAGGTGCAGAGTCTGATCAGAGACAACAGACCAAAACATGGACACAGGGAGGGAGACTTTTCCAGCGGTGGACAAAGAAATTGCAAGGTAGGGGGGTTCATGATAGATTCTATACAATTTTCTAGATACAATCTGTAAGGAAAAATCAACTCCACGCCCGTACTGTCCTAGTTACATGACAATGCCTGCCAGTGTGCCTTGTTACAGGACTCTGATGGGATGCACAGGAGCAGTGACTCCGATGCATTTGCTCCAAGAGGCTTAGTACATATCCTGACAAAGACAGCTACCCACGACACAATTGTACGCATGATACAATCAACCCAGTGTGTCTGACAATAATAACACATTTGCCCCAAAATGAAAAGCAACAACTTGATTTCGAAGAAAACTAAAGTCAAACCAGATTGGGAGTGTACAATGATTCACCCAAGGGTGCTATACTGCAACTGAACTTACAAGGTTTGTCCCCCTCATGCAAAGCAAGAAGCTTCTTGTTGTGGAACACCAACGCCGTATTTCCTGCAACATTGACCCTACAGCACATCTGTAAGTGCAACCATGCCACACATACAGACATCCATAACTAGCACAACACAACAGGACAACCCAATCAACAAGAATAATTAGGTTCAGGCTAATTGCAATGGGTGATATGGCATGCCAGGCCAAAGCTGTCAAGGACGTGGTATAGATAATAGAGATAGATACACATCGCGTTTTAGTCTCTCTCTTGTTTCCTACTGTGTGACTGGCAGCGCACTCAAAGCCACATATGCTCTGTATATAGGTGGAGGGCGCCAGTGCTGGAACCAACCTGTGCTTTTAGTATACCCTCAATGCCACTCCCTGCATGAAAACTATAAGCCATAGCCAAGTTGGCAGGGAGTATATATCCATCATATAGATCTCCTAAAGATATGGAAAGTCCAGGAACCATTGTCATGTTGATGTGGTCTAGCCACTCTTATGCTAAAGACAGTTGGGAAACACCTGTTCCCTCTCCATTTGAAGGGTCAATGACCCCCAACTTCACCCGAAGTTTTTGAAGGCACAAAAACAATATCCCCCCGATTCCTCTCACATCCCCAAACTGTGACATTTTGCAACAGAGTGTCAGCTGCTCGATATTATCCATTTTCATGAATCTTATTTCTGTGGTGCCAAGCTTCTTACATGTTGTGAATAGTGACCTTTTTTGTGCAGTTACTGACTCTTAGATAACATAGATTGCCAAAGCAATATTAACTTCTATCGCCTCAGCTTGCAAAACCAGCTAACAAAGATGTGTAGAACAATAATTACTCAAAGATAGGGAGAGACGAAGAGAGGACCTTCATGACCATAATACTCCTTTTGTTGCAGCCGGGAAGTTTTGACGAAGCGTGAGACGTAAGTGACTTTCCCATTTCTGATTTGTAAGCCATGTATCATCCTGCAACCATATAGGATGACATAATTGTACCACATGGTCTAACAATTGAGTTATTGAGTGTGGAAACTTTGAACCACTCCGGTTTCTAAGCACAGTTTGCCAGCTTATGACTCTCTTCTCCAATTAAGCTGGCCACGCTCATAGATGAGGATTTGAGTACCAAAGTGAGATAAGAGGAGCTTCCTGAGAGCTCCTCACAAAATGCTTGCTACAATGCTAATACCGGTATCTCAATACACTTCTATCTGAACTTAACCATGGGGTTTACAGAAGTGGCAGAAAAAAAGTTGCGGGGCTACGGAGGTGGGTCATGGCTATTGCCAGTTGAAAACTAAACAGCCACACCCATCTTCACTTTCCCCTGTCCCAATTGCAGAATAACACAAAGGTCAGAAGAAGCATACCCATCTCCATCAAACCTGCACCCAGAAAGGAAACACAACCACAACTTATCAAAGATACATTCCTCTTGATGCCAAGATGAAACATCCTTATCAATAATATTAGACCAAACTGTATTAGAAGGTGAAAAGCTGCAGCAGGTTGCAGTGGGTGAACCATTAACATTACTTGGAGATCAGCTTGAAGAGTAGTATTTTCTTTGACATCAAGGACTGCTTATGACAACGAAAGGGGACCATTTGAAGGACATTGAGGGGATACCAATGATATCCCGCCACTGGACTGAACTTGGGATTGGCACCAACACGCACAAACTCGCCATTCAAACAATCCTGCCATAAGCACGCACAGTTCCATTTTTAATCCACACCAAATATCAAATGCACTTGTGCATGTACTTTTATATCTTCTGGGAAATCCTTTGCACCTGCGCTTACGTCACTAGCGATAAGAAAAGGGATACCGCAACGGGCCACTTAACGTTGCTAGGAGGAAGACCGACCACATCAAACAATTCTCAGTTTCGCACTTGGAAAGCCTACGAATGATAGTGCAACCCAGCGAATCCCGTTTCTTTACCCTACCCTATCGATGGCCAGTAGCAAGCACAGTGTAACGAACACTGTAGCTGAAAACACTGTGTACAATAGCAGTGATGGATGCTACTAGCTCCACCCTCTTCACATTTCATGACTTGGACGCAAACTCACAGGAAAAGATCCAGACACGGGAAGTCTTCTGAAGGTTCCGTTTCCTGTACAGGAGCATAATTCCCAGACAAGTAAGGATTTGGCTCGCTGGTGTCGGCAAAAGCCCACACAATGCATTTTTCGAAGTAATCGCAGAAGGATGCAGCATAAGAGGAACGTGCGGTGGCCTTCTTCGACGAATCCGTCCACTTTGGGTAGCCACCGGATGGTAAAGGATCTGACTTCACCATGGTCCACATTTGAACAACAACAATAGAGAATAACGAATCGTCAATGTATCCCGATCCAAGAATTTTCCTGCAATGTCGATTCCTGTTTTTGATCCCGCCAATCCAAAACTCTCAAAACGTCATGGCTTCCACAGCTCAACTACAGTACAACTGGCAATAGAGCCTTTGCGAGACCTCGACATCACCCCAACGATAAGTCCCCGCCCCGCTGCCCGCCTTCACACTCACAACCCACCCTTCGAAAAACTCAATACCATTACACACCCTTCTCCGAGTCGGGAAAAAACACCGCCAGCCCACAACTTGCGAAGACTCCTCACGCCATCAACCACCTCCCAATGACTCCAATCCAGACACGAAGCTGCCAGCAGCACCCATTACATTAGAAGCTGCTATACTAAACTTCCATTGATATGTTGAGGTCCACTGAATTACACGTCATGCATGCAACAATGTAGGTTACAATTGACGCAGAAGAGAACTATTCGACGTCAGCTGGGATCCCATCCGTAAATTCTACTGCAAGAAAACTCCGTATTACATGCCGTGCCGTTTTTTTCCTACCTCTCTCGAGACGGAACCTGTCGTGAAATGCGAGAGTATCACATATGGGTCGGTCGCTTTCCCCTACTTATCTACAGTCACGCGTGACGACACGAGAAAGACAGAAACAACAAAGTGATCAATGCTTCGATTGAGTAGACTCTCAGGAAGCCGATTGATTATTGCGCAGCATGCTTCAGTCAAGCTCAGATGCGGACCTCGTGGACTTTATCAAGTAGCAGCAGTCGGCAGTGTAAAAGTTACACAAGCACACATGAATCGTGGAGTGGAGGAGTGGATCAACGCAAAGGCAGCATGCCACGCAGCTCTTGCGACTTTGATTCATGAAAAGCAAGGCCTTCACCCCACTTGTGCCTCCTGGTCCAGACACCCTACCCAGCTGGGATCATGCCAAATAGAGTAGGGGATGCTTGCAGAGTGACAAGCATCTAGTCTCTTTCGTCTTAGGGCCGGGTTCCATGGGCACTCCCAAGCGTCCCCCCAAGGAAGGAATCACCCCTTCAAAATGAGAGGGGGTGGTTCCATGGACACCCACCCATTCACCCCTCTAGAAATCCTTGGCACCACTTGCTTGCTGTGGGCCCATGACATAATAATTGACAATTAATATAGGTTTTGGATAGAAATGTCAAAAATCATTCCCTCTCCTAAAATCTAACTTAAGTTACTTTGGATGGAAATCAATGGTATTCTGTAAGGCTGCGGGGCCGCTGTAGGAAAAGACAGGTGTGTCAGATAGGGGCCCCCTGAAACTTGTTGGGGCCCTTATGAAGGGACGGCTTTTTTGTGCCCCTTAGCACCCTTACATACTGGGGTGGCATGAGTTTATGATGCTCGGATTTGTTGGTCCGGTATAGGGCCAAGGCGAAGTGGCTCTTTAGTTACCGGAGTCTTCTCTCTCTTGGTCCTGCCCGCATGCAAAGATTACGCAATGGTTTTTCCACACTTGTCAGGGACGAGCCTTTCAAGGGACAGATGTTGTCGTGGTTGTTTTTGGATGGAATACATGGTTTTAAGTGTTGGATGAAAATATTGCAAAATATATCAAGCTTGTTAGAGCTTGTTGCTTTAAAGTTATGTGAAGTTAAAATAAAAAGTATATACGATTTTGGTGTTGGATTCGGATTATATATATATACACAACTGAGACAAAAACAAAAATAAAAACTTGAGGTTGTGGAAAGTGGAGGGATGGGATGTGAGGGTCTCCGTTTCACGCTGAGAGGGATTGGGACTCATACCCAGGTCACACATGGCCCGGTTGTGCATTGACAGGATGCACGTCCATGAATGTGGTTGCCGAACGTTGGCCATGGAGCGGCCACGCTAGCCCCACCGTTTACCGGTGACCGGTGGGGCTTGGTTTGATGGAAAGCTAATACCTACACAAGCGTACCAATTGACTTTCTATCCAAGCGACACGCTATCAAATTCTAATTATATAACCTCTTCATAGCCAGAAAGAGCATATAGCCACTAATACCTACGCAATGACAGTATTCAAGCATAGACATAGGATTACAATCACATGACGATAGTGATTAGAAGTTCCCCTTCCTTCCTACCAACAACCACCTCTCACCAGCAGCAAGCAGCCTCCAAGAGTCCGGAGCCACTATGATGCCTCACAAAGCAAGCCCCCAAGCACAAAGGCAGATCTCCACACAGCATACAAAAGTACCTATGCCTTGTACCATATGAGACACACTTCCATTGTCACAATATGCCCACGACATTCAAAGCCAAAAAGAAGCCAAGTCACTACTGCATACCTCATGTCGTGGGTCAAATCTACTTCATGTTCTTGCCCAGGTACACTTCCATTTATGAACATACTTAGACTTGGCATTAGCCAAAGACCACAATTTAATTCCCCACTTCAATAGTTTTTTAGGTAGATACTGTTGGATTTTTGGCATACTACATTCCTGAAAATCCTAGAATGCAATGCAAATGAGACAACACCTAAAACAGATCAGACGGACAAAGTAGCTCGCGGGCACCTTCAAGTCACGCACACGATCAGCAAGGGCAACCTACGCAACATAGAACGGCCACTTGCAAACGCGCGCTAGGCACGATGAGAGAGAAGGGGAAACTGGGGAAGCAAAACTGAAACCGTGGGAACACCGAGCCGCCGACGCCTGCTGCTTTGATCGAAGGATCTCGATCTCACCCTAAACCTAAAATCTGCCCAGTCGTCTTCGCACACCGGTTCTAGACAACGGGCGCCTTCTCATGCATTTTTTTTAAAAAAATTGAATCAGATCTCGCCAAATTACAGCTACTGGAAGATGGTTGGAGGCTCGTTTCGGGCCACGCGAGAGTTTAGGGGTTAACAACATCCACTAAGTTAGAATGTGATCTTTGAGCCCTGAATTGCAAGGCTAGAACTTCATGCAATGGTCTTCCAACATGCATCCAACAAATGGCCTGGTTAGAGCACAAGGTTGTCGTACAATTTGGTACTTGGTTCAAAACTATGTAGTTGTATGTTGTGTATATTGGATGACATCCATCATAGTCATTTCAAAAAACGGAGTCATGGGTGAATCAGTTAGTCAATGTGAAAGTGCCTCACCACTTTGAGCCCTTGGGGAGGTTTGGGCGACCACATTGTCGGTTAGTGCCCTTATAGTGTTGTTATCCATATTTGGGAGGTTCGGGCAATTGGATATTGTTGTTATCCATATTCCAAACGGAAGGTAAATTCCTTTGTGAGGTTGATAGGACGAATGAACTGTCATGGAACTATGTTAAAGATAATGAAAGTCCATTCACTTGCATAAAGCAATTCTAATTGAGTCGTAAAAATGAACTAATACTCTGTTGACCTACAACATAGATCAATCTTGACCATGTTCCAAATTAGGAATATGTATGTAGAATAACCAGTTACATATTCCGTTTGTAGAATATGTCATTAATTTTCAATTTCGAGAAATCTTGAGGCTTTTGGATTCATGTCTCCAATGATGCCATCAACAATTTTTTATTCTGTTCATTACCTAAGGAAAAAACAAATTAGTTCACCCATCTCTTTCAAAATTGTGTTTTTCTTTTTCTTAACATTTTATGTGATTCTTCTGTCCTTTCAATCGCGCCACGTGCATGTTCTCAGTACATATTACCAGCTTTGCACAATGTTCAATGTGGTGTCGAAGAATGATAGGACAATAATATCAAATAACAAATATAGGGGTCCATTCGTCCGTTCAAGGTCACGCACACATTTAATTGTTTCTAGTTTCTACCTTAATGCTAAGATTGGTCAAGGAAGTGTTTTAAAAAATCGCTAGATTTCGACCTGGAAAATGGGTCAGCCACTTGTACAAATGAATAATAGGGGTAGAAATAAAAAAAAATCGCCAGAAAACGCCAGTTGTTAAATATCAGTAGCCTGACTTTGCCTACATGGACCTGTTAGAATGTGCCACCTGTTATATATCCACTTTTCTAACCCTGGCACCTCAATTATTCTCAGGCGCTACGTAGAATTTACATGTGGCGACAATTTTACGAAAAAAACTGCTTCACACCTCCGGTGTGAGTGTTTTTGATGGAATAGACATAAAACGTCACAATGATTTCATGTTGAATGTTTTATGTACAATAAAATTTTATATTTGTTGGCTCTGTCCCGCAAGGGATAGAGGCATTGTGGAGACATCTTGCCCAAGCGTAGAACGGAGTACTAGGCTTATCCATTAAGCCTAGTCTATTGAGGGTTGATGGGACCCGCAAGGGATAGAGGTATTGTGGAGACATCTTGCCTAGGGGCAGAACTACACTTGGCCATTAAGCCTAGTCTATGGAGGGTTGATGGGACCCGCAAGGGATAGAGGTATTGTGGAGACATCTTGCCTAAGGGCAGAACTACACTTGGCCATTAAGCCTAGTCTATGGAGGGTTGATGGACCCGCAAGGGATAGAGGTATTGTGGAGACATCTTGTCTTGGGGCAAAACTACACTTAGCCATTACCTAGTCTATGGAGGGTTGATGGGCATGATTCATGAAGCCGTGGAAAAGGTATCAAACAACAACCCCAAAATCACCGAAGGAAAGAGCAAGGACAAAGCCTCTTGTGGCGGAGTCGTTTGTTTCAATAAAAGTGGGTGATGCATATCTGACAGTTTTTTAGAGCCTATTTATACATTAACAACATATTCGTAATTACACCATGGCAGGTCTTGTTATATTCCATACATTTGTTTCAATAAAATTGGGTAATTATTCATGCGTCAAGAACCACCTATGATTTTCTTTTGTTAAAATTATTACCTTCTTAGACCGGAAGTTTTCATCTAGACAAGAGGACATACCTTACATCAAGCCTAAGGGATTTTGGGGGCAGATTATGCCTTTTTTGAGGCAAACTAGGACGCATAAGATCGTCGCTCCACGTTGCTGGCGCATTCTGCATTCCTAATCGGCTATATGACTTTTAGCGGCTCCTAAAAACCTAGCTAGTGTAGTTTTGGTGGGCTTTAAATAGCATAAAATCCCACCTGTCATGTTATGCGCGGGGAGCCTATGGGCGTGTCCCGTCTCATACGGGCAGATAGGCAGGTATTTTTCTTTCCACACGGATTACAATGCAGTTTTTATGTGAGTTAAGTCCTATAACTCAGGCTTTACGCGAATCAAAATTCCCATGCCCTCAGGGCTATGGAATCTTGAATCGTGTAAAGCCCTCGTTGCCGGACTTTACCTAATACATTATGGCTTGGGGCGTGGGAATTTTGATTCGCGTAAAGCCCGAGTTATAGGACTTTACCCAATACATTATGGCCTGCAGCCAATCACAGGCCTCATATAATCTGCCCCCAAAATTCCTTTACGCCAGGAAACGCGCCCCCTAGGTCGCATTATGGCTCCTAGTGAGTCCCTACCGGCCTCTGGTTGAGGTTCCATATTCTCAATGTTACGTGATACAAGAATGTGAAAACTAGCGTGAAGTGAAGGAAACGATGAAACCCTGTAAGACTTTATTTACAACATGTACAATGGGTGAACATACATAGGATGAGAAGTTCCCAAAAAAGGGGGGAGAGGAACAAGAAACAAGAGAAGAAAACGAAAAGCTATAATAAGCTACTCAGCTAGAGAAGAAAACAAAAGCTATACCGCAGTACCTTGTCAAGTTCGACACAAATTTTAATATTTTAAAGACTGTTGAAAATTCTAGAAGTTAGTTTTATGAAATTAAATGATTTCGTGAATGATAATAGAGTATCTTTGAAAATATTCCATATTTTGAAATGGAATTCTCAAAATAAAATAAATATTCGATAGAAGAGTGTTGAACTTGCCAAGGTACTACGGTAGTAAGCTACTCAACCAGCGAATAAAACAGAAGCTATAGTAAGCTATTCAAGCAGAGCGACCCTCCTAGCCAACAGCCCGGAGGAGATCAGGCAAGGAGATAGGCAAAATGTCAGGCATAGGCGGAAGATGAGATGACGTGGAGCTAGCCACATCAACCCGATGCAAAATAGAAAGGTTAAAGGACGTGAGGGGTATGTGGGGCATGTTCTTTAATCTCCGATCTGTTTTTCCCCGAGCAGGGAGATGGAGGAAGGTAGGAAGGTATCACGATGGATCCAAGAATTGAGACATTAGGTTGTGATGGAGACTCCTTCTCCAACTAGGTCTGTTGCTGCAGGAACTTGGTAACAAATTGATGACAAAGCGTAGAGGGAATTGAGCTACCTATGAGGAGGGTTTGGGCAGCTGCAGTGCACAAGGTTGGCAACAAGATAGGCGCGGAAAGAAGATGACATGTTTGCAAGCTTTCGGCGGAGGGCTGCCTCATGGGGTGACAATGAGGGCAGTGACGATCGCTCGCCAGGGCTTCTTCGAATTGCTCTCTACACCTAACAATTTTGCGACAGTCTTCAGCCACGCGCGTTCCAAAACCAAAGGTTTTGCATGGCAGATATGTAAGCCATTCTGACAGCCCATACAAGAGGTTATTACCTCAATGAAATGTCATTATCCTAATTTTCTTCAACCCCTATGAAATATCCAGGATTTGTCCACTCAAACTGAATAATGTGCGTCATGTAAGCGCAAAGAGTTTTCTTAGAAAGTCATTTGAATGGCTTTGTTTGCAGCTGCCAAATGTCCTAGCAATTTTTGCTACTAAAGTGATAGTGGGGCGTCAATCAATTCATGCAATTCTGTCGGTAGAGGGATATCTAGTGGAGTCAAATAAACGGCATTTTCAGTGGCGAGCTGGATTGTATTATCTCCAGCATCCTGCAGCACCGGAATTGTTCATGTCAAAGTGGCTTTTGATTAACAGCATCTTATACAAAGAGGGGTCTTTGGTAACCGGCCACCACACAGAAAAATCAGTGTTTATTCTTTTACTAAGTTGGAGATCCTTGTAAGGAAGAGCTCTGTCTGGGATCAATTTTCTCTAATAGGAAAAGTGGGGGCCTGGGATTTTGCAGTAAAGAGCACCATGGAAGAAGATCGAATGTTCTTGTCTCAATCACTAGACATAAAGAACTTCTGGCTTCTAATGTTTGAGGTCTTCTACCTTCATGTTTGACCATTACGCCTGTTGCCCTTTTGGCGTCTTGTCTTTACGGCCATTTCATGGCTTTGGTGAGGGTTCGGTGAAGACATTTTCTAATAATAAAGTTTGTGTCTACAGGGAATTGTGCCTTTCCTCTTCTAAACCTTCAAATGATTGAGAAAAACATTTCTGTTTCTGTAGTTCCATCTTGCGTAATGAAGAGTTTGCATTTCACTAAACTTCCATTTTTTTTGCATGTGTGGTCTTGGCAGGACAGATTGTGTCTCCAATAGGGCCAGCTAATTCTGGCTGGAGCCCTATATACTATCCTATGTGCCGGCTCTTACACCAGGCGAGGGGAAGTGAAGGCAGCCTGTGGCTTGCTTAAACATTCTCTAGATGCAGCCTCTCATGGAGAAAGCTTGTGGAAGTTTCGGTTTACCCAAATATGCTTACCTCTTCAGCCCTATAGTCCAGTTTTCCATACCTCAATATACTCTTCCCAAAACCATTATTGGATTCAAAGTACCAATTGTGCCACTCCCAATCCGGCAGTCAAAAAGCTCAAAGATTTTTGAGACCGATTTTCCAATGTTGGTTTTATCCCACCAAGCGCGAAGATCTTTATCCCTGCCTATCACAGACAATGCAAGTCTCAATCACAGCCGCAATAACAACGTCTGTGGATGCCCTCAGACACAATCCAGTCATTCATGTGCCCAAGAGGAGCTTATGATGTCATCCAAACTGGAGAAGGCAACACAAGATTGGTCCCATGAAATTAAGGGCAGACTGCAGGATGCTCGACTGCAACAACATGCTTCCACTATAACAATGCTGAATGAGACACTCAATGCATGGGTATGCGTCAAATGTGGTGTATTTCCATGGTCTTTATCTGCTTTCATAGATGAGTAAGCCATCAAAACAAAAAGGTTTGGTAACATTTGTTGAGTCCCACAAACCTGATTGCTCACTTAGAATGATGAGTCAGTCCATTTCCCAACATATTGCCAATTTTCAATATAGTGAAGTTGGAAGTCTGCCTTTGGGTAGGGGGGTGCGAAAATTTCCCTCAAAGTTTTGGAAAACTTTGGGTAAGGCTTGTGTGTCTTTGGCTGTCACAACCACATGTGTTTCACATATGGTGTCAATTGGGTGGGTTTTTAAGCAGAACTTGGAGAAAAGATCATTTTGCTAGTCTGATGTCAAACTTAGCCATGAATTAGCAATGAACCCACAAATGGAGCACACTAATAGCAATGAATGATATTGGGCAAGGTGGATGCAGGCAGTAAATATCATGGCTCTCTTTGTGTTGGCCATAACTATTCTCAGACCAAAGGACAACATGGGAAAATGGGGGATTGTTGGATCTATGCTCAACTACTGGTTGTCCAAATTACTCAAGGACGTGATCAAGCAGCCACGACCAACTTCTGCTATGGTGGATTTGGATGATGCGGGGATGCCGTCTTCACATGCACAGTCCCTTTTCTATTTCACTACCTACGGATTACTAGGAGGTTGGTCTCTGGACTAGAGCCATAGGGCAAGCTTTGTGTTCTGTTTCTGCTATTGTTTCAGATTGCTTTGAACATTGAATTGTAAACTTTCCATCTGGTAAAGCAAGTAAAAATATTAAATAAAGTATTATGAAAGAAATCTAAAGGCTGCCCTCCAGGCTATTGAGTTTTTGGGGGACTGAAGCTTACTATTCTCTCTATCTCAGAATCTCGTGAACGCTTTCAGGCTGCCCATTGTGGGCCCCATTTTCTTTCTTGTATACTATTTTGCTTTTCTCCCATACACTCTCTCAGCTCCCCATGGACGTTATAAAGTTCATTTCTTTCTTTCTCCTACATGTGACATCTTCCTTGTTATACCAAGATGTTTCCACATAATGAGATAGTTTGGCATGTCAGCTGTAAAGGGTAGATATTACGGATATTAACCTTAAAATAACTTGTATGTTTTCTTTTTGCAAGGGTTTGGAGTTTACAGCCTAAATGTCAGAACCATTTCTATCATGACTTTGAGTGTTCTTTTTGCGGTATACTTGGTAAGTGATCTATTCCCTATTCTTGGAAGTGCAAGGGTTTTGGTGAGAAGCAAAGTTGTAGAGGCTTGAAATTTAGTTTCAGTGATTTTATGTTGGTTCCAAGTGGAAAGCTTAGTTGTTTGTGTGGTTTGGCGCCCAGACTTGTTTGAGAGTATCAGAGGGGCAGCACACTCTTCCTCAAGTCACGGTTGGAGGTAGTCTAGGTGTGATCGTCGCCATCCTTTGGACACAGTTGGGACACTTCATTGGGCTAAAGCCCTCCAATGTCATGTCTTCCGGTGGATTGAGCATTTTCTCCATTGCTGGAGGCTGCGTCATTTTGTGGTTATACAAGATCTACAGAGAATTTAAAGGACACAATATCCTCACCAAAGAATGAGTTGGTCATTGAGTTTTAGGTCTTCACTATATCTCATCATTGGCTCGATATCAGCATGAAGGCAGCCTAGAGGGCACGCAAAGATTTCTGACACGAGAGCCCTCTATGGTGCCCATTTGCAAGTGTAGGTTTGAGTTGTTTATATGTGCACCTAAGTTCCAGCTTCCAGTTTCTCCTTTGGAATGTAGTGTAGATATAACTAATTGTTGCAGTTTCTGATATGGTAGGTATCCCTATGACCGCTCTGCCACCGTGACGAAGATTAGGAGTCAGTATGCCTGTAGAGAGAAGTGGGGCGAGTCTGAGCAGAGGATGCTAAGCTGTCAAGTTAGTCATGAACTTAGTTCTCATGAGTTTGAAGTGTTTGCCTGTTTTTTGTCTTTTTGTGTGAGCTATCACTGTGCATCTCCCATGTAGAGGCCCAAGTGTCCACTGTCATCTAAGTCCAAATGCAATACCATATCTAATCCTACTATGTCACATGAATGCCCACTTTGCCATTATTGCTATTTTTTGTGAATTTCTAGCTACCAAAAGTACTTGGAATTCAGTATCTCCCTTACCGCAGGTCCCAAAATCCTCAGACCAAGCGATGCACCCCTCCTTTCCAAACGGGACCAAGCACCTGCGCCGGGCATGCGGTTTGGCACATCTCAATGCTTTAAAAAAAAAAAAAAAAAAAAACAAACAAACAAACGAGATTACCATTGGACAGCTATTGGCTGTGGCACCTCATTGTAGACACAGGCTGTATCAAGCAATTAATCAGATTGCTCATGTGACAGAGAACACAAACCTGAACAGCAAAGTGACAAGTTATAATGTGAAGCCTGAAGGGCGAGAAACAGTCATGGACTTTGATGATTCTATGCGCCGAGTCCTTTGCTTGACAAACCTGGTCATTCTGTAGGGCAACTTTCCAATGGGAAGTGGCCACCCATTGATAACAGTCTTGTTTGAAATACATACATGATATTGCAACTGGAAGTGCAATCAGAAACACATCACCCGCAGCTCTTGCTTGTCACTGATTCAAATTGTCTTCATTAGTTTTCAATCATGAATTTTTGTAGTTGTAACAGTCAACTAACCTAAATTGGCTGCATTTATTATCTTTTCGACGTCCCAGAGAATGAGATAAGAAGAAAATGACACCCTATTAGGGCGACACAAAAGGGTGGATGGGGTGGGCCCAAAAGGGTAGCCGTTGGACGGTGTGGGTTCAGGTTTCACAGGTAGCATCCCGTCATCCGAACTGTCCTTCTCCAGAGGAGGCATCTTATTGTCTACAAATGCAGGAACCGGGCTTATTGGTTTGGGTGGCCGATCTTTTGTCGCATCTGTCAACCTAATGGCGGAATCCCCAGGAGAAGCCAACTCATAGTCACGGAGCCACGTCATGGGTTCTAAAGGTAAGAATACTCTGTCCTCCGAGTGTCGTCCAGCCAATTTAGATAGAAGCCACTGCTTCATTCTCAATATTTTTAGGTGCAAAATGACTCACTGTTGCAGGCCCAGCTCCCCGACCCTCGATCCAGCAGTCACTCCATTGGTCCTAGCTGCTCCACTTGATCTTCCCTCTTCTCCTCCTCCGACGCTCAATTGTCTGCTTTTATGGCCACGAGTCACAAGATTTCTCCGAAGTTGACATTGATAATTGTTGTGGAGTCACAAGAACCACCATTGTCCGCTCTCCTAGAAATCTTGCAGCAGGAGTCCATAGAATCAGACAATTGACAGGCCAATCGTCTGAAGGACATTTGAGATCTAGAACATGTGCAACTCTCTTCCGCCTCAATTTGTCTCGCTACTTCCAAATCTGGTGCCGAGGCAGTGAATCAAAGACCTCCGACGGGAACTCGTGGCGGGTACTTGCTCGACGACCATTGAAATGGGCATAGCTTCCTAGAAATACTGAAGGAGAGCAAGAGCAGGTAGGTGTAATGACTTGATAAGTACGTGAGAAGGCTGCAGCTTTTGAGCTTATTATCGCTCTTTGGTTCTCTGTTTCCTCCCCATGTCAGTGTGCTGCGTTGCTCGCTCTGTGGATGGCAAGAGGACTCGAACGCTATCTACTGCCCACCTCATTGTCCTCGCCACACACTTGCCTGCAGCTCTTGCAGATGTGCTGACACTCGAGGGCTTTCGCAAAGCGCAAGATATTCTTTCATCAGCAACGCCATCTAGGTACTCGATGGCAAGTACTTTACCCACGTATTCATTGTGCACTTGCTGTAAGAATCTGATGCGCCTACCCCTGTTTGCTCTTCAAAGCCCCTTAACTTGTTGCCTAACGTTCACCAGCCTGAAGCGAGGTGATGAGGTGAGCATGAAAGCGTGATGCAATCACTTCTGCCATTGCGAGGTCGCCACTCTACACGTTATCTACAGTCGATTCGAAGCGTTCACGTCATCTCTCTTATATTCTCCTGCTGAGCCTTCCCATCATTCATATTGGTCGACCATTTGGTTTTCTAGACAACAAACACAATGTTTTCCAAAACAACAGGAGTGGCAAATCTAAGAAATCCTGCACACGCCCTGTGTTTTCCCTCCTTTTTTTATGGATTTCCAGGGCCTCTGTCCCTGTTGCCCCCCAAAAAATTCAGGTAAAGGATGTACTTAGGGGGCAGTCAAGTTGTGTAGATCTTAGCATTTTTCTAGTTATGCATGAAAATTGGCACAGGGGTGTAGATTTTGAAATCAAGGGTGAGAAAAGCTGTAGGCCTTTGGCTTCTGATCACACTACAAAACTGATCTATGCACAAAGTAATGGAGCTTCTGTAATATGAACGACCTTACAGTGCAGACGTTTTAATGTACAACCGTTCCACATAGCTTAAAGGTACTTCCAAGTCGTGCTAATTTTTAGCTTCCACAATGGGAGTGTCATTTCTGAAGTTCAGCACCAGTTCTTTAAAGACCTGTTCCGTCTCAGATTGCTTCTCGACCCCTCCTATTGTCAATTCTCCATGCCTTGGCCAAAAATGAATGCACACTTGCCCATATATCGGTGACAGTGACGCTACCACTCACTGACGGTTTGAATAGCCGCAGTTTAGCTACCTGGTTCCACAGAGGCAAGCGCAATATGCAACTTGCAGGCAAACAGCTATTTACAATTTCTTTGGAAATTACAGGTAGGACAGGACACAGAGGAAATCCACTATGGGATTTTTGGGTGGGCTTTGTGGAACTTCAGGAAGGAGTCGGTCGACAAAAGCTATTTTGAGCAGCCTTGTCCTGGTATCAAATTCGGCATTCACATTGGAATGCCAGATAATTTGCATTGATTCACATGAACAAGACGCTCGGGGTCTACAGGCCTGGCCATTAGAGGGATGTTGCCCGTATTGTGGGATTTTGAGTACATCCATTCGCTTGGACCTGCCATAGCACTTCATTGTAGCAACACCCTTACAATGATTTTGGTTTGGTCAATATTCATGATTGTTTGACTGGCTGGTATACATACTAGAAACAATAAGTTTGATTCCATAGAGGCTGAGCTTTTTTTTACTTCTAGTGAGGTGAACTTGCAGCACTGCCACCCACATTTAGTTTTCTTAAATGATCTGGACGACCCTGTACATGAACAGTGAATCCTGGAAACCATTGGTTATGCAGAAGCATACCTCAACTTTGCACCGAGTTTCAACCTCCTGGTGGGTAGAACCCACAATCGACTCTTGGGAACGTCGATATACCTCAGAGGAAATGCACTCGACATGGCCGTAACATTCCCAGGAATGGTGAATGAACCAAGCAGCTGCATAGTTTTGAGATATGAAGCAAAGCCAGTCTCACTTTCTCCAGTACTTCCCGCAAGAACAAACCCCAACTTGAAATTGGTGAAAACGCTTTACATCCCATCCAATGATTGCTTGCCCAACAATCTTTGAGATGAACTTGGTGGCCATGTGGCAGTCACCACACACCCGAAGGTTCTTCATAACGGGGCCGTGCTAATCAGCCCAAAAGCAATGGCCAGCATCTCACTGTGGTGGCAAACTGACAATTCCTTTTGCTCCTCCTCCACAGCATACAATAAGAAGCCTGGGTAGGGAATGTACAGTGCCTCTTTCATCAACTGAGACAATCTTGTCAGCTCAGCATGAAATTCCTCAATTTGTGGATGCAATTTGTCATCTAGCACGAGGGTGTGCACACTGCTGCCAACCTCAATGCGGCAGCGACCTGGTTTTTTTCTGACACCTCTAACATTCAACTCAAAATGCTGGATGACAATGAGTTGGATGACAATCCTCAAGATGCATGTTTCCCATCTTGCCCATCCAGGAATTGTGTGGTACTGTTTAATTGAACTCTATGGTGACACACCAGCTAGGGGGAAGAGGAGGGGCCCATTATGCAGGCTGTAGCTGCTAGAAAGGCATACAGGAGAAGAGCAACAAAGTCTCAACCCTTCACTTGAATGACCTATCTCAACTTACCCCAGGAGAGAATGAAGATCATAACCCAGGAGAGAAGGAAGACCAACATAACAGATCACATACCAAAAACTAAACCGGTGCTGTCGTAAGTAGCCAAAATTGATAGTGCCCTCCAAGACAGACAGACAGACAGGGAGCAAAGATATATTACATATTTTGAATGCGTCTACTCTAGAGGCAGGCAGTACAAACACAAAAATGAACATGGTCTGGTCACCTCTATTCAACACACCAAGAGTGACCCATTTCTATTATCAACATCCATAGTCAGGGCTCCAACACTTGAAAAGCAACAATGCAATGATTGATGTGTTACATATTGATCCTGCCACTATTTGGCTATTTCCATGACATTGCCCAGAACAAGCACTGAGCTTCCTAGCAGAAGTGGGCTAGTTTGCTGCACCAAATAGAACTCAGAGGGACTCAATCCCAGCTGCCTTTGTTACGGCGTTCGGACTTCTTAGATCCCGCCCGTTTCTTGTCTTGCAACCGTCTCTCATTTTCAATCTTAGCCCTGGCCTCACCCAACACCACCCTAAGTCGGCACTCGACACCATGTACATTGGCCCGATTAACAGACAAATTGATTGTTTGTCCAGTATCTTCATGGCCAGTAAAACAGGAAAATGTAGAAGTTAACTGCACCAAATAACCAATCTAATCTGGTCAAATTATGCCGGAGAGAAGGGAACTTCCATGGAACATGTGGAGACAAGTCTTGTCCCAGCAGGTCACAATCTGCAACAGGACTTAAGCATACACCAGAAGACGAGTCTACTAGGCTATCTTTTATCACAATTGTTTGGTGTTGAGAAACTGATAAGGTTACTAAAGAACGTGATGGCATATTGAGTTATATCGCATCCTTCGTTAAAACTGGAGAACCTTCTTGAACTTATGAATGTTGGAAACAAATGTGAGATGGTAGAGGTTGGAATGATGGAGCTCACAGTTTGTTGATGCGTTTGATTTTCTCGTCTGAGGGTGGGGGAGGTATGTAAGCTGCAGCTGTGATCAGTTCCTGTATCCAAATAATTGCGCATCATCTCTATTTTGTCTCTTTCCTTTGAGAGAAAGCAAAACAGGGGTCAAATTTTATTGGTCGCTGCATTGAGCTTCAGATTACAATTCAAACAGGAGAATTGTTGACATACACCATGTACCATGGTGGAAACACCATGACCCCTAGCACTTACACATGGCCATGACAAATGGAGGGTTTGAGGAACACAGAGAGCTGCATGCTTACTTGTATTTTGCACAACGCATCTTCTATGTTTCCCCTGTTCCACAGAAATGCACAACAATTTCATAAGCACCATCTCACTACTGGTTTGAAAGCAAAGAGGGAAGTGAAGTGCAGTATTTCACAAACTAACACTATCCACTTCTGCCAGGCAAGCGACATGAGAATCTTTGGAGTACCTGTGGGAAAGTTTGGGGCTTTAAGTGGTATGCTATACAAGTAAACCCTTAGCTAGAAGGATATAGAGGTGAATTGATTATTCTGGAGATGGCCTACGCTGGCTTGACAGAATGTACTCACAACATGTCTGCAGAAGGTTCTGTGATATTCTGCAGCTACAAGTGTTGACACAACTGCACCAGCTAAAAGAGCAAAGATGACATACTTCTGGGTCCTAGTCCTGGTTGATGATACCACTAGCTCTCCCTCACTGTTGATTCGGTTCTTTTCCTGCACAAAACACATGCAGAGATATGGACGGAAGATACCCCTCAACAAGCAGAGACTAAGATCTTATCCTCTCCCATCTCCATGCCTACAAAGCAAACTCTACATTGTCGATAACCTGTCTCGTGTAATCATGGGTACAGGTGTGAACTTAATTTTTCAAATGCAGGCTGAACCTCTTAGATCTGCTGATCTCTTAAGACTATCGAGTGTATGATTTGCAATCTGATATTATGCTTGCAGCTAGATGTGACTGCAGAAAGACTAAGGCGCACATTGGACAGCTTCAAGCTGGCACGCACAGACCGTTTGCAGCAGCTTCAACCTAATTCTCTCTGGCAGCCAGCTTGCCTCCATAACTTTGAAACGCATGTCCACCTTTGTGTTCACTGCTCCAACCCACCCCCTAGATTGAGACTTTGAAGAGAGAGAGATGAGGCCAACCAAAGCCAGCGTAAATGAGAGTTTAACCCTCTTCCCCTGTGGGTCTGTGGACCCTTTGAGGGATGGGCTCTATCAAAGCCTTTGAATATTAAACATTCAATGCTCTGATTTCCAAAAGACAACAGAAGACTCTCAATAAAATGACAAGGTGGCCAAGGAGGAGTAGCAGTAAAATTACACAATGTTGGGAAATAAACAAAAGAACACTCATCTACTATGGCATATAGGAAAACCCCTCCAGCGAAATGTAGCAGCCTTTGAAGTAAAATAAGAAGAAACTATTTCAAGAAACAAAGGGCTCAAGGGACACATGAGTGACAGTGTGAGAGAGATCACCTTTATTAACATTCTGACCTCCGGGACCCCCACTCCTTGCGAAACTCGCGTTCACTTGCTCTGCACCCACCCTCCCATTGTAGCAAGTTTTTGTAAAACTGCTCGTACAGTAAGTGCAAATGTACCACTACAATGTTGGATTCCACTTTGCAAGATTTTCAGCTTCAAAGGTCCAGGTAAATTGAACATCTTCAAACAAAATTGCAATATCCAGAAGTGGTGGTAAGCTCACACCTAAAGTGACTTGGGGAACAGGTTCATCAACATTGACGTACTCAGCCAGCTCCTCAAGCGTCTTCTGCTTCTGTGCCAGCCTTGCAGGTTTGCGTCCGGCATCGCCATCATACCCAGCACTTGTACAGCGCAGAGGGTACGCTGGGCCTTGACTTGGCAGCCATAGCAGCAAAGCCCGTGCACGAACCAAATGAGAAAGACGACAGTTCTCAGATATGTGGAAGAGTGGGGAGGAGGCAGGGGCAGATGCAGAAGAGAAAGATGGCGAGCTGCATGCGTAGCAAGCAAGACGATGGCCCTCCATAGACACAGGTCTCGCTGTCACCCCAATTCGAGTGAAACTGGATCGGAGGTGGGCCGTCAGTTTCCCAATCTTTGACATGAGACGCAAGTTGTGCTGGCTGACTCTGGTTGTTCAAGTGGCCCAGAACCGGCGCCTGCAGTCATTGTCGGAAGCAGTTTCTTATTTTCTCAGAGCACTGGAATGGGCTATTGACTGCCTAGACTTCAGTGAGAGATTGGAAGAAAGAAGGGACCTTTAAGACGTCCACATGAGGCGCAAGTAGCTTATCGCACCACCGCTTCATTTTCTATCTCAGAATTTCCAACGGAAGGGAGGGAAAGAGATTCCTTGACGAGCATCGATGTCCTTGTAATTCAACAAAGTGGGAGAGAGGGGTAAAGGGAGATAGAAAGAAAGAAAGGAGCACTGAAACTTACGGAATCTTGAACCATTTGTCTCGTCCTTGCGCAAGGGCCACGTCCATCTTCGACTCTCTTTTCCAAAATTACAGATGCCTCCCACGAAAGCGAGGGAGAAATGAAATGAAATGGTACTTCATAACGTCCGCAGCACGGAATGCACATGTAACTTCGAAAATGAACGAAAGGAAGAAAGGAACAACATTACTCCCTTAACCCTTAAGCGCCCAGTGCCCAATGTTGACTTTTTGAAAAAAGTGGACCCCAGCTCAGAAAAATGAGAATATCTCAGCGAAAAAAACGTTTTTGGGAAAATTGACCGGACATTCTGCTCATACCTACCCCTTCCAGACACCTGTAAATTTCCAGGCCAATCAGGCGAAAATCCGAGAAACGCCACCGTTGAGTGTGGGCCCATTTTTTGGGCCCCTCCCAAAACAATAAGGGAAATTGGAGGAATTTGCAATTTCAATGACGGGATGAAATCTGCAGGACCTCATCCTGCTTACAGGTGTTGTCTAGCACATTGGCATTCTGATGAGCCATAGAATGCAAAAAATGGATTCATATTTTCTGATTTACAACTGGTCAAAGTAAGGGGGGTCAAAATGCCATAGGCAGCAGCAATTTTGCTGAAGCACAAAGACAGCTGGCATGTGCACATCAGCTTCCACCTGCTCTCATTCTTTTGCCCAAGTTCCACACAAGCCTAAGGCACACAAAATGGAGTCTAGCAACATGAAGACAAAGGCCAGAATCAAGCACAGCAGCCCACTACTTCATCTCCCATCCATAGTGGGAGAGCATGGGTGGGATTTGAACCCACAGAGCTGCCCCAGCTGGCAGCCCATGCTGAAGCCAAATTCCACACAAGCCCAAACTCCCAAAATATAGAGATGCAAAACAGCCTCACCTTCATCTCCCACCCTTAGTGGCCAAGCATGGGTGGGATTTGAACCCATGGAGCTGCCCCAACTGGCAGCCCATGCTGAAGGCTTTTGGCCAAGTTCCACACAATCTGCACACTCCGAAAGTTTAGAGACAATGAGGCAGCTACACAAGTTTGAAGGCCAGCAAAATTCCAACACAATGAGGCGACATACAAACCTGAACACAGATAATTCTAGTGTGTGAGTGGGAATTGAACCCAGTGGCCTGCCCCAACTGGCAGCTCACACAAAGAAAGACCAACATGTGGCCAGCACTAGCATCAAATCAAACTCAGAAAAACCAGAGATGAACCCACCTTTACACGCCGAATTGTGTGAGTGGGAGTTGAACCCACTAACTTGCCCCAATTGGCAACTTACACATGAACACAAGGGGGGAGACTCCTCCCCAGTAGGGAGGGAAGGAGTCTCCACCCTTGTGCGCACCCCCGCTTGACTAGGGGACTACCACATAATTATACTAGACACAATGAAAATGGACTCAGTCCTAATTGAAACACAAAATTGTTGCAGCAAAGACCTCGGAGCTACGTGAACACTAAGGCAAAAAGCTGGAGTAGCAAACAAACCATTCAGATCAGGACTCAGTGAACCCCAATACTGCACAACCACAAAATCATACCTCTCCTTGGACTGTCAAGCGACTCTCTACGGCTGGATCCTCAGTACAAACGTTTCATGGCTATCAACAACAAACCAACCCCCAAACACACCACTGTGTTTAGAAAAAGACAGAACACCACTACATAGAAAAAGTGCCGTAAGGAGGATACCCCCTCTTTGGCATCAAAGATCTTCACGTCTCTGCAGTAAGAAATCAACCATATCAATTACTGAACATAGAAGCATCTATAATCAGAGAAGGCTATGGCTCTTGACAAAGCATCGTCCAAGGCACATATAGACATCTCTACACGCGTGACAAAAATACCTTTGACGCATACCGCACTGAACACACTTCCTCCTCCTACTAGTCTTGAGGGAGAAATGCACGGACCCCGGGTTGGGCACATCTGCCCTTGGCATTACTGTTCTCCTGGGAGGAACCCACCCCACAATTAGTCCCTTTGCAACCTCCAAATTGAAAAGCATGTGGCTAAGAGGAATGTGGCCCTTTCCCCTCATAAAACCCAGGTACAATATGTAAGCATTCACCAAAGAAGTGTCAACTCCATGAAAGTACAAGCAGTGCCACCATTTATGGTCCCTGGTCTGAACAGAGTAGTAACCCCGTAGCTGATCCTGAACATCCACTCCCCGCATATGTTGCTGGTAATGAACCACAATAGGGGAGGTAGGCATAGCACGTCTTGCCCCTTTGTGCCATCTTTGTATGAAGCAATCAGGACCGACAGGGGAAATGGCAGTGGAAATCATGGTCACTAACTTGACATCTATCCAGGCAATAGCGGCTACTTTGCCACTTATGTGAACACGATATTCCAGCCTACCTCTCTCACCCTTCTTCCCCAAATCAAGGCACGTAGGAAAGCCCACTCGGGAGGTTTTTACCGTGCCAGTAGCATAGATCTGTTTTGCTGCCAAATCATAGAACATGATGTGGCTACTGAAAAAATTATCCATCGTTACAATATGGCCCTTACCCTCAAATCCTTCTAGTAACCTTGTCACCACGCCATATCCACTGCCATGGGTCATATCATTTCCATCATCCTTCCCAAGGTAAACCTCTAACTTCTGAACATATTTGGAACATGCACCATACAAACACCACACCTTCAGACCCCACTTCACAGGCTTCTTGCTCAGGTATTGCTGGATTCGGGCATATTTGCCCTTATACTTCACCATTTGCTCATCCACAGTCAAATTCTGCTCGGGGCTCATGTAGGTGGCATACAAACCATTTAGTGCATCTAGCAACCACCTGATTTTAGCTAACTTATCAAAAGCAGGGTCAGTGTCAATAGTGCATACATCCCTGTTGTCAACAAGGTGGAGGCACCTCAAAATTGCCTCCCATTGGTTGCGGGACATAATGCGCATGATGGAAGGGCAATTGAAGAAGGCATTGTTGGCTTTCCAATACAATCTAGTACTAGGCAATTTTTTTGATTCCCATGAGCATGTGAACAACAAGTCAAGCCTTCAATTCACGGATGGTGATAGGGTACCACTACCTCCTTTCAGGTTTCCATTCTGGTTTTCTGTCCTGGCATACAAGTTGGTCATGCTGCAAATTCGGCGCATGACCGACAGCGACCAAAATAAATTGAAAAAGTCAACTGGATTTGCTGAATCTCCAGAAGGCAAACGAGGACCCAAATCCCCACCTAACCATGTAATGTCTGGCAATTCAGTAGGAGAGGAGTTCCACATGTCATCACCAAACAACTCAGCAAGACCCCACTGCTCCCAATTGGGCGGCAAATCATATAATCCCACCTCACGCGTTGGATTCCCCATGTCCACACAGTAGTCCATCAAGTCAGGATTGTCGATGTCAACAAGATCATCGTCTTCTAGATTATAGTCACAATCAGAATCTGATTCACTATCATCTACTTCCCCCTCAGGCAATTCAGCTTCAGAATCCAACCCTAAGAGCTCAGGGATAGTGCACAACATTGAATCATCAAGATTACACACAACACAGGACTGTGACGATACCACATGAACACCAAGGACACCAAAAAAAGAGACAATATAATTCTTTGTACCATTCAGGATGTCCCATGTCTTGTCTACCACAGTGCCATATCCAAATTCGTGGGCATTGCTAGACGATGCCACATCCTGAAGGTGCAGCTCAGCCACTTGCCACCTTCACTGTGGATCCCAAAATCCCTATGTCCTCCATAGTTTGGGAGTGACCAGCAGGATCACATATAGGATGTTGAGAGTTGTGCAAGGAGTAGGCCGAATTGCCCATCTCCTCACTCATGAAATCAAAAGAGGGTTCAATACGATTACCTCTCTCCCTGGCCAGCTGTTTGAGCCTCATCATGGCTGTAGAAGACGTCTAGAAGTCAGGCCAAACCTCGAGCCTCAAAATGTCGTTTACCTCTACGCTGAACCCAAGGGGGTCTCCTTCCTCCTTGCGATCTACCCAACCCAAAATCTCTGCGCAATGGCGCCTAAACAAGTAACGAAAGTTGGAGGGCTGTGGAAATCCAGGCCAACGCACACGAGCAAGTCTCTTCAAACACAAGAGGTAGTCCTCATTCAGGCACCCGACAATCCGCTCTACTTGCTTGGTTGATGCGCCTAGTGAGCGTGCCCACTTGGCAATCGATGCAGCTTGAGTCTCCAAATGCGTAGGTGCAGGGGGAGGCAACACACCCGAACCCATCTTATACTATGTAGCTTCAACCTTCATCCACCAATTTGCCTATGCACACAAGGATAAACACAAGGATGAGCTACACGATGCCCTAACTGCACACAGTCTAGCTCATGTATCAAACAATGAACATTGCCTTGAATGCGCACCCTGAGTATCAATGCAATGCCGGCCCATCCTCTCTCACAGCTATGGCTCAGTCTCTGGCACTTGCCCACAATTTCCAAGTTTCCTCGACTAAAAGAGAAAGAGATAATGGAAGATACAAATCGGAGCAGACCACCAACGGCAACCTGTCAAGGCATCTGCAACGGCAACCTGCAACAAAGTATGGAACACGTGTGAACGCCACAACAGACGAGATCACAGCACAAGGCAAAGCGCGGGAAGGAGAGAGACGACGCTCAAAACGTGGGAGCAAGCAAAAATCGCTGCAGAAGCAGACCCCACCTCCTGCGCAGCCAAAAATTGCAACCCTAACAAAAAAAAAAAAAAAAAAAAAAAAAAAAAAAAAAACCTAATCGCGCATTGGAATCCTGACTGCCATGTGGCTGGCATCCTACCCTCCAAAAATCAGGTTAATCGGTTAAAATCTGAGAAAAACAGAGCCGAAAAACCAAAACATTCGGCCGAAAATGGGTCGAATGGGCACTTAGGGGTTAACTCTGTGAACGAGTGATTTGCAGAGAAACAAATGCAGAGACCAACCCACCCCCCCCCCCCCCCCCCCCCGCACTAACAAGGGAATAATATATCAATTGTTTGAATGCCTTACCTCTCAGGGCATCTGTGTCAGCCGCACAGGCCCCTTGAACCAGCCATTCTTTTAGTGGCGAATAATCGCCAGATTTCGACCTCCCGCGGGTCTTGGCGACAGGGGTAAAGGGAAATGAGGCTGAAAAATCATCACTTTTCGCCAAAAGCTAATCTGATGGGCCCACCATTCGCTAGAGGGGCCGCCACAGTGAGGCACATGGCGCCATACCGAGTGAAGACAGTTTACAGCAGAGGAGCCAGATCCCACCGACCACGTGCAGGACATCGCCGCATTCCGAGTGCGCGGGAGGACGTGGGGCCAGCTATGTTGCCCATTTTTGTACATATATATATGGGTAAGTATAGTATAGTCTGTATAGATAGACTTTGTAGTGATACATTTTTAACATGTGTATGGGTAGCTTAGTGGTAGAGATCTCCCTTCGGAGCCAATCGACTTGGTGTCCAATTCCTAACACCTCAACATTTTTTTGATAGCAACCTGGTTTGGATGATAAAGTTCCTAAATATGAAAAAGGTGGCCGCGGAGGATGATAATCAAAAGGGTGGCAGAGGGTTACAAAAATGGAATGAGAATGTCATTTATTCATTGTTTTTGGGATGAAAGGACACATATCAGCAAGTTTAGGACCTAAAAAACAAATAAACCTAAAACACACATCTTCCTTCTTTCATTTTTTTCCTCCCATAAAACACAAAACTAAACATAGTGACATATAATCTTCATTACTGTTTACAAGCTTTGTGAGCCAAGTTACTTGGTAATTTTATTTGTATTTCCAAGAGCCTTGCAAACATTGATACTTCTATGTGCCATGTAGCATTAGGCAGGGTCTTTTTGGGCCAGGGTTCAAATATGCCACTTAGTGTAGATTGACTGAAATGCAATATAAGCCAATTTAAGGTTTTCTACTTATGAATGGTGGTTTAAAGCCCTCAATGAACCCGCAGTTATGCCTCAATGGGCAGACAAAGTTCTCCAATGAACATTAGACAGACATAGTCTAGGGGAATGAGCATGGCTTGGGGATATTTGTACAAGTCTATGCCTATGTGATAGTAATGCAACACGAATTTGCTGATACCCCAAAGTGTAAGCTGTGTCTGGTTCAATCACAGGACCTTCAGCTGGTGCAAACAACAAGGCAAAAACCACTCAGTAGCATCTTTTACCGTGTCCTCACAGAAGTCTTCCATTATGCGGATCAGAAATTTCAATGAGAGCAAATAGGATAGGAGGAAATACAAGTCATTGTCTTCCTTGGGGAGAGAATATCGGCCTGGTAGACGTATGTACGCTTGCATAAAACTATTCATCCAGGGATTTCATTCAATTATAGATATGGATGAAATATTCCCAGTACACCTGCAGGTTCCTTTCTAAATGAAGTTTCGAGGTGACCAAGATGATTTTAGTGCAACGAGAGTGTGCCCAGATTGGGCAATGAACAACGTTTGATTCTCTTATTGATTAGCACAATGTCAATGGTATGTCTGGTCAAGATTGGAACTTTAAGTGGTATATAGTTGTCGAATCATGGTAATACACTCCAGAAGACTCTAAATCATGAGTGGGGAAGAGGACTTCTCAGAACTTTTCTGTGCAGTAACCTATGCAAAGAAAAATTAGTTGCAGTCTGCGGAGACACAAGAGGCCATGAAGACACCTTCCAAGAACCATTTTGGTTAAGCAAACCCACATCAGCACTCTTTTCAGGATTCCTCTAGATATAGTCGAACCCAATATCCAGAAACATGATTTATCTTGCCATTGCAAGTATACAAGGCCAGAATTCCTCGCTCATTGATTGTCCACTCATGAATTAGAGACTTCTGGAGTGTATTACAATCTATAAGGATTGCTAGGAGTGGAGAATTATATACCGCTTCTCAAGAGTTCCAGACTTACCATTGATATTGTGTGCTAATCAACAAGAGGTATGTCTAGACAACCTTGTTCATTGTCCAAACTGCCCACACTCTCAGTGCCACAACATCCCAAACTTTATTTATACCGCTGCCTACTTCCGAGAGTCAGAATGAAAAAATCAGCCTCAGAGTGACTCTAAAATGAGAAGAAAAATCCATCTCAGACCCTGCCAGGCTATCTACCCTCGCCTCGGTAACCCTAAAATAAGAAGAAAAATCCATCTCAGACCCCTGCCAGGCTATCTACCCTCGCCTCGGGAACCCTAAAATGAGAAGAAAAATCCACCTCAGGCCCCTGCCTAATTATTTACCTTCTATAGTTAATAAGCTTGCTTTGTCCAGTACAGTTCTTCCTGACTATATTCAAACCCACAAGCCTTCAGGCTGTCTACCTCATGACTTGCCAGTACAACATCAGATAGAAAAACCTGCCTCTGGAATGCCCGCGTGTGAGGGCTATTTACCCTCAATTAGCTTAAATTCCACCATTCTTCCTGACTCATTGAAAGAATGACAAACATATGTGATTGAGCTATGCAGGTCTCGGTGCAGATAACTATCTCAGATTTCCCCATGGCTCCGTCCATGACGTACAATTCTAAGTTCTTTTGTGCCGCATATCCTGTTGGAATAGGTAATTTGATCCTGGTGCAGTTGGGCCCTTCATTTTTCAGTGTTCAAGTTGAGAATAGAGTTTACAATGCGTGCACAAACGGTCCACAGATACTGCCAGAGCACAACTATGAAAGTGGCCACATCCACTGGAATGAAATCTACAGCTTTCTGAAATCTGTAGGTTTCTGGTGAGGAGCTGCTTCATGCAATTACAAATTCAGCTCTGGAAAACTAAACAGAAATGATTGGATTAACATCATTGTTAGACCCCATTCCTTAGTGCTGCAAAAATATTCACTCCCAATCTCATCTCATAGCATCCTGTAGATCATCATCAGTTTCGGAAGGCGTTGACGACTGTTGTAGACATGCACAAAGATCTGCACGAGCAGCATTAACGGCTATTATGTAATGTTTATTTCATATATTATATGTAACCTCTTACAGGCGCAGCTCCTCTTGATCACAATCAATAACTACTCACCGTTAAACAATTACTGCCTCGGACATGGCGGATTCATGGCTCCCCCCACACAATTCATTTGCGAAGCATTTCCACCTGTAGGGTGCTCAGTAGGGCCTTGTTTATATTGGCAATATCCCAGCAGCGAATCATATCGTGCAAGGTATGGAGAACCGGCCACATATGATTCTGCCAGAGCACAACTATGTGATTAGTACATGTGTTTAGAGCTTTATAAAATTGTCACCAGCTTTTTTCAGGTAGCATCTCCTCCTCTATGTGAAAAATTAGAGAAACTTTCACCAGATTTCTGGAGGTAGATTTCCAGAAATCAAAGGGTTTCCTCCTAGTCATCATATAAGAAACTCTGAAATTTGTAAAGAGATAACAGAGCATCAACGGATATTGTGGGAAGACGACTACTTACATACCTGCCTGACTCTCCCTCTCACATGAATATTTAGGGTTCTGATTTATTGGTTGAGAGATTTTATTGGTTGAGAGATTCAGGCAATCTGTAAAATAGAACTTGGTGGATATGTACTCATGAAAACAAGAATTACCTTTAACTTGTTGGCTGTGTCGCTCCTGTTGTTATTTGTTCAGCCCACTCCAATTCCATTTGCCTACAGCACCATTTCGCTGTTTTCAATTGCTTACGAATTGTTAGGTGCCAGGAACAAAGATCGACCTGTCAACCAGTTTGGAATAACAAGAGACTGCTAGAATATCGCCGAACTGACAATTGCAGACAAAATAGAGCAGGCTCGCGTGCATGAAGAGATCCAGGACTAGGGATTTAAAAAGTGTGCGTGGAGTTGGCAAGATGGCTGGAGAAAGGATGATGGCGTACAGGCGCTTGGAGCAGATCTGGATGCGCGTGAAAGCTGATTTGTAGCACGGCGTGGTGGCTGGGTGGACCGGATGCTATAGCCGGTGCTGTGCTTTTAGAGTGTAGGTTGATGTTGGAATAGACGTCACTGGCATTTGATGCCTTGCAGCGGCAGGGACTGTGATTTCTCTTTTGTATAGAGTGATGGTGTAAACCCTGTGAATAGCTTGGAACAAGAAAGGTTCGCTTTAAGACTTGTGAATATGCTTTCGTGAATAACAAGGGTGAACGATCGTGGAGTGGAGTGATCTCTATTACGATCTGAGTCAAAGAATTGTGACTGGAATAAGAGAGGCTGGTTACATGAGGTCCATATTGTTGTTGATTCAAGCAAGCATATTTCTTGGGATCCTGATAGATTCCCTAGGAACGGCAAGATAAACAAAGCGCCTGAAATGGTTCTGTAGTTGGAGGAAGGGAAGAGAGTCAGATACTTTTCACGAATCATCTCCAACTCTGTAAGATAGCTCCCATTCTTGTGGGCAACTTCAACCTCCATATACTGCAGAAAATAACATGGAAAGAATTTTGTGATCAGTGCAAACAAAAGAAATGTGGAATAGAAAGCAAGGCGAAATATGAATTTCCCTTAGTGGAGATAAAAATAGAGGGTAAATTTGCAGCAAGTGTGCTTGAGAGGGCCAGACCATGTTACACATCCACCAGACTATACTACCATTAAGATCACTACCTTCCAGGACCCTGCATCAGCATATGAAATCTTGATTCCAATCAACACACCCTCAAATTTAATTCTTGAATCAGAGTTTTTAAGTTGCATGTGAGCTGCCACTGGCAGGATTCACATCATGTTTAAGGGCAGGATTAGTCTTTCAGAATGATACCCACTAAGACTGCTCATTATCAAGCCCATTATGGCTTCTCAACGATTTAAGCCTCTATTTGTCAATCCAGGTAACTTCTAGACTGTTAGACTCACACTATCTATATGTACTTTGAAAACTGAAATGTTCCTCAAACTGATCTCTCCTTGATTGTGTTCTAGCACAATAGAGTCACTGAGTTGGACCTGACACCGAGCTGAACTAGATGTTGTGATACTTGGAAAAGATCCCCTACTTGCAAAAGAACCCCTGTGCTCGTCCACGCTCACATTACCAAATGGTATTGGGCGATAGATCAAATTTAGTGGTATGTACAATGGCTGGATTTGTTCAGAAGAGGGAATCCTTTCTTGAACAAACAGCTCAAGAAAATTTACTTGCTTATA
This sequence comes from Takakia lepidozioides, assembly GCA_030704615.1. Classification (NCBI taxonomy): domain Eukaryota; kingdom Viridiplantae; phylum Streptophyta; class Takakiopsida; order Takakiales; family Takakiaceae; genus Takakia; species Takakia lepidozioides. Next base: position 36,385,844 of record CM060731.1, on the reverse strand, counting down.
AGACCACTGTTCTGCGAATGCAAATGTTCTCTTCAAGAATATTTATGAGAAGATGTCATGCACCAGTATCCACTGTTTGGCAGTGTCCAAGCTCACTTGCAACTGAGCGTCTACTGAGTCCACAAGCTGCATTAATTGGTGCTCGAGTATCCGTACAGACTCTGCATCTAGTTCTGAGCCAACTTGCGGCTGGTACTCCACGACTATCTGTTAGGTGCCAGGAACGAAGATCAACCTGTCAACCAGTTTGGAATAACAAGAGACTGCTAGAATATCGCCGAACTGACAGTTGTAGGTAAAGATCCAGGACTAGGGATTTTTGAGGGGCGCTTGGAGATGGCAAGAGGGTTGAAGAAAAGATGATGGCGTATAGGCGTCTAGAGCAGATCTGCATCGACGGGAAATCTGTGCGTAGCACGGCGTGGTGGCTGGGTGGACCGGATGCTGTAGCCGGTGCTGTGCTTTTAGAGCGTAGGTTGATGTTGGAATAGTTGTCACTGGCCTTTGGTGCCTTGCAGCGGCAGGGACTGTGATTTCTCCTTTGTATAGAGAAAAAGTGTAAATCCTATGACTTAGGCTTCATCAGGTGTTGATTTGAAGAGTGACAATGCAAATTTGATTCTAGTTACTGTTTGGGACAAGAAAGATCTGCTTAAGGCTTGTGAATACACTTCCGTGAAGAACAGGGGTGAACGATCGTTGGACTGGTGTGGTCTCTGTTACAGTCTGAGTCAATGAACGGTGACTGGAATAAAAGAAGATGGTCACATGAGTCCATATTGACGTTGATTCAAGCAAGCAGATTTCTTGGGATCCTGATAGATTCCCTATAAACGGCAAGATAAGAAAAGGGCCTGAATTTGTTCTGTAGTTGGATTGAGGAAAGAGAGTCAGATCCTTTTCACTATCCATGCCTCTGTACCTTCTGAGCCCACTTGCAGCCTATCCTCGAGTATCTGTGGCGCCACTGTATCGTCTGCGTCCACTGGCAGTTTTTCCTCCAGTACTTTCCGTGCCTCTGCATCTCGGAGCGCGCGGCAGCACGTCGGCGCTCGTGCGTCAGCGCTGTGCTCACGGGCGTTGGCGCGCTAGCGCCATCTCCACCACACCATGACGTCCAAACGCCAAAGGACGGCTGCCGACGAGGTAGACTACCCGTCTCCCTCACGTCGACCTGATTCCCCTCTGCTTCTTCTTCCTACCCCTGTCTCTCATCAAGCCTCTCCTTTGCTTCAGTACTCCACAAGGAGTGCTGATGTTCAAATGCTTCGGGACCAAATCTCCATCTTACAAACGAAATGCATCTCGGAGGAGACTCTGCAGCAATTGCTCGCTGCCCGTAACAATGACTCGGAGGAGCGGTTGGCTTCCCTAGACAAAGACTGGGAGACGTGGATGGCTTCCCTTAACAAAAATTGGGAAAAGCGCATGGATTCCTTGGACAAAGATTGGCAGAAGCGCATGACAGACAGATACACAGACTTGGAGAACAATATGCGAGTTCAGGACAACGTTTTGCGGGCCTCTCTTCAGGAGTGCACTAGCAAACTTCAAGGTCTGGCGAAACATCTCAATGACAAATCCACACATACGCGTCTTTCAAAACTTGAAGGCGAAGTGAGACCTTCACAGAGAAGAGCCTTCCAGATCCCCTCACAGCAAGCATCCACCTGCAGGTGGAATCCCTTAGCAAAGAGCTGGAAATGTTGGAAGTAATTAAACATATCTAGAAGACTAAGAGTCTTGAAGGCCAAAGGTTTAGAAGTCTAAGAGACTATCTTGTTTAACTCACCTTTGGAAGGTGAATGGCTAGAAGGTGGATGGTCACCATAGTGGAAGTGGAAGTGACCAAGTAGGACTTTCTAGAGACCTTCTTGTACAAGCTCGGGGGTGAAGCCACTAGTCTAAGTGTAAGAGTATGATGGTGGCTTCTATGGTTGGGAGGAGAGCTTTAGTTTTAGCTTTAGTCTAAGACTTTAGTTCTTGTTCATGTTCTTGCTCAATTCTAACATGGTATCAGAGCCATTCTTCTCTAGGTGAGAGTTGGTAGTTGAGATTGAGAGAACTTGATTATGGCTGGAGTGTCGTCTTCTAGCAATCCTCATTTTATGTCTATGACGAGTGCATTAGATGTGAGAGTGGAAGATCGATTCAATGGAGCTAACTATCAAACCTGGAAGTTTAGGATGGAGATGGTCCTTCTAGACAAAGATCTATGGGGAGTGGTTGATGGATCAGTCCCAAGACCTGACACTATTGTTGGCCAAGCCATATGGGATAAGAAAGATCAGAAAGCAAGAGCTAGCATCATCACAAGCTTGAGAGAGAATCAGTTGCATCTCATTATAAGTGCTAAGAATGCTAAGGATGTTTGGGATAAGCTAGCAAACATATATGAGACGAAGGATGTCACATCGCAAGTGTATGCAACGCAAAAGTTCTATGGTCTGAAGATGACCGAGTCAGACTCAGTTGAACAACACTTGAATTTGTTTTGTGTGTTGCGAGATCAACTAGTCTCTATGGGAACTAATGTGACTGATGAACACGCCGCAGTGGTGTTATTGGCAACCTTACCTGAATCCTATGATGGTTTTGTGGTGTCTCTAGCAGGACAAACCAACTTAACTATTGATGTTGTCATAGGACTTCTCCTCAAGGAGGAAACAATAAGAAAATGTCAAGGTACGTCTACAGAGGTAGACAGAGCTTTGTTCACAGGCAAGACTGGAGTAGTCTTGAATAGAAGACTCCCTTCACATATGTCTCAGAAGTCCCAGAGGTTTCAGAAACCTCAATCTAGCTCAAAGATCAAAAAGGCCAAAGTGAGGTGCTTTTATTGCAAGAAACTTGGTCACATGATCAAGGATTGTAGAAAGCGCATTGCAGATAAGCGCAGCAGAGAGAGTCAAGGGAACATAGCTACTCATCAGAGGAATGCTATTCTATTTGTTGTGTCTCTTTCAGCCACTACTAGACAGAAGCATGTGTGGTATGTTGATTCAGGAGCATCTCAACATATGAGTTCAGAGAGAGAGCATTTCTTATCCTATAGATCTCTTTCACCTACACAATATGTTCTTTTGGGAGATGATAGCAAGCATGTCATTGGTGGGGAAGGCTCAGTCTCTCTTATGCTCAATGAAAGGGAAACCATAGAGGTGGAAAATGTCCTACATGTCCATACTTTAACAAAGAACCTGCTGTCTGTAAGGCCAATTGTTGCAAAGGGATACAGAGTGGTATTCCAAGATGAGAGTTATACTATCACAGATAGCTCAGGAGCTGTGGTAGTAAGAGCTATTCTTGATAATTGCTTGTATAGATTACAACATCATGTCTCTAGTGCTCTTACCACATTTTCACCACAGTTGGGATCTACACCTGTCATGTCAGAAACATAGTTGTGGCATAGAAGGTTAGGTCATGTGAGCATTAAGAAGTTGAGACAGATGCAACTCTCAAGCCATCTTGTGGAAGGACTACCATTGAAGGAGATGAACGATATGCGTCTATGCCAAGGTTGCTTGGAAGAGAAGCAACATCGAGGTCAATTTCTTAAGGATGGTGGACGAAGAGCCACAAGTATATTGAAGATTGTACATTCTGATGTGTGCGGGCCAATGCAAACCACATCACTTGGAGGAGCAAGGTACTTTGTGACATTCATTGATGATTTGTCAAGGAGGGTTGTGGTGAATTTCTTAAGGTAGAAAAGTCAAGTGCTAGAGAAATTCAAGGAGTTCAAAGTACTTGCAGAAAAACAAACTGGAAAGTCTCTTAAGATTTTGAGATCTGACAATGGTGGTGAGTGTATCTCAAAGGCTTTCAATCAGTTTTGTTAAGAGAATGGAATAGCTCGACAGTTTACTGTTCCATATACACCTGAGCAGAATGGTATAGATGAGCGGATGAATAGATCACTACAAGAATCTGCAAGGAGTATGGTGAAAAAAATGAATCTTTCAAATCATTTTTGGGCAGAAGTTGTTGGCACTGCAGCATATTTTCACAACAGAATACCTACCAAATCAGTGTTGGGAAAAACACCAGAAGAGGTATGGAGTGGTCAGAAGCCTAGTGTGGCTCATTGTAGGATTTGTGGATGTCGTGCATATGTCCATATCCCTACTCAGAAGCGAAGGAAACTTGACTCCAAATCAGAAAGATGCATCTTCATTGGCTACACAGAAGGTGTGAAGGGATATAAGTTGTTCAATAAGACAACTAAGGCTGTCAAACACAGTAGGGATGTAGTGTTTGATGAAGGCTTTATACCCTCTTTGGTAGTGGGAGAAGATGACATGGGAATGAGCTTAGAGCCATTACACCATTTCCAAGAGGAGTCTTATGAGGAGCCAATACAAGAGATGGCTGAAGCAAATGATGGAGGTGTTCAACTTGATGGAGTTGATCAAGGAGTCGAAGTTGGCGAACCACTTGTTGCTATGGACTCTAGAGATGAAGTTGAAGATGTGCCAATTCTAAGGAGATCTCAGCGGGAAAGGAAAGCTCCTAGTATGCTGATTACATCTATGAGTGCCATTGAAGCTATGGAAGAAGCATCACAAGTGGTTGAGCCTGCTACATATGAGGAAGCGATGCGCTCTCCAGACAAACTACAATGGGAAGAAGCAATCAACTCAAAGTTGGATTCATTGATGCAAAACAAAGCATGGACACTCACTAGGTTGCCTGCAGGACAAAGAGCCATTGGTTGCAAGTGGATATTCAAGTTGAAGTACAAAGCTGATGGATCTATTTACCGGTACAAAGCTCGTCTTGTAGCTAAAGGCTATGCACAAATTCAAGGAGTGGATTACAATGAAACCTTCTCACCAGTGGTGAAGATTTCTTCTATCAGAGTGTTGTTATCTCTTGCAGCTCAACATAATCACGAAGTTCATCAAGTGGATGTTAAGACCGCATTTCTGAATGGAGAACTACAAGAAGAGATCTACATGAGACAACCTGAAGGGTTTGTACAAGGAGGAAGTGATATTGTGTGTAAGCTGCAAAAGAGTTTGTATGGACTCAAACAAAGTCCTCGAGCTTGGTATACTAGGATCGATGCTTACCTCTTAAAGACAAGATTTGAGTGAAGCATTGCTGACACAAACATCTATGTGAAAAAGATGGAGCAATTTGTGGTCATAGCTCTATATGTGGATGACACAATCATTGTCACCAACGATCATCAAAGGTTGTTGCCAGAAACCAAAGCACTGTTGAGTGTTGAGTTTGCCATGATTGACATGGGTGAGATTCGGTTCTGTCTTGGTATTCAAATCAGCAGAGATCGAGTGAACCATACAATATTCATGCATCAACGACAATACATTGAGACAATTCTACAAAGGTTTAAGTTGGAGATGAGTAAGCCAACATCAACTCCTCTCGAAGTTGGTTTGAAACCAACGACGCTACCGCGTGAGCCTGGCGCGTGAGCGTGTGAGCGTACGCTCACACAATGATGACGTGGCGTGAGCCTACGCTCACGCTGCTGACATGGCGCTGATGCTGACGTGGCGTGAGCCTGGTCCAGGTCATGCCACGTCACCACAAAGAAGGTGGGCCTATAACCGTGGAGCCCCGAACTGCTGATTTCACCACATGAAGGTGAAACGGATGAAGGGTTTTGGGCTTCTGGAGTTCAACCTTCTGTTAACAGGAGCTTCATTTCGTAGAACTGAAATGAACCTCGTGTCGACACAAGGGGGATTTGGAGAACTTCAACAAAACCTCGTGTTAACACAAGGTTGTTTTCCTGGAACAAAAATGAACTTCGTGTTGACACGATGTTGTTTTCTGAGAACTAAAATCATCCTTGTGTCAACACAAAGAGGATTTGGAGAACTTCAAGTAAACCTCGTGTTGAGACGAGGTTGATTTGATCATCTGTCTATCTGAAGGTAGTTTCTTGTGTTTGCTAATGAAAAGAGAATGACAAACCAATGCGACAAATGCATTGACCCACGCATAGCAAAGATGTTTGACGTCATACATTGAGAGTCACTGGACTTGAATAGTCATTCCATTACAAGTTGTAGTCAAGGAAAACACCGATTTTTATGGGCTTGTATCCCGCTGTAGAAGTGTGTTGACTTCGTTGAAACTCATAGTGGCTTGATGAATGAAGAAGTCGCGCTTTGGATCACAAACCATCCTTCTCAAGAAGACGAAGTAAAGGTGTTTGCACGGTATGAACTTCCCTCTCTTTCCCAAACTACTTGAAAGCATACCAACAAAATCTGGACATGTACAATTGGGAAAATTGGAAACAGTGATTTCGTACGTCCTGTCCTGCAGCGCAGATGCGGATGAGATCATGGTGAAGACCCGACCATACCCTGGATCAGGCACTTCCATTGTTCCCGCAACACGAGCGTGAAGCATTCTGGCGGACTCAATTTTGCCGTAGTGTTCTGCGGTTGGAGGGAATCGTCGAACAAGCTTCCCGTTCCGTCTGGTTGGCCACAAGTGAGCGTCAGGCGGAGGTACCCGTGAACCGCTTCCACTTGAAGCACCTTCACGTGCAATGGAATGTCTGGCTAGGGAGAAACCCGCCTCTTCCAGCATTGCAATCTCTCGGTGAGTGAGACATGTGCCCATCTTCACAGGCCACACGGTTGGTGGAGTAGGCTTCCTTACCACGGAAGGCCTCACTGTACCATGCACACATCTCCCACAATCGTCAGCGCAGAACCAGAACTTGTGGTTCTTTGCCTCGCCTTGTCCGTAAGGGAGAAACAAACCCGTGAATGTAGGAGCTGCAGTGCGTTCTTTCCCTCTGGAGATTAATGATGTACATTTTTCATGATTGGTGGCCCTGATCGCCGCGCATTTCACACGAGATCCAGCACTTGTGCGTTCTATATGCCAAACCTCGTCCAAGCCCATGGACTCGATTATATGCGGCACCACGTTGTGGTCTTCAACCATTGCAGTGACAATGCTTGATGCAGGGGTCCGGTCTGGGCAGAGTAGCCCTCACCTGTGGATGTTCCGCAATTCCATCTCTGATCCAAGTGAACACGTGGCGTCGAGAAGTTCACCCTGTCCGGCCTATGGGAATCTGCATCTGATCCGGGAGGGGTGTCCAATTTCCGTTTGCAAGACCCGAATCTCTCTTCGCCTTCCAGATGGGGAACTCTTCCCACGAGAGGGGTGCCATCTGCACATATGCTCACTGCCCGCGGCTATTTTGCTGGGATCCCCTGATCTTCCAGCTGCCCGCAACATCAACTCGCTCCTGTCCGGACCTTTGCCACCAAGGCCACCCCTCAAGAATGACCTATATCTGGTTTGCTGCTGCAGAGCACGAATGAGGTCATCGGCCGTCGCCGCATACAAATCTCTCCATTTTTTGCCGGATTGCTGCAACCAGGCATTGTGCACTGTCTCTGCAAGATTGCAAGAAGGCATGTCCACCATCTCCTCAATGGACATATGCTGCAAGGAAAAAAAAACAGAAACCCGATATTAGGATTGGACCCTGAAAGATATATCCGAAGCACCCAAACGAAGGTGAATACAAACCACTCATCGTTGTCATGGCCGCTCCCCACTGTCGGTAACGGAAGTGCCAAAATGCGAACTCTTGCAGTGCCCTCATGCTGTCCTCCGATGCCGCTCCAGATGAGTACCACCAGGCATGAATTGTCTGGAACAATGTATTCGCTTCCCCCATAGTTTTGGCATCCTTGTACTGGTTGCACAGTTGGCGATGCATAGTCTGCATATCTGGCTTGATGTATGTCTTTGTGTGTTTGTCCAGGGATTGTGTCCAATGGAAAAGACATGTACGTTCTCTTCCAGGCATTGGCACTTTTGGGTCTCCCGTCCCGAACACAATGCGGACAGCGTTGAAGTTAGCTTCAGCACTATCGGCCATGAAACCAACGAAATTGGGAGATGGGAGACCATTGGAGGCCATAACTCGAATGAGAGCTTCCCACATGAGCTGTTGTGAATCTGTGTCCTCTGACTGCATGTCACACACTGCAATTGTCATGACCCGCTGGTACACAGGGTCGTAAACATGACATGCCATTGTGGTCCAGTCTTTAACCCTCTTGACATGATCGAACATAAGGAAGCAGTTGCCAAGATCACCACCCTTCTGCATACGTTTAACCAGGCTGACCCCGCTGCCCTCACCTTTTGTGGACATTTTGAACAAGAACACTTTCCTGGCTCCTTGTCCCGGGAAAACGCTGTCTTGGATGTAGTCATACATGCTCCTTTTCTTCAAATCCATAATATTGTCCATATAACCTCGGCTCCCAGAGCCCATTCTTAAAGCGTTCACCTGATTCCTAATGTTTGGAGAAGTCAAAGTTGAGAAATGGTCCATACAGTGTCCAAAGCCGATCCCTCCAATATTCCTCCAACCGAATTTGATGCACACAGAATACGGCTTTCCAGAAAGGACTTGCTCGCCCCCATGGCAATTGCAGATGTGGTTCCAGTTGGATTGGTATCCAACTCTTGCCTTATCAGACGCGAGACTGTGTCAACGCTCTCCCTATAATCCCCTTGGACACAGGGTGGTTGTGAAAACCGAAATGGACACAGGCTCTAGTCAGGGTTTTGAATCGATGCACCACATAATACATTCTGGCGCCACACAAAGCAAGGCAGCAAGGTGGTACCCTACAGAACTTGCACAAAAAAGTGTTACTGTATGGTGGTGTCACCCCAGGCTTGAATGGATTCTCACTGACACCATCCCATTCGCTTTGGTTTTGCACACCTGACAATGCGAAGTGTCTGCATTTCATGTTCTCGCATTTCAGGTGCCCATTACAGACTGTTCGCTTGAATATGAGTTTGTCGTTGTTGTGAATATTGGAGGTTTTTGTGCGGCACCAAGGGTGCCCATCGTGCTTTTTGTCCATTCCTTCCAGGAGACTAGAAATGCCCCCAAGCGACCAGGAGGAGGGAGCTCGAAAACAGTATTACCAAAAAAGATTCCGGCAAGAATGCCACCCTCTGAATATTGAAAGTGCTCCAGTCTATCCCCCTCAACTCACTCTTGAATCCTGCCATCCCTCCCATGGCTTTCAGTTTAGGAATGACACTGGTGATCTCCTCCACATCTGCTTCTACAGGTGGACATGGCTGATCCACGGGCGGTATTGCACATGTGTCATCGGAGGATGAGTCCGAAAGCTCAACTACAGTGTTAACGGTACTCGTCTCCTTCTTGACAACCACGGGTGTTTTCTCCTGGGCCACTGATGCTGCCGTGCCAGGAGTAACGAAAGATCCTGCAGACTGTCTCAGAGGGGCACTGAGCACCCTGTATCTGCCTGGAGGCACTCTCCATTGTGTGGCTGGTACAGTATGCGAAGGTTTCTGGAACACGTACTTGAGCAGTTTTCCATTGGCATCGTACACTTCCCTTTGAAGCCTTTGAGGGAATAGAGTTCCATTTTCCAACCGAAACTGCGTTGCGAGGACGTGTTCATGCACCAACGCAAAACCATCATCTTCCACCTCGTAAGAAAATGGCACAGGGTGGTCCTCACTGAAGAAGTCCACGTCAAGGGAGCCCATGGCCTGGGAGGCCATATGTCGATGTTGCTTCAGAAAGTAGAGTTCACAGTCCGACCGGTGCTTGTGAATGCAAATTGTGTGGAGCGAGATTTTTTGGCGTCCTCACAGAGAATTGCAGGTATCGCTCCGGCTTGCAGATCTCCTAACGCGGGTTTCCACTTCTGTGAAATGTCTCCCCATGCAAACCAAGCGCATGGTCATAATGTCAGCCCTAATCCTAGAATCCAACTGTTTTTTCACAAGTGCCCCACCAGTGCATTCGTTGACAGATTGACTGACAGAGCCGCCGTTTGGTTGTCATGTCAGAGAGGCCAGAAGAGATGCCCATTTCCATTTAATTTTAACGGCACCTACACCGCTGTACAACTGTACACACTTGACATTCCTCTGGAACATGCCAGAATAACGAACTTTTCAGATGGGAGGTGATTAGACCCCAACGGTTTTTGAATGGATGAGGATCCAATGATCTCCGCCGATATTTCATAACGATTAGATGGACACGTGTTCGCCATGCATGTGGAATGAGTCAGTGGCGCACTGAACGTTGCGAGCGAACATCTTGGCGTTGAAGGCCTGCGATGAACCTCCCATAGTCCTCTTTTTTCCCTCTTCTCGTTATTGTCTTTGCAACCCTGGATTCTGCAGAGACGGTGACCCCATTCCGAGGAGAGAAGAGAAGCAAGCGTCGAAGAACACTTTATTTCACATCAAAGAAGCAAAGGGCACGCTCCAGGAGAGGATGAGGAAGGCGAGACGGGAACTTAGAATGGGAGAAGAAACATCCGGCGTAGAGGAAGACGAAGGCAGAACGAACAGGATTCTGCAACCGCAGTGTGGAGAGGAAGGTCTTGAAGTGATCCGGAGGCGACCGATGAGCAACCTCCAATAGAGGGGGGGAGGAGGACGAGGAAGTGAGTTGGGCTAGGAGGAAGCACTGCGAGTAGAGAAACAGGTCTTCAAAGAGCAGGGAGAACAAACGGACGCGGAAAACGATGCCGTCTGCCCTTGTTTCGCACCATCGGGACCTCCTTGGAAGCATGCTACCTCCAGACGAAATGGAAAGATTGAATGCGTCAGGAGCATCATCAAGTGCAAGAAGAAGAAGAAACCGGAGGTGGCTATGAACTCTCTTTCTCTCTCTCTGATTCTTTCTGGTTCTTGCTAAGCATTGAGGTCGACATCAACCTTGCGTCAACGCAAGGTTGAAGTCGACCTCCCAAGTGTATATATTGTGCATGAAACAGTGCAAATGTTGCTCTACAATCAAGCTAGACAGACATGGATGCTTGCGACGCATCATCAAGTTCGAAGAAGAAGAAGAAGAGACAGCAGTCAACTTTTCCTGTAGCTTTTGTGTTTGTTCAACACCGATCCGAGAGCTCGCAATCAACCTTGCGTCAACGCAAGGTTGATGCCTACCTCCATTGTGTATGATAGAACTTCTAGTGAAACGAACAGATGCCGCACATGAATCAACATTGCGTTGACGCAAGGCTGGTTTTGATGAGTTTTTGTTCAATGGAGGCGTCCGATCTCTCATATCCTGAAATGTAAGGTAGGAAAAGTTGATTAGTTGAAGCTCCCAAAAGAACCCTGCGTCAACGCAAAGCACTTTTTTGCTTGAAAAAGTCTTTCCTGTATGCTTTTCAGTCTAAACTACATCCCCATCAATCAACCTTGCGTCAAAGCAATGTTGATACATGGGTGCTAAATCTGTCACTCACAGATAATTCATTCTGTGCAAAGGAAAAGAAAAAAGAAATCCGAGGGGGAAGATTTGGCCGCGTCAGAAGGTGAAGGTGAGGAAGATGCATTGGAGGGAAACTATGAAGACAAGGCCGAGGAGATAATTGGTGGGCAAAAAGTGAACTCGTCGAAGGTGATTCTGTCGATGGAGGTTCCGGGAGGAAACCTGGTCATTCCGCTGTGCAGGATGATCTCCATGCCCGCTGTTCGACCGGCTTTGAGGAACGATATAACGAAGTTGAAGAACGACTTTGTTCACGGCTATGTAAAGGGATCAGCAGTGTTCTACGTATCCACTATGACCACGAAAGGAGAGGAGTGTCTTGTAACAGAGGACATTGAGCAAGGTTGGGATGCATGTTGGCGGGATGTAAACAGGGAGTTCGAGTTCAAGCTGTCCAAAAAGGCCTCCACAAAAGCATTCATGGGAAAGATGTTTTTTGTTGGGATGGGAACCACAGACTGCTTGCCTGGATGGATTACATTTCAAGCTTGCACTCGGACGACATCGAATGGCACTGGAGCGTGGTTTCCATGGTTCTCGATCACAAAGGACGTGTCACGCAGCTCTTGACAGCCATGCACGACATAAAACAAGTAAGTTTCCAACTTTGTGTCTGTTACTTGTTTCGACAATTTGAAATCATCTTATGAGTTGAAGGTTTTTCCAGGTCCAATGAAACATCTCATGTGACGACCATCTGTGCACACTCTATTCCGCATCCAGAAGGTAGGGCTGATGCCACTGGAGTCATTCACGAACGTGCTCAGTCCTCAGCAGATGAAGAGGTGTGCTTGAGAAGAAGACAAGCACATGGTACAGCTTGACAAGGGAGGCTTTTCTTGAGTACATGTACACTGTAAGATTTTTGACACCTTTTGCCTGTTAATACTTCCAATTTTGTGATGAAATTGCAGTCTTTGATTCTTTTTACCTGTTATGTATGCAGCAAGAAATAGCAGAGAGAAACTGGATTGAAGGCGAAAGCAGAGTACTATGATTCCCACACAGAAGAGCAGCGGTCTGCAACTGGGCTTGAGGACATTATGAAGTTCGAGATGAAAAATCAAAGGAAGAACCTCATGAGTGCATTCGACAAACAGATCCGGATAGCAGACCCAGGTCTTGGCACGGAATTTCTGGAACAGGTGAAAGCACACTATGATAAGTATGGCTCCAAGCCAGAAATGACTCAAGAGAAACTACATCGCCTTTCCATTTCAATGGTGGACAATGCAACCAAAATCAGGTGGTTGGAGATATGGAATTCGGATCCTCTTGTGAGAGACACGAACATGTTCCCAACTCCAGAGAGGGACACGAAGACAAGCAATAAGAGTTGTTAACGACCACACATTCGACCAGTGGCTACACAAAGCCACATTCTGGAGCCAGGTAAGGTTTGAACCAAACCATTTTCAGACATTTTTGATGCTCCGTAACCTCTCAAAAATTCTTACGAGCTTTCTTGTTGCAGTTAGAAAAACGTGCAGTGGCTGCACTTGCTGAGTCGATGGCAGACTACAAAATCCAGATGGCTGCCCCCGGATCACACTGGAGCCTATATCAGGAGATGGAAGCTCGCTGTCTGGAAACAACTGCTTCTTCAGGGAGTTTGAGAAAGAGAAAGGAATCTCCAGGTCTTACGAATTCAAAAACCGGTACAACAGCGAGCAAGCAATGAAGCGAGTGTGTACAGGTGTGACCTCCTTGAATCAAAATTGGTGCTTGAAGGGCATGTTTCTGCAATCTTGTGTCGTTCTTTCCATAAGGAATGGTGAATTTGCAGTGCTTGGCGATATCTCTGAGGGCTCTGCATGTGCAGTCGAGCAACATTGCGTTAACGCAAGGTTGATTCCCATTGTCCTGGTTTCACTACCTATACCTGGGTATCCCATAATCCATTTTTTCAATGTGAAAGGGATAAACTGACTGGAAAATCAGCCTTGCGTCAACGCAAGGTTTGATGAAGTGTCAGGCTATGTAGCTTTTCCTGTGGTTTTGGCAGTTCAAATCCAGTTCAATGCTGCCAAGATGAACATAAGTCTGTTTTTAGTCGTTTTGAAATGCTATTTTCAACTTTAACTGTACCAACAAACAGACTTGCGTTGACGCAAGGTTGTTTGGCGGTATGGTTTGCTGCAATCCACCCATTTCAATACAATTGTAGGAAACTTATGATTATCAGATACCATTGACATGTGTTTCAACAGAGGATTTCAACATTGCGCCAACGCAATGTTGAATATCCGCACCAGTACATAGTCTGATGGTAGTTTTCATGCAGTGTTTTCCATTTCCTCTCAACCCTAAACAACCTTGCGTTGAAGCAATGTTGAATCGCGCTTTCATTCGTTGTCTCTATCAATACAACATTATCATTTGGTGTTCCCCATTTCTGCTAGAATGAACATTGCGTCAACGCAAGGTTAATTCGGGATTTCAAAAGTAGAATTCTCAGTTTTGCATTCCTGCATTTCAATATCTTTTTCCGGATGTGTGTTCTATTTCGTTTTCTGATCGAATGACTGTCTGCGTTTTTTGTATGTGATTCAGGTATATGTATCATATCCTCATACCGGGAAAGTACCTAGCGATGACCCAGATTTCATCTATTCATGGGCTGACCCCCCAATGACAAGACAATGTACACGGCTGGTATTGCCAAAGACTGGAGCAGGGCGCACTTCCGAGACTGTGGGTGGTACCTCGACCTGCCAAAACAGGACACCCATTCGATGAAGTTGTTTTGAGAAACCTGAACGACAATGCCGCAACGATTGCCCCATTGGCTGAGAAAGACATCCAGGACAGAATCATTTCGGCTCTGGCTGCAAAAGAGCCCGAGAAAAACTGCTACTCAAAACGAACAGGGGAAGGTTGTCGGGGATCCGAAGGGGAAGGGGAAAAGTGCAACTCTGCAAGGACAGGGACCGTCAGAGGTTCCTGAAAGACAGCCTTCTCCCGCAAGGAGGGATAGGAGAACTTCAAAGTCCAGGGAGCAAGTTTTCGAGGCGAGGGAGAACATCCCTCCAGGGTTGGGCCAGTTCAATCGAAGGTGCTGAATGAAAAGTTTCTTTCAATGATGGAGTCAAGGAAGTCCACATTCAAAGGGGTGCCCTCGAAATCGTGTGGGACATGCTTGTTTTGTTCCTCACTCAGGTGAAAAACTTATGTCTAAACTGTTGTATGAATAATTGTGTTTGGCAGCTTGTTGTGGCTTGTCCAGGGGATTGATCTCCTGTTAGATTTGGATTGGGCTTCTTACACTGTCTCATGTTTTTGGGTGTAGGTCACAAAAAGTCCGGAATGGGTGAATGGAGTTCAACAGGCATACGCGACTGACCTTGTGGTGCTGGACATTCCTGACGGTTTTCCTGTCCCTGATGTGTTTCCTTCCAATTCGACCCCGACTTGGAACAAATCGGATTCTCGTTACTGGCAGTGGGCTTTCTCGTTCAGCAACAGTTCCTTTCGGACTCGGGGGCTCTTCTTCTCATGCAGTCAAAGGACATGTCGTCGAAGAACTCTTTTCAGCTACATGAAAGCTTCGGGTTTCGTGTCATCAAAACTTGGACATGCATCAATACTCTGCCTCTTACGAAGGGCGAGTTCCCGGGCAGGGAAGTGAGTGAGTGGTTCCTTTCAATTGATGTTTCGTGGTTTTCGGTAAATCAAAATGGTGGGTTATGTCTTCTGTCTCATTCTGTCTTCGTGATAATGACAGGACACGAGTGTTCGAAAGCTTGTCCTGGTGTGGCGGAACGGACACTCTTCCTGCTGATGTTGCTGAGTTTCAGTTGAGGGACCTTGCAGCTCACATTGACCCCACTGCGAGCCTGTGGAGGATGATGTTATCTTCAATTACGTCGAACGGGGTCGGACTATGAAAAGGACGAATGGTTGTCCCTTGGAGAGGTGCAGGGAGAAAATCTCCAGCTTTCATGCAGACTTTGGTGGAGACATGCAGCCGTCATGGTGGACGAGTGGTTGACTTGTCTATGGGCACAGTGGGGCCCTTCAATGATGTGTTTGACTATGACATATGGGCAGTGACCTTAGGGAAACCCGGTTTTTATTTCTCGTTTTTCTTGGATTTGCAGAGGAGGATGATTCTTTCATGCTTGAAAAGAGCTCGGAAGGCAACTTCTTCGGCAGGAAGAGTGATAAGGAGCTTTCTCAAGCGGAGCTTATCAGCTTGAGTCGGGCACACATTTCTGCCCCATCCACAGAGGGACTTATGGAGGATCTGGACGTGGACTCCGATTTTGAGTTGTGAGTAAGTTCTTGTGTACTCGTGCAAAATATGTTGCATTTCCTTGTGTCGTTCCCATTCGAGAAATAGTGGCTTTCGTTGTCTATATCTGGATGTTAACATATACCACCATTCCTCTTCTTGCTTTGCAGAGTTCAGCACCAGTCATCGAATCAGCAGACGCCTTTCGGTTTCCAAGGATACTACATGTCCCCGAGCCCCCCTAGATCCAACCGCTTGCCGGTTTACGCGGAAGCTTGCGCACGGGTATTATCCGAACAAACACTGTACTCGCATCTCCATGAAGGTCGAGGAAAAAAAAAAACGTCATGGATGTGCTGCTGTATTCATAGATGATATTGCTGTACACTCTGGAAGTGGTTCCTCTGAAAACCTCCAATATTCTTTAGGTTCAAGTACCGAGGCTCAATAAATTGTATTTTGGTTTTGCTTCCATCTCCAAACTGTTTTTCAAGTTCTTTGCGCGTTCCCGTAAGTACAGTTGGGGATTGCCTAAAATAGGTCTTCGGATTGCGGAGGAATTGAAAATGATTGTGTGTTGGAATGAATGTACTGCTTTGCCAAAAAAAAATGTTTGCTTTTAATATTCAGTTCTCTAGTGGACGATCTCCTCATTCCAAAGTCATGACCTCAATCATAATTCATCCGCAAACCTGCCATTGTTCTCGGCCACAAAGAATATTCATGTGGGGGCCTTGAAGAGGGATAAAAAATTAGGACATAGGCGACAGCTGATCCGCGGTAATAGGGGGGGTAAGCACGGAATTACGGCCTGAACACGTGGAAGCTTGCTGACGTGGTGTGAGCCTAGCCAGGCTCACAGGCTCACAGGCTCACGCGGCCAGGCTCATGCGCAAGCATTCCCCGTTTGAAACTTACGAAGGATATGGCACCTAAGACTCAAGAAGAGCAAGAAGATATGAGGAAAACTCATTATCAAAGCACAGTCGGCAGTTTGATGTATTGCATCCTCTATACATCTGGGATTAAAGAACTGTCACATTGTGAAGAGTGGCATGGCGGTTGTATCGTCATAGTACCTTCACATGACATGGCAATACACCTGTCAAAATTGCTTCCTGCATTGGAGCCCTGCTCATGTAGAACTATGATCGAGTACAAGGGGATTGTCAAGGGTCCAAGACGTCCGCTTGTTAAGAAGATGGATCAGAGGACAGGTTCAGACTTGGAATTGTTTTGGAGGAGCCGAGGAGCCCTTACTGATGACAACTCACTAGACCATGTCAGCAATGAAATAACTGAGGTGGGATTTCTGTTGTTGCGTAGCACAAAATACCAGTCGGGCAATCTGGTTTTAGTGAGACCGGATGTGGCAACTGTGAGCACTCATGGATGTGGAAAGCAAAACTTTTGAGAATTTTTATCCATGAGTTCAATGGCGAAATGGAAGTATTCTTCCAGGCAGCCTACTTTGAGCATCGACTGGCTACCCCTGACTCAGCAATGCCCTTGATTCATGAGCTTAGTGGCATGCAGATCCTAAATGCCCAACCTAGGGAGATAAGTGTGAGGCCCGTGCAACAACTTATGCACAAGTTCATGTCCTTGCTTGTCCCACAGTCGCGTGGGCAATTTGTTGTTGCTTATGAGCTTGAGGATATTGCCCCTAGGACTTACCTGTTAGATGCGGGTCAGCCTGGGTGTTGCCCACCATACCCTGAGGAAGGTGATGTGATGCTTGTGAAGGGAGAAGGTTGGATGAGAGGGGATCTCTTTCTGTATGCTGTTATTCGAAGAGTACACCCACGAGGTCCTTTGGAAGGGACTCATGTGGCTATTGGAGGGGTTTTGGAAGAACAAGATCAGTTGGTTGGCACCGTGGACCTAAGTTTTGTACATCCAGTGGGGCCACGCTCCCGCAGATTTGCTGCGTTGGTAGAGATAGAGTACACTTGTTCATGCCATAAATTAGTAAAATGTTCATCCAATTTTGTGGCAACCAAGTTCTTGAATCACAAATCTGTGGAGTGGCAGATGAGCTAATCTGGTCATCTGGTATGGAAATTACCGTCTGGGGGGCTGTCTCATCATGTGTACTCCCTCTTCATATCAGAACTTTGTGCTGAGGATCATGGATGAAATTAGAGCCCAAGCACATAAGGTCTGTCAAAACCCCCACCCATGAACGTGGAGCCTCTCATTTCACACATTGTATTCACCATCGTTTCTAAGCAAATTAGCTACAGATTTTATGAGAAAAAAACTCTCTGAAGTTGGGTGGCGGCTCGCCCAACTACCTACTGGGAAGCCAATCTACCCGTAGACTGTACTCGAACTTTAGACAGCACTAACTGAGAGATCTGAGGTACTGAACCCATGATGAAGCTCAGAACTCAGAGCTTCTTCCAAGGCGGCTACAGTACATGTCACCAATCCCCAGCAAGAAATTCATGAACTTGTTTATTTTTCCTCTCTTTGGGTTTTGTCTTATTAAGTTCTACTGTTCTTATTCATGAAAATATTAAGAAGATTTTTTTCCTCTGTTTCTGATGCTCTGCAAAACAAGAACTTGATCAACATCCCTATCAGCATTTATGTCATCCATATTTGGCAATTATACCGAGAGAGCAATGCACAAACCCTAAAAGACAGCGATGATAACTCCAACATGAAGGTCATGGTTTACCAATGAAGTTTAAATCCAGGAGTAGCTTAATTCCATCTGCAAATGATTGCCACTAAGTTGTCTGCAGCTTCACTATAAATCTGCAGAATCGGCACTCAGACATTGGCATCCTGAAGTGACTGACATAGACTAACATAGACACTCTAAACATGAGTGAGTTGTGGTCTATCCTCATTCATCACTGTCTTCCAGTTTCATCATTAAATTACAAATATATCAACCTTCCAGCTGCCCACTTTGGACAGATCCCCTTATATCAAATTATGAACGGCGGAGTACTAATCAGTATAGTACTCAAGAGCAGCGATTCATCATTACTTTCACTTGTTAACGGTGGACATTAGCAGCTGTACAGTGCAAGTGGTGGTCCGGCTCTCTTCTGAGAAGTTCTCTTATCATTTCTTTTTCGCTTTGTGTGCTTCTTTGTTTTGCTCATGCTCCGTCTTTGCGCCCTCTTGCAATGTGTTCACACTTATATGCCCTCTCTCTTATCACGCTTACATGTTGTCTCCTCTAAGAGGACGAGTCAGTACGGGGACGCTGATTCCTGGCATGTGTTTGTGAAGGAGTGAACTATGCTAAGTGTAAGTGGCGGGTCGGGCTGTCTTCTGAGAAGTTCTCTTATCATTTCTTTTTTGCTTTGTTTGCTTGTTTGTTTTGCTCATGCTCCGTCTTTATGCCCTCTTACAATGTGTTCACGCTTACATGTTGTCTCCTCTAAGAGAGTTAAGGATGAGTCAGTAGATATGGGGACACTGATTCTTGGCATGTGTTTGTGAAGGAGTGAACAGTGCTTGTCCTGGGGATTGGATCATCCCTTAATCAGAATCAGATTCAGTTTATAAGGGATAAGGGGAGATCTGCTGCAGTGAGCGTGGAGGTGTGTGAAGATGGAATGGCAGACCATAGTCTATCCTCATTTTTGGTGTTGTCCTATCCACCACGACAAAGCTCGTTCTTTCTTTTCATAGTCAAATACTGCTCTGCATGTTTGTAGGAGAAGCTGACAGTAGGAAGGGGTGTGGGCATTACAATGGCAGGAGAAAGAAGTGGAAGCACTGGTCACTGTAGCAGAGGAGAAGGCAGCGGACAAGCAGGGATTTGCTCCCGTTGAGACCTAACTTGCGTCTGGTCAGTTAGAGACTTGGGGCCATGCGACAGAGAGGTTTTTATCGTATTTCAAGCCTTGCATCAAGGTGGCATTGCCTCAGGTTTCAGAAAGGTGAAGGTTGGAAAGTACGAGCCCCACCTGTTTGTTTGCAAAGGCAGGATGTCATGCGAGTCAGCCAGGCAAGTCCTCTTTCATTTCATGCCATTCAACCAATGAGTTGGACTTACCCCTGCAATTAGTAAGCAGATTCGTAGCAAATTTCATAATCCAGTGCTGGGATTAGAACACGTTGCTATGGTGATCTCTGCTTGTAGAGCAACGGAAGATATGAGCAGGGGTATAACTTGTTCAAGCAGTAGGCACCTGCTATTACAAATTTTTCGTCACCTCGGCTGTGCCGGACCCGGGAGTCATGATCTGGTGGTGCAGGATGCAGTGGGCTCGGATTTCGGATTTCGGATACCAATGCAGCTGTATCCTCATTTTTTGTGCATATACTAGTGATTTTTAGAGCAAAGCTAGAAAAAACACATAAAAACAAAAATAAAAAAGGGTGAAAAAGATATCACTATAGTAAATAGGATGAAGAATAAGATGAAACCCCAGGATGAAGAACTAAGATGGATGACAGAAATCGTTTTCTATGTTTATCGTGCTTGTGCAGAGAGAGTCTTCTCTTTCTCTTCTCTCGTCTCATTTCGTGCTCAATGGAGAAGGCCTTGAAAGTGCGGAGGGTTCTCCTTTTGTTGTTGCATAGATTAGCAGCTGAAGTAGATCAAAAACTAGTTGAGCCATATCAGGATTATGATGATGTTTCAATTGGAGTTGAAATAATTCCTTCGTTGATAGAATCTCCTTCCTTAGATTTGTTTTATAGGCTTAGCATAGTAACCAAGAAATTAAGAAGATATTCTAGGAAAGAATATAAAGAGTTGTATGCCTTGAGTTGTGATGTGGTAACAGCTAAAGAATTCTTTAGGAGCAATCGGGTTTGATGAGGTTAGAGCAGTTGTAGTGGTCTGTCCTATCAAAAGCAACCTATCATTTTTCTCTCTTCTTTGATAGATTGATAGAATGGCAAAAGCTTTAAAAAATTTCTTTGGCAATGGTGTATTGCAGCCTCTGGTGGAAGCTTTCATGGACGAAGGTTGGGATGATGTTGCAACTCTGAAAATGATGACATGTGAAGATAAGATATGCCTAAATGAGCATCAGCAGGTAAGTGTTAGATTCTGTTAGATGTTTTCATTTTATTATTGCTTTTGCTTGTAGCCATAATGTTCCAATGTTTTTCTTTTTTCTAAGTCTTTTTCATGCTGAATTCTGAATTTTGAATGCTGAATTATGCATTATGCATTCTGAATTCTGAGTGTTGAACTCTGAATTGATGCATTCCTTTTCTTTGTGTAGGCAAGTTAGGAGTGATTTCTATTTAATCCTTTCATTTTGTTGTCACTTCGCAGCCATCTTGTCCCCCTTTTAAGAGTCTTTTTTGTATTATGAGTAAATCTGATGCATCTTTCTCTCTTTGTGCAGGATGTTTTAGACATTCGGCTGTACTTACATGAGAAATTTCTCATGGAATATGCTGATGTGATAGAGGCATCAGGGAAGAAATTGTCAGAACTTCTCAATTGTAGTGCAAATCAGTTGACCTGTATGTACAATATCAAAAGAGGACATGCAGTTAAGTTCCTGCATAAGGGAAGAGATGTTGGGGTTGAAGGAGTAGGTCCCAAATTCATTTTGTCCATGACAGAGCCACCACCTCAGCAGCCAGCAAAATCCAGTGAGGAAAAACCATTCTCTGCTTTGACCTCTGTGTACGAGATTAACAGAGAGCATGCCTTGAGGACCTGCTTGGAAGGAACAAAGGTAGAGAGTGAATGAGGGACTTGCCATAAGAATACTGAACAGAAGATATCATTTACAATGGCAGCAGCCCTCAAGCCGCCAGCCCTCAAGCCAATGGAGTGTGAAGATAAGCTGAACCCTGTTTCCTTAATGCACCTGCACACATCCTTCAACCATCCTCAACCCACATACGAGAGAATATTCCAGAAGCCACCACTGGATGCTTCGAAAGATGATTTGTTTGGTCGTGCGTACCTCCGCAAGTATTACCCTCTCCAATGGAGGGTTTATAATTTGAACTTGCAATGTTTCCGGAATTGGTTCAGAGATTGGAAAGATGTAAGACTGCAAGGTTTTTTTGACACCAACATGCGCCACAAGGTTGCTACAGTGCTGGAGGTCAAGAAATATTTGAGCGAGCGTGAGCCTGAACTGGCTGGATTTTCATTTGGCTATGGCAGTACCACTGTGCAGCAGAGGAGGTTAGTGGATGACTTGTATGAGAAGTTTAAAGAATTCAAACACAGTGAAAATAGAAAAGTTGGTCGGTTGGCCGTCAGAAGAGAATTCACTGAAATTACTAACAAAGTGGTGGTGAAAGTAGGGTCTACGAAGGAGGACAAGACTTGCTTGGGCACGTCTGGAAATGAAGATTGTAGCACTTCAGACATGGTAAGTTCTTTAGAGGTTTTTTTTTGGTGGTTTTTTTAGAGGTTCTTAATAATCTGTAGTATTATGAGGTGTACTGAAGTATATTGATACCTGTGCAGAATTCCAGCACTCTGAAGTCTAGTGTATGTGAGAAGGGTGTCACTCCTGCTATTGGAATTGAAGATTTCAGCATTGAACCAACAATGCCAACCCTGGTAAGTTTGTAAAAGTCTTTTGATTTTTATATTATAAGTTCTTAATCCGTACTAGTATAAGTTTTTTAATAATAGCCTTTCTCTTGTTTAGATACATCGTAGCTTCTGTCTTGTTTCAGCAGCTTGGTTCTCCTAAGCTAGGCCTGCTCTTCCTATCAAAGGCAGGCTATAGCATTTTTGTTCTCAAGCAACTCTCTAGCAGAGCTTAGTTATTGCAGCATTAGCTGCTTCATATTTTTTTAGAAAGTGGTAATGAAAATAGGGTCTACGAAGGAGGACAAGACTTGCTTGGGCATTTTTGGAAATGAAGATTGTAGCACTTCAGACATGGTAAGTTCCTTAGAGGTTTTTTTTTTGTGGTTTTTTAGAGGTTCTTAATAATCTGTAGTATTATGAGGTGTACTGAAGTATATTGATACCTGTGCAGAATTCCAGCATTCTGAAGTCTAGTGTGTGTGAGAAGGGTGTTAATCCTGCTGTTGGAATTGAAGATCTCAGCATTGATCCAACAATGCCAGACCTGGTAAGTTTATAAAGACTTTTGATTTTTATATTATAAGTTCTTAATCCGTACTAGTATAAGTTTTTTAGTAATAGTCTTTTTCTTGTTTAGATACATCGTAGCTTCTGTGTCGCGCACCTCCCTTCGGTAAGCTCCCCTTCTCGTCATAGTTACTCGCTTTGATGCGCGCGCCTGACTCCCAACCTGGCCGCCGGGCCAACTTGGAGCTTCGGCTGCTCACCGGGACATAACGGTCCCCCCTTCGCTTCCCACTAAACCCTCCACCTATTTGGGACTAGTGGAATTCCCTTTGGTAGATGGCAGTCCGGAACAGCTCCCCACTCTTTGGTCGCTTTCCGGCTCGCTCACTTACTCACTAGTTTTTGGTCACCAACGGGCTTGCACCGTTCTCGGGGTTACTACTCCCTATATATACTTCTGTAGCTGTCCGCGGGGGTTTCATAACCAGCCATGCCATTTTATGGCGAACCACCACGAAAACCCTCGACTCCCGGTGATGAGTCGCGGTGAGTCTTGGCCCACTCACCACGGCCCCTATGGACCGTGCCGAGTCCCAAGACTCCCCACGACTCCCACCACGAGGTCTCCGCGCCCATGGTGAGTCCTATGCCACCCCCACTAAGTCCCGCTAAGCTACCACCACCCCTTGTGGAGCCACCCCCACCGCAACCCGGTGTGCGGGGCTCCACCTAGTGAGCGCCTCCGCCTCCTTCAGTGCCTTGGGCACTCAAGGGTGCTTCAGCCCCCCATACCTATCGCTGCCGATGCCCCCACCACAGGGGCAGCCCCTCATGTGTCCCGACCCCCTGCCCTCAAGGCAAAGGGCCGCGACACACACCCCTACCAACAGGGAGTCGATGTCCTCATCGACTTGTCCATTTTGTAGAAACGAACATCCAAGTTGTGGCGCCCACATCAAGGAGTTTGTTTCCGCACCATGGCGTCCCATGGCAAAGAACCAAACCCCACACTTGACTCTACTCTCCACTAGCTAGTTCGGCCGACTTCCTCCAAGTCCCGGCCAAGGGTGGAGCCTCTCCAGCTCCTCCCAGTGCACTCTTCTTGGCCTACTTCAAGGCCAAGGAACGATCCTCCCCGAGGATCGAATCGCCTTACTACAACAACATTGCTTGCGATCGCTCATGATGCCGCTTTTGGCATCACCTTGAGCAAGGGTTCCCTGGAACCCTCTTTGACTAGGAAGATAACCTTGAACCAACCGTGCGCCCCAATCACTACAATTGGGTCCGCCTTAGAATGCTGGCCTGAGGTACGGGAACACGCCGAAGCCGCACTACGACTTCGTCCCGAGGCTACACGATTATAGTACGTGAACGGAAGCACGTAGCTTCCGCGTTAGCCCGCATTACAAGGCAACCCCCTCGGTAGCGCAGTTATAGTACGCGCACGCGCCAGGTGCGTACTAGCACGTGAACTCCCAAAGAAGTCGCAAGTTTCCTTGCCCCTTGGATGGGGGTCACCCGATTTCGGCACTACGCAAACACACGATTAACCCAATTTACCTCTCCCACTTTTATAAGCTTAGCATGCATTCTACACACTAGCCAACCATACCATGCATCACCATTCCAAACAAAATAGGACGCACAACATTTGGAATCCGTTTCATTTATAGCACGTTTTGTACAATACAAGTTTTTGCAATCGGATTCCTAAGCTAGCTAAGCCGGGCTAAGCATGCATTTCCTCCCCCACGCTCCAAGGTTGATGTCCCCATCAACGCTTCTTCCGCTTTTGAGGTCGCCCTTCGAAAGCTGCAACTGCCTCGGATGCGTTTCCCATTTCTGAGGCACGCACCCAAGATGCCTCCACATGATGATAGCCCTTCCATTTGACGAGATACTCCGTTTCTCGGTTCTTGAACCTCCTTGACTTAAGTTTTGCCTCCACCTCGTACTCAGGTTCATTTTCATGATCCAACAGCATAGGTGGCGGACGCAACACTTGATGCCGATTCGGACGCGCTTCATCTTTGAAGTAAGGCTTCAAAAGGGAGACATGGAATACTGGGTGCACCTTGCTGTTTGCCGGCAGCTCCAATTCATACACATCCTCATTCATAACCTTCCGAATGCGAAAGGGTCCCGCATACGGAGGTACGAACTTCGGACTCACTTCCGGAGGTAGTCGAAAATTCTTGATGTTCAACCAGACCTCCGTGCCTGCCTCAAACTTCACTTCCCTCCGCTTCCGATTCGCCTGCCTTTCATACCGTTTCCTAGTTTTGGCAATGTTGTACTTTGCGAGCTTCAACAAACGCTCGCGTTCTTCCAGTACTGCCGCTACTGCCGGTTCCTCAACGTCCTGGGCGACCCAACTTGTCGGCACCAGAGGTGCTTTTCCATAGACCAATACGAAAGGGGAAACTCCCGTTGCGGAGTGTTCTGTGTTATTATAACAAAACTTTGCCGCGTCTAAGTGTTCCACCCAGTCTGTTTGGTCTGCCGACACGTAATTCCGCAAGATCTGCTTCACTACGGAATTCACCCTTTCTGTTTGGCCGTCGGTCGTAGGTCGGAAGGCGGTGCTCATCTTCAGCCTCGTCCCCATCTTCTTCCAAAGTGCTCTCCAGAATTTACTCGTAAACTTTGGATCGCGGTCCGAGACAATATCCTTCGGGACTCCATGATGCTTTAAGACGTGGGCGAAGTAAAGTCGCCCTGTCTCCTGCGCCGTTGCCGTCTCCTTGGTGGGGATGAAATGGCCCATTTTACTGAACCTATCTACCACCACCATGATTGCATCGAATCCTTTTGACAGCGGCATAGCAGTCATGAAATCCATCGAGACGCTTTCCCAAGTCCCCTCTGGAACCGGCAAAGGTTGTAACAGCCCCGCTTGCTTTTTGTACTCACTCCGGTTTTGTTGGCATGTGGTGCATGTCTTGACATACTCCTCTGCCTCCTCCCTCAGTTTGGGCCAGAAATACTCTTTCTTCAAGAGTGCCGCAGTGCGCTTGGCTCCGCCGTGGCCCGCAAGCGGGCTATCATGGCATTCTCTCAAGAGGCTATCTCTGATCCCTCCCTTCGGCACGTAGAGACGTTTTTGCTTATACCGGAGCAGTCCATTTTGCAAGTGGAACTGCGATTTAACCCCCATCCTCAAGTCCTGCATCACGGACTTCGCCAGCTCATCCTTCCGGCAAGCCTTCCGGATCTTCCTTTGGAGCGCCGTCTCGCCCTTGTACACCAACAAGAGCTGCTGCTTTCTACTTAAAGCATCGGCCACCACGTTGTTTGTACTGGATATCCACGTCAAACACCGCCAAAGTATCTTGCCACCTAAGTTGTTTTGGGGACAACTTGGGCTGCGTGGCAAAATACTTCACCGTGACATTGTCCGTGAACACCTTCACTGGGTTGGAACCAACATAGTGGCGCCAGAGCTCAAGACAGTGCACCACCGCCTTCATCTCTTTCTCGTGCGTCGGCCACCGTCGCTCCACTTCATTCAGTTTTTACTTTCGTAAGCCACTGGACGTCCATCTTGCATCAGCACACCACCAATCGCGAAGTCCGACGCATCTGTATGTATCTCAAACGGACGATCGAACTCCGGGATTTTCAAGACTGGAGCTTCCACCATCCGCTGCTTCAATTCAGCAAAAGCTTGGCCACAAAAGGTGTTCCATGCCCAGACTTTAGATTTACACAGAAGGTCTGACAGCGGCCCCGCAATCTTGGCGAAATTTCTCACATACTTCCGGTAATAGGAGGCGAGTCCTAGGAAGGATCGCACTCCCGGGACCAAAGTCGGAGGCTCCCAGTCCAAGATCGCCCTCACCTTTCTGTCATCCATTTTGATCCCATCCTGTGTAATCACATGCCCCAAGAACTCCACTTTCGTGACCCCGAATTCGCACTTTGAAGCTTTGGCGTACAGCTTCCCTTCCCGCAACTTTTGGAACATCCTTTTGAGGTGCTCCAGGTGCTCCTCCTTTGTTTTCGAGTACACCAAGATGTCGTCGATGTACACGATCACAAAGTCATCCAACCACTCCTGGAAAAGGTTGTTCATCAACGTGCTAAAGGTCGCAGGTGCATTGGTGAGCCCAAAAGGCATCACCAAGAACTCATATGAACCATACCTTGTCCTGCACGCGGTCTTCTCCTCATCTCCTTCCGCCACCCGAATTTGGTGATAGCCGGAGCGCAAGTCGATCCGGCTGAAATACTTCGCTCCTGCCAACCGATCGAAGAGGTCGTCGATCCTTGGCAAAGGGTACCGGTTTTTGATAGTCACCTTATTCAGAGCCCTGTAATCGACACACATCCGCAGCGTCCCATCCTTCTTGTCTGCAAATAGCACCGGGGCTCCGTAAGGTGACTTACTCGGCCGGATGTACCCCTTTGACATTAGATCCTTGAGCTGAGTCTTCAGCTCGACCAACTCTCTGTGGCTCAACCGGTAGTGCGCCTTGGCAGGCGGTTCCGATCCCGGTATCACCTCAATCTTGTGGTCAACTCCTCTTCGCGGTGGCAAGCCGCTTGGTAAATCCTCCGGCATCACATCCTGGTATTTCTCCAAAATCCCCTTGATCCAATCTGGGCTCGGCTCCCCATCGCCTTCTCCTTTTACTTCTCTAATGTAAAGCAAAAACTGGGGCTCGTGTGCCTCCTCCACGGCCCACTCCCTTGCTGACAGAAGGTTTATTCGCCCTCCCACGGATTTGGGCGTTTCCGACACTCGTAAAACCTCGCCACCATTCCCACATGGCAGCGTGACTACTCTCTTGCGGCCATCTATGACCGCTTCGGATTTGCTCAAAAAGGTCATCCCCAAAATGAGATCCACTCCATCGATCTCGCAGATGGTGAAGTTCTCACGTCCCTCCCAACTCCCCAGTTGAAGAGGAACATCAAACGCCAACCTTGTCGCCAACTGTGGTTCTCCTTTGGCAGAACGCACCTCAATAGAGGCCCCCACGTCACTTGTCGGGAGTCCCAACTTTCGCGCCGTCGCCGACGTCATGAAGGAGTGCGACGCTCCTGTGTCCACCAACAACGACACGTTAGTTCCGGATATTATCCCATCCACGAACAATAACTGACTCCCTTTACGCAGGGCGCCAGTTTCCTGATACAACTCACAAGAATAGTTGCCTACCTTGCAAGTCCTGGCAACCACCGCTTCCACCAAGCGACTGATGGTATCTTCCGACAGCTCCGTGGTTGCCCGAGTCATGTTCAATTGACGAGGTTTTGTGCACTTCTTGGCCATGTGCCCGGGCTCCCGCAATTGAAACACACTCCATCAAAGGTTGCCTTCTGTCCGCCATAAGCCGCTCCACCCGCTTTTCCTTTCGAAGCACCGGGTGCCGCCTTGACGTGTGAAGGCCCTCCCTTCGATTTCCACGTGCCATTGTCGCCGCGTGGCCTATCCCACTTCTTTTCTGGTCGAAAGGAGTCACCTTCCCGCCGGGTCTTCTTGTGGTTCAGCTCCGTACGGCCTTGTCTCTCACCCCTAGGGACATCCGAGAAACATTCAGCCCTCTCAATTGCCTCGTTCAAAGTCTTGGGTGGCTTCTCCTCCAACTTCCGCCTGGCCCATGGGGCCAGTCCCGCCACAAAGTTGAAGACCATTTCTGGTTCTGCCATGTCCGCGACTTCGAGCAACAGCACATTGAAAGCCTGGACATACCCCCGAATGTCATCTGTTTGCTTCAAATTCCTCATCTTGTCCCGGGCAAGCCAGGACGTGTTGAAAGGCACAAACTGTCTCTTCATCAATTCCTTGAACCCACTCCAGTTCAAGGTTTTCGGGCTTGGGCCTCGGTCGTGAAGGCGTTTCTGCCACCATTGTTGAGCATAGCCCCTCAAATAGGTGGGAGCCATTTCCACCCGATCCTCGTCACTCAACTTGGCCGCCCGGAAGTACTACTCTAGCTCCAGGAGCCAGGTGTTGAGTGCCTTCCGATTTCGGACGCCCTCGAAGGTGTCGGGTTCCTTAGGCTTCACCTTAAACTTTGCCTTAGTGGAAGTGGCATTAGCCGCCTTCAACACGTCTTTCAACGTCCCGCCAAACTACGCCAACAACCCTTCCCAAAAGGCTGCCGGCATGGGAGGCATCTCTTGGTTTGTCGGAGCTCTCAAGGATTCCTCGGGCTCCGACTCCTCGGATTCCTCCCGCTCTTGAGCGGCCTCGTTTTCGGAAACATTCATCGCTTCCTCAAACGGCCGCCTCGGTGACACGTCGCCCCCATCGGGCTCACCAGGATCATCATCTTTTGGGCCGTTCCGCTTTTGCTTCGGCTTGCCCGACCCCATTATGAGGCCAATCCCAAGGACGATCGCGTACTGAACTCTAAGCTCTGATACCAAGTGTCGCGCACCTCCCTTCGGTAAGCTCCCCTTCTCGTCATAGTTACTCGCTTTGATGCGCGCGCCTGACTCCCAACCTGGCCGCCGGGCCAACTTGGAGCTTCGGCTGCTCACCGGGACATAACGGTCCCCCCTTCGCTTCCCACTAAACCCTCCACCTATTTGGGACTAGTGGAATTCCCTTTGATAGATGGCAGTCCGGAACAGCTCCCCACTCTTTGGTCGCTTTCCGGCTCGCTCGCTTACTCACTAGTTTTTGGTCACCAACGGGCTTGCACCGTTCTCGGGGTTACTACTCCCTATATATACTTCTGTAGCTGTCTGCGGGGGTTTCATAACCAGCCATGCCATTTTATGGCGAACCACCACGAAAACCCTCGACTCCCGGTGATGAGTCGCGGTGAGTCTTGGCCCACTCACCACGGCCCCTATGGACCGTGCCGAGTCCCAAGACTCCCCACGACTCCCACCGCGAGGTCTCCGCGCCCATGGTGAGTCCTATGCCACCCCCACTAAGTCCCGCTAAGCTACCACCACCCCTTGTGGAGCCACCCCCACCGCAACCCGGTGTGCGGGGCTCCACCTAGTGAGCGCCTCCGCCTCCTTCAGTGCCTTGGGCACTCAAGGGTGCTTCAGCCCCCCATACCTATCGCTGCCGATGCCCCCACCACAGGGGCAGCCCCTCATGTGTCCCGACCCCCTGCCCTCAAGGCAAAGGGCCGCGACATTCTGTCTTGTTTCAGCAGCTTGGTTCTCTTGAACTAGGCCTGCTTTTTGTTCTCAAGCAACTCTCTAGTAGTGCTTAGTTATTGCAGCATTAACTGCTGCTTCATACCTTTTTAGAAAGTGGTGGTGAAAGTAGGGTCTACGAAGGAGGACAAGACTTGCTCAGGCACTTCTGGAAATGAAGATTGTAGCACTTCAGACATGGTAAGTTCTTTAGAGGTTTTTTTTTTGTGGTTTTTTTATAGGTTCTTAATAATCTGTAGTATTATGAGATGTATTGAGGTATATTGATACCTGTGCAGAATTCCAGCACTCTGAAGTCTAGTGTATGTGAGAAGGGTGTTAATCCTGCTGTTGGAATTGAAGATTTCAGCATTGACCCAACAATGTCAGCCCTGGTAAGTTTGTAAAAGACTTTTGATTTTTATATTATAAGTTCTTAATCCGTACTAGTATAAGTTTTTTAATAATAGTCTTTCTCTTGTTTAGATACATCGTAGTTTTTGTCTTGTTTCAGCAGCTTGGTTCTCCTGAGCTAGGCCTGCTCTTCCTCTCAAAGGCAGGCTGTAGCATTTTTGTTCTCAAACAACTCTGTAGCAGTACTTAGTTATTGCAGCACTTGCTGCTGCTTCATACCTTTTTAGAAAGTGGTGGTGAAAGTAGGGTCTATGAAGGAGGACAAGACTTGCTTAGGCACTTCCGGAAATGAAGATTGTAGCACTTCAGACATGATAAGTTCTTTAGAGGTTTTTTTTTTGTGGTTTTTTAGAGGTTCTTAATAACTGTAGTATTATGAGATGTACTGAAGTATATTGATACATGTGCAGAATTCCAGCACTCTGAAGTCTAGTGTGTGTGAGAAGGGTGTTACTCCTGCTGCTGGAATTGAAGATTTCAGCATTGAACCAACAATGCCAGCCTTGGTAAGTTTGTAAAAGTCTTTTGATTTTTTATATTATAAGTTCTTAATCCGTACTAGTATAAGTTTTTTAATAATAGTCTTTCTCTTGTTTAGATACATCGTAGCTTCTGTCTTGTTTCAGCAGCTTGGTTCTCCTGAGCCAAGCTTGCTCTTCCTCTCAAAGGCAGGTTGTAGCATTTTTGTTCTCAAGCAACTCGCTAGCAGTACTTAGTTATTGCAGCATTAGATGCTGCTTCATACTTTTTTAGACCTCTAGACATGGCTTACTGATCTCTCAGGGTTCTAGCATGGTTAGTTTCAAGCTTTGCCTGGATGGCTGTTCAGGGTTATACCCAATCTATCCATAGATGTAAGCCTTATGGCCTCCTGTCCTGGTTATTTTTTCCAGGACATCTTTTAATATGAATTCGTATATGAGGTACTAAAAATGATTTGATAGAGGTACAAAATTCCAGCATTCCGAAGTCCAACACACGAAAAAGTTCCAGGGTTCCCAAGAGAAAGCGGTTTGATGGTTTTCATGAAATTCATGGAGAAAGGATTGTGAAAGAAACGGTACTCAGTCACAATCAGCAAGTAAACTGGTGTTGTTGCACTTTGTATCTTCTGTTTCAATGTTTCAGTATCTTGTTTTAATGTTGGATCTTAGAATCCTGAACTCGGTGATTGGGGGGTGGTTGTGACAGGTTTTCAAGGAGCTTTCCTTTCAGGCGAAAAAAGTGATAGCCATGCATGTCATGGATTTAAAGAATCTTCATGATGTTCTGCCGGGCATTATAACCTTTGCCTTGGCACATGGATTGAGAATTCTAAAGAAGAAAGGAGTAAAATGCTCATTGTTCCACCAAATGACCAAGTATCTCGATGAGGTGGTGAAGTGGGCCTTGAAGGACCAAGTAGTTTTGGTGAACCTTCCACCCCCCATAGACGGACGTATTGACCAGTTGGATGTAGACAACGTCCGGGACCGGGGCTGCGGATAGGTATGGCTTGTACCTGTGTGAATCTTGTCTATTAGGCTTGAACATTTCTATAGGAGCATTTGTTGGATATAGGGATTTTACCGAAAGCAGGTCAGGAAACTGGCATGCCCCAAATTCACATCTGTGAAGAATATTCATGGTAGCTAGCTGAACTGTGTGCCAGAGTTACCACATACAGAAGGAGGAGAAGCTGTACACATTAATCCTGTGAATCTTTTTGGACCATGGAATGATAAAAAGGACCATTCAAAAATATCACAGGGAATGAAGCACATAGTGTCATGGGGAAAATTGCACGGGAAAACCATTATCTTGCAAGGAAAATTGCATGGGAAATGTACATCGGTAAAAGATATACTCTTGCATTACAAAAGTCACATGGAAAAATACATACTCTTGCAGGGAATCCAAACTACCCACACTCTCAGTGCCACAACATCCCAAACTTTATTTATACCGCTGCCTACTCCGGCTGAAAGTCATAATGAAAAATCAGCCTCAGAGTGACCCCTGCTTGCAGGCTATCTACCTTCAGGAACCCCAAAATGACAAGAAAACTCCACCTCAGGAACCCTAAAATGAGAAGAAAAATCCACCTCAGGTCCCTGCCTAATTATTTACCTTCTATAGTTAATAAGCTTGCTTTGTCCAGTACAGTTCTTCCTGACTATATTCAAACCCACAAGCCTTCAGGCTGTCTACCTCATGACTTGCCAGTACAACATTAGATGAAAAACCTGCCTCTGGAATGCCCGCGTGTGAGGGCTATTTACCCTCAATTAGCTTAAATTCCACCATTCTTCCTGACTCATTGAAAGAATGACAAACATATGTATTTGAGCATGCAGGTCTCGGTGCAGATAACCATCTCAGATTTTGGCAGCTGTGGTCCCCATGGCTTCGTCCATGACGTACAATTCTAAGTTCTTTTGTGCCGCATCTCCTGTTGGAATATGTAATTTGATCCTGGTGCAGTTGGGCCCTTCATTTTTTCAGTGTCCAAGTTGAGAATCAGAGCTTACAATGCCTGCACAAGCAGTCCACAGATTTTGCCAGAGCACAACTATGTGAGTACGTATGTCTAGAGAAAGTGGCCACATCCACTGGAATGAAATCTATAGCTTTCTGAAATCTGTAGGTTTCTGGTGAGGAGCTGCTTCATGCAATTACAAATTCAGCTCTGGAGAACTAAACAGAAATGATTGGATTAACATCATTGTTAGACCCCATTCCTTAGTGCTACAAAAATATTCACTCCCAATCTCATCTCATAGCATCTTGTAGATCATAATCAGTTTAGGAAGACGTTGATGACGACACACAATTCATTTGCGAAGCGTCTCCACCTCTAAGATAGTTGAGCATGGCCTTGTTTTTATTGGCAATATCCCAGCAGCGAATCATATTTTGCAAGGTATGCAGAACCGGCCACAGATGATTCTGCTAGAGCACAACTATGTAATCAGTACATGTGTCTAGAGCTTTATAAAAAAAAAATTCTACAGAATGACCACATCGACTGGAATGCAATCTTCTAATTCGTTGTAAGTCGTCACCAGCTTATTGCAAGTATCATCTCCTCCTCAATGTGAAAATTTAGAGTAGATTTCCAGAAATCAAGCATTTCCTCCTCGTCATATAGGAAACTCTGGAATTTGTAAAGAGATAACAGAGTATCAACGGCTGTGAGGGAAGATGACTACTTACATACCTGCCTGACTCTCCCTCTCGCAGGAATATTTTAGGGTTCTGATTTAGGGTTTCATTTTCCAGCTCATTTCTTTAAGTTGGTTGAGAGATTCAGGTATAGAACTTAGTGGATATGTACTCATGAAAACAAGAATTAGGTTTAACTTGTTGGCTCTGTCGCTCCTGTTTGTTATTTGTTCCGCCCACTCGAAGTCCATTTGCCTACAACACCATTTCGCTGTTTTCAATTGCTTACGAATCATCTCCAACTCTGTAAGATAGCTCCCTTTCTTATGGGCAACTTCAACCTCCATACACTGCAAAAAATAACATGCAAAGATTTTTGTGATCAGTGCAAACAAAAGAAATGTGGAATAGAAAGCAAGGGGAAACATGAATTTCCTCTTAGCGGAGATAAAAAATAGAGGGTAAATTTGCAGCAAGTGTGCTTGAGAGGGCCAGACCATGTTACACATCCACCAGACCATACTACCTTTAAGATCACTGCCTTCCAGGACCCTGCATCTCTGCATCAGCATATAAAATCTTGACTGGATTCCAATTAACACACTCTCAAATTTAATTCTTGAATCATATATTTTTAAGTTGCATGTGAGCTGCCACTGGCAGGATTTACATCATATTTAAGGGCAGGATTAGTCTTTCAGAATGATACCCACTAAGACTGCTCATTATCAAGCCCATTATGGCTTCTCAACGATTTAAGCCTCTATTTGTCAATCCAGGTAACTTCCCCAAACGAGCTAGACCCACACTATCTAGAGGACATTAACATGTATATGTACTTTGACAACTGAAAATGTTCCTCAAACTGATCTCTCCTTGATTGTGTTCTGGCACAATAGAGTCACTGAGCACAAGGAGGTTATGACCATTTCCCTTAATACGTAGGAGGCACTTATTTCGAATTTCCCTGCTAGAGAATAAACTTGTGGCAGGAATTTGGTAATACCACATGAGCAAACTTGAAAATTGTTCTACATTTCCACTTGAAAACTGGAAATGAGGAAATTTGATTGATATTTCCACGTGAAAACCTGACGGAGGAAACTTGTTCTTCGCTGGAAATGCTAGAAACCCTGAACTAATTACATGCACAATTCTCATGGCTGCATCTTTGGATACAATGTAGGATTTCAGTGTTCTAAGATGAAAAGAAACCAGTGTGTACTCTCCCAGACGAGGAGCATAAACAGTTTTTGGTATTGTGAAGTAACCACTACTGCATAATAGGCAGCTGCCACACCATCATCTGTCCGAAGTAGAGAGGAGTTCTCAGGAGAAGGTTCCCCTGTTAAAAGCAGAGAGATATCCCCACCGGAAGGCTCCCCCTCAGCTTTTCGCTTCCTAAGATCAACTGAAAAATCACCGTTACCATTACCATCTTCATTTATGTTGCAGGCCAAAGAGCCTTGGAAGCTCTCATGATTCATCTTGTTGTTGTCCACTAACACTTCTGACCCTTGGCTGGTTGCAACCTTATTTTCCCTCAATACTCGTCTTGCAGGGCCTGCACCAACAGAATAGGCAAAGTAATGGTACTCTCCTTTGTTAACACATTAATTGGGTCTCTTTTCCACCTCTTCAAGAACTCGCTCCCTCTCTCGCCCTCTCTCGCCCTTGCTCCCCCTCCCTCCTCCCTCCCTCACACAAACAACAGCTTATGGGTACATTCTCTCGTTCACATGGAGATGAAGCACCCATCGACAGCATCCCAACATTCTCAACCCATGGCAGACGAAGAGTTATAAACAATGGTCCTGTACATGCACTAATGAGAAGGGGGATGCCTATCCTTCTAGCTTACCAAAAAATTTGGGTTTAACACGCTTGTAAAGCTTGGGGCACGTAACAACCACAGCGGGAGCTCCAATACCAGAACTAGATTCCTTCACCACGACACTGGGGAGAGAAGGATGTTGATTCCGAACTGTCTCTTCCACATTTCTTTCATCCAGTACAGGCCAAGCGCCACTGCTACTCCCACTGCTGCTGTCACCAGTGATGTGGGAGCTTTCATTAGTATCATTCACTGTTTTTCCACACATGCCTGTATGTAAAGTCACAGTCATCATGTTTTCCCACTGAGGTTTGCAGGACTAACCTCACTCACTTCATCCAAGTCACAGTAAATGCCAACGATGTGGACAAAATGAGAGAAC
The DNA here is from genome assembly GCA_030704615.1 of Takakia lepidozioides. NCBI lineage: Eukaryota > Viridiplantae > Streptophyta > Takakiopsida > Takakiales > Takakiaceae > Takakia > Takakia lepidozioides. The sequence continues at coordinate 36,350,412 of CM060731.1, read as the reverse complement.
TTACAGCAGCCACAATCTCGGCATCCACCTCTTCTTTCCCCAGATCCTCTGCTGCTACTGTTTGACACACCCAGTTCTGGCCCCTCTCAAAAAGTTGTGGTTGTTATGATCAAAGAAATTCACAAACTGAATGTGCACACAACGTCCAGCCACAACTCCCCGTAGTCTTTGAGCTGTTCTTTTCAAAGGATGACATCCTGTAACAGGGAACTAAGAGTTCATGTAAGGGCTTGTATAGACATCAAGGTTGTACACAAGGGATTCATGCAATGCTCCTCTAGCTCCCACTCTCACACAGATATGCGACTGTGATATGGGATGTGCTGAGGCAGAGCACATTGTGACACAAAGGGAGAGCTAGAACCTTTGAAGCTACTCACCTTGAAATAGATGTGGAATGTTGTTGACACATGCATGCCATTGCTTGTTGGAAAGAGCCCACCCAAAGGACTGCACATCCAAGCACACTACATTCAAAGCTGTCTTTTTGTGCCTATCATGCAATCCCAACCACAAGAGAAAATATAAATCCTCTACATCACCACAGAAAGGTATGAAGACACCAAATATGAAGACACACAGGGCAACATGAAATATGGAAAACACATTGCCCTTCCGTTCAAGATGGAAGCTACCATTCCCACGAACTGTCAATGATTGGTTGCCCGTCCAAATGATCTTTGGATAGAATCTCATGAAACGAGTACAAACATCGGAATGATTGGTTTGTTTGTGTACCTCAAAGTCCACCCTCAAGAAAAGTTCGGCATTGTGTAAGCAAACGTGTGCGACGTTCGTTATCTTGCAACTCATATGCAATATACAAAGTTGTGGGTGCAATCCACCAAAGAACAAACGCGATTGTTTGGAGTGTGCCGAGCGATGTGCAGATTGTGGGACTTTGAGGAAGGACATGGTTGCCTTTGATTACCTCCCAATTGCGGAGCAACTGGACCTTATCATGCACTCGAAAACATATTGCAGAGAGATCTTGACCCTCTGGAGGAATCGTGATCGTTGGATGGGCAGGGATGCGACAGACGCCCCTGCTCGGTTGGAAGAGTTCTGGGATGGTGAAAAAATGAGGGTTTATCAAAAATTTTGGAACCCAGAGCAGGAGTGGGAGTTACCGACACAGTGCCCTAATCCAGCTTGTAGAATGGTGTACAATGCATTTCCAAGCAGGTCTGAATACTTGAGGCGTGGTTGGGACGATGTAAGAGCGGTGTATGACTTTGAATGTTGGCGGTGTCAAGGCAGCATTGTAGCACCAAAGAAAATGTGCAAGGGTGACCCAAGGTACATCGCTTTGGGAGCCCATTGGGATGGCTTTTTGACAACAAGACGCAATTCAAGAAATTGTTGGGTACTAGAAGTAAATATCTTGAACGCAGGCAAGGGAAGTTCCATTAGTTTGTTGCCCGTGTTGTTCATTCCCTTCAACACATGTCAAGAGGCTATTTTGGACAGGGTGAAGGATTCAAGGGCCTCCTTTTTACAACCTTTCATGGAGGAATTGGAGCAGATGTTTGTAGATGGATTTCAAACCCATTTCCGATATCCTCCACGCTTGATTAGCAGACATCTGTCAACGGAGGAAGGGCCCGTAGTTATAAGGGCCATGTTGATGTTGTTCATGGGAGACCATCCTGCCCAATGCAAGATTGGAATGTTGAAGGCATCTGGTAAAGGGGGCTGCAGGAGGTGCATAATGCATTCTACTTTGGTGGGTGGTCAGTACGTGTATGATCATAACCGTCTGCAAGTTCATGATGTCCCTCGACGACGATCTGTTCAGGAATTGTTTGAGGGTGTTTGAAAGTGGAAACGTGCATCCACAAATGTTGTTCGAGAACAGCTTGGACGTGAGAGTGGTGTTTCAGGAGAGTCACCTCTTTGGCGGTTGTACCACCTCTATGCGTTTGACATCTCTCAAGATCTAGTTTACGATATGATGCATATTGCAGGTTTGAACCTCTTCAAACACTTCATCTCCAAGCTATTCTCTGAAGTGGTTGGCCTCCAAGATGCCTCTGCGCTATTAGTAGAGATCACACGTATATGCAAATGCGTCACCAGCACACGACCGTACGAACTCAAGCAAGGCAGGTGGCCGACTAATCCTGTAGAGAGGCATTCTGCATACATGGCTGAAGAAAATCAGCATTTCGTTCAATGGATGTTGCCGCACGTCCTTAATTTGCTGCACGGACGAATATCTCAGAGCAGGTGGACAATTGGGTTCATTCTTGTGGATATTTCTCATTATTTTTTTAATTGGACAAGGAGAAAGGGATGGATGGTAGAGGACCTTGATGCTGTACGTGTCCTCCTCCAAGCATGGCGAGTGCACTCGGAGGAGCTGGATGGACCCAATGGTGCTCCTTTAGAACATGTTGCAGGTGCTGCACATATTCTAGAAGATGTTCTTAGGTTTGGGCCCAATGATGTGTACTGGTGCTTTGCTTTTGAGCGCGAAGTCTCGCGCTATGGAAGAATAAAGACGAACCAAAAGTTCATGGAGACCACCTTCATTCAGTACTATTCACGGAGGCTTTTCAGCAGTGTGATGGATCGGGTTGGCGAGGAGAAGGATGGCTCCCAGATGGACCAGCGAGCCATTTTACTAATACACAAACATCTTGTTTGTCCCACAGGTAATTGCACATGTTAATTGTTTTTGTACCCAAATTGAGGGTGTCTAGAGCTTGTTGACTGCCCAACTTCACTTGGTTTCCGCATCTTGTCCGAAATTTTTCTCACATAGTTTTTCCTTTGATGAACAGGAGTTGATTGGGAGATTGAAGGCCGGTTTCGGCGTCCTCCGTGGCACAACAGGTGTGCCATGAGGGTACCTTCCATCGAAAGGGCAAAGGAAGTCACAAAACTACTAAGGAACACGACTCATAGCGCTTGTGCTACAATGGTGCATCTCAAGGGGATTCTAATAGGGAAAAATGCTGTTGCGGGTGAAATTGCGTCCCCTGAAATTGATGAGTATTTGCGCATGCATATCACGGAGCAACAAGGAGATTCTTGGAGGGAAGAGGAATGGACATCCGCAATCCGCAAATTCAACTCCATCATGCTCCGGGGTGTCTTGTACAAAGTGGGCAGTGATGTAGTTGTTAAGCCAGATGATGTTCATGGAACACCCTTCAAAGCGAAAATCAGAACGATTCTCAGTCATGACTTTAGGAGTGAGGTTTCAGTCTACTTTGCTGCTGACTATTACTTGCATTTGCAGGCTGTGCAAGGACCCAACCGTGCACTTGTCGACCTTGTTGATGAAGTGACTGGGATGAACGTCATTCTTAAAGCCAGGATGTTTCCATTTGACTCCTCTTGCATTCGACCAATAGATTGCATCCTGCACAAGTTCATGGCAATAAATCAGGCACCTCAGGGACGAGCTTACAACAACTTGTCCCACGATGAGGGTGCTTGGATCCCATCCAAGTCTCTGTTCCAATCTGCAGGCATTTGTTTAAGCAACTTCCCCAAAGTCTGCTCCCCAAGTGGAGTCTCACGCCTGATGTTGAGCCCCCCAAACAACTCTTTGAGCATAAAGCCCTGTAGTTCGATGGACATGCCACTGCTGTCCCATACCCCTTGCACTGCTATGAGCCGGGTCAACAAGGCAGAAGCCAATGTCATCGGGGTACCAACATTGTCCTCCAAATGCTCAATTTGAGCCTCCTCCACAACTTGAACATTGTCTACCAATTCTTCATCATCACCTAATGTTGTCCCTTGAGAAGACAACTCTTGTGCCTCTACATCTTGTGAGCTGGGGCGATCGATTCGTTCATCTAAGTCAAAAATGTCATCCCTCCATGCATGAGCAGCAGCTGTGTTGTGGCTAACTAGTCTTTCTCCCTGTGCAGTTTGTCTGCACTGCATACATCGGCACCAAATTCGTCTGTCCCGGCCTTGCCTCGGCATTCTTAAATACCGTTGATCAATCTCTATCCCTCCAACGTCTGCAATCGACACTGTTCCACGCACTGTCTCCTTCCCGCCCCACTGAGTTTGCTCACTCTGAAATGTTGCACAAGTAGGGATTCACCTCCAATCGCCCTCCTTCCTTCCGAATGCTTAAACCTTGGGCTGAGTACAAGTACTTGAGCCCTCACTGACTAAATAATCAAAATAGGGCTGATGGACTATCTCAAGTATCTGTCATTGAAGTGAACCAGCAACATTGCACCTGGAAAATCATTGACCCAAAACTGATTCCTGGCTCTCTCTTACCGCCTGGCTGGTTGCATCCTCTTGCACCATCTTCACAAGCTCTCGCTGCAAACGCATCAACTCGTCCTCAGCCCTCCGGAGTTTCCTCCACGTCCATGCTCCATAAATTCCCAATCCTCCTGCACTTTACACCTCTTCCTCAGAGTATGAACCCATCGCATACATGAAACCCCCCTCCTCGAAGGATTTGTGACTAAAAAACAGGTTAATAGATGATCAAACGTCAGAAGAGGATGTAGGTCTTGGTATGTTTCTCACTAAAGAGCGTCAAACAGAGAGAGACAGAGAGAGCGAGAGACTCACCATACACTACGATGTAGGAGGCCCACACATAGGCTAAGAAAGAGAAAATTCGATAGCTAGGCGCTAGTAGAAGACTTGAAATCTACAGAAGCTCTAAATCTATCTTGCAGAATAGGAGAAATCTATACGGGACCATATCTTGTGTAGCCTGTAATTTGTGTTGCTTCCACAGCATGCGTCTTCCGGTGGATCATCCGGTGCTACACTCCGCATTTAATTTTCATTCTGCATGTTTAGAACATCCGAGGAAGCTTCGCACAATGGGTTCCGAAGATTGTTGTGAAGGAATCTGTAGATCGACATCATTGTTCTACTGTGTAGTATTTCTAGTGGAGAAACTGGGAGTTGCAGCCACCGATTGGTGGAATCTTTCGAGGAAGCACTAGAAGGCTCAACATTTTGCAGGATGAGGCCTGGAGATGTATGATGAACACAGAGAGCATTCTATAATATACATAGAGTACTTCATTCAAAACAAAGCTTGAGATTTGCCAAGGGAAAATACTCAGACGAGTCAATCAAGTTCTTTGAAAAGTACAATTGTATAGATCAATTTGATTAGGTGGTGCCCTCATAAGAATCCTCCTCTTGCACATAGAGGCTGGCTGCTCCTCTTTCCTCGACATTGGTGGCTACCAGTGCTGCACCTTGCTCCTTGACCACTGTCTGTAGTATGTGCATTAGCTCTGCTGCTGACCTAGGACCCTCCACCTGTGACAATTTCCTCAAATCAATACATATCAATCGTTGTGAATCCAGGATAACCAAACCCTCACAAAAACATCCAACGCCATAAGAGCAATCCATGACATCACAGGAAAGAATGTTTCCATCGCATTGTCATCTGGAAAGTTTACGAGTTCTTTACAGGATGAGAGTAGTGACACAACCAGGCATCTCCAGTTTAGCTCATATGCACTGTACATGTTATCCTCCAAATTACTGCAGTGATGGTAAAGACTGAAATTCCTAGAGGCTGTTGATCCATCTGAAGCTCTAGTACATTGTAAGAACACTCATTACACCAGCATAGTCAAGGCTGTAAGAAATTATCAAGGGAAGAGGCCCAATAGCATTCTCAAGCACCAACTTACAGGATAGAGACACAGCTGGAAACTTGTTATATGGAGGGGGCAACGCCACCCCATCTGAGATGTCTTCTCAAGCAACAGAGAGAAAATGAAAATGTATTGTAAAAAAGATGAGGGTGCAGAGGTGCCGACAGGTCACTACACAAAAGATCAAAGATGTGCATAAGGTGAACCAATACCAAGAACATCCAATAAAGTATAAATTGCCAAGCAAACGTCCATGTTCAACCCCCCTAACTTCAAACCCCTTCCTAGACAGGAGATAGGCACCATCCTGCCACTTGATGTGGCTCAGCTAATTTGTGAAATTGACAATATTGTCCTTCTAAAACGTAGCTCCAGAAAGCTGGGCTTGATAGATGCTCACAACAACCTCATTTAAATACAGATCACAACATCTACAACTCTTTGTTTGGAGTATGACTTCCGAAAGGTTAAGCCACATGGTATTCATTCAACCTGAGGTGTGATCAATGGGATCCACCGTGCCAATGACTGGTATGCACAATCCGCATTGTCAAAGCAATGCTCATCCAAAGCAATGAGTAGTCTCTGCCATCTTAGCAAGCAAAGCAACTGAATTTCACAGTCTGAAGATAGAATGATAGTGATAATACCGTGTCAAAAATAAATGGCATCTCCTAACCAGTCTTCCATGCAGCAATCAGTGCCTGTGCCAAAACAGTTTGCTATTGTCAGGAAATTGACCTGGTTCCCTCTGGAATCTGTAAAAGCCAATTCTTGGCTTCTACTCATCAGGCATGGATAGCAAAGGAGAAGGCTGACTAGCAATGTACCATGGTAGTAAAAGACATTGAGGCACATTGGCGAAACAAATGTCACATACATCAGCATAGGCATGTGGGGTGTGCCCGCGGTCTCCATGATAACGGGAGTCTATAGCCACAGCTACATGACCTTGGGAAGCATAACTCTGTGGACAAGTGCAAGCATGCCATGGACTCTGACAATGTCAGCAAGCATTCCCCATTGGACAATAGACAGGCGGCAGAAAAACATTATCTGTACACATATCAGTGTAGATGATACGAAGTATGCAAAAACTACACATAACTTATGGCACTTCGGCAGTGTAAATATACAATGTTTGGAGGGGCATAGCCATGCTAGTATGTCAGGTATGAAGGTGGTGGCCTTCATTTGAATGGGACACTAGAGTTGTTGCTATGTCTTTTGGCTGCTGAGAGCAGAATCAGGTAGAAGATGCATCCACCTGAAGAGTGCATTCATCTTGGCTTTGTCCTTCCCTCTTGATGACAGTTGCAATGGTAGGCTAGTCCAAGGAGAGTAGCATGAGTGTGACACAGGTGATGAAAGGAAGAACAGGAAGTCTGCCTCTTCATGGTAGCTGAACCCTTGGCTGGTTAATTAAAAAATACATGTTCCACTGTGTGGAGGGCACATCGCCAGACTTCCCACTGAAACAATCCTTAAAGCTGCACTAAGTATAGAAATACTTCAGACATGGGGGTAAACTGGCATGGGCACATAAATTCCATACCCCATAGCTCTGGCCACAGCTTATAATGAGAGGACTCACCATGGGTGCCGAATGTACTAACACAGGGGGTAGATGACGATCCAGGACTTCTAGCCACTGGGAGCTCCCGCCTTCCTCCCCGGCTTCATTGATTGTGGTCTGACAGCTTTCCAACACTGAGAGACTCCACTCTACATGCGGCTCTAAGGGGTCACTCAGCATCTGTAGGGGTTATGCTGACCCACTGCCAGGAGCGCGGGCTGAATTGGCAGGATGCTGATATCTATGGTATGCCCCTTTTACCCCACATCGTACCTTCTTTTCGGGGTCACAATGTTTCAAAAAGCTGTACGAAGTTGGTTTCCTATCCTAATCCAGGACTTCCATGCCCGTGCCTTCCGGTCAGCCATCGCAGCAGAGTGACCCCCCCACCCATGTATGGGAGCCGACCGGTGGACACCTGCACGGGAGCCAGGTGGGATCCTTCCAAAATGGATGAAGTACCCAACCCCTTGAGAATGGATGAACTAAAAACTTTGTAATGGATGATGTTAAAAAAATGGATAGAGATGGCGGGAGGTAGTCGCACCAGGAACAATGGCGGACAGGAAGAAGAAGAGCATGATGACCAGCGCTATGGGATTTCGGTTGTGTTCAGGAGCTGGATTACAGGAGCTTTTGTTTTTTACTTATCGTGTCGTGAAAGATGGAGTACGAGCTGGATTACATGAGCTTTTGTTTTTGACTTATCGGATGCTAGAGGATGAGTTGTTGGAGGTGCTTGGAGGACTCCAATGAGATTCAAGGTTCCGCACTGCAAACCAAGTTCTAATAACCCTCTGGAGGTATTTTATCTCCTCTAGCTCATTTAGGATTGGAGTTTGAGATCATGTGTCCATTGTAAGCGTTACCAGGGCAAGGAATGAGAATGATGAATCTGTATTGTGATGAATCTTGAAACCCTGGAATTTAGCACTGTCCATGTTGGTTTAAAAGGTATAATTGTGATACGTTAGTGAAATGAGCCTAAAAGATCCACTGGTGTGAAACTCAACTGAAATTGCCTGCTGATTCAAAGGCTGGCACCGACGACATCCAAAATAGCATCATCCTGATCCTGCTGATGTATCCCTCTATCTAACCTAACGTGGCTAAGGTGAACAATGATGAGCAGCTTACAAGGTTTACAACTCAAGTCAATTCCCTGTGTGGTTACTTAAATCCCCCTAGAGTAGCAAATCTTCTCCTGTGAGCTACATCTCCCGCTCTCCGTTGCCAGGGAATATGCTCTTAAATCGCCTTCCTGGAACATTAAACTGGCAATTATGTAAGAATGCAAAGATAATCCCAGCCATATTGTGAATGAAAGGAAATGCATGGAAAAAGTGTAGGGGCGATTGCCTTGATATTATGCCAATTCGTGATCGGCATGTAATCAGCCTGTAATATATCTTACAGTTGACTCCTCTCTCTACCCGCTCTCTTCGCTAGTACTTACATAGTGATGATGTTTGACATCATTGTGTGTTTTAACAGGCTCATGGTCTGACTAAATGGATATATGCTCATGAATAACAAGGGAATTATAACAACTGCCTGGCAATGCATGGTCAAATCCCCCCCAAGTTTGAAAACGAAGACTCTCAGTCTTCCTGATTCCTGCTTCACATTTCAAGCCCTGAAATGTGGGAGACACCTCTTTTAGCCAAGACTAATGGAATTTTGTTTGCAGATGAAGCAACCCCTTGTACCAACATCTCTTCTATCCAATGAAGAGGATGTTGAAGTGCTTACCAATTACGAAAAGCTACGCATGGAGAACATCAAGAGAAACAATGCGAAGTTGCGCGAACTGAATCTACCGCCCTTGCAACAAGCCTTGAAGAAACCTGCAAAGACTTCAAACAAGGTGCCTTAATTGGACCTATTCCCTGCTCATTCAGGTTCTCAAATAAATAGGGTAAATGATCCCGTTTAGTGTCTGTTTTGAGCACTAGTGAGAACACTAAGTATCTTCAAGAGTCACATTTTCCTCTGCTGCTTTTGGAAAACGATTCTAGTGACACCTGAAGAGATCATCTTTTAACCAAACAAGCTGCCAGAGGTAAGGTACGTACTATGCAGGAATGCCAAACAGTTTGCATTTCGAGGGGTTATGAGTAGTTGTCTTGACTCGTAGCCATCTTCTTCTTCAAGTTCAAGAAGTGGCTGAGCAGGAAGATGGGCAGCTTTTGGCATCATGGCATACATGTCAAGGTTGTCTTTTTACCATTCCAACTCGGTGAATGGGTTTAATTGCCTCAAACTCGTTTTGACCTAGCTGTTGCTACTTTTCTTCATTCTCTCTCTCAACTACTGCACTGTCCATGTCATGTGTGTTTTTTTAGGAATGCTTGCTTTCAATCCTTGTGCAGCATTTTTGAAAGATATTAAGGTATTATCTCAGTAGGCCGTCCGTCATCACCAATGGTCGAAGCCGCTTGTGATGGAGAGCACATTTCCTCCCCCTCCCCCTACTTGATTAACCGCTTCTGACATGCTTGAGAACAATGCACTTCAAGGGCATCTGCCAGCTTAGCTGATTTACCATGAGGGTCAATTCCTAGCATCCCATCCACTTTTCTAGGAAGCTGTGCGCAAGCTTCAGGCTTTCCTTGCGGCATATATCGAGCAATTGGACCTTGTGACATGTCATGCTTTGACCCGCATTTGCCCGACAATGGGTTACCCAATATAATAGCCTCTTTGTATTCACTGCATTGTTGTAGGGAAGGAATTGGTGTCGGCCCTGGCACCGACCCTGCAGGGCACCCCGAACTGGGTGCCAGCAGCTCCTCAAACTTGCCAGATAGTTGAGCGGACGACTTCGTAGGCCACTGTAATGTTTGGAGGGGAGAGCCTTCAGTAACTGCTGATTCTTCACCTTTGGAATATGCAACATTACTGCTAGAGGGAACTGCACAGGGCTGGGCGGAAGCCTGGGACAAGATAGCCTTAGGTCCACCTGGGGATGTGTGCCTGTGTAAATTGCTAGAAAAGGGTTGGCGAGGAATCTGTTTCTCCATAGACAGACTCATTGCACCCAAGTACTCTAGAAAGATCTGGAATCACAGACTCTCAGCAGACTCAACCTTCAGAAAGCCACATCTCCTGCACCAGACACCACAAACAGATTTCAAGCATTGGCCCATCTAACACAAACAATAACACTGTGCCGACTAGTTAATCTGTCCTACCAAACTGAACTTCTCAGTGAACTGGGAAAATTTGATGTGGTTGCAGTCCTATAGTGCTGATGCCTTCAGCTTGAATGTGTGCAATGTTGATAAAAGACAACTGCGTACTCATTTGACTTCACTTTAGACAGTTTTCAAAGATGTCTACAAATAGCCGGCAATGCTTGCTTCCAGTTTCTAATTATGTTCTTTTTGAATCGCAATCAACCCTAAAATATTGGAAGTATTTGGCACCTCAAATACTTAGAAAATGCGGAAATAGACAGTGTCATCCTTTCTCTTCACGAGCATCAGACTGCATGGCGCAGTAGTCGTGACAGCTCAAAAACCTAGAGACATAGGCTGAACTAAACATAGTATTAACTCTTCTGAATTTATCTATCGTGCAGCCTGTGGTTATTACCAACACAGAACAGCCACATAAAAGGGTTGAACTGCAGCGGTTGCAGATCCTCCAGCAGCTGCAAGCCTTAGCTCAGGAAGGTGATGCAAGTGCTGCTCAAATCTTAGATGCCACTGGGCTAAAAGCTTGGAATTGTGACCAGAAGAGCAGATCATCATGTGAGGCATCTGAAGGAAGCATTATGAGTACTATGCCACAATCAAAAGGACGTTTGCTAGAGGTGCCCACATACAATGATATCTTCAACCCCCCTGCTAGCAGATTTCGGGTGACAGGAAAAAAGTATGGTAAGGAGTGCTTGCGTAGGACCTGGCACACACAATATCTCTCTTTCATGCATAATAGAAAGATTCTGAAAGCATGGTTGGTTGAGGCTGGGTTTCTGACTCATCCTCCTAACCTTCGGGAGGATGTTGAAGCACGCATCGAGGTCAAGAAGTTGATTGAGTAGAAGTGCTCAAACATGGCAGCTCTCAATTTTGTATCTATAACATATAGATGGCAACCCAGTGATATCTACGAGGCCACCAAAGAAATCTTACATTACTGGAAGAAGAAAAACACAGTACAGTCTGCAAGCTCGATTGCTCCTTGCAGCCCATGTCCTCCCCGGTTGGATCCTGTTTCTCACACTGATTTTCAGGTTTTAATCTGAACATTGAATTGAAGCAATATGTATGTCTACTACCATTAGTACGTTTGTCAAATTATGCATGCTTAGAGAGTTCGTTCGTTCGTTTCATTTGTCTTTAGAAATCGTCTTTGGCCACTGCATCTGAATTGGTCAAATTGTAAATTGAGAATGTAAACTCAACAGAACCGTGGCTGGAATTGCAGGTTGAGATGGCATTGGATGACGTAGTGGATGGAGCTGCCCTCAGCCTTCCTGAAGCATCTGCTGAGCTCGAGAAAAAGTTGCCAGCTGTGCTGAAGAAGAAGAAGAAGAGGACGATGGCATTGGATGATGTAGGTGAGGGAGCTGTCCTCAGCCTTCCTGAAGCATCCGCTGAGATCAAGAAAAAGGTGGCAGCTGCAAAGAAGAAACAAAAGAAGGTAAAATTCTCAATATCCAATAGGTTTCTCTATCCGAATCGTCCAGCAAGGCCATCGGGTGCTGGCCTACTCTCGAAACTATTATCAAATGCAGTCTTCCTTGGATCTGAATAGTGAGGTGAATATGCAGCGATGTGGTTAAGCGTTTTCCCGAGAAAATGTAGAAAGCCAGAGTGGACTTCAGCTGAGGATGATCTTGTGATCTTGTCTGGAATAGGGTACGATCAATGACGGAGAAGGAGCTGGACCTGCCAGTTCGGCGCCTCCGCCAATGAGATCTTCTACAGATACTGAGCTGCTCAAGAAAGTGGCGATGTTGGAGAGCCTTCTCAAACATCAAAGGTACTAAAGCACCCTCTTGCTTTTCTATTGTTTGGAATTTTTTATTACCTGTGATCACAGCTAATTCATTTATGTGTTCCCTGGCAGTGAGAATAAAGAGAATGTGATGCCTTTTAAAGACATGGAGCGTGTAGTAATGCAAGCATTCGGAACCCATGACATCGACACGATGTATGGGAAGTTGACAAATTTCATGCGGGGTGAGAATAAGAAACACGATAGAGAGGTTTTCAAGGGCATCAAGGCGTTGAGCACTCGCGAGAAAGTCGTGAAGGTTGCTGAGCACTTGTTGAGCGCTTGAAACAGGTCCCTGAAAGCCACTGAAAATGGTCACCGATGGGAAGAGTAAGAAACCCTTTGGTCGAAGGATCAAACATGGATTAGGCTTGAAGAGGATCTTGAAGAGCCTCAAATGGATGAGACAATGTACCCTCTATTCTTTCCCTTGAAGCTGGACCAACCTTGCCAAATAGGTGGAAGTTGTAGCTGACGAAATTTTGAAGTCCTTTCAGATCTCCATTACAGATCCTCAAGGGAAGCCCTCCTACAGAGGGTGATGGATTTAGACCATGATGAATAAGGCCACAGAGGGATGTTGCTTTAAAATGAACTAGCTGAAGCACAGCACAAATGTAAGCTTCGTCATTTTGACAAACAAGTAAACTGATGGTCTTGTAAGAACTTTCCTAAGTAACTTTCATTTTAAAGGTAAGTTCCACAACACAACTGAGGCCTCCCTAGTGATAGAGGGTGCAATTCTCCTCTTCCTCAAAATATCCCCCACGTTTATGCTAAATCTCACTTGGGCATGGAATTTTGGGCCACAGGTCTATCACAGCTCGCACAATCCAGTGAGTATATCAATAGATCGTTCTGTGAAAGCCAAACTAGAAGGATGCATTGTGTGGATTGATGGGAGCAGTAGGAAGTGCTGGATTTCAGAATATGCCTCTCTGGAAAAGACATTTAGATGCTAGCTTTGAGACAAGAGGGTACTCAACCCTAAACTTCCATAGCAAGCAGTCAAGTGCATGTATATACATTCTTCTCGAAATTATGGTCTGTTGATACAAACCTGATGGCAGTGTGAAGGAGTTTCTGGTGGAGTTGAAGAGCACAGGCCTTGATTCATTGCCTGGCACAGCAGCTGAAGTATGATGCTGCTCCATCTCTGTTTATCCTGTCCGGCTCTGTTTGTCTAACTTGCACTCTATGGAGTTTATGTGCCAGGATTTAACCCAACATTCTCTCTTGAACCAAATGTTGACAATTGGTGTTTCTTGGGGCAGATTATGGAGACAGCACATAGGACTACAAACCACGTCCACCATTATGTTTGGTCACCTGGATCGCCCTCACCATTGATATACAGTGTTTCACATTGTGGCATTGTTGTCAAGTTCGAGACGTGTCATGTCTTTATCTTGATGCATTCCTTGGAAGGTCCTGTAAGAATTTTAAAAAGGTATGTCCCCAAGAGACAAGACAAGTATCTTTCAGACATTGATATTTTTTGGAAGTTATTTAACCTCAAGATTGGAATGGGCTACCAACCCTTGAAATTCTAGGGCGCGACATCTGCTCTCCTTGAGGAATTTGGCAAGACGATCTGGAGGATTCACAGAATTTGTGCCACTGCCATTTGTTCATATGGAGGTGATGATCCCTTCCAATGTTACTGCTCATGGATGTGCAACGGACAGCCACACTTTTCAGTACTACCTTGGTAGCCAACTACATCTTGTTGAAATTCCCTGACCCTCTGCTCATGAACGTCGTTTTCTTTACAGGAGGGAAAGTGCTTTACACAGGTGGTTGACAGTGTGATGTGTAGTAAAAGCAGCAAAGAGCTTGATCAAGCGGTTCATGTGAACGGGGAGAATGTATCGTCCTTGGGTTTTTCTTTTGGGTTCTGAATTTTTTGCAACACGTCTTGTAACATGTTTGTGTAATCACTAACTTCTTGAGAAGAGTATTTCAGGCCCCTCTCTATCTGAAAGGGAGAGCACGCCGTGGACCAACCAGGAGAGAGTCTGTGCTTATGCACTCTGTGGCTCGTCTTGTACTTCATCCTTTCATCACCAATATTCAGGTTTTCTCAATACCCCATCCAGGTCAACTGGGACCTATCCTTCATCCATAGACAACTTGTGGGGTCACAACAAACACCTCTCGCTCTTTTTTCCTTCTCTCGTCCCGTTTTCTTCCAATTCTTTTGCGACATAAACACCCCTTGTGAAGGTAGGATCTGCCCAAGAAGTGGAGACAGTGAATTCGTTCATTCTTCTCTTTCCTAATCCCCCAGTCTCTTCTCAGAGATTTTGCAGGGCTACCAGAGGCCTTGAGGATCCGAAGTGCTTTTGCAGCTAACCTGCATGTAGTCTCAAAGTTCGGGTTCATAGATAGGTGCTTTGGTAATGTCTTGCAGTTTTACTGTGCCTTAGCCCTCTGGCAGCCGGCCCCCTTGTGGATGCAATAAAACTGTTCTTTTCTCCCTTGTATCAACTGTAGCACTACGGTGGTAAATCTTTCTAGTAGGGAAAGGCATCTCTCTGAATAAGGCAGAGACTCTGAAAACCAGTTCACCTTCTCAATGGTCAGAGCTCTCCCATATTGTTTACTGGTTGACTATCGTACTTCTGTGCTGTATTCAGGCATCATGGGTGAAGATGGGACCCGGTGGGGCACAAGCACTGCTAGCAGCAGGCTGAGAGTATCATGCGGGCTGTAGGGGCATCCCACGGTATGTAAAGCATCTTCTAGTGAATTCATCTCCTTCCAGACTTGCCAATGCTTGGCTAGGTGAGCATAGGTGCAGGGAATCATCATGCCATTGGCTTAGCAAGTTCTACTTGAGGGCTATCAAGTCTTTAGAGGAAGGAATGGTCAAAGTGCCTTGGCTGCAGTGCAAGTGGCTGATGAAGTCCCTGTAGCAGCGGGCGGGAAGATCTGTGTTGTTTGACTTTCAGAAAGAAGCAGCAGTGTTAGAGGTGATGATTCATCATTGTTCGGAAGCTACCATTTCAATTTAGGGTGATAGCTTGTGGCACTAATGTGCTCTTTTGTTACCACACTGTTCTCTGACGATTAATGGTGAATGTGTCTGGTGACCAGCTGCAAAGTCTAGTTCTCACTATTTGTTTCCTGAATTTCAAGTCATTTGAGTCTAGGACCTTAGTGGTCTTTCTCATGTTGCAGATTGGGAGCCCTACAACTTCTCTTGGGAGTCTCTGTACCTTCAGGCGAGCTCTTCAACTTGCACAAATTGACCATAAAGTTGCAGATGCTGTGCTGATTCGTAATCGTGTTGCCTGCAGGATGGTTTGGTTTGAAGCTGCAACAGTGGTTCCAATGGCTGCCCCGGTTGATATTGCTACTGGCTCTGTGTTTAAGTCAGCTCTGGCTGGGGGCATGGCTAGTGCTCTTTCTACTTGCCTCTTGCATCCTCTTGATACTGTGAAGGCAAGTGCTCCTTAATGAAATGAATACAGCAATGGGTTCTTTTGATGGGTTTTCTAGGTTTGGACAATAAAAGAGTGCATAACCATTGGGCCGGGGGCTGCTATTTCATGAGCCATGAGCCATGAGCGGCATGAGCCATGAGCAGAGTCGTAAGTGTGGAAAAAAACATGAGCAGCACTATTTTCCGGAAATGAGTGTCCGCGGGAATAGGGTTTAGGGTGCCACGGTCATAGGGGGAGAAGGACCTCCCGATGAAGGAGGTTCGGCAATGTTATTTAGAATTATATATTGAAAGGCAATGTTTCGCGAATGGTAGGGTGGTACTGCTCTGTACAATGGGGGCCCGTTTCAGCCTACCAGCCATTTGCAAAATTCACCCACACTCCCAATCCCAAACGAAATGAGCAATGACGCATTCTCGGAACAATGGACACAGAATAGAATAAAAAGAGGGCACAATGAGGTTTTTATTGATCCACATGAATTGCATTTGAAGCACGTCTACTGTGCTGATTGTGCCCTCAAATCTTGAGCCCTGTGCCTACTGAATACAAGTCACGTTGTCAATGGGACTTCGACTGCTCTCAGAACTAGCTCATGAGTCCTGGGGCTCCTCCATGTAAAGTCGATTGCAGCCGTTGTACCGCCCCTAGTGATGTTCACCACAATGTCCTGCCCTTCAATCATACCACCATCGAATATGGAAATCTTCACGTTTTCGTCGTCCACACCAATGCGAATGTCCCCATACAATGGAGAAGAGGAGCGCACTCCTCGAGGAGAATAGGTCTCTCCGATGGAGTCCACCCACGTCCAGTGGCAGCAGTTCCACCGCAACAGCATAGCAGTGCGCCTTCTTCTGCATGGGTGACCGTCGTAGCTGGGAAAATCGGAATCGAGGATGCGCAGGAGCCACGGACTCCTCAAACCAAGATCGTCACCCCGCTCGAAGGCGTAGTGGCCTACGATATACTCAAAAGCCACCAATGTTTCCACAATCGAACCAGTATCTTCTGTGTAATCTGTGTACCAGATAACAATGTCTCCCGATGTGGCCGAATACATTGCATAATCGATGCCTCCAAAGGGGCAGTCGTCCCGGTTCCGGAAGCACGGCATCCTTGCAAAGGAGGACCTGAGGACGACTTGGATGCCGATGACCTTGCGGACAGCTACGAAGCCCTTAGATTTTGGAAAAGATACGAAGCGGAAGAGCAGTCCGGCCTCCAAAATGGAGCATCTGGGTCACACGTACCCACCGACGGAGGTGGAACGTGTTCATCACGCCAGCGGTGGATGAACCCATACATCTTTCTCATCAACAAGTTATAGTTTGAGATCTGCCACCGAAGTCCATCCCCCCGGATGGAAATTCGGCGCCGCATTTACATCGAAGAGGGGATGGACTTCGTCGTGTCCAGTGGCTATCGGCCCACCTGGCAGTGACTGTGCCCTGGAATGTACCTCACTTCTGTATGACTGTGTTTCATTGTGTTGAATAACTCTCGGATTTGGCCCACTGTTTACAATTTGATGTCTCATTTCTACAATTTGTCTGTCTGGTTGAATAAAGCAGAGTAACCGGTATGTGAGTCATGTGTCAAGAATATACCAGAGTAACGCCATGTCGGACATTGAAATGCGGTGCCGCATTTCCATGTCCGCATCGAAATGCGGCACAGCATTTCCATGTCGGACATCGAAATGCGGCACCGCATTTCCATGTCGGACATCGAAATTCGGCACCGCATTTCCATGTCGGACATCGAAATTCGGCACCGCATTTCCATGTGGGACAAGAAAATGCGGTGCATCATTTCCGTCCAGGTACACGAAATACCAACACGGGTCTATAAATTGATCAGAAAACGAGGTTGGCATGGCAAATGTGGCGACGCATTTCCAGCTTGGCAATGGAAACTTCTTTTTGGACAAGGGAATGCGGTGCCGCATTTCCGTCCAACACTTCGAAAAGTGCACCTATTTCCGACTTGCGCGATGGAATGCGTTACCGCATTTCCGAGAGAGGGTCTGCAAATTGACAAATTGCGATGTCCGTTCTGGAAATGCGGCGCCGCATTTCCATGTCCGTCATCGACTTTTTTTTTACAATGGAATGCGGTGCCAGTTTTTGCTGATGGGTCTGCAGTTCGAACAACCACCATCCCCAATATGGAAATGCGGCACCGCATTTCCAATCCCGCCATGTCGGCCTCCTTGTTCGACCTCCTTGTTCGACCTCTGTAAGCGTGGTGGCATCCATGCAATGAGCGGGAGAGGCCAAAACTGGCGTGTGGACAAAGGAAATTTTGGAAATGCGGCACCGCATTCCCAATTAAGATTACTTTTTACTATGCCAACATTGAAATGGAAAAATTAGTCCCTCCCCTGTTTTGGAAATGCGGTGCCGCATTTCCAAAAGAGGTTCTTAGAGTTGCCAAAATTTTGGAAATGCCCTGACCCATTTCTGATTTTGGGAGCGTCCTGGTTTGGGCGATTGTGTGGCTGGAATGCACACTGGAGAGGGGTCACGAATGTCGGGCAGAATTTTCTTTATATACTCTGGAAGAGAATTTACATTTACAGAGACTTCATTAAAATTCTATTAATCTTGAAAATCATCGGAATCCTCATCCTGTTCTAGACTGTCCTGCTCCTCCTCCACCCCCTCAGTGCCTCTCTCATCTCCGGCGGACTGCTCGTTGGCCAGGCTTTCGAAAATCCCATCTTCCCCTTGCGGAACTGTCCATCTCACCTCCGTTGGGTCGTCTTCCTCCCTGTCTGCGTCGCTCTCATCCGCTGAATCACATATGTACTTTCGTACCCGTCTACCTGTCTGAGCTGCTGCCAACTCTTTCCTTATCCTTCTGTCCTCCCTAGCCCTCTCCAAAATCTGCTCTACTTTACTGGGATTCTCACTTCTTCTAATCGCTGTATTTGCGAGTTTAGCTGCATAACTAGGAAGGGAGTAGTCCCTCACCGGGCTCGTCATGAAGTCGGCCCTCGCAAAGAACGGGACATTCTTCCTGGCAGGAAGTGTAGGCCCTACATGTTTCGACCCGGACCCTGCAATCCTGCACATGACAATCATCAACGAGACTAATGAGAACCACAGTCGTGAAATTCCTTTGACATAAATGACCCAGAAGGCTTTGCAAACTTACAATGTTTGCACTCACTCGTATTCCGGGTTCTCCTCTGCATCAATGTCCACTGTGTCTTCCTCGGACTCCGACGAATCCGAGGAGACTTCCGCTCTGTCGGGAGCCTTCACATTCCGTTGCAGCCCCTCCAGATGGGATCCCCACACGGATGAATCCTCCTCGTAGGCAAAGAGGTGCCGGTCGGAAAACCGCCCAGCCCACATTGAGGCACCTGTTACAATGCCATCCACACATTACCACATGGCGCTTCAGATGTTGCGAACTACATCCTAACGAGAATTTGCAGAACAGCAGAGATCAAGATTCTGCATACCTGTCCCACAGATGAGGTCCAGCACTGTGCCCTCCACGTCTGTGCATGTCTCCATAATTGTCTGAATGAACGCAGGGCTCCGAGTCCGTGAGTACCGCAGGGGTTCCGTTGAAGTGAGGCTATGAGGGAGAAGTTCCTTGGGAACGTTGTTGAACAGAACGTCGTAATCGAGTGGGTCGCAGTTCGGGTCAACCTTTCCTCCCTCCTTCCGGAAAGCAAAGGTGGAGTTTTCCTTCACAAAGCAGTATGCATCGAACTGCTTCGTCTGCATACACAGGGGAAAACGATTAGAAACCGAATGCGGCACCGCATTTGAAAGCACCCAAGCAAATGAATGGACGAGTGCCAGTGTCGTAATCACCTTCTTCCCTTCCGACCGAAGGCCCAGTGTGTTGATGCACGTCCACTTCTTTTTCAGAATCGGGACGGCGCTCTTGCGGGTCCACTTCGCAATTCCTGTCTGAGTGTTTTTTCCTCTGCTCGCCAGGACAACCACACAGCCTCTGTCGTCCAACACCATGCGGGCAAGCCCGAATCCTTTCTTCCAAAAGTCCTCCGAGTACCTGTTCCAAGATGGCAAAGCTTGCAGTCCTTCCACAGGCTCTCCGTCCGGAATATCCAAGATGATCATATCGCAAGACCACTCGGTGGCATTTCCGCCCCTCCACAATCCTTGTCTGCACACACCCTCTCAAAGAACGAGACATATTCTGAAATCCTGGGGTGTCGGAAGGCTCTTCGGCAGTCGCCTTCTTCAGTGCTCTGCCCTTCAGACCCTCCATGGTCTTCATGTATGCCAACTTGGCTGCCCGTCCATCCAAAGCCGCCAAGAAACTCTCATTTACACACTGGACTACAGTTTCGGGAGCCACTTTCGGCCTCTTCATTTCCACCGGCTCGAAAGGGTGCCCCCCTGGGGGTTGAAGAGTGCCTTCTTTGCCGAGCCAGTTCTCGTGCCTCTGGTGACAACGGTGGGCACAGGGGAGGCAGCCTGCGTTTGGGGGGGTGGGCTGGTTGCAAAGTCTCCATCGGAGTCCTCTTCCTCACCCTCTTCCTGAACAGGCTGTTTCTGCTTCTTCGTTTTGGCGGGTGTCACAACAGCTGCTCCTTGCTGGCGAGTCCTCTTCTTCGACCCCTTCTGTTGGGCCTGCACAGCTGCATCCACCGTCTTTTGTGCCATCTCAGCTGCCTTTCTGGATTCTTCCAGAGCAGCAGATTCCTTTGCCGACTTTGGCCCAGCAGGGACACGTCTTTCCTTTCTCTTCTCTTCTGCCAAGGCGTGCAGATCTTTCTCAGACTCGTCAACAATACCGCCAGACATGTCCAGGTACCACGGGCATCCAACGAGATGCGCGGGATGCCATTGTTTCTGCATCTCGGGTGTGTAGACACAGCTTGGGCCCGCCACGGTCCAAGCCATGAAGAACGGGGGCTCTTGAGCCAGGGCCCCTGTCTGAAGGAGCACGTATTTCATATACCTGCAAGGCAGTCAGCATGCGTGAGCAAAACTTGAGACCAACCTACTGGCAGAGTGCCACCGAAAACATAAAATGCGAATGCGGTGCCGCATTTCCGAGACAAACCTCGTAACCAGGCTTCGCATACAAGGGCAGCTGTGCTTCACCTGTAAACAATTCGCATTGCAGCTTTCCCCGCTCCCTCCTGATGTGTAAACTCCACGCTCCTTCTTGCTGTCTGTAGCTCTCTGGCGAAAAGGTTGTCCTTGTACGCACATCTGAAACGTGTCACGTAGTCTTCCAATGTCTGTGTTCCATCCCATTTGACGTACAAGCCGAACGAATTTGTGTGCATTACGACTTGCTCCTTTGCATTCGACATTACCTGCCATTCCCAATGCATTGTCACGTAGCAGTTCAGGGAATTCATGTCAGAAAAGCAAATCTGGGGAAGTACCTTGAATTACCTGGAACCACCAAGTCATGCGGTTGAGCCACACATCCACTGCAGGGTCGGAAACTTCCAGTGGAAAAGACCACATTGTCCTTATGCTCTCGGATGCATTCCAGATCGACAGCCACCGTGTCTGCCATTTCCGATCCAATGTCAGTGGCTGGAAGAGAGTGGCTATTGCTAGGAAGGAAATTCAGTGCATTGAAACCTCACCTTCTCTTTCGCCTCCACACATGCCGTTGAGAGGTGATGCAGTTTCTCTCAATTGCATGGTCGGCTGCATGGCCCGAGAATAGTGTTTTGCAATCTCGGGGATGAAGTCCTTTCCAAGTGCCGGATCTGCAATTGCCACCAGCTTCACAAGCTTTGACTTGTATTTGGTTCTGGACTTGACACCGGCTTCCTTCAAGTGCTCAGTCAATGACTGCAACGTTTTGACCTGCCCCTCACTTTCCATGAAGAAGCGTTTGGCATGGGCCAAATCCAGCTTGATGTTTGACTGCCAACAAAAACATGCAGAAGCGTTACATTCGATTCATGTGGAAACATTACTGGAAATTGGGGAAGGATGAGCAGGGGAAATTGGAGCACGACTTACTTCGTATATCACCTCCACCATTCCATCCATAGTGAGACTACCATTCCGGTCTGTTTTTGCAACGGCTTTCTGAATGAGCTCCGGCTCCTTTCCGCAACATCTGCGGATCAGTAAGACCAGTTTTCCTCACTGTTTCACCATGTACAGCCATGTGCATGTGGGTACACTACGCATTCTCAGTGACCCTGCAAGGCACTCTCCAGTTCAGTACACGGAAGCACGGAATCAAACCAGAATGGAAACCGAAATGCGGCACCGCATTTCGAATGTGCTAGGGAGGGTATGAGTATCTTACGAGTTGAGGTCCGCCATGGCATTCTTGAGGAGGGAGGAGTCTGCCGCCTTCACCTTGAGGATGACACACTCCACCATGTAATGCCAGCCAATGTGCTTGGCATGGTTCTGCTTGATGTACTCCCACCAGGCGAGAAGTCGGTGATTCCCGTCCCACACAAAGAACATTTTTCCCGACATATGGCCGAAGTCGGGATCACCCTTCAGCGTCGCCTCGAATTCGTGGTTGCGAGTGTCCAGTGGGTATCCCACGTTGACAATTCATCGGCAGTGGGTCCACGGGTTTCGCCGTCCTCATTCTCTATGGAAACGTAAAACGCTGCCGATCCCAGACGGTACCCTTCTCGAAATGCGAACTTGAGCTTATCCACATCTCCGGGAAGGGCCTGCCTGACGATGGGAAGGGAGACCATGCGACAGAGTGGGATTCGAAGAGTCCGCTGGAATACCCTGCTGCCCAGAACTCTGCCAATGCTACTGTGTGTCTCCTCCAACATTTTATCCGCTGCACTTTTGAAATCCTCCGGAGACATGTCTGTAGGTGCCGGTAGTGGCTGAGCAGGTGGAGCATCCTCAACTGGAGCTGCACTCTGGGGCCTGTGTGCGGGCAATTCTGCCACTTGCAGAGGCCTCCTCCGGGCCTGCTAGCTCATCGGTGGTGAGGTCTGCCTGCGAACGTTCAGCGGCAGCACCCTCCTCCGGTACCAAATCGAGATCAACGGTCGATCCCATTGCCTTCGCTGCAGCAGAGTCGGCCCCAACATCTGCAGGCGGGAAATCCTCCAGGAACTGAGCTTCAGCTCGTGGAAGCGGTTTTGCGGGAGATTGTTCGGCCGTCGCCCTGATTGCCTTCTGCTTCCTCATCCTTGCAGGTGAAGGTGTCTGCTGCAATAGAATCTGTCTTCTACCCTGCTGCTTCATTCGCGTTGGGGGGGGTGAATCGGCCTGAGCCGGTTCAGAAGCCAGTAGAGGGACGGGCTGCTTCTTCTTCGACTTTGCTGGAGAAGGGCCCGACCCCTGCTGGCGATTCTCCATGATCGAAGAACGCGAGTCGATCTCTGAGACTTTGAACTTGCCCTTCGAAGACGCGTCTTTGAATCGCAGAGGGCTAGGCCCGGCAGGAGTACCCGCGCTCGGGGATCGGGTGGGTGTACGTGCTGCAGCTAGCTCCTCGGACTCTTCCTGCGGCTCTTCGGATTCCTGCGATCCCTCCAGCACGTCCACCTTTCCTGTTAGGCATGCAAACATGTTCTGCATTCAAGTCTCCTAGCATTCAGTCTAAGAATTACAGAAGCAAAATGGGGGGTTCGGTGCTCGATCAGCTGCGCGCAGCCCGATCGCATGGAGCTCTCACTGGTGGCTGGGTTGCCTGAGTGGCCTGCTGCTCGGAGATGGCAATCTCCTCCTGTAGACGCATCTGCTTCCTCCCCTTCGGCATTGGCCTACGTCCGAAGTATAATTTCCGGAGCTTGCGACGAGGTCTCCTGTCTGGTGCACGAACTCCCCCCCTCTCAGGTTCGAGCATAAGAAGAACAGAGAGAGGGAAAAGGGGCAAAGAGTGCAGATGGAAAGGGCGCGAGAGGGGTGACTGAGGAGACACGACAAAAGTAGATGAAACGGCGGTGATGCACCACTTGGGTTCGAAAGGTTGGACGAAAGTGTCTCCTCGTGGAGTTTGCGTCATTACGAAATTCGAATCGTTGAGGGTACGCCCGCCGTCCGAAAATCAAACATCATTATCCAACGGTCAGGCCGCGCCGCCTCATGCCCCTTCAGTCAGATAGAGTGCCGACATGTGCAGCAATTCCGTTGCTCCACGTGTTCACATTTCAAGGCATTTCCGTCCCAGCGTCTGATGAGTTGGAGCGAGAATGCGAATGCGGCGCCGCATTTCCGTTAAGTACCATCACGAAGCTACACATCCGTACTTGTTGAAGAAAATGCGGCACCGCATTTCCGTTCCACCTTCACATACCTTAGTTGTTGAACGGAAATACGGTGCCGCATTTCCGTCCCACAGCTCCATGTATGAGATTCAGAAGGGAAATGCGGCGCCGCATTTCCGTTCCCACTTCACATACGTTAGTTGATGAATGGAAATGCCGTGCCACATTTCCGTTCGGGAAAGTATAGAGGTCTCACCTGGACAGAAATGCGGTGTCGCATTTCCGGTCTGGAAAGGTTGAAGGTCTCACATGGATGGAAATGCGGCAACACATTTCCGTAGCACAGCTCCAGGCCGAATATACAAAACGGAAATGCGGCGCCGCATTTCCGTTCGAGAATGTCGGAAGGTGCGACTCGAACGGAAATGCGGTGCCGCATTTCTGTACCCGTTGCGCACGATTTTCAGTCAGAATGGAAATGCGGTACCGCATTTCCGTTCTGTAGAGTATTAACGTCTGACGCTGGCGGAAATGCCTTCCCGCATTTTCGTTCCACAGCTCCATGCCTCACATACAAAACGGAAATGCGGTGCCGCATTTCCGTTTTGGAATGTCGGATGGTGGGACTCCGACGGAAATGCGGTACCGCATTTCAATTCCGATGTTTCAGGATATTTCATCAGAACGGAAATGCGGTGCCGCATTTCCCTTTTAAATCTAATACATTCCGTTCTGGAATGTTGGGAGGTGCGACTCGGATGAAATGCGCTGCCGCATTTCAGTTCCGATGGTTCACGATTTTCAGTCAGAACGGAAATGCGGTGCCGCATTTCCGTTCTGGAATGATGGTGGTGCGACTCGGATGGAAATACGTTGCCGCATTTCAGTTCCGATGGTTCACGATTTTCAGTCAGAACGGAAATGCGGTGCCGCATTTCCGTTCTGGAATGATGGTAGGTGCGACTCGGATGGAAATACGGTGCCGCATTTCAGTTCAGATAGTTCACGATTTTCAGTCAGAACGGAAATGCGGTGCCGCATTTCCGTTCTGGATAGTGTGAATGTCTCAACCGGTCGGAATTGCGCTGTATGAAGCTGTCGGAATCTTACTCGGCTCCAGGCATCAGATACAAAATGGAAATGCGGCGCCGCATTTCCTTTATGGAATGTCGAAAAGTGCGACTTTGACGGAAATGCGGTGCCGCATTTCTGTTCCCGTTGTTCATAATTCTCAATCAGAACGGAAATGCGGTACCGCATTTCCGTTCCACCTTCACATACCGTGCTTGTTGAATGACGGAAATGTGCTGCAGCATTTCTATCCCTCAGCTCCATGCATCAGATACAAAATGGAAATGCGGCGCCGCATTCCCGTTCTGGAATGTCGAAAAGTGCGACTCGGACGGAAATGCGGTGCCGCATTTCTGTTCCCGTTGTTCATAAATCTCAATCAGAACGGAAATGCGGTACAGCATTTCCGTTCCACCTTCACATACCGTGCTTGCTGGATGGAAATGCGTTACCGCATTTCCGTTCTGGAGAGTA
Source organism: Takakia lepidozioides (assembly GCA_030704615.1). Taxonomy (NCBI): domain Eukaryota; kingdom Viridiplantae; phylum Streptophyta; class Takakiopsida; order Takakiales; family Takakiaceae; genus Takakia; species Takakia lepidozioides. Next base: position 36,325,056 of record CM060731.1, on the reverse strand, counting down.
TAAAGGTTTCCCCCGGACGGAAACTCGGTGCCGCATTTCCGTCGCTCTGTTGCATGACCAAGATGCAATACGGAAATGCGGCGCCGTATTTCCGTCCACCAGCAATCGACAGAATCACTCGTGACGGGAAATCTGGAACCTCAATGGGTTGCATTGTTCCGAAACAACACAATTGCGGCCAGTCTTGATGAGCACAACTTGGTTGTCTGACCGTTTTAACCAGCAGTCCTGGCACTTGTCAGTGCGAACGTTCCTGTCTGCACCGAGAATACTACTGGATCCACCCTCAGGAGAAACTGTCAGGAGATGTTATTTCGTCGCCGAATCGGCCATCATTGTCCTACTCACTGGCTATGGAATCAAACCTCCCACCTTTATGCATGTAGCTTGAAACAATACTTTCCACTTCAATGTGCGACTTCCAATCGTCGATGGACTCCGCAGATCCACTTAGATGGTGCCTGTGAGCCTTGGTCTGTCGCTATACTGAACCTCGCACTTGCCAACTCCGTGCGGTGTTCGATGGCTCCGAATTCCTACGCTATAGTTTGCTGTCCTCCGCAACTTGGGAGAGCCTGGATCCCAAACGAGGGAGGACTTTGCAGAGTGACTGAAACTTACCTTTGTTCCAAATTCAAGCTCAAACCGGGCACAGTTTATTTGGAAGAAGAAAGGAAGGATGTTCCTGGACAGGTTGACGAGACCATTGTCGTGCTAGGTAACGACGGAGGTTGCGGAATCGAATGGCACGTTCCCCCGTCAGACACCATCCTGTACCGAGCTGTGGGAATGCCCATTCCCTTTCCGAATCAGTCGCTGCCCACACCATCCACAAAGGAGTCCGGAAACCGAGAGGCGGCCACTGCCAACAGAGAGGTATGCAACGATAATCATTCCCGACCTGGACCGTCAAGACCCTCCATAGCTTCTCGTGTGGACGTATTCGACATTTCCGACGAGGAAGATGATTGCATTGAGGTACCCATGTCCTCCACACGGTCGTTCAAATCCGGCATGGACGTCTCTGTAGGTGCTACGCATGTGCCCTCGAGCATAACTCCAACCCGGTCCATTGTGCAGCTCCTACGACAACATCACCTCGATGGTTCTCGCTCCGAGCTGGCTGCTCTCGACTATGCCAAATTCCCAGTCAGAAAGGTAACTTTTCTGCCTCCCGAAGTCGATGGCAATGTCATCTTTGAGTTTCCACCTGTTTCTTCGTCAAAGAAAGCCTCCGGGATGTTAACAGACATGGATCGAAAGCATGACGGACACCCCTGGTGTGTGACGAAGACCAGTAGCACGAAAATTGCTGATGGTGTTCGTGTACGATATGTCCTCTGTGCGGGGAAGCTGAGGTGCCTCAATCCCACCTGCTTCCACTTTCTCTCCAAAGGAGGGCGGAGAAACGAGACGGATTGGACTGGCACAACGCATCATCCATTCATTGTCTCCAGCCAAGCTCCTGCGGGTTCTTTCAAGTGTGCACATTGCAAAGAACCACCGACGTGCATGTCCATGTGCAGAGCCAAGCAATATTACGTAATCCATTTGCTCCCGGACTTGACTAGAGCTTGCATACACGTTGGGGTCCACTGCCACCCCTTGGCGAGAGGCAACATGCGTGAGGCTGTGCAGGAAGCACACGACATCATAAAAGAGGAGGTCAAATTGAGCCCCGGAGCCAGACCAAAGCAGATTCAGCTGAAGGCAGCCCACAAGATTGCTCTTGGCAAAATCATGTCTGAAGATGGTTCCGACCGAGAGCCCTTGACCGAAGACGAGATGCGTGACCTCTTGGAGTCCGTCTCGCACGTTTGTAGTCCGAATGTGCGGAATCACATCGTATCTTGCAAGCAGGAGTTCGGCAGGGGGTCGGACATGTACTCAATCCTGGAGGTGAAACGAATGACTGGATATGACTACATCCAAGGTAGCAGGTTTCCAGGGCAAGGCGGCGAATCCGATCGTTGTTACATTTTCAAAATGTCGACGTGTGGGCCTGGGAGTGGAGTCGACTTGGTCACTCGCATGACAACTGGAAACTTGTCGAATGCTTGGGTGATGTTTGATCACATCAAGCGAATTACAAACCATCAGTGGGTGACTATGGGTGCGCATGTTTATGACTATCACTCCAAGAGGCTCATGACGATTGCAATCTGCGAGATGAAAGGGGAGGACACACAGTCCGAGATGCATCTGTGGGAGGGCATAAACGAGCAGATGGCAAGGGCGGGATTGCCAGAGCCCAATTTCAGGGGATTCATGGCAGACAACGCTCAGGCCAACTGGGCAGCGGTGCGGCGTGTGTACGGTGAGGACCCCAATGTTCCAATGGAGGGGAAAGAGAGATCCTGTGGATTCCATTGGATGCAGAGTCTATCCCACTACACTACCAAATTTGTTGCTAGCTCATTCCAGGCTGAACACCGTGTCCTTTGTACGGCGTGGAAGGATGCACCCACATTTGATGACGCGGAGGTTAAGTTTGCTATCATCGAGGCTTGGTGGAACACGTCAGGTGCAGTGGAGACAACCAATCTGGGAGCATTGCACAGCTGGTTGGGGTGGTGGCATTTTCGGTATCGACAGTTCGGACAGTACATGCGGGAGGTAGGCTGCTGTCAATTTCGTTCATTTGTCTTTCTGTTACGGACATTTCGATTGGTCCCTCACCGTTGTTTGTGTCCTTCTAGGAGCGGTGCTTGGATTCCGACACGGACATGCCGAACACGAATATGGCAGAATCGGTCCACTCCTCCTGGCGAGCGTCTTCTGCCGCACATCTGGTGGACGTAGTGACGGCCACAACGGAGGACATCGACAGAGCAATCATGCAGCAAGCCACGTACTACAAGTTCCTGAGCGGCAAACAATGGGGCTTTGGGCCGGACAGGGAGGAATTGTTGGTACGAACAGCTTCGAGGTCCAAGAATCCAGTGAAATGGGCGACAACATTGCGAGAGAAGATCAAAGGGACGCCTCTGCACCGCAGAGGTGAACACCTAGAGGGGGACGTCCGGACTCGCCCTGTCAGGCGGAGGATTGAAGAGGAACCCGGGTGCGAAGAGGATTCCTAGAGATCCGACAGGAACATTCGGACAGCACCTCGAGGTCCCGTCATGTTGCCGCACAATGTGTCTTCCAGCAGTGGAAGCCCAAGAAATTCCAGATCGCCGTCGCCTTCAACCGGGGATTTCGTGCAACAAATTCCCACCGCTCCCTTGCCCCACATTCCGCCCGCTGTTATGCAGTATGGCCAAGCCATTGTGGAGACGACTGTGTCTGCCTCACAGTGGAGAATTGCTCGCACAAAGCCGTTGTTTCGAGGAAGGTGTTCCGCAATTCGTGTGGATACACGGCAACGTTGTTTAGAGATGATAAGGAGGAATCCAGATGGGGCTGTCCCTGCTCCTACTTTTACAGGAAGATTTGTCCATGCAAAGTTTGCGGAGGCGACAACCACCCAGTTCTGGTTCTGCAGGCACGACATTATGACTTGCGTGTATGGAAAGCCCAAGTACGGCATACAGACAATGCCAGAGGCTCCCCCGGTGTGGCCGGTGGAACCAGGCAGCGATCTGAGTCAGGTTGAGGCCGACGCCCTTACCGCCGCAGGATTTTGGATGGTGCAGCGCACTGACGTGCCCAGACAACCATTTCCGCTTCCACAGCCTCCACCACCGACCCCTGTGAGAGCAAGAACAATGGGACACGACAGCTCTAAGCATCCTACACACCGTTGGGGGAAACCGAAGAGGCGGCGACCTCCCTCAAAAGTGAACGAGACAAGGATGGGGAATGCACTTCGGATGAACTGTACAATCCAGAGCTCGACAGAAGTGCCCCCACCAGGATTCGGGCGTGTGTATCAGATGGCCACGGCGGGCTCAGCTGTTCGCAATGAGGTGTACACCATCACCATTTCAGAATTACCCACCTGCAATTGCACCGACTTCCAGATCATGGCGAACAAGGGGGCATCATACTGCCCTTGCAAGCATTTGTACTACGTGTACCTAAAGAGACTCCGTTGTAATTCCACAACTCATCACTTTATACATGCACCAGGGTTGAGCCCCCAGGAGGTTCACACTCTTCTGAATATGGATCCAGGGGACCAGTGAGCTTGGCTTGCGGTCCACATACAATGGTACGCCCATCGGATAGTAGAACTGTACTGCTGCCAGTACCTCAGACTCTGGCCACACAAAGGTCCGACATATGTCTTGCCTACCAGTAACCTGTTTTGATCGAACTAAGATATTACTATATCGTTCACTTGTTTCCACGTGCATGTATTTTTGTATGTTGGAGGGTTCATGTTTTTCTGCTTTCCGAAAACTTGCTCTCCTCATTCGACCTCCGACAAGGAAATGCGGCGCCGAATTTCCAAGTATCGTCGTAGGTACCCCCAGAGGCGGCCTTCGCCAACACCAAACCGCTCCGAAATTTCGCACGTGCGAACCCTAATGCGGCACCCTATTTCCCAGTTCAGTTGCAAACCTTTCCCGCCGAATACCCGAAGAAGACAGAATTGTGAAGTACTGCAGACTGTATTGGTGCAGACTCCATTGGTTCAATCGCGGCAAAAGGGTTAGCTTCATTCCAATGTTAAGGCATGTAAAACCGCGGAATACTCTATACAGGCCAGTATGCGACGTCCTTTTGCAGTGGTATACTGGATTTCCCGTTGCACGGTCACTTATTTCCATGAGCGGATCTATAAAACCATGAGCGGACTTGTTACTGACGACATATCTTCGCCGCATTACATGATCTGGAACGTCCAAAAACGGCAAGGTCAAATTAAAAAACTATTATTTTAATACTTGTTTAATCTGCCGCATTTCCAAATTTGGAGGAGTCCGCTCATGAAATCCGCGTATCTTAGACTTCGGCTCACCGCTCATGCGGCTCATGCGGCTCATGGCTCATGGCTCATGGTTTCTGCTCATGAAATAGTAAACCTCCATTGGGCCTCCTGGAAGGTCATGGGAGATGCAAGTGAAAAGTTTTTGGCAAAATGATAATTGATGGATCTCATTTGTAGAATTAGTTGTCTCAACCAAGCTTACGAATGGGTCATTTGCAGTTCGACTGCTGTTTAGGTTGTGCCCTATGTACGGTAACCTTTATGAGGATGTGGGTTGCCTTCGCGGACCACTAAAGTCTATCTCAACACTAATGCCAAAAATGGGTTTTCACTAGAACTCTTCGAGACTGGTGTCAGTATGAAGAAAAAGCTGTGTGTCAATAATCTCATAGTCATGCAATTTGAAGGTGATCCAATCTTAAGCTTATGGCAGACCCAATTATGTAGGCATGGCAGTAAACTCTTTTAGCTGCCCATGATGAACACCTTCATCTCATAGTGTTTTTATTCCTGGTTCAATAATTTGAGATGCAATTTGCAATGCATATCTGTCCAACCTAAGTTGTCGTTTCACGGCCTTCTGTGTGCTTTGATTATCAAAGTCTTGAAGATACAATCATATTGTCATATGTACACAGTTCAATAACATGCATGTTGTGGCTCTTAACTAGCTAGGCTTTTCAGTGGATCTCAACTGCCCTCTCTGAAAGTGTGCAGTGCATATGTTGATGGCATGTATGCAGACAAGGGTTCAGGCACCGACTCTGTCATTTCCAGAGGTGATCGCAAAGTTATCACAAATTGGTGTGAGGGGGATGTATAGGGGCTAGCAAATCTGTGTTTGTGCAAGATGTGCCTTTATGTGCCTTGCCTTCATTTGTGTAGGGATCAATGCTTACCCACTACAATCTGATTCAACGCTGTTGGAAGTACAATGGGCGCCATCCTTTACCCTACAGATGTGTAAGGGCACTCATTGCTTGGTTTTCATTCCATAACTAAATCATTTCAAGTGCCCATGTGTTAAATGCATCAGCACACCCTGTCTTGGGGTGATTCTAGTAACCAAGTAGTGAACTGCGTGTTTTGTGGCCATATTTTATTGAAGGAAGGAGATGGTAGCGGGAGTGCTGCAGTCACCTCTTGCTAGCTCCTTTGTGATTTCAGCAGTTGTTTATGTGCTAAGAAGGGATAGTACAGGGGACCTCAACTATGCATTGTATGGCGGACTTCAATAGAGGCAGCTACAGTAGCAGTAGCCTCTTGGCCTTTATTTTAGCTTATGTGCACTGCACATCAGAGACAAACTGCATATGTAGGAAGCAAGGGAAGTTGATATATATGGACACCAAAAGTGTATTATATCTGGCACATCAAAAGAAGTACCTGGAAAGTGTATTACAAGACCATCTGGAATATCAAAATACCATGTGGAATATTAAAAAAAGTGCCACCTGAAAAGTGTATTATAATGCCATCTGGAATCTCAAAAAAAGTGCCACCTGGAATGTCTATTATAATGCCATCTGGAATCTCAATAGAAATGCCACCGGAAAGTGTATCATAACACGGCTCATAATACCATATGGAGTTTTTTAAAAAAGTGCCACCTGGAAAAGTCCACTAAATTTTGAAAAGGATGTTCGGACTTAATTTCCCTGGTGTCCAATCAGGGAATGGTTCAATTTGCAAATCCCCTAGTCAGTTCTAAATATCAGGCAATCTTCATAGCAATTTTAAACTAATTTCCACATTGGAATTTGACCAAACCTCCCTGTGTGAGTTGGACCTAACACCGAGCTTAACTAGAGGTTGTGGTACAATGGCTGATTGGAGGATAGATCAAATTTAGTGGTATGTACAGTGTCTGGATTTGATCAGACGAGGGAATCCTTTCTTGAACAAACAGCTCAAGAAAAATTACTTGCTTATAAGACTACTGTTCTGCGAATGCAAATGTTCTCTTTAAGAATATTTATGAGAAGATGTCATGCACCTGTATCCACTGTTTGGCAGTGTCCAAGCTCACTAGCTTGCAACTGGAGCTCGAGGATCAGCTGTTCCTGAGCGTCTTCTGAGTCCACAAGCTGCATTAATTGGTGCTCGAGTATCCGTACAGACTCTGCATCTAGTTCTGAGCCAACTTGCGGTTGGTACTCCACGACTATCCGTGCCTCTGTACCTTCTGAGCCCACTTGCAGCCTGTCCTCGAGTATCTGTGGCGCCACTGTATCGTCTGCGTCGACTTGGAGTTTTTCCTCCAGTACTTTCCGTGCCTCTGCATCTTTTTCCAACAATTCTTGCGAATCCAAATCCTCGGTCAGGTCTATCATGCAGATCTGGCATTCTTTGGGGCCATCCTTAGTCATTAGCTTGTGCGACACCCGATTGCAGTTGTGGGGTTCCCCAGGATTTTCCCAAGTTGCAATTGCAGGGGAGCGATGGTTCTCCTCCTGCACATTTGACCCAGCATTGCCATGCTTCCTCATTCGGCATCCTCCGAGCTTCATGGACTCATCCTTCTTCAGTAAAGCACTTCCTTTTTAGGATTTTGCTAGGAGTTTCTTGCAATGTTCGGTCCATTGCTCTGGCCATGTACCAATGATGTCGCCCCATGGGCATAGTCAAAGCCCATTTGCAAGCTGCCCTGGAGTAAGCCGTCCTTCTGTATCTTTTTCGGACAGTTCATGGAAACTTAGATCCTCGGTCACGATTGGGCATCCCCTCGATGACGTTGCGATTGAGGATGCAATCTCCATCTGCGAGGATGCAATCTCCATCTGCAACACCGGCTGCAGCCTGTTGTGGGGTTCTGTAGGAGCAATTCCGGCTCGCATGCTCTTGCCTTCGGATATTTGTTCCCATTTTTCCGGGCAGGCTGCATTTGCGGATCCAATCTCATCAGTCAATAGCTCCTGCAACATCGGCTGCCTATTGTGGGGATACCTAGGAATTTCCCAAGTCACTGCAATATTTGTGCCTCCTTCGGATTGTTCATGCCTTCGATGCCGGATTATTTCTGCCTCCAATGCTCTGTCCCATTTTTCATGGTAGGCTGCAATTGAGGATCCAATCTCCTCAGTCATCAGATCCTGCAACATCGGCTGCCTGCTGTTGTGGGGATCCCTAGGAGTTTCCCAAATCACTGCAATGTTATTCCTGTCTCCAATGCTCTGTCCTTCGGATTGTTGGATCCAATTTTCCCAAGAACTTGTCATTGGGCATCGTCCGATCTCCTTTTCTGTGTCCCAGTCGTGTGGGGCAGGAAGAACGAACACCTTTATCTTTGGAGGTACCTGTACAGCCCGCAATTTCAATCTCAACAGTGGCCAGCTTACACCAAAATTACAGTACACTAAGGACATTCTCCAGTCACATAAATAAGCCAGCGCAACATCAACGGTAATTAGAGAAGGACAAGAGGAGGACGTCATTAATCACCATGTCGGCATAGTTGGATCGGTAGCCTGGGCCCGCAACATCTACTAGAAAGCATTGAACAGGAAATTTAGAAAACTGTGGCTTCCTAGCTACCTATTGAATAATTTAAGGACAGCAGTTTGCTATTATCTGCTACCATAATTTAATCTAACGTAGTTGCAAACTACTAGCTTTGCATCATGTCCATATCCAAGTTACTATTCTTTTATCCAGAACTCAATTCATCAAGACGTCATTGGAGCACAAATATTATGGTTTTCCCAACTTAAGTGGGTTTCCATTCCTGTTCATACCTTCTCGTCATTGAACCGCGAGGAAAAAGCACCGGAACTTGACAAGGACAGCTGCATGCTCAACAGTATATCAGAAATTAGTAATATGGTGATTGGGAACTGCAAGAAGGATCATTTGAAACACAATATAGTGATGATCTAACTGTGCACTAAATATATTCCTTCAGATGGTTTTGTGTAATCTATGATCAAGGATGACCCATGGAAAGGAATAGACAGACCTCAAGCTGGTCAACAGCCCGATAATTAGATGGCGAACCCGTCTCCTCTAGTTGCTGCTCCATTAGGAATGGCTTCTTTGGACTTGTATTTGTGTTATCAAATTACTCAATGTCTGGATAGCTGCGGCCTCAGAATTTGAATTACCAGTTGGTCGATCCAGATCTGCCTTGCTGCACAAACAACAGTATTTCTGCTCATGCTGTTAGAGGTCTTCAGAAAACCCTAGTCATAATGTCGTCATGATAATCTGATCTGGCTTCCCAAGGAATCATCTTTCATGCCTTAGATGGAAATGGGTGTGAACTTACCTTGCAAGGTCTGACTTCAGACTCCCGAGAAATCCTCTTGCTCTACTTGAGCTCTACTATGAGCTTTCCGCGGACGTTATAAAGCACCATTTCATTTCATTTCATTTCTACTAAGGATATATGACCCTAAATGAGAGTTTGCCACATGAGGCCACCAACCAAGTTTTGGCCACTAAACATGACAACCTTACTTTTTAAACAGTACCCTCCCACGTGCAGTCAGTAGCAGTAACGTTCAAAACCTCATTTTGGAACGTCACCCTCCCAACAGCTAGCTACAATCAGTAGCTATAAACTGACTCTCGTCGAAGGTGCTATTTATGTGTGATCAGTCGTTGTGGCTTCTGTGATGTGTGTGATCAACTGTCCAAAACGCTCCCTGCAGTTTCCCAGAACTGTAGAAGGCAGATGTCTGCTCAGGACCTCTCCAGACATAGAATACAGATCAAAAGGCTGGATGATGAATTAAGGCCTGCAGGAGACATAGTGATGAAGGCCCTCCCGTGGGATTAGGTAGTCGTGATAAAAGGCCGCACCACTTAGATTGAAATCCAAGAGCTGGCATGGCTAGCTAGCTGGTACTGCATCAATATATGGCTGCAGACCGGAAGATGGCCCTGGTTTCTCAAGCTCTGCTCTTGATCCTCCTACTCTAATATGTAGATGGAACAGTGACACTTAAAACTGTGCAGGAAGGCAGCTAGCTAGGTGGTGGTCATCTGAAGGGGTTGCACGCACATGGTAACCGACGAATGATAGTCGTGTGGTCCAGTCGTAGTCGATGACTCCAGAGAGGGTCCTTCCGTGGCATGGAAAGCCGATTAGGGACAAGGAACGGTGTGTTTAAAGGAATTTCGAAGGGCCTGAGTGTTCAATGGCAGTGATCAGCAAGGTCATACTGATTGGACTCCAAACCCATGACTTCCTGCACGGTCTGTTCGATAGGAAGAAGTAAGAAAAACTACAAGCTCACTGAACAAGGACTCCTCCAATGGTCTATAAGACTGATCCCTTGCTATCCAGTAACCTGCCGAAGGCCCAAAACATTCCTTTACAGAACAAGGGGCTCCCCGAAATTATGCCTGTGCAACTCTCTTGCTTGCTCCCCACTCTGCGGAAGGACTCAAAAACTGTCAGCTTGCAGCCTGCTACGTCCCAAAAAATATAAGATCGGTAAGTTCACTCCCAAGGAGTTTAAGGTGTTAAGAGCTACATCACTACCTAGAGACAAAGTACATTATTTTGTTCTCTGTTCTTTAACATCAGCTGAAAATAGGAAATGTACCTTCAATTGGAAAATGTGGTAGACGCAGCGCCGTGGTCGGGTATCTCGATGGAGGGCCTTAATGCTGCCCTGGGCACAGCTAGGCTTGATCAGAGTGCCCTTGCAGCTGCCGGCCACTCTTTCTTGCAGCTCTGTGCGTATGGACAGCACTAATCCTTGCTGCCCTGAAGCAATCGGATTATCCTGCAATCTGAAAATCCCCCTGCCCAAAACAACAGTACACAGCTATTAATCCACGCTCGAGGGGAGATGTTATCGTCTCAACTGGGGAAGGTAACCATCTGGCCAGTCTCAATGAAAGGCTATCGGCGCACAATGAAGCCCCTGTACTCCGGGAGGGGCTGGAAGGACTAGCACCCCGCTGAAAACTAAAGGAAGCAAGAGAAAGGAAGAAAGAAGAGACTGGAGGTATCCAGAGGCTGGCTCCTCCTTTATACTCTTCACTACGATGTCACGCAAGATCAGGAGAAGCTCTGGAAACACAACGCAATCATTCATTAGCTCAGTTTTCTGAGCTGAAATGTACCTCAGCTTTTGGATCCCTGATGGGGTAGCACGGCCGTTACATTATATATTATTTTATGACATGTTTTCAAATTTAGAAAAAACCTTCGATGCCTCCAGTTGGCATCCAATGATCTAGAGAGGCATTTTACAGTGAGAGTTGATATTTTTAGGGTTTGGTTATGTCTGTTGATCTTTTCTTTCAAGTTTTTGGCCTTGCTATTTGGTTGTTGGGTGTTGGGGTTGAGGTCTTTGTCACAATTAAATTGGGCCCCACTTCGGGGAAACGAGCCACTAATTCAGATCTGAAAAGTTACAAGGACATGATAAGTTATGATTACTGGAAACAGCTTGCAGGTCTGCTCTCAAGTGCTCTGACAGAACAGTTCTTTCTCTCTGCTCTAGGTCAAATCACGGTTCATGGGCTCCTCTAGAACTTCCATTCTGAATGTGCTTGGATAGACGTGTTTGTGCCTGGAAGCATTGGCTAAGAGAAGGAATTATGGTTGTTAAACATGCCACTGGGTTGGTAGTTGATTGAGAGCTCTTGAGTTTCAAATTAGAGGCACCAATCAAAATTTTGGGAGGACTAGACAAGGATCAATTCTGGACTAAGTTACAATTTTTGGGCACTCTTGGAGGATAGTTTATCTATAATATGTCGATTTAAGTAGGGACTGCTCAGACCTTGCTTTCATATCGTTGCAATCAGTTGTAGTTGGTTTGCAGTAGGAGGCCAGAAAACCCATGAAAACCCTTTCGTATCTCTTATTGCCCAGCTCTTAACTTGTACATGTGGTTAAGGTTAACAATATATAGGAAGGAACTTAGAACAATGCAGCTCCCACTAGATTTTCTCGTCGAGAGGACTGTGGCCCAGCCTGATGGAGATGGAGATGGAGATCTAAGATGCAGAGAAGGACAGGCAAGGAAGGAAGAACCCAGCGGAGCATCCCCCCTTGCCCTGAAAACTAGATGCGTGCAGATCTACGATCAGGCGTGGTTAATGGTCGATATGATGCTCTCAGCACGCGTAAGAACGTCCCTGGAAGCGCAATCTGCGGATGCCAAGCATGTCTAGCCACGTATGTACTTGTGGGAGCTGATTAGACTTGCTCCTTGACCGCACCTCCATGTGAACATCTCCAGCGCAGTAATCGGAGGCCAAGCATATAATAATCGGAGGCCAAGCATGTAGGCACGTATATGTGACTGATTAGAACATCTCCAGCGCAGTAATTGGAAACCAAGAATGTGGGTGCATATATATTTGTGGCTGATTAGACTTGCTCCTTGAGACCTCCATCTGACCCTCTCCAGCTCAGTATATGTATAGGCCCCACGCATGTTTTTGACTGGGTGGACCTGCTCCTTGAGACCTCCATCTAAAGTCCCAAGCCCAATATTTGAGGTCGATTCGATTTGCAGCTTGCCAGGCTCACTAGTGTAACGTTCATGTCAGATGCTGTACAAGCAGTAGGTACGTATATATATTGACGTGGCTGATTATACTTGCTCCCTGAGACTTGCCTCACTGGCAAATAAGACTACCCTTCACTGCGTACAGATTTCTACTCAACTTGAGTATGTCATGAAGTAGTACATGTGAAGCTATACAGTGTATTTCTATTCAGGACTTGAGTATGCCTGAAACAATTACAAGGACACATACAGGGAGTCGCTGTGTTAAGCACTTCAAGTAGTTGTGACTAAGTTGATTGTAAATAATATAGTAAATATATGCCATTGACTTGGATTTTTTGGTTTGGTCTGGGGGTGTTTGAAAGGGACTCTATCGTTTTTCTGTGAAGAAAGGACTCTAATCATTTTTCATTGAGTTGCATCTTCCAGTTTAGTTGGGATTGGAAAGGACTTCATTCCTATCCAGCCTTTGTTTTGCGGCAAGATCTTCAGGACTTTGAAAGGACTTTGATTTCTATCAGCTAGTCTCTATTAATCAAAGCTCCATGAATATACATGTTTGTAATGATTGATTGACGTCCATGTGATGGTTGGGAAAGCACTCTACACAGTGCATGGACACTGAACCACTATATGTCATTGAAGAAGTCTCAAAATGTATATTTTTCATCGCTGTACATATAGTGTACTGTTGCAATTGATGATGAAATGTGCCCGACTATATTGAGCCAATATGTTTGAAAAGAAATCAGTTTGAAGGAAATGTATGTACACATCTATAGATAATTTGCCTACTGATCCAAAGGTTTACCATACTCAGTTACCAGGATATGATGTGTGCGCAGATATGTCTTAGCATTTGTCAGCCCATTAAATGCAAGATACTGATTTGAACAAGTTTTGTTCAAGGTAGTTTCGTTTGATGTTTAGTGACCCGTGCAAGGGGAAGAGGCGGTAACTGCCACGGTTGGCGTCATCTCTCTCTCTTTGACGTTTAGTGGGGATTATCTTTAATAAAATGATATATGCGCAGTCTACCTACTGGCTCGGTATTCTACTGTACGGCCATATGGAAGTATTTGTGACATCTTTGGATACTCCCGCTCTCCTGTACTGACTAGTCATGCAAAGTGCACTCCTCATTTTACTTGTGTGAGGTGGAAGATGTCTCCTGGAAGTACTTGTGCAGCATCTTCATCACTTCTGTCAGTATTTTGCTTTGGAGAAGAACTTTCTTCACTTGTGTGACCTTCACAGTGATCTCTGGAGAGAGAGAGAGACCTTAACCTCTTTACTACAACTGTGTGTTTCGTGTTTGAGAAGACAATAGATTGTAGAGAGAGAGAGCTGGCTGAAAGTACATAACTTGTCTGTCTTTACTGCTGCATGTATCTTTCTTTAGTAAGCATAATTAACTTTGTTGACTAGAATGTTATGCACATAGAGAGTACTAGCTTACTTCTGATTAATCAGGACTAGCAAATAACTTTACTGACTGGAAGACAGTACTTCTAATCTGCAGGACTGCAACTCCCGCCCAAATGATCATGTCAAGGTCCACCAAATAGGCATCGTTCCAGCAGCGCCCATCTGCAGGAGAGATCTAGAGGACAAGATCATGATATGCAGGTGTCCCTCAGGTGATACTGTCATGTTTATCCCTGCAGGTGTTGCTTCAACCAGGTCACAGCTTGCAGGAGACAAGCTGGGGTAAGATCCATGGATCCTGTGGAGGAACTGGATGAACTCAGACTCAAAACCCTCATTTCACTCACAGGAAGTGTGAGCAGCGCGTCCACACCGCCCTTCAGGGGCCGCGCCGCCAGCAAAATGGATCCAAGCTGAGAAGCGCCGTCGGCCGGCCCCACCGGAAGTCGATCTTCCGGTAAAGGGAAAGCGATGTGGCTGATGATGAGGACGGTACCTTCTGTTGGTGGCGGCCAGCATATTCTTATTCTTACGGGGCGACGAACGCTTCCGTCCACTCCAGCAGCTCGTTGGTAATTGTCGTCCCTGAACGTTTGACGGCGGCGTCGCCGGCCTTCAGTCGGAAGTAGACGGTGTGCCGGAGGCGGCCGAGCCTGCAGTCTCTTCACACCTGCTCTTGGTGAGTCGTCAGAAGATCGCAGTTCTAATTGGTTAAAATCCATGACCATCTGAATCCCATATTGATGCATGCTCAATTGGTGACTCAGTTGGTGACTCAACAAGTAAAATCCACATTACAACCTGAGAAATCTGCAACTTGTTCAATGGATGTAGAGCTCTTGCGAAGCTCCCGCTGGTCACGACAGGGAAAGTAACACAATATTGACCTAGGTACAGTATCAGAAAGGCAGATCAACAGGCTTTATTCGGTGAGTTGTAGTAGATCTACGAACACACATTTGAATTATCATGCATGCTGGAGTTGTAACCTGTCTACTAGGGAGGAACTGTTGTAAGCACAAACTCACCATCTCCATGTCGCACTCTGCCTGCCATTGGAAAAAAGGAGAGGTGCCAGCACTTCGCACAATTACCTCTGGAGAAGAGTTGCAACAGAGGCTGGGTCTTTTGGTGCCTTCTCGTCCGCACTAAATAGAAGGATGGTCGGCATATGAGTGGGGGAGGCACCAGGAAGTCCAGTTTTGTGAGATTCAGCTGTCTCATTGTTGGTGTGACTGTGACTGGACCCACCAGCCACCCTTGCAACAACTTTCACTTTAATACCGTCCTTCATATCTCCAAACAGTTTGACATCCATTCCAATCCTGCAAACAACTCAGACTCCTGTATCTGCAACTGCATCTAAGGATTTCGCTTGGATCTTGAGGTTTGACGATCACCACTACTTCAGAATTGGGTACCGTCCCCCAACACAAACTACCACCAGAGACTATTCATCACCACATGCCTCAAGCTTCGTAACCTCGTTCATTTTCCTGAAACAATTGAGGAGCAGAGTTGGAAATGACATGAACACACAAGCTCCCATCCTGCATGCTGTGTTTGGAAATGAGAACCGTTTTTGTTCCTATGGAAACACAAACTTGCGTTCAACTTTCAAGTACTCCTCACTCAAGTTGGATTGTTCGACACATGTTGGGCCTTCTTGGATTTTCCTATCCAGTATTGTGATGATCAGTCAACTAAACTTGGTTTA
Organism: Takakia lepidozioides; assembly: GCA_030704615.1. NCBI lineage: Eukaryota > Viridiplantae > Streptophyta > Takakiopsida > Takakiales > Takakiaceae > Takakia > Takakia lepidozioides. Next base: position 36,309,557 of record CM060731.1, on the reverse strand, counting down.
TCTGAAGACGAATACTTGCCTTGAGTACATCTTACATACTCTGGTTACACTGTTGCTACATGAATCTGTACATGTTCAGCTATTGAGAAACTTGATGACTCCGGCACTCAATCACACACTATCCTTGAACCTGCATACATTCTTTGATGTGTGTTGCTCATGTCACCAGTAATCCCCACAAGAGCAAACCCCATCTTGGAAGTGATGAAATCGATTAGCATCCCGAACAACAATTGCTCGTCCAACGATCTTTGAGATGAACTTGGTGGCCGTGTGGCAGTCACTGCACACACGGACGTCCTTCATAATACGAAGTGGCGACCCAGGGGCAGTGCTGATGAGCCCAAATGCAATAGCCAGCCTCTCACTGTGGTAGCAAAGAGAAAATTCCTTGTCGTCCTCCCCATCATGCAATATGAAGCGGGTGTCAGGAACATACCCAGCCTGCTTCATCTGCCCAGAGAGTCTCTTCAGCTCAGCATGGATTTCCGGAATTTTCGGATGTAATTCTTCATCTACAACAAATGTATGCACCTTATTGTCAACCTCAATGGAGGAATGCCCTGGAGTATTTGTCAACCCTCTGTCTGCCATCATTTTTCTAACCTTCGCTGTATCCTCCCACCTGCCAGCAGCAGCATAGATGTTTGATAGCAGCATGTAAGTCGTAGCATCCACTGGATCCCACTTGAGAAGGCATTTTGCTGCACGCTCTGCTACCTCCAGATTGCCATGAATTCTGCAGGCACCAAGCAAGGCCCCCCACACCACCGCATCTGGTTCGATTGGCAGTTTGTTAATGAGGTCCTCTGCCTCATCCAACCGCCCTGCACGGCCAAGAAGGTCCACCATGCAGCCAAGGTGTTGGGCTGTCGGTGTGAGGCCATGATCTTGACACATGGAATCAAAGTAATGCAAGCCCTCATTCACTAGACCCACATGGCTACATGCAGAGAGAAGACATAAAAAGGTGACTCCATTCGGCTTCAAGCCTTCCTGTTGCATTTTTTCAAAGAGTCGCAAGGCTTCTATACCACACCCATGCTGAGCATACCCTGCAATCATTGCACTGCACGAGACCACATCTCGTTCAGTCATATTGTCAAATACTTGATGTGCATACTTCATGCTTCCGCTTTTGGCATACATGTCAGCAAGTGCAGTCTCTAGAATGACATCTGATGCAATCCCAGCTTTGATGATGTCAGCATGAACCTCTTTACCTTTTTCCAAGGCTGCCAGGCTGGCACACGCATTGAGAACACATATGAACGTGATCTTGTCAGGCATCATCCCTTCCAGTGTCATTTGTTCATACATCTCCAAAGCCTCCCTGCCACACCCATGCTGAGCATATCCTGCGATCATTGCATTCCATGAGAACTCGTTTGGCTTCAAGCCTTCTTGTCGCATCTGTCCAAATAGTTGCAGCGCCTCCCTAACAAACCCATGATGGGCATATCCCGTGATCATTGCACTCCATGAGACCACATTGCGTTGAGCCATGTTGTCAAACACTCGCCGTGCATCCGTCATGCTCCCGCATTTAGCATACATATCAGCAAGGGCCGTCTCTAGAATGACATCTGGTGCAATTCTAGCTTTGATGATGTCAGCATGAACTTCTTTGCCCTTGTGCAGGACTGCCAGGGTTGCACATGCATTCAGAATGCAGATGAATGCGACCTTATCGGGTGTCACTCCTTCATATACCATTTGTTCATACAGCTCCAAAGCCTCCCTACCACATCCATGCTGAGCATATCCTCTGATCATTGCACTCCATGAGACAACATTTCGTTCCGTCATATCATTAAACACCTCGAGTGCATCTGTTATGCTCCCACATTTAGCATACATGTCCACAAGGGCGGTCTGTAGAATGACATCTGGTGCAATTCCAGCTTTAATGATGGCAGCATGGACCTCTTTACCACTTGCCAGGGCTGCCAGGCTGGCACATGCATTGACGATGCAAATAAATGTGACATTGGTAGGTGTCACACCTTCACGTATCATTTGCTGATATATCTCCAAAGCCTCCCTACCCCACCCGTGCTGAGCATATCCTGTTAGCAATGAATTCCAAGAAACCACATTTTTCTCAGCCATATTGTCAAACACATGGCGCGCATCCTTTATGCTCCCACATTTTGCGTACATGTCGACAAGGGTAGTGTTCACAGTAATATCTGACAGAATTCCAGCCTTAATGATGCTGGCATGGACCTCTATGCCCTTTTCCACAGCTCGTAGGCTGGCACATGCCTTGAGAACACAAATGAAGGTGACCCTGTTAGGCATCACCCCTTCCCGCAGCATTTGCTCATAGATCTTGAAGGCCTCCCTACCACACCCATGCTTGGCGTATCCTGCCATCATTATATTCCAAGTAGACGTATCTCGTTTAGGCATTTTGTCAAACACTAGGCGTGCCTCTACCACGCTTCCACACTTGACATACATGTTAACGAGGTTGTTGAGCAGAAACATTTTTGGCTTGAATCCACTTTGTATAATGTGGCCATGCACCTGCTTTCCCTCTGCTAGGCACTTCCACTTGATGCACTCCTGCACGAGACAAATGTAAGTATTCGAGTCAGCCAAAATGCTCCCTTTATTCAACATGTGCAATGCCTCTTTCAGTTGTCCTGCGTTACATAGTGTCCTCACATCTTCACAAGTTCCAGAGGAGTTCTTGTTGACTCTCTCTCCTTGACCCACAGTTGCAAAGGCAGAGGTGCCTGATTCGAACTGTGCCTGCTTCACCCCTGCCATCCTGCATAATCCAAACTCTTAAAGTTACAAACCTGGACACTCAAACTCCCAGAATATATAAAAACATATACACATCTTTGTCCGCCTCAAAGAAGATCTCTTTATAAGGACATGCTCCCTTGCTACATAATAACAGGGTGTGTTTTGGTTACCCTTCCACATCACAACATGGAGCTATGTCCTTGTAAAATACCAACTCACATCAGCTGCAGTACCATTACTGTCCCGTTTTGCATGGAGTACTAAGAATCACTTCTGACAGTGCGTTCACCTCCACAACAAAGAAGCTAGATCCAAAAAATCTGGGTACAAGTCGCCCTTGTATAAGACTTTCTGGTATGCACCTCCCAACACAACTATCATGCTCCATTTCTGGAGAAAGTGAGAACTCGCTACACCTTAATTCAAAAAAGTAAGAACTCTGTACCTTACAATATGGAATGAATGGCTCACTGTATGAGAGTTAAATTAGAAGTACTTAGCAGAACATCCAATGCAACTAACAGAGAAACATCAGAACTGGTCTGCATCAAAGAGGAGGGACAGTCATACTGGAAGTATCCCCCTCCACCAGGGCTCGCCACAGACATTTGCGTAGCTGCTTCCAGCTTCTCCAATTTTTCATCCACCCAAGCAGGCTTCTCATCGCTATCAATCCACACTGCCGCACTGGTGCTCTTGTGCTTGAAATCTGGTCCTGTAAGATGGATCTACCCCCACAGTCGAAACTTCACTTATCCCTGCCTCCACAATAAAAAAGACTAGATCCTTCTGCAAGTAGCTAACAAAGACCACCCATAATTTGCATAGCAAACACTCCACTCATACCAGCCAGATGCTATTTATTGACTCAGTGTCAACAACAAGGTGTGCAAGTGAGAAAGAGATACTCACCTTCAGCTGCTCAAGGGGTCGCAATCCACCCAGGGTATGGATTTAAGTAGGCCAAAATTGACATACGCTCACACGCAGTCAACAGAACAATTCGATTACAGGGGATTGAATGTTCAAAGGGTTTGTATGTACAGCATGTTAAGAGGACAAGGTTCAATTGGAATGCTTGCACAAGGCCACCAACAATCCCCACACAGGGAATTGAGGATTGATTAATGCGCTGGCATTGCACTCATACTTAAAGGCATAAGGTGCATTCCAGCACTGCTTCTATAGTCCTCTAGCTTGCAAGGGGTGTCTTACATGTCCAAGTGAGTTAGGCCACAGCAGATTCAGTCTAGACTAATGCACTGGCATTGCCCTCATGATACAAAGCATGAGGTTGATCCTGCATAGGAGAAAGGGTGCCAGAGAATGTACTCAGGAGATGTTGTTTGTCGTAGCCTTGTGGCCATAGACCCCACGCCGAGTTTGGACAGAACAAGAGGGAACAGACAATACCTTTGTGTGGGGCTCACTCCAGTTGTGGGACTTACCTTGGTACAAACAATTGGTTCAGGCTTTCCAGATTTCTTCTAGAAATAACCATCAATCTGCTGTGTGTGAGCTGCCCAGCAATTAGACGCCAACAGATAATTTGACAAATAATCTGTTGGGATCCTGGACCTGGAGCCATAACAACACAGTAGCATCCAGTAATTTTCGTTAAGTCCTAACAGAAATACCCTCCTTGCTGAAGTGCTGTCATGTGACTCAATTGGTGGGATATGTAGAGAATACAATGAGCAGCAAATTCACAGTTTTAACCTGATCTATCCTACAGAGGCATTGCAAGATACCAACCCCTAGCTGCTTCCCGATTCTCTGATTGAAGATGTACCTCCACAGGTTTTTTGTAGCTATCGATCCACAGTGCCTCGTTGGTACTCTTGTCCTTGAAATCCGCACCTCTAGGGTGACTCTGCACCAGCACTCCGTCCTTGTTTCCTTTAGATATCCTTGCCTCCAAAGGATATGGCACCTGGGGCGGCGGTCGCACTGCCAGTTGCACTTCACACTGAATTGCAAAAACTGGAGAGGTTGGCATCATGGACCAACGTTACCTCAAGGGCTTACCTGCATAAACCCCACAAACAAGCATAATTTCGCCACTGCACCTCTAGCCCTCTAGCTTTGCAGGAGATCCGATGACGTAGGTTGTCCATCACAGGGGATTGAACGCCCATAAATGCGCTGCATATTGCCTAGTCCTGAAGTGGAAAGGAGGAAGTTGATCCAGCATTGCTCCTCTAGCCTCCAACAGATGTGACACCCATTACTTTGCGAGCGCCTTTTTCAATGCTGCTTGTCTTCTCTTTGCTGTACCATAAGAGGCATTCGCGTTACCATATGGATTGTCCCACCACTGCCGGGGGTTTGAAAAAGTTCATTCCAAAGCTCCTCTGTGGGCTTTTTGGAAATTTGCTACATGTTCGCGAAAAGGCTTCCAGCTCGCGGCCAGGCTTGCGAGCGGGCTCGCCTTGGGGACCCCGGGATCCCTCCAGAAGATGTGGATAGGACAGGCACGCTTTCCGCCGAGGTTGCAATCGTGTATGCACTACTCTTCTCCAACCAGCCGGCAAGGTTTCCCCGACCCATGCCAAGGCGTTTGATGTGCTGGTGCACCCTCCAGTTCTTTACGAGGAAATATCCATATAGAGAGAGAATGTGATGACCAGAATGTGCAATAGATGAGCCCAAAGCTTGACATCACAACAGCAATCGACAGACATGGAAGTCGTGTAAGCGTGAATATGACACGGTATCCACTCCGACAGTTCACGGGAACAGACAGAGGGCCTCTACCCAATTACTCTTTTCAAAATCGCAAACAGACCTCGGAGGCATGTGATTTCAAGGATGCAGCTCAAAGCACCGAGGCTCATTGTCTGTTTGCATTCTATCTTCCTTTCTGATGTGTATGATGGACAACACTCTTCCCTTCAACCAGCTTCGCTCGGTGCCCAATGACCTGTACTCAAGACATTCTTCTTTTTCATGCGGGGAGGTGGAATGTGATGTGTGGAAGCAGACCCCGTTCTGCGTTGGATATCAGAGTCCGGGCAAGGGTATGAATCTTGGGTTGGCCGCCATCGCCACCGCTTCTAATGCAGGACAGAGCCGGAGACGAGACGGGGAGCAATGGAACAACGAAACTTGTGGAACTAGCGTGTATGTAAGCCAATTGGTCAAGGAGGGAAGATTGAAACATGCACTGCATAGTCTGGATTTCATGGAGCAAGGAGGCTTTCGGGCTTATGCCCAGACATGTGCTGGCCTATTGCAGGGGTGTGGTAGGATGAAGGAACTGGCAGTTGGCAAGGCTGTCCACGCCCACATAATTAGAAGTGGATTCGAGCTAGATGATCTCTTACAAACTGCCCTTGTCAGCATGTATTGTAAATGCAGGAGTATTGTGGAAGCGCGCAAGGTGTTCATGAAAATGCCCAAACGGACTGTGATCTCTTGGACCGCGATGATTGCAGGACATGTTCAGGAAGGGCATGTTGCAGAGGCCTTTGAGCTTTTCCGTCAAATGCAAAGAGAAGGTGCAAAGCCTGACAATGTCACTTTCATTAGCATTCTCAAGGCTTGTGTCGGCCCAGCGGCTTTGGACCAGGGTAAGCAGCTCCATGCGGGCATTATCAAAGCTGGATTCGAGTCAGATTTCCGAGTAGGAACCGCCCTTGTCAGTATGTATTGCAAGTGCGGGAGTATTGGGGATGCGCTGCAAGTGTTCGGTAGACTGCGCAAGCGAGATGTGATCTCATGGAATGCAATGGTTACAGGATTAGCTCAGCGAGGGAATGGTGAAGAGGCGTTGGAACTCTTTCACCAAATGCAGCGAGAAGGATCAAAGCCAAACGAAATCACCTACATTAGCATCCTCAATGCATGTGCGAGCCCAAGAGCTTTGGAACAAGGCAAGCGGCTCCATGCGGGCATTGTCAATTCTGGCTTCGAGTCAAATGTCAAAGTGGGGAATGCCCTTATCAGCATGTACTGCAAGTGCGGGAGTGTTGTGGATGCCCGGCAAGTGTTTGACAAACTGCCTGAGCGAGATGTGATCTCTTGGACTGCGATGATCTCAGGATCTGCTCAGCAAGGGCATGGGAAACAGGCCTTTGATCTCTTTCAACAGATGCACCGAGTAGGAATGAAGGCAGATAAGATCGCATTCATTAGCGTCCTTAATGCATGTGCTGACCCAGCAGCTCTGGAACAGGGCAAGTGGGTCCATGAGGGCATCATCAAATCTGGATACAACTCTAACATCGGAGTGGGAAATGCCCTTATCAGCATGTATTGCAAGTGTGGGAGTGTGGTGGATGCACGCGAAGTATTTGATCAAATGCCTGAGCGAGATGTAATCTCATGGAATGCGATAATTGCAGGATTAGCTCAGCAAGGGCAGGGTACAAATGCAGTTGAATACTTTCGGCAAATGCAACGAGAAGGTCTGAAGCCCAACCAGCTTACATTCATGAGTATCCTCAGCGCATGCGCCAAGCTTGCAGCCCTGGAAGAGGGCAGATGGGTCCATATCCAAGTCATAGAATCGGGACTGGAGTCAGATGTTTGTGTTGGGACTGCCCTGGTCGACATGTATGCTAAGTGCGGGAGTGTTCGGGATGCGCGGCAAGTGTTCGACAATATTATCAAAAGAAATGTAATCTCTTGGAACGCCATGATCACAGGATATGCCCAGCATGGTTGTGGCCTGAAGGCCCTCCAACTCTTTGAGCAAATGCAACGAGCGGGAATAAAGCCAAATGAGGTCACGCTTGTTGGTGTTCTCTCCGCCTGCCGCCATGTGGGCCTAGTTGATGAAGGCCGTCTCTTTTTCCATTCTATGAGTCGAGCCTATGGCATTCAACCAACACGGGAACACTATGCCTGTATAGTCGACCTGCTTGGCCGTGCAGGGTACTTGGATGAGGCAGAGGAATTGATCAACACAATGCCATTTGAACCAGATGCCCCAGTATGGGGGGCCTTGCTTGGTGCCTGCAGAATCCATGGTAACGTTGAGCTAGCAAAACGGGCAGCAGAGCACACCTTAAAGTTGGAACCACAAAATACTGGTGTGTATGTGCTGCTTTCAAACATCTATGCTGCTGCTGGCAGGTGGCATGAAGTAGCAAACTTGAGAAATCTGATGGATGAAGTAGGGGTGAAGAAAAGGTCAGGGTGCAGCTGGATCGAGGTCGATAACAAGATACACATGTTTGGTGTGGAAGACAGATCACACCCACAAAGGGAAGAGATCCATGCTGAGTTGGACAGATTGACTAACAAGATGAAGCAGGCAGGATATGTGCCGGACACCCGCTTTGTCTTGCATGATGTGGATCAGCAATCGAAGGAACAGGTTCTCTGCCACCACAGCGAAAAGCTGGCCATTGCTTTCGGGCTGATCAGTACACCCCCTGGGACACCTATTCGCATCATCAAGAACCTTCGGATATGTGGCGATTGCCACACTGCCATAAAATTTGTCTCAAAGATTGTTGAACGAGAGATTGTTACTAGGGATGCCAGCCGCTTTCATCACTTCCAGAATGGGCAGTGTTCTTGTGGGGATTACTGGTGACGTATCTTCATTTGTGTGTCCCAACCTGTACTAATGTCAAAAATGAGACATACCCAAGTAGTTGTTCATGAACTTGCTTAGGACTTTCGGTTCTGACAGTGCCTCCATGAGCATGACAGCCAACCCGATGGTGACATGCCCCTGATCACACATAGTGACTGCTGAATGGTCAATGTGGTAAAGGATCATGCGGAGACCTCTCTGGCTCCATAGCCGCCTCCTGAACCAAGAACAAATTGTTGCTGGTTCCACTGGTAAAATGGCAACTGATGGTGGGGGACTCATAGTTGCATTCGTCAATTTCGTCCAAACCGACCCATCATCACCCTACCGACCCATCACCCTCACAGAACAATATTTTTAAGTGCCCACCCCGGTGAAGAGGGACAGCCCGAATACTCGCCTATTGTCTGCACTTTGGATCAGCTTCTTACATGCAAGTATAGAGTCAGTTAAGGGATATGTAAGCATACCCACCTGGAGCGGATTCAGTAGCATATTGGAATGCCATTTCAATGCTCCACCCCACCACTTTTCCGGTTGATAAACACCAAGAGCGGCCTCGCATCTTCAGGTAGATCAACTACTACATACCTTGATTTGACACTCCTCCTAATCAGGCCACCTGTCAGGTGCTGAAGATCAGAAGTGCTGCCATTGCCGTTCAGGTGTCCTTCGTTGTTGTTGCCTACTGCATACTCTGCCTCGTTATCGTCTCTTCTTGCACCGTTTTTGAATCTGACCCCTCACTGTGATATCATTGGCTCCCTGTGCATGATGGAGCTGAAAATCCCAGCAGGCGAGCTCTTCCCACCAAGCTCTCTAACATGTAGGGGGTGACAAGAGAAGCCTCTTATAAGGTCCTAAGTCACAGATCTCATCAGATGCTTTCAAACAGCATGGTATTGCATTGAATGTGAACGAAACTCTGGCAACAGACACACCTCCAAAGGGGTGAGTGTGAGTCAAGAAGAACTGTGCCTTTGCAGGGTTCTTTGGGCTGCCACCCCACAGACCACACACCAAATGGACAGAGGTCAGGGATGCAGCTATTGGGGGAGCAAAGAGAGCTCAAGCACACACAGCATGTTATGGCCCCCTTTGTGTCCGGATTCTTCTGCTATGTATGAGTTGCCATGCATCCCTTACCTTTGCAGTAGATCTGTGCCAAATACATTGGTACATTAACAATGAAGATTGGTTGCTCAACTGCAAATCTCCAATTACAATCAGCTGTACATGTCTGTAGTCTCCTGTAACGTCCATGTCTGCAGGGGGAGGAGAGACTAATCATTGTTACCTCCTCTTCATCTAGTGGATGCACATCTTGCCTTGCCACTGGAGAAAAGAGAGCCCTCTAAAGAAGCCCACAATTACCAGCCCCAGAACTTGAGGATAGACCACATCCAAGGTGGGGAAATGGTACCGGAGCAGAGCAGCTCACGGAGGTCGCAAACCGAAGTAAGAGACAGGGCAAAGAGACAGGGCATACGGACTCCTCTCACTCCAGTTGAGTATTGAACAAAATGTGAAGACTCTAATTCAAATCGATCTAAAATATGCAAAGCACTCTACTGTGATCCCGAGATTGCAGTCTCTTCTAATTTACCAGTCCCAATATGGATGTGGCTTGATTTTATTGCAAGCCTGTGAGCTGACGGGTACGGCCCGCGAGGTACAGCCGGAACCCCCGCTCCCGCAGCCTCGTCAGCGAGCTGGACGCCCCATGTCAAATCATCCCCACCCCTCCGCCCGTTACCCCGCCCCTGCCCGCCCGCTGCTCCCCGCGCCCCCCTGAACCCCCCGTGCCCGCCCGCCCGCCCGGGACCCCTGACCCCCGCCCACCGCTGGCCGCGCGGCGCCCATCTCCCACCCCCGATCTCCAGCCACGCGGCAGCCCCCGCCATGGATCCCCTCACTGGGTTGATCCCCCTTCCAGTGCCGGAGTGATCCCCCAACCCCATCTCCAGCCACGTGGCGCTACCCCGAACCGTCGATCCCCCCCCATCCATCCAACCTCAATTGAATGGATGACGGCCGGTTGAAGGTCCCATGACGCGCCCATCGCCACGTGGCGTCCTGCCGCCGTCGATCCCCTCCTCCCATCCACGGCGCGCTCCCCCGAGACGTCGCCACTCCCCCCAACGCGCCTTGATCCCCCCTCCCGACCGGGAGTGATCCCCCAACCCCAATCGCCCGCCACGTGCGGCTCCCCCGGACCTTCGATCCCCTGCGCATCCATCGGACCTCACAAACAGTGGATGTTGTGTGTCATCCGCCCCGCCATCCTGCCGCTCCCCCCGCCGTCGATCCCCTCTTCCCATCGACGGCCCGATCTCCCGACACGTCGCCGGCCCCCCCCCTCCGTTGATCCCTGTCCAATGCGGTGACTAATCCCCCTCCACCCATCGGACGGCACGTGGCGCTCCCCCTGCCGCCGATCCCCTCTTCCCATCCATGGCGCGATCCCCCGACACGTCGCCGCTCCCCCCGACCTGGCTTGATCCCCACTCCGGACCCGCAATGATCCCCCACCCCTAATCGCCCGCCACGTGCTGCTCCCCCGAACCGTCGATCCCCTGCTCATCCATCCAACCTCAAAACAATGGATGTTTTGGGTCATCCGCCCTCATCCCCCCGCCATCCTCCCGCGCAGTGGATGGACGACGGCCGGATGAAGGCCCCATGGCACGCCCACCACCACGTGGTGCTCCCCCCACCGTCGATCCCCTCATCCCATCGGAGCCGCCAATCCCCCGGGCCATCGCCGGTCGTCCCCCCCCCTCGTTTGATCCCCGTCCAATTTGGTCACTGGTCCCCCTCCCTGGTCTTGCCTGCTTTGATCCCCCTTCGACCGATCCCCCAATCCCTTCCATTTCCAACGGTGGGTATCGCACCACGTGGACCTGCATGTACTATTCACTTCGTCGTGGAGGTAGGGTTCTCCATCTGGATTGAGCGAGGGTTTCCAGCTATCGTGCTTGTTCGTGCTCCTGCTTTGATGGGCTTGGGATGACCTGCCAGGGCCTCAATCGTGTGCGCTCTATGGCGTTTGTGATTCTCTTGCGACTCACGTCTTGCATACAATGCGTACAGGGGGTTTTCTTTTTCTCTTCTTCTTCTTCTTCTTCTTCTTTTGTTGTTTTTTCTTGTTTGCCTCTTTCTTGTTTGTTGTTTGTTGCAGCCTCAACTTCATGTTTGTTTTTTCATACTACTTACCTTGCTAGATTCAAATGTGAATATCTGTGTGTTGCAGAATCGAACATGGTTGGGTATGGAGCAGCTGAATAGGATTGATGGAGGTTGGAGAGTCCAAGATGGTTGTATACCGGCCAGCTCATAATGCATGCACTTATAGGGATTTCTTTTTCGACCTAGCATGGTGTTTTACTCGTCCTACACAACGGTCTCTTCTCATGTTCCCTGCCCCTGCAGTTTAGGGTCCCCTTCCTCTCATGAGTTGTCTCCCTCCCTGAATCCGTCACTTGCAAACCCCCAAACATCCAATCCCTCCTGAGTTTTTGCTCCCCCACTGTCTGGTCCCCCCCCCCGCCGCTCCCCCTGTCTTCGCTGCCCATATGTCACCTCCCTGACCACAAAATCGCCATGCAAGTCATATCCAGTACTCTCCGCACATGTCAGCTCCCCTCTACTAACATCCCCCCACGTGTCTGGTCCCCCTACTTTGATCCCCATGTTCTGGGAGGGGCTAGGGGTTCGCTCCCCCTTCACATCTCCCCATGCCTGCTCCCCCTTATGACCGCCCAGATCTCCCCACGTGTCGACATCACTGATCCCCACTTTTGGTGTTGTTGACACGTGTCCATCGACTGATCCCCTGCTCCCCCACATGCCCGCTCCCCTAGCTACACTGCACGTGCGGAATGTCTTCCTCGCGAAGCGACTCTTCGGTGGCGGCTCTTCGTTGTGGTTTTTCAGCTGCTCTACTCATATCCTCTTTGTTGTCTATGCTGTATGTTTTCCTTTTGTTCGTTGCAATCCGTGTGCTCTTCCTTGTTTTCTCTGGCTTCTGTTCCTTGCTTTTTATTTTCTGTATTTCGGCGTCGTGTGCTTGTTGCCGATGGCAAAGACTAGGCCTAAGGTTGTTCCCCCTGAGGATGGTATGCTGGTTTTTTGGCACAAGCCTAAGAAAGAGGACGAGGTTCCTTTCTGGTATACGCCAACTGAGTGGGAGGAGATGATAGTGGAGGCAGAGGCGACCTCAGAGTTCGTGATGGCGCGAAACAAAGGAATCCCTATAAGTGCAAGTTTTGTGGGCGGCCCATGAAGGATAAGGTTAGGTTGAATAGGCATGTCATTGATGGGGAGGGTTGTCCTTGGTTGAACATGGTGGATGGTTGGGACGAGGTTCAGTTGCCACTAAAACCCTGGCCCACTGCCGAGTTCCTGAAGCAGGTTAGTAATTTTGTGGAGAGGTTGAGAGGGTGTACAAACCCCGAAGTGTGGCACGTACCAGGAGACGACGTGTCCCCTACTGATTGGCAGCAGCAGCCCAAAGGAGCAAGAAAACGGAAGCCTGATGCGCCTGCACCGTCACAAGTGGTTGCCCCTCACAAGAGGAGTAGCCGTAGTGGGTCCGACACCGATTCTGAGTGCACCAAACCAAAGAAGGAGGCAAAAAAGGTTAAGATTGTTACTACTTTACCCTCCGCCCGTGAGAGACAAGCCAAAGTGCGGCCTGAACTCGCTGTCACTTCGAGTAGAAAGCCAAAGAAAAAGTATCCCTACAGCCGTGAGCAGCCAGCAGCAGAAATGGGGGGGATCGAACATGGGGGGGATCCGTCTCAAAGTCAAGGGGGCCAATCCGGAAAACAGCGAAGGCACGCAGATATGGGGGAGCGGACTACACAGGACGACGAGGGGGAGCAGACTACTCATCAGGACGAGAGGGAGCAGCCTGGGAGCTCGGGGCCTCTTGCAGGGGATGGGGCCATGGACATCGACCACGACACACCACACCCGATCACCCCTACTAGAACATTTATACTCCTGCAACATGGACTTCTCCCTTCCAATTTTACTGACCAGAATGATGAAAGATTCTGGGATGCATTTGTGGGTTTTGCATGGAGTGGAGGTTTTGCAAAGGGAGTGGAGAGGGCTGAACGCCACTGGAGAAGATGGCTTCTACAAGAACACGTTTGCTTCACCCCCCCAATCTCATTTTGAGTGTCCGGCCATCTGCTCCCCCCAATAGTTTCCCAGGATTGTCCCCGGTTTGTAAATGCTCATTCTGTGTTGCATTTTTGCCTGCAGATCAATGCTTCCGCGGGAGAAATTGAGGCTGTGCGAAAATCAGTGCGGGCATGGAGCACCTGCAAAGACGGCATTCCCTGTGCTCTATCCATTGGGCTGGAGTTGGAAGATTTTGAGAGCTACCTTGTGGGAAAGATGAGTACTCCTATCTTAACACCCTCCTGTCCGGTGAATGTTGTTCCCCCCATCATGCCCGTCTCTACTCCCCTTTCATCGTCTACCCCTGTCCCCCCCCCCCCCCCCCCCCGCCTCTGCTGCAAACAGGTCTGCTCGCCCCATATCAGATCCCCCCACGTCATGTCCCCCTTGCACCGTTCCCCCCTCTGCTGCTCCCCCTCTGCTACTCCCTCCTCTTCTGCTCCCCCCTCATCTGTAGATCTCCAGTTTGATATTGTTGAACTATTGCTGGAGGAGCAGGACGTTCGACGTCTGCTTCCTGAATTCCCTCTCCTAAGAGCTGCCTGGTTGAAACGTCAATGTCCAGCCCGACTGCCTTCGGTCCCTGTTCCCCTCCAAAGTTTTTTCTACCATGGACCCTCGACCCCCTGTTTCACACTTATATCCTTTGGCCGATTTAAGACACGACATCTGCCCCAGTCATATCATGATGCTTTTCGCACCGCAGACTGCTCACAAACTGCTCTACCATGGATTTGGACTCTTCTTGCATGGAGGTTGGCGGACGTTTGGGAATTTTCAGAATCAGGAGACTATGTTGAAAGAAGTGCTCCTGGCAGAGGGTCAGCTTAGATATGGTACAATGCATGACAAAATGCAGATCGTCGACTCCTGCCGAGCATTTCTTCACATGGTGCGTGCCCGAGCGTTTCATGAATTTGCGGCAACAGAAACCGCCCACTTCCAAGTTTTGTGGTGCAAGGGCAACGATGCCAAAGGGATACGACGTGCAGTGCGGGCCTGGGAGGATCTATTGTTTAGGCGGGAGCACATTGATTTGGGACCCTACGTGCATCTTTTGAGTAAGTGCATGCTTTGCCTCTCCAACAGTCTGTCATTGTGAAGATCAGAATTGGAATAGATAAATGGGGGAGCAGACTTTACAGTCGGGGATCGGGGGATCAGGGGATCACGGGGTCAAAGCTAAATACAAGCGTTTGTCTCTCTGATAGGTGAGGCTGAGGCATCTGATGTTGGAGTTCAAAATGCCATGGAGGAGGTCTTACGAGCAAACAAGGTGTTGTTGGCGAGAAGACATGAATTATACAACCGACGAGTGTCACCATATGCCCCTCACCTTTCCCACATTGACGTGGACGCCTTCAATTCATCACAGTTGTCCCACCATGCATCGCAGATTGCGTCGCCAACACCCTCACAGGTTGAAGACCTTCAAGCGCCTCATACAGAGACTTTTCAAGTGGAATCTCCGACGGCAGGTTTCTACACACCCATTGCGGAAGTTGATGTCAATCCCATCCCCTCTCATACTATTCTGCCTCACAGTCTTCTTTTAGACTCCCCAAGGGAATATTCCGTTGCCCTCGCTGTCTCTGCTGCCCCCGCATCTTCTCCCCTTCCTATCTCTGATCGCTCCCAAGGAGCGGCCCTCCTCTCTGATACCCTCTCTGTCTCTGCTGCCCCATCATGTGATCTCCCCGCCGCTGCTCCCCTTCAAATCTGTGAACCCGCACCAAGTGCTACCCTCCTCTCCGCCCCCCCCCCCCCTGTGTCTGCCGCCCTCTCTGCCACTCCTCCCCAACCATGTGATCCCCCCGCCTCTGCACTTCTTCCATTATCTGCTCCCCCAGAAGTGGCTATCACCGCATGCTATCCCATCGGACTCATCTCCCTCCTCGCATGAGTTTTCTTTTTGTGCTCCCCCCTCATCTGGTACTGCTTTAGTGTGTATCACTGCTCCCTCCCTTTCTGGTCTCCCTTTAGCCCTGGCAGCCCCCACCTCTACTCCCGAGGTTTTGTCTGCTCCCCCAGATCGGTCTTCTACGAAGCATGCATCCATGTGTGACCCTGGTCCCCCCCTGTGGGACACAATGGAGGAGATGTATGGAGCTACCAAGGGGCCACGAAGGTACTCTGGGGCGGTGGGCACCATCGAGTTGGATGATTTTATCCAAGAGTTTGATAGTTGGTGTGATTTGCAGCAAATGCGCAATACACAACTATTTACGCCGTTCATGGCATGGAAAGGGCTGTTTCAGCACCTTGAGGGGCCGCCTATGGATGATTACCATGAGTTCAGGCGGGGGCATGAGGTTGAGATCGAGGAGTGGAGGATGTACTAGTCACCCGACTATGTCTCCATCACTAGGGGCACTAGAGCCACGAGAGCAGTGGCTACACCTGCCGCTGCACCGGCAGCTTCAGCAAGTAGCAGTGGAACTAGTGGGACTGGTGGTACAGTAGCTACGACGTCCACCCAAGCCACTACCGCACCAGCACTAGCACCCGTGCCTGCCTTCAACCCTATTGTGGAGTTCTTCGAAGAGTTGAGAGGGAACTACCAAGGGGTGAGGACAGAGAAGTTGTGGAGCTTGCAAGAGTTCCAACGGAAGCCGACCGAGAGCTTGAGGGAGGCTTTCATTCGCATGAGGCGTTTGATAAATGTAACCCAAGGGATTACGGAAGCTCAGGCAGTCCAATTCTGGTATGGGATATTGGATAAGAAGCTGAGGAGAAGGGTGCGGGATGCAACTCTCCTACAAGCGGCCCAACCCACCTTAACAAATGTGTTTTTGCTGGCAGAGCGGATAGAGCTCAACATGGTGGAGGAACGAGTGGTCATGGTGGGATTTGCTAAGGAGACACCACGGGGTAGTGGTGCTCCTAGCCAACCACTACCTCAACGTGCTCAAGGCAACAAGGGGGCTCAGGTGAAGCTCAGGGAAGGGCAGAGAGGACCTCAGATGCAGGGGTCTCTCCCTTCATTTGCTGGCCAACAATGGGCGGATGTGGTGTGCTAGACATGTGGAGGACCCCATGTCAAGAAGGACTGCCCAGAGGGAGGCAAAGGGTCGGCACATGCACAGCCTGCACAGTTGCAGTGTGGGCATTGTGGCAAGCACGGGCATGGAGAGGCCCAGTGTTATGGTTTGCATCCTGAGTTGCGCTCAGGCCAGTTCCAAGGGGATAATGGTGGCCGGGGGCGAGGTGGAGCAGCCCAGAGAGGACGAGGTGGCCAGCCACGAGGTGCAGGCCAAGGGCAAGCTCAACGTGGCCAAGGATGCGGAGGTCAGGGTGTTGACCAAGGCATGGCCAACCAGCTTCAGCAGCTAGAGCAGAGGCTCGCTGCCATGGCTACAGCTCAGGTGGTACCGGCTCTAAGGCCGGATGGTCCACCTCCTGCTCCTGAGGGAGGAGATATGGGAGGCATGGGATTCATGTGTGGAGCAGCACTACCACTAGTGCAGGTGGAGTCTGCTGCAGCCGTGACTCGAGAAGCAGCACGAGTTCCTGAGCCACGAGGTGCAGAGGTGGAGTTGGATCCACAGCGTGGGGAGGCAAGCCGTCAGGCTAGGCTTCCTCAGTCATTCACATTGGCGGAGACAGTGTCGACGCCATCCATGGCACCTAGTTCTTGCCCGACTGTTACCGAGGCGGAGGTTACTATGCCATTGGGGAGAGCTACACGGGTAGCACCACTACCTAGTGTCGCCAAGGCTACGGCAGCTAGTGTGCTGCTAGGAGCGGCCACATCTGTGTGCCAGGCTCCATTGTTCTCGGCTACCATGATTGCGACGCCGGGGGTAAAACCAGCTGAGGTGTTCAGGCTGGTAGCTACACTCTGTGAGAGTGGGGAGGTTACTTCATCTTCTGCGGAGATAGTGGGAGGTGTAGTGCCGGAGGGATCCTCGGATTTGAGGGTCAAGACTGCCACGGCGGCGCCATGGCAAGCTGCAGCTGCTAGGTTGATGGAGCTGCCAGCTAGGCCAGCCATTGAGCGCGCCATGGTGACACCTGGAGTTGTCATGTTAGACAACCAGGATGGCATTTTCTGTTTGAGTGGACCGGCAAGCAAGAGGTACCGGCCACTGCGGGTCTTGTTGGACTCGGGAGCTCAGCCAATGATGCTGGGCAGAGCTGCTATTGCAGGCTTGGGCCTCACGGAGGCGGATATGGAGCCTTGTCCTTTCCAGATACAGACGTCTCTGGGAGGATCGGAGCAGGCTCGGGGCATGACACGGCGTGAGTTGGCTATTAGACTACGGCCGGATCACCCTATAGATGGCTCAGTGATGCGAGCCAAGGCCATTGTGACAGACGCAGTCTCATACGATGTCCTGGTTGGTGGGGCAGTGTTGTACCCCATGGGCTTCACCCTGGATTTTTGGGAGGAGTCAGCTTCCTATAGGCCTGCATGGCAGTCAGGGGAGGGCCGGCGTGTGCAGCTCCCTGTGACGTTCATAGGAGGAGTTGCGGTTGCCCAGCGAGGCAAGATGCCGACACTAGCAGCATTCACAACGGCAGTGAGTTGGCCTAGAGAGTTGCTTGAGGGCAATACTCATTCAGAGGATGTACCACCTCCAGGAGAGCAGGATGACCTGTATGGTATGGCGGAGTTGCCTACCATGGTTGCTCAGACTCCATTGTGGGGCACGAGCAAGGATTTGCAGCGGGATACTGATCGACGGGTGCAACAAGCCCGGGTGGAGGCTTTTGTACCGTCAGGAGAGGAGGAGAGTGTGGGGATTGCACCAGGACCACCTCAATTGTCTCCATTGGACACCACACCTATTGTGTGGCAGTATCCGGATGAAGGCATTTGTCTTCTGGACTTGTTTGCTGGGATCAGCACCGGATTGGCTGCTGTGTTACAAGCAGGTGTACGAGTTCGGCGTTACCTTATGTGGAGAGGGATGAGACTGCACGACGCGTTTCACTTCGCCATGTTGCTCAGTTGGTGCAGCGGTACCCTGAGTTGTTGTCGGTGTCTGCAATTCGTGGATATCAGCAGGCCTTGCCAGCAGACATTTCGTTGCTGGGGGCGCAGGATTTGGAGCGGGTTGGCTCCATTGATCTGGTAGTGGCAGGTTGGCCCTGCCAAGGGCATTCATCAGCCGGGCATGGCAATGGATTGCGAGACTCGAGGTCGGGTCTGTTTTGGGAGATGGTGCGGGTTTTGCGCCACTTGCAGCTTCATCAAGCTGTATCTCCAGCATACATCTTGGAGAATGTGCCACTGATGGGCGATTCTCGGGCCAGGGTGATGGCCAGTGTGCATCAAGTCCGGTCGTGGCTTGGGTCAGCAGTGTTGCTAGATGCAGCTACAGTGGGGTCACGGGCTCATCGTCCACGGCTATGGTGGACTAACTTGATGCCACCTGCACTGCTCAAGCGTGCATTTGATGGGGTGCAGCGGCCAGCACATCTCACAGTGGATAACATTCTGGACACAGGGAGGCAGTCTCAGCGTGTGAGACACGATGACCGTTCGCCTTTGGCAGTGGTCAACAAGGTGGGTCAACCACGAGCAGCATTACCTACACTGCTCAGCTTCCCAGGATCGCATGTTTTCCGGGATAGTGGACCTGGCCTCCTGTGGGATGCTCAGTTGCAGCAGTTAGTGGAGCCTAATGCTGACGAGCATGAGCGGGCAATGGGTTTTACCACTGGTACCACGGCGGTGTCGTCTCTTTCTGAGGCATCACGTCGTCAAGTGATCTCAATTGCTTGACCTGGATTATCAGCTTGGCTCTGGCTGAGCAACGCAGAGTGCGGAGTACACTTCCCTCGATGGTCTCTCTGCCTACCGAGACGGTACAGGCAGTGAGTGGGGGCGAGCATGTGAGGACCACGGGGTGCAGGCATCCATGGCACACGTGGGAGGTGCTCGAGGTTCAGAGAGTTGGCAGCCAAGGCGGCTGTGATAAATGAGGTTGGGGATTCTTCTCGGGTTGAGGAGGTCCTCAATGATGAGATGATGGGGCAGGATGAGGTCTTGTCATTGACTGAGCAGGCAGGGAGTACTGCTCAAGAGGTTGCAGCATAGCAACCATGGGACGCGTCCTCTACCTCTAAGCCCACTGGACTTAAGGTTGCAGTTACGGAGGACAATTGGGAGCCTGACATTGGACCCATTGTCACCGGAGGAGAGAGACGACGTATACGGCGGTTCCTGAGGGCTTACAAGAATTGCTTTGCCTTCAGTTTGAAGGACTTGGGAGCACTGAAGGGTCAAGAGATCCGTATTGAGTTGGCCACTGACACGCCAATCTTTCGGAGACCCTATAGATACAGTGACATGGAGAGGTCTTTGATTCAGATGAGGACTCAAGATCTCTGGGAGGCAGGTTTGGTGGAGCTCTCTGGTGGAGAGTATGCTTCAGCCACAGTGATGCCAGCCAAGAAGGATGTCTATGGCAATTGGACGGAGAGACGTATGTGCGGTGATTACCGGCCTGTAAATCGTCAGACCAAGTCCGATAAGTATGCCATGCCAACACCAGAGGAGATCTTTGATGCCATCGGGCATGCTAAGGCCTTTAGCACTTTGGATTTACGATCCGGATATCACCAGTTGCCAATCAAGGAGGCGGACAAGCAGAAGACGGCATTCTGGGGGATCAATGAGCACGGCAAGGATTGCCTATATCAGTGGCGGTTCTTACCATTTGGGCTTAAGAATGCTCCTGCAGAGTTTCAGAGAGTCATGGATAGGATTCTAGCAGGGGTGGACTTTGCTCGGTGCTACATAGATGACATCATCATCTTTAGTGTTACGATGGAGGAGCATGAGAGACACCTTCAGGTGGTATTGGAGCGCTTGAGAGCGCACGGATTGAAGTTGCATCCGGGGAAGTGCAAGTTTTTCCACAACCAGATTGAGTATCTGGGTCACATGATATATCCTGGAGGATTGGGGGTACAGCAGACTAAGGTAGAGGCCATTGCACAAATTCCACGCCCCACGGATGTGAGCCGAGTTCGAGCTTTCATGGGGTTGGCAAACTATTATAGACGGTTTGTCAAGGGATTTAGTACCATTGCAAAGGCTCTAACCAAGCTGACCAAGGTGGACCAGGAGTGGCAGTGGGAAGATGAGCAGGAACGAGCTTTTCAAGAGCTCAAGGCGAGGTTGACCTCGGCGCCTATCTTGAGACGACCTATCAGGGGGCGTCCCTTTCAGCTGCATACGGATTGGAGCATGCTGGGGCTTGGAGCGGTGCTCACACAGGTGGATGATGAGGGAAGAGAGTTCGTAGTGGCTTACGCTAGCCGCTCGAACAACGCTGCAGAGGCTAAGTACAGCTCATATGAGGGAGAGTGCTTAGCTGCAGTGTGGGCCGTGGCACACTTCAGGTGCTATCTATACGGCAATCTTTTCACCCTTGTCACGGATCACCAGCCACTCAAGTGGTTGATGGAGTCAGACAAGCTTACGGGGAAGCTTGCACGGTGGGCACTTATACTCCAGGAGTATGACTTTCAGGTTGTGCATCGACCGGGTTTGGTCAATCGGGATGCGGATGGATTGAGTCGCAATCCATGCATGAGCCAGCAGGATGACACTGGAGCTCGGTGGCATGGTGAGACGGACGAGGAGATGGTGTCGGGATGGCACGCATCTGCATTTTTGTGTATCTTGGCATCGGGAGGTCAGATTGGACCTACAACAGGGATGACTGTAGACGGAGTGTCTGAGGACCCTGAGGCTAGTGATGAGCTAGGTGGTGCCAGAGATATACATGAGGATTCGGCTGTGTTGGACTACCTCCGCACGGGAGACACGACAGCCATTGTGACTGCCAGGAGAGAGATCGGATCCTGCAACGAGCCAAGAGGTTCAAGTGGGAGGGGATACACCTACTTCGAGTGTGGGAGATGGTCGGGTGAGGATTGTGCCTCACCCCACACAGCGTGCACGGTTAGTGCGGCATGCCCATGAGGAGTTGGGGCATTTTGGAGTGCGACGCACTCACAGTTTACTGCAGGGGCAGTATTGGTGGCGTGGTATGCATACAGAGGTGCAACAGTTCGTGGCTAGGTGCATGGTGTGTGACAGGGTGCGTGCTTTCATTCAACGCCCCTACACCACAGTTGCATCCTTTACCAATCATGGGATTGGGCTACAGGTGGAGTCTTGACTTCGCAGGACCGTTGCCACTGACTATGCGCCACCACAGATATGTGTTGGTGATGGTGGAGCACTTCTCCAAGTGGATTGAGTTGGTTCCATTGCCTGACAAGGCTAGTGAGGGGGCTGCGTATGCATTCTTGGATCGTGTGCTTAGCCGATTTGGTGCTCCAGCTGAGGTACTCACGGACCAAGGGAGAGAGTTTTTGGGGGAGTTTCAGGCTTTGTGTGATAAAGCCTTGATAGAACACCGCACCACTTCTCGGGATCATCCTGAGGCCGATGGCTTAGCAGAGAGAGTTGTTCAGACGGTGAAGAGGGGTTTGCGCAAGTATGGCTTGCAGAAGGGACACCTAGGAGATTGGGATCTTCAGGTTCCTTGGTTAGCCATGGGCTACAGGTTCAGCAAACAAGCATCACTTGCCTCCTTCTCACCATATTTCCTTCTCTTTGGCCGAGAGCCGGATTTGCCTGCAGCCATTCGTAGGGACACTGCTCAAGTCCTTAACCTTGACGATCCGACGTGTGGGTACGTGCATGTGATCAGCGTGCAGAGTTGTTCAAGAAAGTCATGCCCATGGCTTTGAGAACCTTGCCATTGCACAGCACCATGATACGTTGAGGTATGCCACTATACGTGGTGGAGGATATCGTCCTGGGGTTTGGAGGTTTAGCCCTGGTGACTATGTTATTTGCAGCAGACTGCTCCTACGACTCTGGATGTTACTGCAGGGCGTGTTATTCTGAGGGTTCGAGAGGTGTTGCCCTCAGGGGTCCTGATCTTGGAGGGTCGGGATGGCATGACTTGGAATGACCATGTGCGTAATTGTGCGCCATGTCACCTTCCCAATGTCGATGGCAGAGTTGACCCAAACTGGCAGTGGTACCTGCAGGTTTGAGGTGCATGCTCTGTGGGTCTGCCAAAGGGCAGCCACCATGCTGGTGTGTGATCGATGCTCAAGGGGTTGGCATATGGGATGCTTGACACCACCTCTTGAGAAGGTTCCTAACGGAGATTGGTTGTGTCCACACTGCTTGGGATAGTGGCAGTGGACATGACTGGAGGCAGCTAACAAGACATGGGAGGCCAAGCTCATAGGAGTCAATACATGAGATCCCAAGCTCAAGTTCACAGGTTGCAAGACGGCGACTAACGATGGGGCAACTCTTGCACCCGGCCTCTTGATCTATCGAGTTTGAGTGTAGTAGGGATAGTGGTGGAGGACTTAGTGAGGCTATGGTCACTATCACATCTTGTGGCTACCTGGACTTAGAGGGACCTAAGCACCAGCTAGGGGGGCGATTGTGTGGACTAGTGACTGCCATAGTGGGCAGCATAGTGGCAGCCTAGTGACTGACTAGTTGTAGCCTAGTGGTTGGACTAGTGGCTGGACTAGTGGTGGACTAGTGGTATACTAGTGTGTGGTGTGCACATGTGTTGTGTGGACAACGATGTAGTTGTGTAGCGATATGTATGCCCACGACAGCTGTCAAGTTATTTTACCACTAGTGTGAAACTAGCTAGGAAATAGCTAGCTTTTACATATTGACATTTGGGATTGGCCCAAGTGTCAATCCAGGGGTCAAGGCAGATTTAGGCCCTGGAGTGGTTATCTTCATGGCAAGCGCGGAAGGCTCATCTTTCTCGAGTTGAGCCTCACCGCGCCTAGCTATGGCGCCGTAGTGTGGATTCCCCATGGCGTGGGGTGCACTTGGCTTGACTTGTATTTGAGTGATGAGGTTATATATGCATGAGTTTATGCTTCAGCTTTGTGAGCTCTCATGAGCTTGTGCTTGTATGTCTTCTTTCTTCTTTCTTTATCATTGTGTGGACTGGTGACTGCCATAGTGGGCAGCATAGTGGCAGCCTAGTGACTGACTAGTTGTAGCCTAGTGGTTGGACTAGTGGCTGGACTAGTGGTGGACTAGTGGTATACTAGTGTGTGGTGTGCACATGTGTTGTGTGGTTTTGGACAGCGATGTAGTTGTGTAGCGATATGTATGCGCACGACAGTTATCCACATCTTAACCTCTTCACTAAGGTGAGGTGCGTGCGCGAAACGGGTGTTACTTGAAGTCGGGTCAATGTGGCCATGACAGACCTTGTCACATCCATCAACATTGTTTTTGTTGTAGTATGTTATGACAACAAGAGAAGGATCCAGGTAGCATCGTCCAATCCTAAACTGACAGAGGCAACCCCTCTTGATGGACTCTCCCTGAACGACTTTCTTCCATCTCGGCCCTTTGTGGTTGTTGTAAGAAGGCGATGAAGCATCCAGCACACACCCTCTCCTACCGTTCCTTTTCTTCAAAGAATGTTTATTGACAGGTATTACATTTGTGCGCTTGTCCTCAGGTCCATAAGTACAATGGAACCTGAACAATGATGAGAAGTATGTCGGCGGAGTGGAATACTCGGAGCAAGAGAGCATAGCATTTTGACACAATAGAAGAGCAAACAATGCAAACAAGCAGCATGCCATTACAAAGAACACATAGAGACCATCCAGAAACCACAAAGGTGAAGGCGGACTTTATCACAACAGAGCAACTATTGGCCTTGGAGCTAAGAGCTCGCCCTCCTCATGCTTTCCCTTTTTAGGCACCGTTCTGTTGAAGTGAGTGGGCGCCTCTGCCCTTTCTTCCTCCCCTCTCACAAAATCGTCGATCCTACTCCAAGGAATGACCGCAACATCCGTATATACACGATGTCCACCTCCACTTGAAATAGTTGGAGTCCATATAAGCGACTTGTGGTTGAAGGAACCATCCGGGGGGATTTGCAACGTGCCAACGCAGCTGTGATAGAAGGAATGACGTGCAAATCCAGTCATGATGCCCGGCACCCCTGCAGGAACAGTACACATCCGCAGACCACACGCGTTCTGCAGAAACAGTACAGAGTAGCAAACTACACGCGCAAGTGCAGCATACACGCGCGCAAAGAGGATCAAATTTGTGAGCAGCCGGAAACCCTAAATTTCAATACATCCACACCGTTCATGTGACAGACCAAAATGGTGGGGACGTGCATGGCCATTGGATGGGGGAGGACGACATAGATGAACAGAATGATAGCCACGTGCAAACAACCCTGACATTTGACACGTGGAAGGGGGATCGCTCCTGGGGGGGGGGGGAGTGGAAGGATGGGGGATCAGTCCAGGTGGTGTGGGGGATCAACGGAGAGGGGACCGCCATGGGGGGGAACGATCAACTGTTCCACCGTTGACGCGCGGGGGGGTCAGGGTGGGAAGACACGTGGCATGGCGGCGGCGGGGGATCAACCAGAGGCGGGGGGAGCGGTGGCTCGGGGGATCGGGTCTTGGATGGGACGAGGGGATCGATGGCTACGGAGACCGCCACGTGGTGGTAGAAGAAGAGAGGGGGATCAATTCCAGGTTTGGACGGGGCATCAACCGAGGCGGGGGGAGTGGCCCGGGGGATCGCCACCTGGATGGGAGGATGGGATCGAATGCCGGGGGACCGCGGATGACCTAGTTTTGAGGTTGGATGGATGCGCAGGGGATCCTCGGTTTAGGGGAGCACCACGTGGCGGCCGATGGCTGGAGGGGACCAGTGACCAAATTGGACGGGGGATCAATCAAACGAGGGGGGGGGGGGGGGGGGGGGGCCGGGGATGGCCCGGGGGATCGCGCCTCCGATGGGATGAGGGGATCGACGGCGGGGGAGCGCCACGTGGCGGTGGGCATGCCATGGGGCCTTCATCCGGCCGTCGTCCATCCACTGCGCGGGAGGATGGCGGGGGGATGAGGGGCGGATGACCCAAAACATCCATTGTTTTGAGGTTGGATGGATGAGCAGGGGATCGAAGGTTCGGGGGGAGCATGTGGCGGGCGATTAGGGGTGGGGGATCACTACGGGTCTGGAGTGGGGATCAAGCCAGGTCGGGGGGAGCGGCGACGTGTCGGGGGATCGCGCCATGGATGGGAAGAGGGGATCGGCGGCGGGGGGAGCGCCACGTGCCGTCCGATGGGTGGAGGGGGATTAGTCACCGCATTGGACGGGGATCAACGGAGGGGGGGGGCCGGCGACGTGTCGGGAGATCGGGCCGTCGATTGGAAAAGGGGATCGATGGCGGGGGGAGCGGGAGGATGGCGGGGGATGAGGGGCGGATGACACACAACATCCACTGTTTGTGAGGTCCGATGGATGCGCAGGGGATCGACGGTCCGGGGGAGCCGCACGTGGCGGGCGATTGGGGTTAGGGGATCACTCCCGGTCCGGAGGGGGGATCAAGGCGCGTGGGGGGAGCGGCGACGTCTCGGGAGAGCGCCACGTGGCGATGGGCGCGTCATGGGACCTTCAACCGGCCGTCATCCATTCAATTGAGGTTGGATGGATGGGGAGGGGATGGACTGTTGGGGGGTAGCGCCACGTGGCTGGAGATGGGGTGGGGGATCACTCCGGCACTGGAAGGGGGATCAACCCGTGAGGGGATCCACAGCGGGGGGGGGGGCCGCCATGTGGCTGGAGATCGGGGTGGGAGATGGGCGCCGCGCGGCCAGCGGTGGGGCGGGGGTCAAGGGTCCCGGGCGGGCGGGCGGGGGCGGGGCAACGGGCGGAGGGGTGGGGATGATTTGACATGGGGCGTCCAGCTCGCCGACGAGGCTGCCGGAGCGGGGGTTCCGGCTGTACCTCGCGGGCCGTACCCGTCAGCTCACAGTTGCAATAAAATCAAGCCACATCCATATTGGGACCGCTAACTTACTGTGCACCCAAAGGTATTGAGACTGACATGCTGATTCTCCTGCCTCTACCCGAGGTGCTATTTCACGGTCCCTGTGAGAGACATCTATGTAATCTCACACTGAAATTGTCACCCACCTGGAACCGGTTCATTCGAATTACAAACGAATCAAACGAATTACAAATGCCCCCAACACACTACTTCCCAAGACCAATGCATACCACCGGAAGCGAACACCCTGCTGCAAATGGAGGTTGTTGTTGTTACCCTGAACTTGACATCTCCAGGCATTCTGCACCTGGCCTCGGTGCTACTGGAACCAATCTGTGGCGATGGCATTGCCCTCCCAATCGAAGCCCAGGGGAGCTGCAACCCGATGAGCAGCGACTGTGTCCCTGCTCCGAGTCTGACACCAGCTGACATTGCGGATGAACACGTTCCAAAGACGGAACACTCTTCTCATCCCAAATTGTCACTGGGGAGGGAACAAGGCAACCATCTCCTTTTTGCTGCTTTGCATCAGATTCTGGAGCAGATTGTTAAGCAGGTGATGTTGTGCCAAATTGGGTATGTGTAGATTGTTGCGCTACCAAGCAGATGCCTGAGGGCAGTTGTGAGTTTGAACGATGCAGCTCGAAGCACTAAAGGCAGCTGTCTTTTGGTACATTATCTGACTTTCTGGTGCGCATGATGAAAAGTGCTAGCGCTCTCTGCACAGAATGCTCCGGGCTCGAGATACTGTGCTCAAGGCGTTCTTCCTTACAATGCAGGGAGCTGGAATTTGGTTTATACAAGCAAACCCGATTCTTTAGTGGGTATCAGTGTCGGGGTAGGGGTATGTGTGTTTGCTTGGCCACTACCACCACTGCTTATAATGGAGGACGAAGCGATATACGGGAGGGAGAACAATGGAAGCAGGACTCAGGAAATAGTGGGTATGTGAGCACATTGGTCAAGGTGGGACGAGTGAAAGATGCGGTGCGCAATTTAGATCACATGGAGCAACGAGGCTTTCGGGAGTATTCCGAGACATGTGCTCATCTCTTGCAGGGGTCTGGTAGGACAAAAGAACTGGCAGTTGGCAAGGCGGTCCACGAGCACATCATTAAGAGTGGATTCGAGCTAGATGACGTCTTAGAAACCGCTCTTGTCAGCATGTATTGTAAATGCGGGAGTGTTGTGGATGCGCACAAAGTGTTCGTGGAAATGCCGAAACCGAACGTGATATCTTGGACTGCGATGATTGCAGGACATGCTCAGGAAGGGCATGTTGCAGAGGCCTTTGAACTTTTTCGGCAAATGCAACGAGAAGGCACGAAACCTGACAATGTCACTTACATAAGCATTCTCAAGGCGTGTGTCAGCCCAGCGGATTTGGAACAGGGCAAGCAGCTCCATGGGGGCATCGTCAAAGCTGGATTCGAGACGGATGTCCGAGTGGGGACTGCCCTTGTCGGTATGTATTGCAGGTGCGGGAGTGCGGTGGATGCTCGTCAAGTCTTTGACAAAATGCCAAAGAATGATGTGATCTCATGGACTGCAATGATTGCTGGATATGCTCAGCAAGATCATGGTCAATTGGCATTCGACCTGTTTCAGCAAATGCAACAAGAAAACGTTAAGCCAAACAAGGTCACTTTCATAAGCATCCTCAATGCATGCTCAAGTCTAGCAGCTCTGGAACAGGGCAGGTGGCTCCACACAGGCATCATCAAATCTGGATTGGAATCAGATGTCAAAGTGGGAAATGCCCTTGTCAGCATGTATTGCAGGTGTGGAAGTGTAATTGATGCCCGCCAAGTGTTTGACAAAATGCCAAAGCAAGATGTGGTCTCATGGAACGCGATGATTGCAGGCTCTGCTCAGCAAGGGCATGGAAAACAGGCAATTAACCTCTTTCACCAAATGCAACGACAAGGCGTGAAGCCCAACAAAGTTACTTTTGTTAGCATCCTTAATGCATGTGTCTTGGATCAGGAACAGGGCAAGCAGCTCCATGTGAGGATCATCAGAGCTGGATTTGAGTCAGATATCTTTGTAGGAACTTCCCTTGTGAGCATGTATTGTAAGTGCGGGAGAATGGTAGATGCACTCCAAGTGTTTGGCAAAATGCCTAAGCGAGATGTGATCTCATGGAATGCTATGGTTACAGGATTAGCTCAACAAGGGCATGCTGAAAGGGCATTTGACCTCTTTCACCGAATGCAACGAGAAGGAGTGAAGCCCAACGAGATCACCTATATGAGCATTCTCAATGCATGTTCTGGCCGAATAGCCCTGGAACATGGTAAGCAGCTCCATGCAGAAATTGTCAATGCCGGCTTTGAGTCAAATGTCAAAGTGGCAAATGCCCTTATCAGCATGTACTGCAAGTGTGGGAGTGTTGTGGATGCACGGCAAGTATTTGACAAAATGCCCAAGCGAGATGTGGTCTCCTGGACTGCAATGATTTCAGGATCTGCTCAGCAGGGGCAAGGTCAAGAGGCATTTGATCTTTTTCAGCAGATGCACCAAGAAGACATGAAGGCAGACAATATCACTTTCATTAGCATCCTTCATGCATGTGCCAACCCAGCAGCTCTTGAACAGGGCAAGTGGCTTCATGAGGAAGTCATCATAGCTGGATTAGAGTCAGATATTGGAGTGGGAAATGCCCTTATCAGCATGTATTGCAAGTGTGGGAGCGTGGTGGATGCATATCAAAAGTTCAATGAAATGGCTGAGCGAGATGTAATCTCATGGAATGCAATGATTGCAGGATTAGCTCAGCAAGGGCACAGTGTAGAAGCATTTCAGCTCTTTCAGCAAATGCAGTGGGAATGTGTGACACCTAATAAGCTTACATTCATGAGCATCCTCAATGCATGCGCCAGTCTTGCGGTCCTGGAAGAGAGCAGGTGGGTCCATGCCCGGGTCATCGAATTTGGAATGGAGTCCGATGTCTGTGTGGGGACTGCCCTGGTTGACATGTATGCTAAGTGTGGGAGTTTGGGGGATGCACAGCAAGTGTTTGACAATATCATCGGAAGAAATGTGATCTCTTGGAATGCTATGATCACAGGATATGCCCAGCATGGGCGTGGCCTGGAAGCCCTCCAATTATTTGAACAAATGCAGCGGGAAGGAATAAGGCCAGACGAGGTCACATTTATTTGTGTCCTCTGCGCATGCAGCCATGTGGGCCTAGTTGATGAAGGCCGTCTCTGCTTCCGTTCGATGAGTCGAGATCATGGCATCCAACCAACACGGAAACACTATACCTGTATGGTCGACCTGCTTGGCCGTGCCGGACACTTGGATGAGGCAGAGGAATTGATCAACACAATGCCATTTGAACCAGATGCTCCAGTATGGGGGGCCTTGCTTGGTGCCTGCAGAATCCATGGCAATGTGAAGCTAGCAAAACGCGCAGCAGAATGTACCCTTGAGTTGGAACCACATAATAGTGGAGTATATCTGCTGCTTTCAAATATCTATGCTGCTGCTGGCAAGTGGGATGATGTAGCAAATGTGACAAAAGAAATGGAGGATAGTGGTGTGGAGAAAAAGCCAGGGTACACCTCAATAGAGGTCCATAACAGGGTGCATACATTTGCTGTGGAAGATAGATCACACCCACAAATAGAAGAGATTCACGCCGAGTTGGAGAGATTAACCAGGAAGATGAAGCATGCAGGATATGTCCCAGACACTCGCTTCGTCTTGCATGATGTGGATGAGCAGGCCAAGGAACAAGTTCTCTGCCACCACAGTGAAAAGCTGGCCATTGCTTTTGGGCTCATCAGTACACCCCCTGGGACACCTATCCGCATAATAAAGAATCTTCGGGTATGCGGAGATTGCCACACTGCCACCAAATTCATCTCCAACATTGTTGGTCGAGAAATTGTTGCAAGGGATGCCAGCCGCTTTCATCACTTCAAGAATGGCGAGTGTTCTTGTGGGGATTATTGGTGACAAGTGAAGCAGTCAAGCCCTCTCTTACCCACACACACACACATTATTAGTACAGGGCTTTCAGGACTTCAAGGGTCTCTGGTTGCACAACCTGCACATGTAAACAGGCAGAGACTAGAATTTGTTCAGCTTGCTGGAAGAAGCCCATGTCTCAAATTCTGTTAGTTAACAACACGTTAGTTAACGGCCATCTGTGCTTAACAGATTCGAATCAACAACTGTTGAAGGAAGCTGAGCTTTTGAGCCGTCAAGGCATCGAGGTTCGCGCAGAGAGCGAGAAGACGGACAGATCGATAGATCGCCTTCTCTCATCAGAGCATCGGGCAATGCAGTGTTGCAATGGAAGCCATAGATAGACCGCTGGCATGATTGTGTTTTGTGACTTATCCCAAGCATTCCGAGAAGAGAATGTGGACAGCTTGAGGTGGTGGTGGTGGTTAGTGTGTTTTGGTTGTCTTTGAGGTTTGTGGGTGCCGGTTGTTGCATTGAAGTAGTCCACAGGTTTGGAGGTGCTCTGCACAATGGGGCAGAAGACCAAAGGTGGAAACGCCAAGGCCAAGCCACCTGCGCCACAGAGCACGACACCGGGTGGGGACGTGAAGAGGGAGGCGCAGGTGGTGGAAAAGGAAGGGCCCTCTTCGGATGACTTGATCGCGTTGCTGGATCGCCATGTGCGGGCCAATGACTACAAGCAGACTGTCAAAGTTGCAGACCAAAGTATCCTCCTGAATTTGTGTCTACAGAGAGGTACGAAGAGGAATATGTGAATGTATTGGAATATTGGAAGTCGAATCAGACAGTGTTCTAGAATCTTGAAGAGAGCTCCTGCATTTGTGTCTGCTGAAATTTGGATTGGACGAAATGGACTGGAAGTCGAATTAGGGTTTTTGTTTTAACAGGATAAAGACGGAGGAGGAATTCTTGTCGTTAACGCAGTAGTCCTTAACGACGTTGAAAGTTTTGGCACTGGAACCTGGAGATGTGGAAGCGCTGGAATGCAAGGTGGTTGCATTGATACAGTCGGGCGACACCTCTCAGGCGTTGCAAACAATTGATTCCACTCAAAAACCGAATGTTGATCTGAATTTTCACAAGGTTGGATTTCTCGGGCCCAGATTGCCAATGGATCTGGAGTGGAGTGTATCATGGTCATAGGAGGGACAACTTTACTGTCAATGCACAGCTGTGCACTGTGATCCTCCATGAAAGATAAAGCCCCTATACCTGATGCGCTTTGGGTTTCCTGGATCCCGAAGTGCATCAGGTACACGGGTTTGGTCGGTGTTGGCAAATATGTTTATTGTAGGTAGTTTTTTCACATCCGTCGACCATGAGGCAGGGGATGATGGTTGGACAATCTGCAGGAGTAATACATTCCATTGACAGGGGACCCTATTACCAGAAAGGTCTTTAGATTGATTCTTGAAGGCCTATACGGCCAAGTATGACTGTTCTATAGCTATGGACGTATTTGGAATGTCCCAAGTCTTTTTGTCGAGTATCATTTTATTCTCTATGGCCTATCAATTTGCACTCTTATGAATGGTTGGAGGAAATGCTATGTTCAGTAATGCTGACAGCACCCCTTTCAAACTGGCAGGCATACTGCCTTTACAGGCTGAATCAACCTACTGAAGCCCTTGCAGCATTGAAAGGGGTTGAAAGGAGCGCAAGTGTGCTGCAGCTGGAAGCTCAGATCTTGTACAGGATGGGGAACTTCAGGGATTGTATACCGAGCTGTGAAAAGCTGTTTAGACTGCCCAAATTTGATTCAATTGAAGTGAAGACCAACCTCGTGGCTGCTTATGTCGCTGGGGGGCGGTCATCTGAAGTTCCCTCTCTGTTGGAGTCGTTGAAAGTGACCCCACGCAGTGGATTCGAACTTGCCCACAATGCTGCATGTGGGCTGGTTGAAAGACAGGAATTTTCCAAAGCTGAAGAACTTTTATTGGTCGCTCAAAAGTAATTCTCTCTCTTTCTCTCTCTCTCTTGAAGTCACTGACTGAGGCTACGGCAAACAACGTCTCACAAGTACGTTCTCTTGAAATCACTGACTATTGGCCCTAAATTATGTGAGTATTTCATAGTGAAATGACTGGTCATGCATTTGTTCAACGATCTTTGAGAGGATGGTCACAAATGAAGAGATGATGGAGGATTTCAATATTACCATAAGGTCAATAGCAGTACTCACAGAGAGCTCCCCTGATTGCATTTTGATTATGCTGGATTCTGGCTGGTCATAGGAGAGGGGAAGAGATCTTGTATGACGAAGAGTACACCGTGGAGGAAATTGAGGGTGAGCTGGCTCCAATATCTGTGCAGCTTGCTTTTGTGCATCAGGTAAGTGAAGCATGTATCTCATTTTGCTTCACACATGGCTGTCAAGTTCTAGATGAGGGTAGTTACAAGTCAGATGCACAGCTGATTTAGAGCTTGGTTGCTGTTTCAGATGCAGGGCCGCACTGAGGAGGCTATTGTGGGCTATAATAAGCTATTAAAAAGCAAGCTTGCAGACAAACCATCATTGGCTGTAGCCTCTAACAACCTCATTGCGATGAGAGGTGCAAGGGACCTTTTCGATTCATTGAAAAAGTCTGATAAGTTACTGGAGAAGAAGCAGGGTGGGCAAAAGCTTCAGTTTGTTGAGGGTTTGGAGCACAAGCTCTCACCGAGGCAGAAGGAGGCAATCTGCTACAATAGATGCTTGTTGCTGTTGCATTCTAGTAAGCTAGACCAGGTGAGGTTCTGTGTATTTCAGGGCTTCACCGCTTCATCTCCCTGTCTATCTCGTTCCTGCTCGTCTTGTACATTGCCAAGGGCTATATTTTTCCTGCCACATGACAAGAAATTGTGTTTTTTCATCCTGCAGGTTGAAGGGTGTTTACAGCAAATCACACATTCATGCACTAACTTGTAACTGTTTCCATGTAGGCTCGGGAATATGTTTCTTCTTTAGTGGAGACTTTTCCAGACAGCGTGGTGCCAAGGATATTCTCAGCATCTCTTCTTTTGAAGGAGGGAAAGCATGCACATGCGGATGACTTACTGGTACAATATGCCAAAACACACCCCAACGATGCAACAGAAGCCCATCTTGTGCGTGCTCAGGCTGCAGCTGCAGCTGGAAACTACTTGCAGGCTGCAGACGCATTGGAGATGATCACTGAACTTCGCCACAAACCTGGAATGGTTGCTACAATTGTGGCTTTGAAAGAAAAGGGGGGTGATATACAGGCAGCTGATGCTGTGTTGGAAGAAGCTGTAGAGCATTGGGACAACTACATGGGTGATGACGATACAGGGTTTGTAGAGTGCGGACTTCAGGAGGCAGCAGCTTTCAAGTTGAGACACAACAAGATGCAGGAAGCAGCAACTATTTTGAAACGACTTGTGAATAGTTCAGCAACCATGGTACGCACAGAAGCCTTGACTGGACTCGTGTGCTGTACTGCATACTCGGATCCTGTCAATGCTGAGCTCTATGTAAAACAGCTTCCGCCCTTACCAGGCTTGTCATCTGTGAAAGTTGAAGCTTTGGAAAGGGCAGCACCCTCAACCCTCGGCTCAAAACGAGGACGGGGTGCTGAGGAGGGAGTGAAGGGTAACAAAACAGGTGATGACAAGATTGAGGAAGTCAAAGCAAAGAAAATACGGAAGAGAAAACCTTTGTACCCAAAGGGTTTTGATCCTGCAAATCCCGGGCCCCCACCTGACCCAGAGAGATGGTTACCAAAGAGGGAGAGGTCGTCTTACAGGCCAAAGAAGAAAGACAAATTGAAAGCTCAGATTCGGGGTTCCCAAGGATCAGTTTTGAGAGAAAAGTCAGGCGATCCAAGTGCCACAGATACGAATGGACCCAGCACAGTCACAGCTTCCAATTCTAGAGCGTCTAGCAAGACCACAAATTTGAGAGCAACCAGTGAGGCCCCAAAACTGCCTCCTAGTACTGGATCGCATAAGGGCAAGAAGAAGGGTCATAAGTAGTTTCACAGGAACCCGGAAGACATTAGGCACTAGTTACTTGCTGCAACTTCTGGAACGAGTAGCAGGGGTCTAACAAAGTCAGTTTTGGGCTTTGTTGACCAACAGGAGTAAGTTGAAAGGATTAGATCCATGGGAGGTTTAAGCTACCAAGTTTCCTGATAGAGGATGAAAAAATGTCTCAAAATTTGAAGCATCATGTTGGGTTCCATAATATGCTTCAATGGCACATTGGTGGTACTGAGGAGTTTTGAGCGTTTTGCATGTTAGTGAGGAGGAGCTGCAGAGTATGTTGTTCATGGAAGAACACTATTTCATTCATAACACGCGAAGGACCATATCAGCTTCCTGTCCCCATCTTTCAGTGTCCTCACATCCCGACAAGAGTTAGAAGAGTTCTGGTGGATTCCCGCCCTTGCTCCTGTTACAAAGGCAGTCGCCACAGTTGAAGTGTCTGATTCAAGCAACTGTGCTGTCTGTGCTCCAAGGTGCACATCCACCCATGGACGTTTCTTGTAGCTATCAATCCACAAAGCCTTGATTTTACTGTTGTGCTTGAAATCTGGTTCTATGGGATGGATCTGCCCCCGCGCTCCATCCCTACCTGCTTCAGCTACAACAACAGGTGCATAGATCCGCCCCCTTGCCGGAAGGAGCTGAGATCGGTTAGCCATAAATTACATGGCAAACACCAACACCACCTTCCTGCCCTGATTCTCCCTGCATTAACTTGGGTTTGAAAAATATTTCTTCCAGATCTTCTCCTCATCTCTATTATTGCTTTCTGGATATTGCTCGCAAATCCAGTGTAACATGAAAAACACGCAGACCCACAAAGATCCACTCGGACCCAACTCTCAAAGCCCCCAATGAAGAGAAAGTGCATGTTCTGAAAAGAGAAAGGGTGAGAAAAAGCTGAGGAAGACACAAATCTCTCCCAATGGCTGTAGTTCCTTGCAATGTCTCTAGAAAGTGAAATCTTCTTAAAGCAAAGTTGTCGACAAAAAGATTTCTATACCACATCCATATAGTTGGAAACTGCCACATGAGCCTCAATCAACCCAAGCGGCATTTTTCAAGCTTTTATTATTATTATTATTATTATTATTTTTAATTTTATAGAACAGGGGACAGTGGCCCTGGAAACTTTCTTAATAGGTAAGGAAACAATAACCTTAGGCCCCGGCCGCACCTATCAGTTAGGAAGTCAATTAGGTTAGCTAATTGGTGTTAATGGCACGGTGAAAGATGCAACTGCCGATTACGTCGCCCGTTAGCTAACCGGCGATTAACTGACATTAAAATCTGTAATGGGGAGAGGCCGAGATTTAACACCTCCTCCATGGAGGTGTTAAACCTCGGTCAGCAATTAAAAATCGGGCAGCGGAGCAAGCGTTCTCGTCAACTCGTTCTCTCATGAATCAGAGTGCAAGGGCCATCACATTCTTGATCAACTTGTTCTATCAAGTGACTTGTTGGGAGCAATCCAACTTTTCCACTGGTCTATCAGATATACATTCGGATTATGAATCTGTACGTTGCATGGGGGCACAGTCGAGAACCGAGAGCTAACAAATACCTTCGACAAGAAGCTTCAAGGCACATAATCATACACACTTTTTCCAACCCTGCAAGCACTCTAGACCGCATGGTTGATCTGATTCTATTTCTGCTCTTTGGCGTTCACCAACACGAAGCTTGGCTACACCTTGCAAAACTTGACTACACAAAGGTTTTGTCGCTGGCTGTTCTACACTTATTTATTCTGTTGATGGCAATATGCATTAATGTGGGGGATGTAAGCATCCAGGCAACAGTGATGTGTAACTCGCAGAGATCTTTAGGGGGAATCCGCCATCCTGACTAGGCTGAATCCTCATTCTTTTGTCAAGGAAATACAAAAGCCTTTCTCCGAAGCAAATGCACAGTTGTTGACGATTAATGAACTTTTACCAGCACTTGTTGGGGCATTGGCTGCAATCAATGGCCATTGATACTGCTCAAGAAAGCTGAGTCTTGCAAAACACAAACTCAAACATACGGCTACTAGGCAACTTGCATGTAATCGCAGTGGATCACATAAGGGCAGTCTAGGAAAGTTTTGAACTTTGTGCTTTGATTACAAAGTACATCTTCAGTCATATGTTGTGGATATGAAGACCTTACAAAGAGCCAGGCTTTAATTATCAAAGTCTGGTATTTTGCTTCATCATGTCTTTGGGCTCCTCCATATTGTAGTTGAGACTGTGCATAGCTGGATTGGTTAAAGTGGACCCTACTATTTTCCATGTTTGTTTGGAGGTCCCTGGCATTTATCATGAGCTTGAAAATGACTATTATATGTGAATGAAGATCTTGCATATTTTAAGGTCCTGGATTCATAATGATATAGGTTGGACAGAGCCACAGACATAGCTTGTGCGCACGCGGAGAGAGAAGATGGCGATGTCGTCGTGCGGGCAGCAGCGTGGCTAACAAACCGCGTTGCACCAGTTAAACTTAACTAGCATGTGCGGCCGGCGATTAATTAGCTATCTGACCAGTCACGTAACTGACCGGTTAGCCTTCGGTTATCTAACCGGCAGGTGTGACCGGGGCCTTACAATGCCATCAGGCTGAGGATTGAGGTTCCACTCTAAGCCAATGGCTCTATAGCGGAGGCGGGGGGAGAAAGGCAAGACAATATAAGGAAGGAACAAAGAGCATGCAGCAAATCACAAGAACAACAGCAAAACTGAAGAAGAAAAACAGCACTACATGCTACTTCCTTCATCATAGGAGCCTCAAATGATAACTGAGCCTTAGATTTTCATTTTCTAAGTGAACATCTATGCTGCCAATTCACCTCGGCATCATCTGCATCCACAGGGGAGCGCCTAGCAGTAACTGAGGTGCCAGCAGGGAGGGATTGAATCTTCCCATCTAACTCTCGAGTCTGAAATCCTTGTGCAGAAGAAACCGTTTTTTCCCTACGAGTTGTTGAAGGACGCAAGGAGTTGTGCTCTCCGTCTGTCGCCACACTTGGGAATAGCTGCCATAATAACACACCAGGATTTTCGAGCAGACACAAGGTCTAAGTGAGTCAAGTATAGAACTTTCTGAACACAAAGGTCAGCATGTTGGAATACAATCGAGCACCTCATTCTCCAGATCTGCCACAAAATAATGCCTCTAAGAGATTCCCATACAGGACAAAAACAGAAATTAGCTCCCCGATGAATGTGTAGAAGCAAAGCAGAAGCAGAAAAGGTAAGGTTTGTATTCCACAAGGAGTAGAGAAAGAAAGCGCGAGACCAAACCGCAACTGCGAAGGGGCAAGAGACCAGACAATGCTCAATATTCTGAAGCATTTAAATTGCAAGTAGCACAAGAAGAGGGGGGGTCAGCAATTAGAGCTCCAACAAGAATGATGCAATTAGCTATTCTCCAGAGAAAGGCAGAGATCTTGGATGATCTATGCTTTTTCCAAATGTTAGCCCACGCCGCCTTCCAAGAAATTGGAATAATCAACATAAATGACTTCACTTCTTCTCTCATTTGCGATTGAAGCTCTGCTTAGGCATAAAAAGAGAAAGACATAGGCTATAAAGTAGTTTTTTTAATTTACACGGTCTTTTTCAAATTGTTGTTGTTTTGCCTCGTTCATCTACTTAATGAGTTTCTCACTTTACTTCACATCTCCACACTCTTCTTCAAACACCTACATCTTTTTTGCTAGTATCACATTGTGATGCTGTAGCAACGTATGGTGGTGTTGTTAGACATCCATGTGTACCTTGGTTTAAAGTACTTCAAGGATTATAAGAAGTTTTTTTTTATCATATACCACAAACGGTTTTTTTTTTTTTTATATTTTAAATTAAATTAGGACCGCCAATGCTAGCAGTCTCAATTTATATAAGATACAAAGTAAACGATTGTATTTACTAATTAGCCGCGGCCGCCAACCGGATTATCACATGCGACTGCCAAATACTAATGGGTGCTTATATAATCTGTGTTTTTAAATTAGCTATGATCGCTGATTTTTGGTGGTCGCAGCTATTTGGTTTTTTAAAATTACATGCAATCGCCGAATATCGGCGGTCGTATGTATCTTGGTATTTCTTAAGTTAGTTGTGACCTTCGAATTTTGATCATTGCGGTTATTTTTTTTCCTTTTAATTGTCACCGCCAGATATTCGCAGTTGCTTTCGTATTTTTTAATTAGTTATGACCGCTAGATTGTGTAGGTTTAAATTATTTTTATTTTTTAAGATCGATTGAAATTTGTTCAAATATAAATGACGTGTTTGTCGTACACTTGATTATTTGTTGGTTTCAAATTTTGGGTGTATTAGTCATACCTAATTACACATTATAGACAAGCCGGAGTTTGCCGCGATATTGCAATCCACACAACAAGTGAGTATTCTTGGACCGATACCAAGCCCCTTATTGTCACATCATAAATCGTTCGTCCCCCCAATACATGACACCATGTCACCTTCTTCTATCCAACACTTGTCCAAGATCATCCCACTGTTATCCCCGCATCCATTCAGCTGTAGCTTATCTTGTCTATATCTATATCAATGAGGAGATTTAGGGCGCAATCTTCCTTCGAAGTCATTACATAAACTATTCACAGCTATCTTGCTTCCATTTAACTGTCGAGGAGAAGACAAAGACGAACGAAGCCACCAAAGAACTCGAATCAGCTTGCATTGTCCTTTAGACATCAACTGGAGATGGACGCAAATACAGAGTAGGATAGAGTACTGAAAGTCTGAAAGCCACCTAGAGAAGCAGTCTAGGGGAAGTCACTCGGCATGAATTCCTAGGGTCCAACAAACTCTTGAAAAATAAAAATTCTAATAAATTTATTTTTAACAAAGGGTTGTGGTATTATGATAAATATATTTATAAAAACAAAAGGGGTACTTTGTGTTACAAATTTCTTAAAAAGAATATATGAGAAGAAGAAAGCTAGGATTCCCTTCACCATTATAATTACTGTCACTTTAACTTACCAGCCAGAGAAAAACTTGTATGTGTTAGATAGCAATGATGCAGACTCACTGAATGAGTTTGTTAGTGAATAACAGTAGGTCATATTCACCTGGATAAAGTTCATGTATTTTGTTGTTTGTTATGCATGTGTTGCGTTTTTTTTCGTTCGAATTGAACTTTATATAATATTTAGAGTAAATTTGGGTGCTAATAAAAGAATCTAGTATTCTTTTTAGTTCAAAATATGGTGTCTACAAAAAACCCGTATTACAAAATTATGTAATGCAAGGGTACAAAAAAAAGAAAAAAACCAAAGAATACCCCCCAACTATATATCATTTGTTCGAAGATGGTAACAAAATTTTACAATGAGTGATCTTCCCAGGGAAGCAGTAGGATACTAGGAAGCGACCCAGAATAAAAATAGACACAGAGAAAAACAGCAGCAACGGGGCAGAGATCCCTCTACAGCTTGCGTATGCTCCAGACACAAAAGTGCCATTGCAATCTCCGTCTGACACCAAGCTCCACTCGGGCCTTGGGGCAGTTGCAGGATAGGGCGTCTCAATTTGGACGTCATCGGGCAGTTTTTCAATGACTGTGCTTCATGTTTTTTTTTCTTTGTTCACAATAATCCATCTTTATTATAAATGACATTGGTTCTTGTATACCACCTACGAGACCTATATAATGTAACAAATTTTTCGCAAATTGGATGAACTATAAGAATGCTATGGACTTTTGAATCACAAAATACTGTTTTGTCATCGGCACAATTTTTTGTGCTATGAACTCTAAAAAAACATATATAAATGTAACCAATTGTGACAATGACAAAAAATCATGTGTAAAAATGTTTCAATAGATAAAAATAGTTTGGAAAACTATCAAATTTTTACGAAGCTATGGACTTTTTTATACACCAAAAAACAAGTGTTTTTCATTAGTCCATGGAATATTGTCTTTTGGGCTTTTGGGATATCATCTTTTACTAATAAATATACAAACATTTAATCTAGGATGGCAATGATATGGGGTAATATTGGCCGTCTTTGGGACATTCTCCTCTATGATAGGATCCAAAGGAGGCAGGTAGTATATGGACAAATGGTCATATACTCTTGACTCCTAAAAGTTTTTTCCAATAATAGAATAAAATTTCTAATAAATAAAATTTCTAATATTTGGGGTTAGACCCTTTACTAAAGATGTTAAGTACACTATTTTTTATCTTTATAAGAATCAAACTGAAAAATATGCAGAAAGAAAGCCCAAAAAAAAAAAAAAAAAAAAAAACTTTCTTGGACGTCACCATCTGCTCAAAGTGAGACACCCTATCCTGCAACTACCCCTTGGAGAGACTAGTGAGCATAGAAAGGGACGACATGTGGTGCAATAGGATTGGCACAAAGGTCTTCTCTCCTCCCCTAGACCAATATGCGTGTATCTGAAATTCAACTTTACCCAATCAGAAATGCCCTAAATCAAAATCAAAGCCCTCCCTCTTCGCAACATTGATGCTGCAATAATAGTAAATTTATTACCCGTACAATATAGGCTACAGGGGTGTGAACCAGTGTTGTGCGGGTATTACTTTTTCTAATATCAGCCGGGTCCGGGTATTGAAAAGAAATTAATTTACAATACCAGCCGGTTCCATAGTATTGAAAGATTCCCTTCATTTTAATACCCCCCCGGTTCTCAATAGTAGTGTGACTTTCGATTTGCGGACGGATATCAATAGGATGGGTATTCCAATATAATACCAGCCGGTTATCAACCCGGGTATAAATAAAATAAAATAAAATAAAATAAACCACTAAATCATTAATATGTATGAATTTAGAATATTTCAGTTGATTTCACAAAGAAATTAATTATCATGTTGCAAAATTCAGTCTTTGCAATACATAATAACAACGTTGCAGATTTTAGTATCCAAATTGAAGCAATCTTAGTGAAAAGAAGACTGATTGCAACCACATAAGACACCCTACATGTGCTAAAAAAATAAAAAAATAGAGGTGGGCCCGCCCTACATGTGGTAAGAAATGAAGCATAGTGGTGGATCCTTGGGGCTGGACATGCCCTCCCTGACATGTGCACCCTCTTTTCCTGACCTTTGACATATTGTGCACCTAGCCAATTTCCTATTCATACCATGGTATAGTCATTGTTTTTGCCCATAATACGGGTATGCACTAGTGTTGTATTGGTATACAAGATATTGCCTGGTATGTGTACAGGTATATGCATTAGTATTAGATACCAGACCAGTCTGGTATCGTTTGGGAGAATACTTGGTTATATACCATGACCAGGCTGGTATCAGTCTTTTCAGACCAGCCACAATACCAGTACTCTCATTTACTCTGGTATGTGTACTATATTACTTTATGTGTACATATGCCTACATATTTGTACTTATGTATATTTATTTCTTTATTGTATTGTATTTTTTTCACTTGATACTTGCTATTTGATAAACTTGTTATTCAATGATGGCTTTGGAATGATACCAGAATTGATATCTCATACCAGCTGGTATTGTGGTCATGATATTCATACTCATACCAGTATTTGGAAAAATATATATGTCTATTATTATATAGACCAGACTGGTATGAAAGTTTCGCGATACGTCTGGTACCAGGACCAGTCTAATATGTCCTAAAACTGATACCAGTACAACACTGGTATGCACCCGGGTATTGCCTTGGCAATATCAGCCGGTCCGGTTATCAACCATAGTATTGGAATTTCCAATACCAGCCGGGTCGGTTATTCAATACCCTTGTTGATACC
Source organism: Takakia lepidozioides (assembly GCA_030704615.1). Lineage (NCBI taxonomy): Eukaryota > Viridiplantae > Streptophyta > Takakiopsida > Takakiales > Takakiaceae > Takakia > Takakia lepidozioides. The sequence continues at coordinate 36,267,473 of CM060731.1, read as the reverse complement.
CTGCCAGACCTTATATACCAGTCCAACACTCGTGCGAACCCATCCCCTGCCAAAGCTGCGCCTTCATGGTCAATAAGCATTCTACCATACAGTTACACACAACCTGCTCCAAGGACGCTAAACCGTGAGCGGTGAGCTGGAAATCGTGAGCCCATAATATAAATTATATATGATTATGAGCATGGATGGGTCGTCAAAACATTAAGAAATGGACGTATTTTCACGGATTACTGCATAACAACCCTATATCCGAGGAAGCTAAAAAATGACACTATGAGGGTCACTGTCCCTGTTTTGTAAAAACATAAATTAAATAAATTAAATAAAAACAACACTGTTGTCTGGTATGCGCCGGCGCATACGAAATATGAGGGCCACTGTCCCCTGTTTTGTTAAAAACAAAGTTTAAAAAAATTAAAAACAAATAATTAAAAACAAATAATTAAAAACAAAATTAAAAACAAAACACTGTTGTCTGGTATGTGCCAGCGCATACGAAGTCATGCCTCAAGACAGATTTGAGGCAATCCTACGTTGCCTTCATCTCGTTGAAATTCGACTGGAAGGTGCGCTAGCTTTGCGATGAGATTATTGCTCGTTGCAAATAATGGTGGAATCTGAACAAGATGGTGACAGTTGATAAGGTTATGCTACGGTATAAGGGCAAATACTGTGCCATCCGACATTACATGCCCAAGAAACCGATTAAGTGAGGCATAAAAGTGTGGGCCCTAGCAGATAGTGTCACTAGTTATGTTTATGATTTTGATCTTTATTGCGGCAAGAATGGAGGGCTAGAAGGGATGAGAGAAAATAGTGGAAAGGGTGAGGAATATGATATGGTGAGCAAGTTGGTATCGTCACTGCATGGTCGTGGTCATATCGTGGTGACCGACAATTTCTTGACCTCTCCTCAGTTGTTGTATGACATGGCCCTTCTTGGCATTTGGGCCACTGGTATAGTGAGGCTGAACCGCAAGGGGCTGCCCCCTTCCTTGATTACCATGAAGAAATCTAAAACTGCCCGACAGGGGGGACTCGTGATACAAAATGCATGTCACGCGGCAAATTGTTGCCGTTCTATGGTGGGACAAGAAATGTGTTTTTCTTGTATCTTCTGCAGCTCGGCCAGCCAATGGGCCCAATTCACCTGTAAGCGTCCGTCGATTTGTGGGGAATCAGCGAGTGCAGGTTCTGTCTGTGCCCATGCATGTCCAATACCAGACATACATGCGGGGTGTAGATGTTCAGGATCAATTGAGGTGTGCATATAGTATGCAATTGAAGACCCACAAGTGGTGGCACCGTGTTTTTTTTTTCCTTTTGGACATCACCATGGTGAATGCATACTTGCTACACAGAGAGCATTTGAGAGTCAAAGGCCTACCTGCAATTAATCATCTTGAGTTCAATATGCATATGACACATTGCTTGACTGTTGGTGTTGTTGGCTTTGAACCAGTGGCTTCTGTGTATGGAGAAGGACAGACCCATGTGCATCAGTGTCTACATTCCATCCTTCGGCGTCAGTGTGCACTTTTACTGTCCCCAGTGTAATGAGACATACATGTGTCTATGCCAATGTTGGCGTGATGTCCACATGATACGGGCAAGGTGATGACTTTGATTGTGCTCAATGCCTTGTGTATGTTCTTGTGATGGGAGGACGGAAATCGGGATTTGGCTGCACCTGCTGCTGATTTGGTTTGTGTGGTATAAACTGTTTGGTAGGGAGGTGACAGGGGGTTCATGGTGTTGTATGGCTACAGGGGGTGTGTGTCATGGCAGCGGCGGGGTCATCGTTTTTTTTTTTTTTACCTGTTTTGTTGCTGGTGTTTGTTTTTTGGTTCGTGAGTGAGCACTGGCAAAGAGGAGGCAATTGCGATGGTGGATTTTGTTGTTTTTGGGGGAAGGGAGGGGGGGAGGGCTTGCTGCCAGAGGTGGGGTGCATGCTGTGGGGGTTGTCTGGCTGTTTGGGGGGGTGGGGGACTGTCTGCATACTGGGCAGATCAGGGGATTCAAGCCCCCTTAGTTCTTGGGAGGTCATGGTGGTTGGGAGGTACAGTTGGGGAGGTTCATGGCGGGCGGGCGGACACATGAGTAACTTCCCCGGGTCCTTCAGTGTGGGTAGATGGCCTCACTGCGTATATCGGGTGCCTGATGAGAACGAAATGTTTTTGGCGACGTGACCCTTTATAATGTCAACCGGAAAGTTCACCTGGCCAGAAAAATAAGCCTAGCCTAGAAGTGCCTGGAAAAAATACAAAATAATCCATCTACACTTGTGCTTTTGGTTTTTTCAAAAAACATTTCAGATTCTTGTTCACCTTTGGACATTGCAGAATTGCACCAGAGGAAAGTGCATTTGGTTACAGTGTGTAGGATCTATGCAAATATAGATATATATATATATATATATATATATATAACCCAGCAAGGAATCTGTCTGAGGTGGTCCGGGACTAAGCAAAAAAAATTGTGATGGTAAATTTCTTTGGTCAAAGTGTTTTTTTCTATCCACACTTGCTTGGACTTGATAAATTCACCATAGTAATTCGTTATAATCTCCCTAAATTGACGGTAATTTTTTCTGAAATTTGGTCAGTACCTGCATGGAGTAGGTAAGAACTAGTTAGTACGGTTCAATTCCCTGGATGAACTCTTGCTGACAGATATAGGGTTATTGATGACAGTCCCATTTTGGAGCTGTTTTCCAATTTGGCTCCCAGCGCTTTGGGATTAATAATGATAAATAAAATTATTGAGGGTGCATGTGATAGCTAATATGCTCTGAAAATGAAGATTCTGGATGGAGCGTATACATTGACATGATACGCAAACTATTATTCAAGGTTGCACACGTCACGTAATTAGGTCACGTTAGACCATACGCTGATGCGACGTAGTTTTAGGAATATAATATTATTAATATTAATATATTTACAATAATTTATATTAATATATTAATATTTGGTGGCACCTACATTCATTTCAAAGTCATCATGCATCAGCGACAGATGACCGCTCACCGCGCTTCATGACATCACATAATGGAGCGGCTTCATAGAGAGTACGAAGTGAGGTATGCCGCAAAACAGGCTGAAACAATGCGAATCAACCGGTATGCAGATGACGCTTATGAATTTGTACTTCAGTGGACTGGGAGAGAACGACATTCACAGGAGAGAGCCCATCCCTCAGTTTTTTTGTCTGTCCGCTTGCATCAAGAAGCTCAATGCTTCTGGGCAAAAATATCCTCATCTATACGACTATGCTACGGGGTACCATATCTTTAAGCTGTCATGTCCAATTAGTTTCGACTTGTAGATGCATTGTGCATCGTGCTGTTTCCATTTTGTGTGTACGATTGTCTCCCCATAGTGTCGTCGACTGATTGCTCTTAGTACTTACGATTATATCTAACCCATATTTTTTCAGCTGGGCACTGTTCAGGTGTGACTGCGTGGAGTTTAATGGACCATATTGTCAAGCCTATGTTCCACTACAAGAAGATGTCGAACGTTGGGTCGTATGATTGTCATAACTTCACAAAAAGTAGCGGGCCTTCATAGCTTTAAGTTGCGGGTTGTCTTTTGTAAGATGTGAACAAAGTTGCCGAAATTAAAGTTTTATTATCTTTAAAAAAAAAAAAAATGTGCGACCGATAGCATTTGGCAGTCGCAGTCATTTTTTGTATTGAAAATATAAATTTATTTATTATTATTATTTTAAAAACTGCAAATACTTGGTGTCGTTTTTAAATTCTTAAATTTGCTTTAAAAAATTTCAAATAGCTTATAAAAAATAATTATGACGGCCGAATTTCGGCAGTCGCGTCTAATTTTATTTAAATAAAATAGGTGTGACCATTGAATCTTGAAGGTCACATCAGTATTTTAATTAAAATATTTTTAAAAATTACTTAAAAACCAATTTATGACCACCAAATTTTGGTGGTCGTTCTTATTTTTTTGTCGTTAAAACTTAGTGCGATTTCGGTGCAACCGCTAGAACTTGGCGGTTCGCAGCTCATTTAAAAAAGAAAAATTAGAAGCGACTCCTGAATTCTATCGGTTGTTGCTAATTTCGCTCAAATTCAGCGGTCGCAGCGAATAAAAATAGGTACAACCTTCAATATTTGGCGTTTGCATGTAATAAGGAAAAAACAAATAGTTGTCACCTCGTCACTTATTGGTCACACGTATTTAGAGTTTTAAAGATTACCTGTAACCGTCAATATTTGGTGGTCGTATGATATTTATTAAATTGATACATGTAAAATTATGTCCAAATTTATATTCCACATGGCCTGTCACCTCATCACTTAGGATAAAAATAAGTGGAATAAAAAATTAAAAATATTACATATGTCACAAATTAACGTCCGTTTCGGACGTGACGCCACCTACGTCTCGACCAGTGTTGGGAGGTTATTAGTAATTACCTTTGTAAGACCCGCTGGTTCTGGGTATTGGCGGTGGGAGGTTGTGAACATACCCGCCGACGACCAATATTAATTTTTTTAGGATTTTACATATCCGGGGGTTATCAATGAAGCCCATTATCAAAAGTATTAGACAACATATCAATAACAAATCAAACATGGATGATAACCTACCCGGGGCCGGGATTTAAAAGAAAATCTTCAATCATTTTTTAAGAGCGCCCTGTCCTTGTAAAATTTATACAAATATTATACAAATGTACAAATATTATCTAATCACTAATTAATACTAATACTAATGTATTTATTTAGGTGGCTAGAATTATAATTCCTAAGTTCTATAAGTAGTTTGTATTTTTTAAGGTATGGTGTGTAATTTGGCAATGTTTGACAGCGTTTTAAGTATTAGTATCACTTACCAGTTTAATATGTTTTTAAGGGGGTACTAAATCCCTGAAGCGAGGGGAATCAGAACTAAAATGTGACATTTAATGTGACATGTCTAGGCACTTGATATTGATATGGGGGATCTAGTTTTTTTTAGCCCTCATAAATATCAATATCAATATCAATATCACCAAAGCCTTATCCGAGGGTCCGGATCTCAGCATCAATATCAACTCAATACTTAACCGGCGGGTAGGTAACCTGGTATTGTCCAACCATGTACCTTGCGAGTTCGGGTCCACATACCCACATTGATACTTGCATTGATACCCTCTACGTACCCAATACCCTCCCAACACTGGTCTTGACATGATGTCCGACATGCAAGCACCACGTCATGTCCATATGTGCAACTATGTTATTATTAAACCTTGAAATTAATACGTTTGTTAGTTAGTTTGCATCCAACACAGAGAGAAGACTCCGGTTAGTGAACCGGCGTAACTGAGAGTCACTTTACATTGCGGCTACTGCCCCCTTTCGGGGGTAGATCTATGGAGAATGCAGATGTCCAAGGGACACCCTGTGACCGAAGAGAAGGTGGTACCCGTGGAGCTAAGGGTGCCACATGGGGGACCATGAGGACCCATCAATCCAACACATAGTTTATTTATTTTGTTATGAAATAATATATGCATGTTTAGTAGACTTTCACTTTTATGCAGTCATAAAGATTCAGACATCTGATAAAGCAATATGTTTGAAATGTTATATAGAGTTAAAAGATCAAAATAATATGCATGAAAAATAGTCATTTGATGTTGGAACTTGGTCAGGTCTTAAAGCATAGATTTAGTATCAACGATAGTAAATATGCAATATTTGAAGACATTTTATGAACCTAACAACGTATTAAATATATAAAATATCTTAAGAGATTATTACCAAAATAATTTGTATAATCATGAAATGTCTATTTCTATATGTTCCATTTCGGATGGATGTTGGAGTGAATAAACGTTATATGCACTACCACAGCTTTTAGATTACACATTGTAAAGTCTGAATTTAAGCATTTTTTATAACAGTGGCGTATGCAAGAACATATTATAATACGTGCGATTCCCAAATTTTGATTGTTGTACTTGTATATAATATTTTTTACAAAATTTCGGCGATCACAAGTTATTTTATTTTAAAAATATGTAGGACCCTCAAAATTCGATGATCACATGTAATTTGTTTTCAAATAAATACGTGCAACAGTCAAAATTTGGTGATTTCATGTCATATTATTAATATAAAAAAATACGCGTGTCCATCAAAATTAGCAATCATTTATAACATATTTTTTACTTTCCAAAAATTGATGCAAGTACCAATTATGGTGTTCACATGTAAACTTTTATTTTCTAGATTAGTACGACTACGAAAAAGGTCAAACCAATTTTTAAGATTAAAAACAGCAAAAACAAAAAATAAAATCCGTTTGTTTTCTTTTAAAAATATGCGATCGGGTCGTCAATTCTGGCAAAACATTTTAATGGATTCGACCATTTATTTGCAATCACACAATATTTATTTATTTATTTAATAGGTGCGATCGTTGGGATTGGTGGTTGTACCAATTTTAAGCACACAAAAAATATCAAAAAAATTCTTGACCACCAAAATTACGCGTCAGTTTTAAAAATAAATAATAAAATTTTCTTTAGATCCCGAGAAATCCAGAAACCAACCCAAAGAAACTGTTTGTGATGTTTCCGAGAGGTTGGTGCAGTATTTGGACTGCACTGCACCGAGTTTAGGATGGTATAGTGTATTACATGCACTGCTCCTCTGCTAATTTTAGGGAATTGCATTGCAGTGAAATTCAGTCCATTTAAAATAATCTTCATATGTGTATCAAGAGTCGACATGAATCTCAAATAACAAAGCTCCAGAGATACTACAGATGACGCGGTATTAAATACGTGCCGCACCGCAGTTCAATTAGAAAAGTGCAGTGCACTACTAGTCTGCATCTATACAAGTTGTATTGTGCATTTTTCGGCGACACAGTACGTGAGGTTTGGGCACGATGTATCTATAATAAATTTAATTTTATGCGATAGGGTCCACCCCCGAAATTGGGCAGTAGACGCAAGGCAAAGTGATTATTAGTTACGCCGGTCCTATTACCCGAGTCTGCTCTCTCCCTAGTTATCATTCCTGATGTGACGTGGCGCTGACATGTCGACCCTCACGTCCGACGTGCGTCACGTCACGTCGACTCCGGACGTTTATCCATGTAATTTTTTTTACATTTTACTTTTACGATTTACTTCTACCATTTATAATGACATGGCAGCCACGATATCAAACAGACCTAGCCAGTTATTAATTTTTATTAATTTTTATAAAAAAATGTGTCCGCCTATATTGGCGGTCGCATTTAATTTATTATTTTAAAAATAAAAGCGACTGCCCATATTGGCGGTTGCTTGTAATTTAATATTTTATGTGACTGCATGAAACGACTGCTGGGTATTCGGGATAGATGTAAGACATACATGTATTGGGTCAAGTCCTGTCGCCGGTAATTTATTATTTTCAAATGAAGCGACCGCCATATTGGGGGCCTATTGCCGTCGTCCGTAATTTATATTATTTTTAAATGAAGCATCCACCCATATTGACGGTTTGCGGGCTGGCCGGGGTAATTTATTTATTTTTAAGATGAAGGTCGACCGGCGCCATATTGTGGCGGTCGCTTGTTGATTTTTGATTACAGTGTTAAAAAATAGAAGGCTTATTTCGGCGCGGTTGTTCATTGGGTTCGGTCGAGGGGTGAGATGTTTCTTATTGTTTTAACTGAAGCGACCGCCCCGAGTGACGGTCGCGTGTTGGGGGGGTCGCACTTTTATTATTTTTTATTATGTTTTTATTTTGATTAATAGTTATCTTTTATATATTCTGTAAAAATACAGGTCGGAGGACCCGCCAGGGCGGTCGCATAGAGGGGGGGCGGGCGTCTTAATTTTTAAATTAGCGACCACTGGGCCTTGTATTTTTATTCTTATTCTTAAATAAGTTGCTGTCGGGTCGCCGTGTCGGTTTGGCGGTCGAGTTTGTCTTCAGTTAATTTTTGCAAAATGCAGGCTGCCCTGCGCGTCGCTGATTTTGTGGGTTAATAAAAATCCGGGGAACAGCGACCGCCATTTGGAAGCGGTCGCGGGGGGGGGGGGATTGGGTTTAGTTTGGATGTTCTGGTTAAATTAGTGGCGACCAGGCCGGTTTGGGGGGGCGGGTTGCGCGCCTTACTGATATATTTGTTGGAAATGAAGCGACCGCCATGTAGCGGTGGGTCGCTTATTTATATATTGTAATCTTGAATTAAGCGACCGCCAGTAGCGGTCGCGTTATTTATTATTATATATTTAAAAAGCAACGACCGCCAGTGGGTGGTCGCGTTGGGTCTGCGTTTTTATAAAAGAGACGACCGGGGGGGGGCGTCTGCCGGGGGGCGCGGGTTTTTTTTTTCGGAGGAATCCAGGGGGGAGCCCTGTGGTGCGTTGGTTTTGTTTTTAAAGGGTAAGCATGAGCGGGCGCCGCGGCCAGCCACGTGGCGAGGGGCCCACGGATCAGGAAAAACGAAACAAATGGGAGGGGGGAGGTGGTTTTGAACCTTGACAATATGGACCGTGCAGGGGGGCGACTGGCCTGTCGCCGCATTTCAACATAATAACATTTTTTTGGGGAGGGGAGGGGGGGGCTGGTGGGCGCGCCTCTATAAACACCCTCCCCTTCTTTTCTGATCTCTTTTGCCCCTCTTGTGGTGCGGTTCCTTGACATCCTGTAGTCCTTTCGGACTTCGTTGTTTGGCACTGCAAAAGAGGTGCAAAGGTGATTATTTAGGGGGGAGGTTTTGTCGGTTTTCTATTCTATTGGTCAGTCCTACACACTTGTTCACGGTAACAAGCATCAATCACCATTTTGCTGTTTCCGAATTTCCGACGTTTTTTTTTTTTTTGCAGAAAACTACGAAGACACCATCCACACGCGTTCATTGCCGTTTGTCGGAGGTTGGACCCTGTAGTGGGCAAAGATTTATACAATGTCGGGGTTTGTGAATTCAAGTTCTAGGGCGGGGTCGTCTGGGGGCCGGAGGAAAAGAAAACGTGCCCATGAACGGTAGCTTAGGTCAACAAGCGAGACTAACCCCGGAACCGGATGGCCTTGGATAGGGTGAAAGCTCCGCCGAAGCTAAGTTAATGCGGTGTGTTGAGTATTGGGCTTGCTCGGCAAATCAGAATTCACATCGCCGGACTAGGGTTGTCCCTTGGAAGGTGGGGTCATCGGCCGGGGGAGGCACAACTGGTCTTTATTACCTGAACTTCAATCTTCTGACCGCCAATCTTGCTTTTTTTTTTAAAACATTTGAAGCGGCCGCCAATATGGCGGTCGCTATTTTTTTTCTATTTCGAAAAATAAAACGACCGCCAGTGCGACCGCCAATCTTGCTTTAAAAAAAATAAAAATTGAAACGACCGCCAATACGGCGGTCGCTATTTCTTTTTTAATTTCGAAAAACAAAGCGAATTGGCGGTCGTGTTCATTTTGTTAATTTTTAAAATGTATTTGCCACCGCCACCGTGTCGGTGACGTAGTTGCTTAAGCAGCAGTATTTTACCTGGTACTGTTTTTATCATAATATTCCCCGAACCTGACGTGACGGAGGTCCCGTCAGCGTCAGGTCTGACATGACCTGACGCTAATAACCGAGCCTCTCTCTTTCTATTTTTTCTATTTATCTCTCTAATTTTATGTTTATTTCTATAGGTTAAAACTTTGGAAGATGTTAGTGCTTCGGGTTGTAACCAGTTCAATAAAAAATCAAAAGAAATTCTACGATCCAAAAGCCGGTGGTTCAGCAGTCAGATTGTGGACATGTATGTTGCGTACCTTGTTACGAAAAGCCCAAAAAAAATAAAAATCTTGCTCTATTCTTGTGTTCTGTGGATAAATCTGTACTTCACAAGAAATCAATGGCTAAGTTGAGACTTTTGCAGCAGGGTTGTGAGGGCATCAAATACATATTTATGCTTTCTCTATATAGTGATTATTTCAAGTTGTTTATAAGAGTTTTGAAAGAGGGTTTCACCACCTTGCTAAAGTTGGACCCTATGAACTCCCTATGAATGGTAGTCATTATCCATCTATGGAAAAATCTTCATCAGTACCTGACATTGTGGCTGGGATCAAAAATATCTTTTATCAGTCCATAAATGTATGTTTTTCCCGCTTCTTCTGCTTCTCCTCTTACAAAATACTTTTAGGAAATCTTAGATTATTGTCTAATTTATTCAGAACTCTTGTATGAACTTCCTAAACAAAATAACTCCAATGAGTGTGGCTTACTCGTATTGGAGTATATCAAATATTATGCTTTTCTGCTTCTTTTGTTTTTCTTCTTATAAAATACTTTCAGAAAAAATTAAATTATAATCTAACTTATTCTGAACTCTTGCAAAAACTGAGTGCGGCTTATTCGTCTTGGAATATATGAAACGCTTATTGTGTGATGCAAACTCTGATGGACACTATACAGTTTCATAAGTTTTCTTGTGGATAAAATTTATATATTTGAATATAGGTTAGCAGTGTACTACGGGTTTCTGCACAAAACTCCATCACAGTACCCTTAGTGTACTGCATCTAGAAGAAGTGCAGTGCAATATAGTACTGCAACTGTACCAACCCACGGTGCAGTGTCTGCATTTATTACATACGAAATGAGAACTAATAAAGTGTTTGTTCCATAAGAGTCCAAATATGATCTTAGAAATAGACATATACAACTATGACTATAATGAAGAGTGATTTTGGCATTTTGTTACGTCTGTACATTTTTTGTTGTTTAAAGGGAGGGAAAAAATTTTATGAATCATATAACATTTACTTGCAGCTGTCACGAACATAGCCCAGAGAAATTTACCAAGAGTAAATACCAGAAATTATCAAGTTATCATGTTAACGGAAGTTACCATCAGTGTTTTTTTTGGGACATTTGTAAAATAGCGCGAGTGGCATATTTTGTGGACTGGCTGGAGCCCATGTGGCTTCTGGTCCCAAAACTTCCTCAAATATGTTGGCTATTTGTGTATTGCAAAGGCCAATATATGGCTACAAGTATTTCTGGGCATTATCAAGACATGGCGAAACAACAAAATATAATCTAGGAATGAAAAGGCGATTGTTGTTTGCAAGCAATAGACTAAGTGGCGCCACTGCAAAAAAATACATCAAGAAATGACGATTTGGAGATTAGCGTTTGAAAAGTCTGCAACAATTAATCTAACCAACTGGCACCAGCTAGCTCCATGGCATAGCTGACCAGTAAGAACATCCTACAACACATTAGATTACCCTATCTGATCTACAGATTGAGACCTGGCACATCAGGTACCCGATGCTTCATTTTTCTCCACTCAGCAATAGCCAAATTGAAAGGAAATGTTTCCTTTGTGTAAAACTTCTGTGAATACATGCGGACAATGGTATTTAGGTGGCCTGACAAACAATTACGGAGTTTTGTCTTCATAAAAGCCAGCGTGCTAAATGTCCGTTCGTCCTCCACTAATCCTAGTACCTGAACCATCGCAAGTTCAACGAGTTTCATGTATTCACTGATGCGTTGATTAAGAAGACCGTTGCTGGACAATCTGACCCAAAGCTTTGTGAGAAGGTTCAGATCAAAAGGCTCACCCATTGTTGCAACACAATTGTTTTTCATGGTCAACTTGAATAAAGAACTCTGCAAGTCCAAAACCTGTCCATCAAGAGGTGCATCTACCCAATTATCTTCTGGTGTCACCTTCCTCGGCCCACTATATGCACGTTTCAAGACAGCCAAGTGCAAAGGGAAAGTGGCCTCACATCAGGCTGAAGCCAGTACTGGGGATAAACAACCCCAAGAGCGCTCATAATTTCATTGTCAAGGAAGCGTCTCTCCAATTCGTTGATCAAAAGATGAGCTGCACCTAAACACTGATGCTTCACCTCCCAACCCCAGTAAGTGAAATTATCTCTTGTAATAGGACTCAATAATCCACTGGCTGGTGAATGAGCATGTACCAGATAAGACTGGCCTAAGATCCGAAAAGCCAAGTGTTCATTGTCAGTGTTCAGATCAGTCACCCAGTCAGTGGATGGATGTGCCGAAGTGTTGTCAACCACGTCAATGAAATCTTGGAAGGAATCTGAGTTGAAGGCAGTATCAGGGTTGATGTACATGGAGTACAAATCAGCTTGACAGATCTGGACTGCGGCAACAAAATCGCAAACGAAGACATCTCGAGACTGTGCAAACAATATCAAATTGTTGACACACTCCAACAAGGGCAAAATACATGGCAACCCCAAGATGGCCTCCACATCACATAGAGCAGCGAGGTTAGATTTAGCAGCTGCAGAAGAAGAAGAGTCAGTGGCCATCTTCACGATCAAAGTTTTGTACTCGGCCTGAACTATCTTCAAAGGTGCTAACATGCTAATCCACCTTGTCTTCACATTCCTCAGTATCTTCAATCCTTCGGTTTCCACAATATCAGCCAGTTTTGAAAATTCAAGACAAAGTTTGGGTGACGAAGAGAAGTACCCATACAACACCTGAAGCAAGTCTTCCAATCTGGTAACAATCGACAGATTTGACAAAGCCTGCACAGCTAAGTTCGTCTGATGTGCCATGCAGTGAACACCGATGAGAAATGGAGCATGTTGCTCCTTCATTTGAACCGTGACACCAGTCCTTAGACCTTGGAAGGTTGACACGCCATCAACACCTAGACACATTAGTCTCTCACGAATGTTCTGTTCTAAGATACCACCATAGTTTATCAGACTCCCCCAAATAACTTCGGTAAGGCGATCTGCACTTCCTCCCTCGACAATCCGTTCAAGGGTCAGTAACACGGGGATACGCTTCCAAGCCTGAACCACATACACATGGACTGACAACCAACTTTGGTTGTCAATCGTAGTTACTTCATCGGCAGATATGGACACAAACTTGGATCCCCTCACAACCTCTTTGGTTGCCTGCAACACTACTCTGTGCATACTATCTGCCATTTTCCATGCTGATAAGTCGCTCCAATGCTTGACAAGGTTTCGAGGCACCTTAAAAAACTGATACAAACTTTGGAAGCCTTTATAATCTGTCATGGGTCGACCTTCACATAACAGGTGAAATATTGTAACAAATTGCACAAGCTTTCTCTTTCTCTCTGCAACTACACCATGCGCCACTTGATCCAAGACATTTTCACAACGAGCAGATGCAAACAATCGTTCGTTCCAGACATGTGCATTGTTTTGCACAAAATAAAAATCACCCACTGCCCCCCCGGCATTGCTACCTTGCCTTTCTTCTCTGCCAGCATGCTTCCACAATGAATCTAACTTAGGAACAAGAAGCTTATCTCTGCCCTCTATCTTGGTACACACTTTGCACCGGACCTGATGGACATCTTGTCTGGAAACTTCTTGTGAATCTCATATTCATGCTTTCGCTTTTTGTTTTCAGCGATGTGTGTAGCCTCAAGAGGGTCGGGCAAGGTCACGTCAACCACCTCAAGCACGACATCGGAACAATTAACAGCGACAGATGTGCTCGAGGAAGCCACATCTGACCCACGGCCCCTCCTATCAAAGAAAACTTTGAATCTAAAATTTGCCGGTGGTTGCAAGGGGGCCATCGTGAAAGCAAGAGCAAGAAATCCTCACCAAAATTCCATAACCTCAGAAACCACTGACTCTGCCCCTGTATGACCCACAAACCTCGAATGAGGTATTCACACAATTGCATGGTTACTTTATACATTGACATAGAAACATGCAACCCTAAGTGAAGAGGAGTGAAGGGAGGACTGAGTGAAGGAGGAATGAAGGGAATCCGATCCGCCGAACTCCTACTTACTGTAGTGCACGGCAAGGCTGCGCAAAGGCTGCGCCAACGGAGCTTCATTCCACAATTATTCAGAATTGAGCGGCTAACCAAAGTGGCGCTTCTACTACGCCATAAACGCCATAAGTATCCCTCTTTTCCTACTCCTGCCAACCTGTATTATTATACAACCCTTGTAGTGCAACCTGGTGGCGACAACCACTCCAACCATCGAGCAGTTGGGTGGCGATAATGCATAAAAACTGCCTAGGAGTCTGGCTTCCCCTCCCCCGTTCAACGGGGAGGAAGGCGATGCTCTAACTTCCAAGGTGAGCATCTGGCCCCACATGCCCACAGCCCTGATGCATAGGATGACGACATCTAGCACTTGGGGATGGCTGTTATGGCCTCTCATGCAATCCCTTACGATGGATTTAGCGAAATGCTCCTTAAAATTGCCCTCATTTCTCTATATAGAGATAGCTCATGATTGGGCCATGTAGTAATTTGGCGAAAATTCGCCAGCAAAAAAAACGCTGGTTACCATGACTTGCCGTGATTTACCATGATCTACCATTATTTACCATTATTTACCAAGTTATCGGGAGTTTACCAATTTACCAAGAGTAACTTGGGAAACTGCTCAGGAAGCTTCATTTGGAGGAAACTTCTCCATCAAGATACCTCCTTTGTTTAAGGAAGCTTCTCCATCAAGAAACATTTGTTTAATCTTGGAAACTTCTCCAGCAAGAAACCTCTAAAGGGGAAGCTTCTTAGTAACCAGTATATATAGGAGGCGAGACTGGACACTCTTCAGTCTCGCCAACACCAGTTCAAGCTACTCTTGTTTCCAGTTTCCAGTACTCCAATCCAGTTCCCAGTACCCTAGCCCAATTTCTAGTATTTGGTACTCCAGTCCAGTTTCCAGCATTCCAGTTTTCAAGTCGTGTTCCAATATCTTGTATTCTTGTTCATTGTTATAAATATCATCTTGATTCATATTTACTCATCGTGCATATGGCCACGCCGACCTTGACTTCTTGTCTAGTCTTGTACCTCTAGTCTGATCTCTTGTTTGTGTTCAGTCATGTTCTCGTCCTTGACAGTTTGACGAGACTAAAGTTTGTTTCTTAGTTATTTAAGATGGAAGGCACATTTGCGGAAATGGTCGTCACATTGCAGAATCTTCAGCTCTAGATATAAGAACTTCGTGTCTCTACTGCCCAACTACAAGCTGATCAGTCTTAAGATCTTGGCAACATTATCAACAATTTGCAACAACAAATTTCAGAGTTGAAGGAGTCAAACAATGGATCCTCAACCTTACGAGTCCCTACTACAACAAATCTTACTGCAACGGTTCTTCCAAATCTTCAACAGATTACAAGGGAACCAAAGGTCAGCATACCCGAAAAATTTGATAGGACGAGATCAAGATTTCGCGTTTTTGTTCAACAAGTACGATTGTTCCTACGACTACATCCACAACGCTACCCTGATGAAGGGTTTCAAGTGGGATTTGTGGGCACCATTCTATTCGGCACTACCCTATCTTGGTTTGCACCGCTATTAGAGAAAAATTCGTATTTACTATACAATTTTGAAGCGTTCATGTCCGAGTTCACTGCAACTTTTGGAGAGAATGATAGAGAGAGAGAGAGCTGCAGAGACAAAAATTGCGAATCTTCGACAAGGAGCACATCCAGCTCCGTTTATGCTGGGGCCGAATTTCAACAACTTACGTGCGACCTCGACTGAAATGAGCAGAGTCCTCATTAGTCAGTTTATAGACTGAAATGAGAAGAGTCTCATTAGTCAGTTTCGATGTGGCCTAAAAGATGATGTAAAATATTTGTTGTTGACAATGCCAAACGTGAGTACACTGAGCGAATTTATCACCCAAGTCATTGCATGCGATAATCGGTTGTTCGAAAGACGTCAAGAGAAGCGATCTGGATGGTCGACGACGCACCATGCCGATGCTGCTGCTACGGTCGGCCCAAACACAACTCCCTCAGACATCCGTAATGATCCTATGCAGATTGATGCTGTCCGATTCAAGCCATTGACGCCACAAGAAAAACAAAGATGAGGACGTTTCGAATGGATTATGCTTTTTATTGCGGAGAAGATGATCACATAGCATTAAACTGCCCCAACAAGAAAAGATTCAAAGCTCGGGCACAACTCAATGTTTCGATACGCGAGGAGATCGAAAACCGAAGATCTCCAGTCATAGTAGGGATCCCATGCGGCTGGACACCCCAAATTCCCTCCACCAAAAAATGTCTCTTTCTACCTCCAGACCCTAACCTTGTTTCACAGTTCCAGTAAAGATCATGATGCAAAATCAATATATCTCCGTAGAAGCACTTTGGACTCGGACATCTCAGCGTGTTTTATTGACAAAGACTTGTGCGAAGCAACACAATTTAATGCTCGTAAGAAAAAATCTCAAATCTCGTCCTCTATTGAAATCATCGATGGACGACCGTTAGCATCAGGAAATATGTGCTTTGCCAGGCAAACTCGACCTGTGGCTTTAAGTGAAGCTTAAAAATCAAGCATCACAGTTGTTGTTTGGTGTCCTTTGTCATGCAGTCTCTAACAAATTGTTGTAAACGTCAAGTTGGACTTCCCTGGTTTGTACTTCCATAATCCTGACATCGACTGCGATTACGAAAATTTCGGCAAGACAAAAATGCAAAAGTACCAAATTAGTTTCAACCCCTGTTTCTTTCTTGAGCTAAGCCTTCATGAGACTACGAAGAAAGACGCGACATTTACATTTTTATGCGACGCCGATCAAAACCAGAACGTGACCCAAGGTTTTGTGGGGATGTAGTTGTCACATTCTCACCAATATCAAGATTTCAAGTGATGTCTTCGAGAAGAAAAATGCAGACATGTTGCCAGAACATGACATCGCTCGACCTTATGATTGTGTCAATTGAGTTGCAAGAGGAGCTCAACCACCATTTGACCCGATCTGCAATTTCTCTCGACGGAGCTGGCTGCTTTACGCGAATACATTGATAAAAATTTGTCAAAGAATTTCATTCGACATTCGAAATCACCCGCGGGAGCATCTATCTTATTTGTGAAGAAGAAAGACAGATCGTTATGCATGTGTGTGGACTATCAACAAAGTCACTATAAAAAATCGTTACCCACTACCACTGATTTTTCGGACTCCTCGAACAACTTGGACGAGCAAATTTTTCACAAAGATCGACTTGAGATGAGCTTACAATCTTGTACGAATTAAAAAAAAAGACAAATGGAAGACTGTTTTTCACACAAGGTATGGACATTTCGAATACAGTGTTATGCCTTCCGGTATTACAAATGCTCCAGCAATTTTTCAACACATGATGAATGACATCTTTCGAGAATTTTTAGATGACTTTGTAGTCATCTATTTGGACGACATTTTGATATTTTCACATAATGAAGAAGAACATGGTCGTCATGTACGCCTTGTCCTCGATAAATTGAGGGAAAAATGACTATATGCCAAGTTGGAAAAATGTCTTTTCCACCAATCTGAAGCGAATTTTTGGTTACATGATTTCCGACAAATGAGTCTTTATGGATCGGAAGAAAATACAAACCATCATCGAGTGGATTAAACCAACTTCGGTCCGAGATGTACAATGTTTTCTAGGATTCGCAAATTTCTATAGAATCTTCATCAAGGACTACTCCAAAATTGCTGCACCATTTGGCATTGACACGACTCACAGGGAAGGACAAATTTGTATGGGACGAGAAGGCTGACCAAACATTTGAAAGGCTGAAGCGGGCATTCACAACGGCTCCAATACTGGACATGCAGACCCAATCTAAACCATTCTTTGGAAGCAGATGCATCGGACTTTGCACTTGGCGCGGTACTCTCTCAATATGTTACAGATGGCCGACTTCACCCTGTTGGTTTTTCGTTCTCGGAAATTTTCCACTGCGGAGATCAATTATGAAATCCATGACAAAGAACTTCTAGCGATTATTGATGTTTTGGAGGAGTGGCGTCATCTATTGGAGGGAGCTAAACATCAGGTCACAGTCTATACCGATCACAAAAACCTCGAGTATTTTATGACTGCTTGTGTTTTGAATTGACGTCAAGCAAGATGGAGTATGTCACTAGCAAGGTTTGATTTTGTTATTACATACCGTCCCGGACATCTTCAAGGAAAACCAGATGCTCTTTCTCGACGATCGTATCTTGCGCCAAAAGAAGGGGATGCAGCTTTTGACCAACAGAAATCCATCATCTTGAAACCAGCAAATCTCCAAGTGAATATGATATCCATGTCCACCTATGATGATGTAGAGATCATAAAGGAGATCCAGGAAGCACTGAAGAGCGATAAATTTGCCACGACACTACGAAGTCAACTAAATCGATCTCGAGACAATCCACATGTTACAAACGACTTCGAATTCAAAGATAGCTTACTTTATTTCAAGGGACTTCTCTATGTACCTCCAGGACCTATACGACTTCGAATTCTTCAAACATGTCATGATCTTCCGGCTGCAGGACATTTTGGCTTCAACAAAATAATGGAATTGATATCCAGGGACTATTGGTGGCCACAGATGTGGAAACTCGTGAAAGAATTTATAAAATCTTGCGACACGTGTGCTAGAGCGAAGGGACCACGACATCAACCTTACGGCCTTCTTCAACCATTACCCATTCCCAAGGGTCCATGGTCGTCCGTGTCTATGGACTTTATTACGGACATTCCAATTTCCAAAACCACCGATTCAATCCTTGTTATTGTAGATCGGTTTACGAAGATGACATATTTCATTCCATGTAATAAGACGGTTACCGGCAAGGAAACTGCAAGACTCTCCCTCAATAATACCTACCGCATTCATGGACTCTCGAAGGACATCGTATCTGATCGAGGACCACAGTTCATATCAAATTTCTGGAGGGGATTATTTCACATATTGGATACTAAGATCAACATCTCTACAGCTAATCATCCACAGACTGATGGTCAAACCGAACGTGTAAACTAGATTTTGGAACAATATCTTTGTTGTACGATAAATTATCACCAAGATAATTGGACGGACCTTCTGTCATTGGCTGAGTTTGCCTACAACAACACTATACATATTTTGACCAAACAAACTCCATTTTTCTCCAATTATGGTCATCATCCTCGAGCAAACTCTTTCCACATGAAGACTGTTGGAAACCTTGCTGCAGTAAACCTTGCTACTCATCTTGCTATAATTCACAAGGAGCTTACATTCCACCTCGTAGAAGCTCAAAAATAATACAAGGACTATGCAGATCAACGTCGTCAACTCCAACCCTAGTTCAAGGTCGGAGATCGTGTGTGGCTTCTTCGACGGGACATACAAACCTTGCGACCATCAAGGAAGTTGGATTATCAATGCCTGGGACCATTCAAAATTATTCGACAAATAAATCCGGTCAGTTTTAGGTTTGAACTCCCACGAAGTATGCACATCCATCAAGTCTTTCATGTTTCATTATTGGAGTTGTATCATCCATCGAATATTTCAGGGAGAGTCTCCGTACCTCCTCCACCAATCGAAGTCAATCAGGAAATTGAATATGAAGTCGACAAAGTCTTAGACTCTCGCATCAAGTATGAACGTCTTGAGTATTTTGTACATTGAAAAAGCTACGACATCAGCGAACGAACGTGGGAACCTTCATGCAACCTCGCCAATGCATCTGACAAAGTCCAAGAGTTTCATCAATGATATCCAGCTAAGCCCCGAGCTCCACGTCAATAAGACGTCACAATGATGATGTCAGCCAAGTTAGCTTCAAGGTGAAGACTCCACATTCAATGTACCTGATACATGCTAAGGAGGGAGGAGCACCACACATCAGTGTATATAGCTACACTTCCAGCACTCTTACATCTTGTATTGGCAATATGGAGTCATAGGAACCAGATACATTGGAGTTGTCGTTTACCCAGCTACCAGATCAGTCGTTCCGACTCTCACAACCTTCAACATCACACCGACGCTCTCGAGACAATGGGCCACCAATGCGACGCGTACTTCCTCGTCTAGACCCCGTACGACGGCAAGTGGAGCCTACTCGAAGTCTGATAATTCTGTTGGAGGTTGAGGTTTCAGACGCAGAGGGCAACGAAAACATGTTTGAAGGCAGCTTCGAGAATCAGAATGTTCAAATCAGTGCGTGGTCCCAAGTTCAAGGTGTTGGACACTATCGATGGTTGCAGGGACCTATAAATCATTTGAGTCAAGAACGAAGAGCTGAATACTTGGCAAGTACCATTCGCCGGATTTTGGATTTTCTCCAACCCTAAGCAAGTCCAAGATTTTACTGCTCCTCAAAGAACTCGGCGCTAGAGGAGGGGGTGATGTTACGGACATAGCCCAGAGGAACTTACCAGGAGTAAATACCAGAAGTTATCAAGTTACCATGTTACCGGAAGTTACCTTGAGTTACTGTGATTTATCATAATCTACCATGATTTACCATTATTTACCAAGTTACCGGGAGTTTACCAAATTACCAAGAGTAACGTGAAAAAATGCTCATGAAGCTTCTTTTGGAGGAAACTTCTCCATCAAGATACTTCATTTGTTTAAAGAAACTTCTCCATCAATAAACCTTTGTTTGATCTGGAAACTTCTCCAGCAAGAAACCTCCAAAGGGGAAGCTTCTTAAGGAAGCTTCTTAGTAGCCAATATATGTAAGAGGCGAGACTGGACACTCTTCAGTCTCGCCAACACCAGTTCAAGCTACTCTTGTTTCCAGTTTTCAGTACTTCAGTCCAGTTCCCAGTACCCTAGCCCAGTTTCCAGTATTTGGTACTCCAGTCCAGTTTTAAGCATTCCAGTATTCAAGTCGTGTTCCAATATCTTGTACTCTTGTTCATTCTTATAAAGATCGTCTTGATTCATATTTACTCATCGTGCATACGGCCACGCCGACCTTGACTTCTTATCTAATCTTGTACCTCTAGTCTGATCTCTTGTTTGTGTTCAGTCATATTCTCGTCCTTGACAGCAGCCATCTTAATTACAAGGGTCTTCACATAAACACCTTGTCAAGTTAAATAAACACAGTGTGAAACTAACTAGAATAAAGCTAGTTATTTGTATTTAACACCTGGATTTAGTTCAAGTGTTAAGTCAGATATCAAGTTTAGCTTGACACTTGAACCATCTTATCTTCACGAGAGCGTCAGTCGTGCGGCTCATCTCTCTCGAGTTGAGCCTGCACGACCGAGCTCCTTCACCGCTTAGAATCGGAGTGTGCTTATGAAGGGAGAGTAAGATGTTGTGGGGTGGAGTCCCCATAGCTTGGGGTGCCCCTGGCTCGACTCGTATTTTAATGAGTGATTGTGTTGTGTTTTGTGTTTCTCTGTTATCAGACATGTGAGTTTAGTTCTTACAATCACTCGAGAGAGATCAGCTTGCATCTGTGAGTGCCAGAGGTGAGTTTAGTTTTAGCACTTGTTGTTTTTGTTTTGAAAGTGAGAGAAGAAAATTATAGTGGTTTGTAGATTATGTTTGTGATAAGCTGGTTGGAGACATAGAAGTGATTATCTGTGTTCAGGCTTTGGCATTTTTGTTCATGTGATCTGCCAACTCGTCAGCCACAGCAGCAACGCATAGGAACACGAAGTCGGGGCGTTGTGCAGGTTACACTGGAGCTGGAATGGTTTTAGCATAACTTTGAGGACATGGAGGGATTCGGAGCAGACATGCTTTCTATGTTGGTTCAGCCTACCTTGCCTTTATACCAGGCACTCAATGGGAACGTAGCAGCTCCTTCGAATGTCTAGAATGTACGAGCCCTGTTGTATTTGATGAGTTGAAACTTACCCAGTAGCAGTCATCAATTGCAGATAGGTGTCACGAAAGGAGCAGGTTGCAGGCTGCAGCAAGCTCCGGATTGGGTACCCACGTAAAGCAGAATTGGGAAGCATGGGCCTTGAACAGGTGTAGCGTGGCAGCAGGTGGGGCGGTGCAATCGTAGTGTGGGATGGTTAAGTGTGTGCGTCAAGTGTATGACTTTGTGTCCGTCGACCCTCAGCCTAGACCATGACCTGCCCCTCTCTCTTCCCGGGCACTTGGAAATATACTTGCATCAATACCACCCCTCTACACACTCAGACAGGAAAGGTAAAAATCATCCCTCTTCAATATAAGGGTTGATCTTACTAATGATGAAATTTGATAGTGCTGAAGTGCATGTCGAACTTGCATTAAGGTAAAGGGATCTATGAAATGCAGTAGAGATCTATGTACAAATTATTACATAGATAAATCAAATGACAGGAAGATAACATGAAATCTGATTTCAACACCATGTCATTTGCCCCATTTGTTTTACCTTACACTAGAGAGAAATACATGTATCAGAAAATTCGGACTGACAATGAGGACAATGTATTGTATATGTAATTTCTAATTACCTACATAACATCATCAGCTGATACTTCATCATCCGTGTCATAAGCCTGTGATTCAGAGGCATACACATCCATGAAAGCCTCAACTCTACGCAACCTATCCACGGATTGTCCAACAATAGCTGCTCTTCGGTCAAACAACATATCATTGGAAAGACCTACATCACGTTGTTGATGTATTGAATGCAAAGCTTGGGACTCGGCATACGAAGGTAGATAAAACGATGAAAGAGGACTTTGGGGTAGACTATCGTAGATGGTCCGCACAATCCCATCACTGCATCACACATACATGTATACTTATGTTAACAAATCAAATGGGAATGGTTTGCTTTGCAAATAATATAGAGATTGCAACAAAGGGAATGGAGGCGAGACATACTCACTAGGAAGTACTGCCGAGATGAAGACCAAGCTTGCGCGCCACCTTAGGAGCGGGGGGTTCCAACAAACTCACAGGACGTTGAATGGTTGGAGTTACCACAGATGAAACCAAAACAAGTTGAGTATTTTGAAGTGCAGAGAGACGTGCTGCATACAATGTCTGGTCCCCCTCAAGACCAAATACGTGACGTCCAGACTCGCGAGCAGCAATAAATGTAGAACCTGCAGGAAAAAAACATGCAATGATGATATTATATCGGATAACAGTTAATGATCATGAATCAGCTCAGAAGATTTTAATTACAAAATGGAGTCCAATGCAAACCTGTGCCAGCTGTGATCCAAAATGCGGGAGCCAGGAGGTGAGCATGTCTCCAACAACACTTGCATGAAGGCGGGACTACGGTCTCGCGCACCCCTCCAGGCTTGTTGAGGAGTTTGCATGGGTAGTGCGACATCTGGAATGTGGTTGTAGATGGCATCCAACTCAACAGGGTCTGCAAGGGGGTCCACAACTTTGCCAGACTCACGCAGTTTGAATAGTCCTCCTTGCTTGGTGAGGACATGGGCGTGGAAGAACATGGTCTGTTAGACGTGCCATTTCCACAAAAATAGTGCACCTGGATGGTTTAATAATCTGTATGAGAGTAGGAAGATGAAACATCAAACAATGGGTATTGGTATTCGGAAGTTTATACAGCCACTCATAGTGAAGAGGGAGTGCACTTTTACTTCGTGTGCTTGGAAATCCCCTCGGGTCTTAAGTGGATCTCTGGCAAGTACAACTCAGACCTCCTCAATTGGGGAGTGTATGTCCTGGCCAATACGGAGGGCTTCAGCTTGTTGTAATTCTGTTGTTGAGTACCGAGGTTTGCGCAAGAGGGTCAAACACATCAAGGCAAGGTCCAGCACTGCTACCTGTTGTGGTGCCTCACATGAGCCTCAAACATCATCCGGCATAAAAAGCGAAAGGTGATTGCCCCAACGAACCTCCATGCCAAACTGGGAGCGATAACCTATTGACTGGATGAGAGCAAAGAGAAACCCATGAATCGGGTATGCTACCAGAGATAGTGCTCAGAGCAGCCACTCTTCTACTTGAAAGGGCTGGCATGAATTCAGGAGAGCAGAAGCCATTTCCCAAAAGTGAGAGAAATGGGAGAGGCCCGCGGAATCCCAGGCTGCCCATGTCTTGGAGTTCTTAATCAAGAGATGCACTCCCTTTGGAGCGCCAGGCCTGAGATCCGTGCCATATACCTTTAGAGTCGGGCGTACATTGAATCAGCCATCTGAGAGAAGAAGGCCACTACCCTGCAACAGGAGACGACGACATGACGTGCTGTCTGACCAACATACTCCAAGGTGTCGCAATCAACGGCCAAGCTCTTGTATGCCCTGCTCTGCTCCTGTTTGTGCTGAATGTGGTGAAGTGAAGCTGTGGTTCCGATATGGTAGATGTGTTGTGCAAGTCCAGCAACTATCCACGAAGCTTTCAATTGCAGGCCGCCTGTCCATAAGCCATCCAAAGAACTGGAGTAAGAAGCGGGCTGGATCGTAGCAAGCTCATAGGCCTGGTCTGCTCCCTGTTTGAAAAAAAAAAAAAAAAAAAAAAAAAACGTGGGAACAGGGAACCAAAGGAAATCAATTGAAAATAGTTTTTCCTTGTATTTGTTTCTATTTAAGGTCATATATTATATTTACAGAGCCTCTTTGACCATATCTTTATCATATGAGCTCCGTTTGACACAGTTTTTGAGGGGATAGCTGTAGAAAGAGGAAATCTATCGAGACCTGATTTTAGTTTTTTGGACTCTGCTAAAAATCTATGGAATTTTTTGAGTGTGAGTGTGAGTGTGCTATGAAAGATCCACAATTTTGTTGTGGTCTACATGAGAGACAAATCTGGGGATGTCCCCCTTGTATGGCTGGGGGAAATGATGACGTAATTGAAACGCAGGTCTCTTCTCTTAGCCTGTGTACACAAGGGGACAAGATTTATGTTTCTCAAGGAACTCAGACTGATTTGAGTGGAGAGCAGTTGGACGAGTTGATTGCATATTGGGAGTCAGGCATTAGCAATAGACAACAAACTGCTGTAGTTGGCGTTGAGGGCCTCAATATTGCTTTGGACAGTAAGAACTTTGTTGGAGCAAACAGTTCTGCAGCTGTAGGTGAAATACCAAAGTGGGTGGAAGCTAGGCTTGGAACACAGCCAAAGACAGCCCCGGGGACCAAGGTGTTCAGCAACAAGGCCGTGGTGTACTGGAGCAGAGGAGCAGGAGCTACACAAGTTTTTGCAATCAGACATGGTTGCAGCCTGACACGCTCTACACGAGGCAACCACGAGCGGGGGTTCATTAGCAATGAAAAGTTTGTTCTTCTTGAAGGAGATGCAATCATTCGCAATGAGGATACTCACAACCGTCTCAAAGCTTTCGAGTTGAGAGACTGTCAGACCCTACCTTTATTTTCTTTAGTGTTCAGTGAGCGGGAGATATGGGAGTATTGCTTTGTCTCTACCTGGCAGAGAGAGGAGGAGGGTTGGTTAGAGCGAGCTACTGTAGCTTGGGATGAGGTTAGTAATAGGTTTCTGGACATAGATATACCTCCTACACCTTACCATCATGCAGAGCGAGGCACTTTGAGCTTGTTTGGTTGGGCCTCTATTCTTCCCCTCCATCTTTTTACTATTTTCATTACTTTGTATTTGTAGTTGCCAAAGCCTCTCTTGGTGGAGGCCAGTCAGTCCGGGGTTTTGGGCTGGGATGTTCTGCAGGATCAGCATTGCAGATGGATTTTGGTGTGGGGGTGTTGATGTTTTGATTTCTTGTGTTTGGATCCCCCCCAACGCCTGCATGCTTGACTGTGAGCCATGCTGGTTTTGTGTGGGCGCTTGCTTTCATAGGGATTAGGCCGGATTTGATCACCGGTCAATCCTAGAGTATGCTGTTTTTGGTGAGGCTGGAGTGATGACCAGCAAGACCACCAATGTTTCTTTTATGGTGAGACTGGGTTGATGACCAGCCAACCATAGGAGTTCTTGTGGTGGATGCAGGTGCAGGTGCCCTGAGCCACTGGGATATGACCCTTAAATTGCAACAGGTGCCCACCCGTGTCACTATTAGAATTAGTACTAGAGCCTTATAGTGTCACGTAGGGGAGGTGCACGTTGTGAGTGTCATCACGGAGTTACCCAAGGGTTTTGAGGGGAGTACGGCTACAGGCACTAGCAGTGAGAGTGGGTTCACAAGACGAGGTATTCGGTTCAGACCACCTTCACCTCCACCCTCAACTACTGTAGAGTCTGACATAGACCCGGAGGCTTCATCAACAGGTGTGCAGTTTTCTTCGCCATTATTGTGGGACGACATGGAGGAGATGTATGGAGCTACTAAGGGGCCTCGTAGGTACTTTGGAGCTGTAGGCACAATCGAGCTGGATGACTTTATCCAGGAGTTCGACAGCTGGTGTGATTTGCAGCAGATGCGCACTCCACAGTTGTTCACCCCATTCATGGCGTGGAAGGGATTGTTCCAGCATTTGGAAGGCCCGCCTATGGACAATTACCACAAGTTCAGGCAAGGACATGAAGCAGAGATTGAGGAGTGGAGGATGTATTGGTCACCTGACTACGTCTCCATTACTCGAGGCACGACGCAACCAGTAGCTGCATCAGTACCAATATCTCCTACTGCCAGCACTAGTAGTGGAACAAGTAGTGCAAGTGGTACCAGTTCAAAAGGTGCTACTACTCCTCCTGCCACGACTACAACACATGTGCCTAGATTCAGCCCGGTGGTAGAGTTCTTCCAGGAGTTGCGGAGGAACTACCAAGGTGTACGGACAGAGAAGCTGCGAAGTTTGCAAGACTTCCAGCGCAAATCCAGTGAGAGCCTGCGAGAGGCCTACACTCGTATGAGGCGCTTGATAAGTGTGACCTAAGGGGTTACTGAAGCTCAGGCAATCCAGTTCTGGTATGGAATTTTGGACAAGGAGCTCAGGAGACGGGTGCGGGATGCAACCCTGTTACAAACAGCCCAACCCACATTAGCAGATGTGTTTCTGCAGGCTGAGCAGATTGAGCTTAACATGGTGGAGGAGCGAGTTGTTACCATTGGATTTGGCAAGGACATATCTGCACGAGGTCCAGCTGCCAGCCAACAGGTACAAGGGACTGCCCAACAGCGTGGTCAGGGGGGCAAGGTTGCCCAACCCAAATTCCATGGAGCTTACAGGGGACCTCAGGTGCAGAGGCCAGTAGCTTCTTTTGCAGGCCAACAACAACCTGGGGTGATATGTTGGACATGTGGAGGACCCCATGTCAAGAAAGATTGCCCAGAGAGTGGCAAAAGGCCGGCACAAACACAGCCTGCACAGTTGCAGTGTGGGCATTGTGGCAAGTATGGGCATGGAGATGCCCAGTGTTATGACTTGCACCCTGAGTTGCGGCAAGGCCAGTTCCAAGGGAACAATGGTGGCCGAGGGCGAGGTGGAGCACCTCAGAGAGGACGAGGTGCTCAGGCACGAGGTGCAGGACGAGGGCAAGCACTGTATGGCCAAGGATGTGGAGGTCAGGGTGTTGACCAAGGTATGGCCAACCGGCTTCAGCAGCTAGAGCAAAGGCTTGTTGCCATGGCCACAGCTCAGGTGGTACCAGCTCCAAGACCTGAGGGTCCACCTCCTGTTCCTCCTCAGCAGCGTCATCCTGACGGAGGAGACATGGGAGGCATGGGATTTATGTGTGGGGCAGCACTACCACTAGTGCAAGTGGAGTCTGCTGCAGCCGTCACTCGAGGAGCAGCACGAGTTCCTGAGCCACGAGGTGCAGAGTTGGAGTTGGAGTTGGATTCACAACGTGGGGAGGCAAGCCGTCAGGCTAGATTGCCTCAATCATTCGTCTTGGCGGAGATAGTGTTGACGACATCCATGGCACCTAATTCTCGCCCCATGGATACTGAGGCGGAGGTTATTGTGCCATTGGGAAGAGCTACATGTGTAGCACTGACACCTGCTGCTAAGGCTAGTGCAGCCAGTGTGTTGTTGGGGGCGGCCACCTCTATGTGTCAGGCCCCACTGTTCTCGACAACCATGATTGCGACGCCGGGGGTAAGACCAGCTGCAGTATTCAGACTAGCAGCAACACTCTGCGAGAGTGGGGAGGTCACTTCATCTTCTACGGAGTTAGTGGAAGGTATAGTGGCAGAGGGATCCTTGGATTTGAGGGTCAAGACTGCCACGGCTGCGCCATGGCAAGCTACAGCTGCTAGGTTGACAGAGCTGCCAGCTAGGCCAGCCTTTGAGCGCGCCATGGTGACACCTGGAGTTGTCTTGTTAGACAACCAGGATGACATTTTCTCTTTGAGTGGACCGGTAGGCAAGAGGTACCGGCCACTGCGGGTCTTGTTGGACTCGGGAGCTCAGCCACTGATGTTGGGTAAAGCCGCTATTGCAGGTTTGGGCCTCATGGAGGCGGATATGGAGCCTTGTCCCTTCCAGATACAGACATCTCTGGGAGGATCAGAGCAGGCTCGGGGCATGATACGGCGTGAGTTGGCCATTAGACTACAGCCGGATCATCCTATAGATGGCTCAGTGATGCGAGCCAAGGCCATTGTGACAGACGCGGTCTCTTACGATGTCCTCATTGGTGGGGCAGTGTTGTATCCCATGGGCTTCACCCTGGATTTTTGGGATGAGTCAGCATCCTATAGGCCTGGATGGCAGTCAGGGGATGGTCGTCGTGTACAGCTCCCTGTGACGTTCATTGGGGGTGTTGCTGCTGCCCAACGGGGCAAGATGCCAACACTAACAGCCTTTACAGCTGCAGTTAGTTGGCCTGGAAAGTTGCTGGAGGGCAATGCCCATGCAGAGGATGTGCTACCTCCAGCAGAGCAGGATGACATGCATGATACGGCGGAGTTGCCTGCCATGGTTGCTCACACTCCATTGTAGGGTACGAGCAAGCATTTGCAGCAGGCTGCTGATAGACGGGTGCAACAAGCCTGGGTAGAGGCCTTTGTACCGTTAGGAGAGGAGGAGAGTGCGGTGATTGCACAAAGACCACCTCAGTTGTCGTCATTGGACACCACACCTCTTGTGTGGCAGTGCCCGGATGAAGGCATATGCCTTCTGGACTTGTTTGGCGGGATTAGCACTGGATTGGATGCAGTGCTGCAGGCAGGTGTACGAGTTTGACGTTACCTATATGTGGAGAGGGATGAGACTGCACGACACGTCTCACTACGCCATGTTGCTCAGTTGGTGCAGCAGTACCCTGATTTGTTGCCAGTGTCTGCAGTTCGTGGATACCAACAAGCCTTGCCAGCAGACATCTCATTGCTGGGGGCGCATGATTTGGAGCGGGTTGGCCCTATTCACTTAGTAGTGGTAGGTTGGCCCTGCCAAGGGCTTTCATCAGCTAGGTATGGCAATGGGTTACAAGACTCAAGGTCACGTCTGTTTTGGGAGATGTTGAGGGTCCTGCGCTATTTACAGCTTCAGCAGACAGACTCTCCGGCATATATCTTGGAGAATGTGCCATTGATGGATGATTCTCGGGCCAAGGTGATGGCCAGTGTACATCAAGTGCGGTCTTGGCTTGGGTCAGCAGTGTTGCTGGATGCAGCTGCAGTGGGGTCACGGGCTCATCGCCCACGACTAAGGTGGACCAGCTTGATGCCACCTGCATTGCTCAAGCGTGCATTTGATGGGGTGCAGCGGCCACCAAACCTGACGGTGGATAGCATTTTGGACATAGGGAGGCGGTCTCAGCGTGTGAGACACGATGACCGATCACCTTTGGCAGTGGTCAATAAGGTGGGTCACCCACGAGCAGCATTGCCTACACCGCTCAGCTTTCCAGGATTTCATGCTTTCCGGGATGGTGGACCTGGCCTCTTGTGGGATAGCCAGTTGCAGTAGTTAGAGCTCAATGCTGACGAGCGCGAGCGGGCAATGGGTTTTATCACTGGTACCACGGCGGTGCCATCTCTTTCTTAGGCATCATGTCGTCAGGTGTTGGGGCAAGCCATGGATCTCAATTGCTTGACCTGGATTATCAGCTTGGCTATGGCTGAGCAGCGCAGAGTATGCAGTACACTTCCCTTGATAGTCTCTTTGCCTACCGAGACGGTACAGGCAGCGAGTGGGGGCGAACAGGTGAGGACCACAAGGTGCAGGCCGCATCCATGGCACACGTGGGAGGTGCTCAAGGTTCAGAAGGAGGTGGCAGCCAAGGCGGCTGTGATGGATGAGGCTGGGGATTTTTCTCGGGTTGAGGAGGTCCTTAAGGATGGGATGATGGGGCACGATGAGACATTGTCACTGACAGAGCAGGCAGTGGTCACTGCTCAAGAGGTTGCAGCATAGCAACCACGGGACGCGTCTTCTACCTCTAAGCCTGCTGGACTCAAGGTTGCAGTCACGGAGGACAACTGGGAGCCTGATGTTGGACCCATAGTCACCGGAGGAGAGAGACGATGTATACGGCGGTTCTTGAGGGCTTACATGAACTGCTTTGCCTTCAGTTTGAATGACTTAGGAGCACTGAAGGGTCAAGAGATTCGCATTGAATTGGCTACTGACACGCCAATCTTTTGGAGACCCTATAGATACAGTGACATGGAGAGGTCCTTGATTCAGATGAGAACTCAGGACCTTTGGGAGGCTGGTTTGGTGGAGCTATCTGGGGGAGAGTATGCTTCACCATAGTGATGCCAGCCAAGAAGGATGTCTATGGCAATTGGACGGAGAGACGTATGTGCGGTGATTACCGGCCTGTAAATCGTCAGACCAAGTCCAATAGGTATGCCACGCCAACACCAGAGGAGATCTTTGATGCCATTGGGCATGCCAAGGTCTTTAGCACTTTGGATTAACGATCCGGATATCACCAGTTGCCGATCAAGGAGGCGGATAAGCAGAAGACGGCATTCTGGGGGATCAATGAGCATAGGAAGGATTGCCTATACCAGTGGCGGTTTTTACCATTTGGGCTTAAGAACGCTCCGGCAGAGTTTCAGAGAGTCATGGACAAGATTCTAGCAGGGGTGGAGTTTGCTCGGTGCTACATAGATGACATCATCATCTTTAGTACTACGGTGGAGGAGCATGAGAGACACCTTCAGGTGATATTTGAGCGCTTGAGGGCGCACGGATTGAAGTTACATCCGGGGAAGTGAAAGTTTTTCCAAAACCAAATTGAGTATCTGGGTCACATGATATATCCTGGAGGATTGGGGGTACAGCAGACTAAGGTAGAGTCCATTGCACAGATTCCATGCCCCACGGATGTGAGCCGAGTTCGAGCTTTCATGGGGTTAGCAAACTATTATAAACGGTTTGTTAAGGGATTTAGTGCCATTGCAAAGGCTCTAACCAAACTAACCAAGGTGGACCAAGAGTGGCAGTGGGAAGATGAGCAAGAACAAGCTTTTCAAGAGCTCAAGGCGAGGTTGACCTCGGCGCCCATCTTGAGACGACCTATCAGGGGGCGTCTTTTTCAGCTGCATACAGATTGGAGCATGCTGGGGCTTGGAGCGGTGCTCACACAGGTGGATGATGAGGGAAAAGAGTTCGTAGTGGCTTATGCTAGCCGCTCAAACAACGCTGCAGAGTCTAAGTATAGCTCATATGAGGGAGAATGCTTAGCTGTAGTGTGGGCCATGGCACACTTCAGGTGCTATCTATACGGCAATCTCTTCACCCTTGTCACGGATCACCAACCACTCCAGTGGTTGATGGAGTCAGACAAGCTTACGGGGAAGCTTGCACGGTGGGCACTCATCCTTCAAGAGTATGACTTTCAGGTTGTGCATCAACCGGTTTGGTCAATCAGGATGCAGATGGGTTGAGTCGCAATCCATGCACGAGCCAGCAGGATGATACTGGAGCTCGGTGGCATGGTGAGACGGACGAGGAGATGGTGCCCGGATGACATTCATCTGCATTTCTGTGTATCTTGGCAGCGGAAGGCCAGGTTGGACCTGCAACAAGGATGACTGTAGATCAAGTATCTGAGGACCCTGAGGCCAGCAATGAGCAAGGTGGCGCCAAAGATATACATGAGGATTCAGCTGTGTTGGACTACCTCCGCACCGGAGACACGGCAGCCACTGCGACTGCCAAAGAGAGGGATCGGATCCTACAATGAGCCAAGAGGTTCAAGTGGGAGGGGACACACCTGCTCCGAGTGTGGGAGGATGGTCGAGTGAGGATTGTGCCTCACCCAACACAGCGGGCACGGTTAGTGCGGCATGCCCATGAGGAGTTGGGGCATTTTGGGGGGCGACGCACTCATAGTCTACTGCAGGGGCAGTATTGGTGGCATGGTATGCACACAGATGTGCAACAATTTGTGGCTAGGTATATGGTATGTGACAGGGTGCGTGCTTCATTCAACGCCCCTACTCCACAATTGCACCCTCTTCCGATCATGGGATTGGGCTACATGTGGAGTCTTGACTTCGCATGGCCATTGCCACTGACCATGCACCACAACAAGTGTTGGTGATGGTGGAGCACTTCTCCAAGTGGATCGAGTTGGTTCCATTGCCTGATAAGGCTAGTGAGGGAGCTGCGTATGCATTCTTGGATTGTGTACTTAGTCGATTCGGTGCTCCAGCTGAGGTACTCACGGACCAAGGGAGAGAGTTCTTGGGGGAGTTTCAGATTTTGTGTGACAATGCCTTAGTAGACCACCGCACCACTTCTCGGGATCATCCCGAGACCGATGGCTTGGTAGATAGGGTTGTTCAGAAAATAAAGAGGGGTTTGCGCAAGTATGGCTTGCAGAAGGGACACCTATGAGATTGGGACCTTCAGTTACCCTGGTTAGCCATGGGCTATAGGTTCAGCAAGCAAGCATCACTTGCCTCCTTCTCACCATACTTTCTTCTCTTTGGCCGAGAGCCGGATTTGCCTACATCCATTCGTAGAGAAGCTGCTACAGTTCTTAACCTTGATGATTCGGATGTGTGGGCACGTGCATGTGATCAGCGTGCAGAGTTGTTCAAGAAAGTTATGCCCATGGCTTTCGAGAATCTTACCATTGCACAACATCGTGATACGTTGAGGTATGCTACCATACGTGGTGGGGGCTATCGTCCTGGGATCCGGAGATTTAACCCTGGTGACTATGTTTATCTGCAGCAGATTGCTCCTACGACCTTGGATGTGACTGCAGGACGTGTTATTTTGAGGGTTCGAGAGGTATTGCCCTCAGGCGTCTTGATCTTGGAGGGTCGGGATGGCATAACTTGGAAGGACCATCTGCGTAATTGTGCGTCATGTCACCTTCCAAATGTCGATGGCAGGATTGACCCAAACCTGGCAGTGGTACCTGCAAGTTTGAGGTGCATGTTGTGTGGGTTTGCTAGAGGGGCAGACACCATACTGGTGTGTGATCGATGCTCTAGAGGTTGGCATATGGGATGTTTGACTCCACCTCTTGAGATGGTTCCTGATGGGGATTGGTTATGTCCGCATTGCATTGGATAGTGGGAGTGGATACAACCATGGAAGGCTAACAAGAAATGCAAGGCCAAGCTACTATGAGACCTTGAACACACGAGATCCTGGCTCAAGTTCACAGATTGCAAGACGGCGACTAACGATGGGGCTACTCTTGTACCCGGCCTCTTGGAGTTTGAGTACAATAGGGACAGTGATAGAGGACTTAGTACGGCTGTGGCTATTACATCTTGTAGCTATCTGGAGTTAGAGGGATCTATCCACCAGCTAGGGGGGCGATTGTGGCAGACTACTTTATTGTCCATATATGTGTGGTGTAGTTTGGACAACGATGTAGTTGTGTAGCGATACGTATGCGCACGACAGCTGTCAAGTTAAATAAACACAGTGTGAAACTAACTAGAATAAAGCTAGTTATTTGTATTTAACACTTGGATTTAGTTCAAGTGTTAAGTCAGGTATCAAGTTTAGCTTGACACCTAAATCATCTTATCTTCACGAGAGCGTCAGTCGTGCGGCTCATCTCTCTCGAGTTGAGCATGCACGACCGAGCTCCTTCACCGCTTAGAATCGGAGTGTGCTTATGAAGGGAGAATAGGATGTTGTGGGGTGGAGTCCCCATAGCTTGGGGTGCCCCTGGCTCAACTCGTATTTTAATGAGTGATTGTGTTGTGTTTTGTGTTTCTCTGTTATCAGACATGTGAGTTTAGTTCTTACAATCATCGTGGCAGACTACTTTATTGTCCATATATGTGTGGTGTAGTTTGGACAGCGATGTAGTTGTGTAGCGATACGTATGCGCACGACAGCCTTCCCATGGGATTTGTCTTTTTTCTTTCGATGGATCAGATATTAAGTTATCTAACATAAATGGTACAGTGTAACCATTAATCTCAAACATGATAGGAGTATCCAGTGTTGTTAAGTATGCGAACGAGAGCCACGCAAGAATGTCTCATAGGGTAATTAGTTGGGATCACTCACTTCGTCTTGGTTCGGGCGATAATCTGATCCGCGCGTTATCTTTCCCGGACAACCGTGCCTCATTATTCAATCTTGGTATGTACTTTGTCATTTATATCAACGTTCCAAATATAATCAATGATAATTTGCATTTTATTTTGTAATATGATGAGATACTATGTATTATGTACTATGTACTATTTTTTTATTGTGTCTATGAATTAATTTTTGACGGGGTTTGTGGCTTTGATGTTTCATAGTGTCAAGTGATTGATGAGTGTTTTATGAGAAGTCGAGATCTCCAGGAGAATAAAAAAATTCGACTTTTGAAGTTACAATGGTTCAAAATCTTCAAGTTCATCAACCACGGCTTCAAACATCAATTCTGATGACACATTCAATCATTCCAAAAATAGATCATGCTTTTCTGCTGTTAAGAGTCATGCTAGAAGCATGTGTGCCAACTGAAAGCGTCTTCGATTTTATCCCCTAAATGCAAGTCGTTTAGGAAGAGAATCATCATTTCTGATTTCATCTCAAATCTAGAATATTATGTTCCAAGATGTTGGGGTACTGCGTATGGATGATTTGTTGGAGAGGTCGATGACAGTCGACTTGCATATCTAGGCTAGTTGGTGGTAAATATTGTCGTCTCTTCAATGATATATATATATATATATACTGGGTTTGTTTTTCCCATGTGATGATGCAATGTGTACATGAAAAGCAACTGCTTTCACTGTCTTTTCTAAGATTACAATGTTGTTGGAATCTGTACAGTTTTATTACTATGTTCTTGTAAACGTCGACATTAGAGTCAAAGTTCTTCCAATATATCCAAGATATATGACTATTTTTTTTGACAAAGTACACAGAATTAGTTTGTAATGATTATAATGTAATATTAGTTGATTTAAAATTATTTATTTTACTTTCATATATTATTTATTTTGTTATTTATATACTCATCTCAAGTCCAAAATTAGTTGAAATTGAGTTATATGACCACCAAAAGTGGCGGTCACACAATTTCTTTAATTTTAAAATTGACGCGACCACTAATTTCTGGGGTCATATGTTTTATTTTTAATTTGAGCACTTGCTAGAATTGGGGATCACGGTAATTTGTAAGGAAAAAAAAATCATAGCTAAATAAAAAATACTTAAAATCTAAGCGACCGCATGATTAAAGAAAACGTGAATAGCCCCAACCGTGTGAATAGCCTCCAAATTTTGACAGTCATAGCTAATTAAAAATTACATAAAATTCAAATGATGTCTAAAACTCGATGGTCGTAACTAAATTATTGATTTATAAAATATAATTTAAAATCAATAAAATACCTAGAATAAAATTTATATCCACATGTTTAATCCACAGTCGACATGGGGTTGCCCTCACGATACTTAGGATAAAATTTAATTAGTAAAAATTAAACATAAAAAATATTTACGAGTGATAATGATCGTTTTCGATGTGATGCAATAGAGGCTTGGACGTTTGGACGTAATTTTTGACGTCATGTACTGTCAAATTTACCTCTTTTGTAAAATCGATCAGGTCCTCGACACTGCGAGGGTTGATGTTTAGCATTCAAGTGGGGAGGCTGATCACTCTTGATTGAAGACTCTAAAATGAAATAGGCCCATGCCTTCTGACTTCGGTTACTATATTTATTCAGCATTGTCAGTATATAGGTCAGGGTGTCATTCAAGCCCTTGGACTTGCTCATATTATTCCAGCGCATGTACCCGCAAAAGAAAATGGCTCCAGTAATCTTGTGATTACTTTCTTTCCCTCTCTGGCTGTCTTCATCAAGAATTTGCCGTATGAAAGCAAATAAAACAACATTTGAACACATCCCCAGAATGACGGAACAAGCAAGCTAGAAGAATTGTGGAATCGATAGCATATCAAGCGAGTCTGACATATGTCCTCGGCAAATGCAATACGTATCTCTTAAGGCGTATAAGTGAAGATAGGTTAAAGAAGGAAGAAGACCATGCGTTAGTCGCCACTCAAGCAGCTGAGCATTGTCAATTTTAGTTACAAGTGCGTGGTCCAATACATTTGGGGTAATGTGAGCCTTGAGGTGCGGCGTTTGGTGATCAACCGCAGTGAGTTCGGAGGTTTCTTTGGACTCGGTTGACGAGTGGCAATGTCAACGAGCCAAGGAAGCAACTCCAAAGAATTTCTTCATAAAAATTCTAAATTACCAAAACGGAAGTATTGATTTTTATTTGTGGATTGGGAACTCGTGAGCTGTTCTAACTCCATCGCACGAATTGACTGTATAGCTTCCAATTGAGCTTCACAAACACCCTCCATTATACGAACTTCTTCTTCTTCTTGATTTTGAACTTGTAACTGCGGACTATGTAGCTGCCTCTCATATGAAGCTCCCATGTTGTTCATGTTGTTTTCCAGAGTAATGATCTGAGCACTCAATGAATCAATCTCCATGCGGGATGAACTTTCTATTGTAACTTCAAAAATAGATCTCTCTATTTTTGAATATCTATTGCGCTTTGTTGTTGTGCAGCTTCGAATAGCATTCGTCAATTTGCGGCCTTTACAGTGGTTGAGCAAACACTTTGAAGGTGTTTCACATAGCCTAGAAAACCCTCCTCCATATATCCCACGATTGAAGCAAGTCTCTTACAGAACTCATGTTGGGACGTAATCATGTAGTTGGTCAATGGGATAAAGGGATGAATTAAGCCAGAGATCTATATTCGTACCTTCTGCTCTCCGTTTTTTTTTTCAGGGGAGTTTGACTTTGGTGTCTGCTCCTCTTATAATCGACCTCTCAAAATCAACGGTGCATACTTTCCATCAATTGCAGGAATGTTGCAGGAATGTTCCATTGGCTGTGATTGTTTTCCGGTTCGGGTCGCACGCCGCGAACACCGTGAGGGCGGAGCTCCGCCCTCTTGCCATTATCATCGCCAAACTCTGTAACCATGACCATTCTTTAGAGTACCGCTATTATTTTAGCCTTTACGTGCTAATTCTTCATCACTTTAGTGACTCCGCTATTTACCAGGACCTCTACTTTAAGCCAGGGTCGCCGCCATGGCTCCTACCCTCGTCTCTCTTGCTGCTGTGAGGAGTTCTCCTTGTTCTCTCTCACGGTCGACCACCATGCCTTACAAGGGTATCAATGTGCTCCTTTTAAGCTTTCTATTGATGCTCTTAGAGTGGTCTTTAGTTTCCAAATCCTCTATCAAGGAGTTCGGGACCAAAATCGCCATCAACTGGTGCTCAGCGCGAAAGCTCTCTCCATGCGACGAGGACCCATCTCGTGAATGTAATCTCTTCCATCTCCCCCCCCCCCCCTCTATATCAGGAAAGTACCTATGATGCGAAGCGCACCCAAGAATCTGCCCTTCATCTTCATTGGATCATTTCGAGGGATGGAGCTACTCAATGCTGGTTCGGGTCGCTCTTGCGACCCATATTTTACTCCGTTGGCTTTGCGGATACCCCGGCTGTTTTCTACAAGCCCTGGCGGTCCTACTCCAAGCACGGCATTCTTCCCATGGCTAGTTCGCCGACGACGAGTTCTCCTGCCACCATCGCTATCAGAACCGACTACACTCTCCCCTCTCCGCCAGCTGTGCTCTCCCTCCAAGGTCTGCAGTACAATCCTATGGCATTCCACTCCAGATGCTTCAGTTGGCCACCAGACTCGCTCACAACCAGCCTGTCTTTCTATGCTTCTGTAAGTTCTCAATGCTCATCTGTGGGTTGTTTTATGGTATTATACTTCCGAGTCTCTCGTACGCGAGTTGGGCCATGTGTGGACTTAGCACTGCTACTTGCTTTACCCTCTTGCATAATGTCAAAGCCACTGCGCTATCTGGAGGGCGCTGGTCTCTGGATGCCCGATCTGTTGTGCGAGTTGGCTACACCAAGCACTGCAGACTGGTGGCAGTAGAGCTGAGTTCTTGCGCTGAGGTGTACAACCCGAAGACCAAGAACTGGGGGTTCTTGCTTGCAATGCTTGGCAGCTTTCAGCAGCTCCTCTCTGGTGGCGTTTGTTGGTACATATAACCAGCATGCAGGGGCAGAAGTGGATGGCTCCACAGTCAAGGCAAGGGCAGCTTCACTCCTTGACCCCCAAATCGTCCCCAAATCT
Source organism: Takakia lepidozioides (assembly GCA_030704615.1). Lineage (NCBI taxonomy): Eukaryota > Viridiplantae > Streptophyta > Takakiopsida > Takakiales > Takakiaceae > Takakia > Takakia lepidozioides. The sequence continues at coordinate 36,229,298 of CM060731.1, read as the reverse complement.
GCAGATTGCGAGGTTGGTGTTGCACATTTTGCACTTGGAGATGGTATCGCAGCGGGGGGAACCAAAAGGTCGTCTTTAGTATAGAGGGCAACATCTGGAGGCTGGAGCTGACTGACCTGTCCATGTCTTTGCGCACTCAGAGGGCTTTGGGGTAGCTGTGGGCATAGACGGTGATTAAACAACAACTTAGCAGTTCGCCATCGTTCAGCAATTTGTTGCAGGGGAGCTTTGTAAGGCTGGGGCCCGCGGTATGTAGCTCGCTTCAACAAACTCTGGGAGATGGCTGGTTGCAAATTCTGTCCGTGAGAACTCCTGAAGTGTTCACATACTCCGCAAGTGCAGACTGGTCCACCACTGCACCAGCCACTATGAGAGCCTCCCAAATGGGGAGGCTGATTGTGATGTCACAATCATCACATGTATCCCTGTACATTGCACCAGCATGGCAAGCCACCATGTAGATTTGCCCATATGTATAACTCCGGGGGCCAGACATGACATGAATTTGCTCATTCGGGTTAGAACTTTGAAATTCAGGGTTGTGATGCTCACCTTCAAGAGCTCCAGCAAAGTACCTTTCCATTGGAGCGTCAATCTTATTGGGCTTGTTGTGCTGCTGAAGTTGTGGCGAAGTGGGGGCGGGGTCAAGCCCATCGCTGTGCAATTGGCGAGGGAGAGATACTTGCAGGCTGGAGCAGATTCGGGCGAGCCATCCGCTGGTCGTACTGCAGTCTTTAGCAGCAGTCTGGCGGAGGTCAACGTTGGCCATCTCGACTTCACTATCCCATTGGCCTCCAGTCGCCCGCTTGAGCTTAAGCAGGCCAAGATCTTGGGTGGGAGTGCTGGAGTTCGTATTAACAAAAGTAGAGTGGGCCAGCATGGCTGGCGGTTGCTCGTGGTGCGCGGTGAGTGCATTGACATGTGAAGTAAGAGAAATCACGATGACGGTCCCTTTATCCGGGCCCATGTATTTTGTTACCCGGCTGCTGTACCATACGATGGCAAATCTCTCGGCAGACTCCCCAAAGGGCACTGGTATAATTCTCCTAACCTTCAACATGACCTGCTACCTGCTTTCAAACAATCACTGCTTTGGGGCATGCTCCCAGCCGCCTATGAGCAATTGGAATAGGAAGGTGTGAGACCAGACATGATCATGTTCATCTGTGTTCTCAATGCGTGTGCCAGTCTTGGTGCCCTGGAAAAGGGCAAAGAGATCCACGCTGATATCATCAAAGCTGGAATCCCATCATATATGAATCTGGAATATACCCTTGTTGATCTATATGCCAAATGCGGGGGCATGAAGGAAGCACGGGTACTCTTCAACAATATGAATCAGCGAGATGTGGTCCCATGGAGCTCCGTGACTGCAGGATATGCCCAACATGGTTGTGGTCGGGAAGCTTTTGAGATGTATGTACAAATGCAATGCGAAGGGGTGCAGCCCGACAGTGTAACATTCATTTATGTTCTCAGTATGTGTACCACTCTTCCAGCCCTGGGAAAGGACAAATGTGTCCATGCTGACATAATCAAAGCTGGAATCTCACCTGATATCAGTCTGAAGACTGCCCTTGCTGATATGTATGCCAGTGCTCACCAGCTCCACCTGGAGGATCAACCTCTTGTCATTGATTCTCATTATGCTTATGGCCCTCTAAGCAAAGATCTTCTAGCTGATTTATCCCTGCCTCCACACCAGAAGTGGCAGGCCAGGTTGAATGGCCATGTCAAAGCTAGAATTGTTGTGGAGACCTATGATCAAATGACGGGGGAAGGGGTGAAGCCCAACCACATCACGTGTGGGTGCATTTGCCATGCTTGTGCAAGCCTGGTAGCCCTGGAGAAGCGCAAAGATGTGCATGTTGACATCATCAGAGCTGGAGTGGTACCAAATGTTGTCTCCAGCCTCAAACTTGCAAATAAGCTGCCAGCAATGAAGCAGCAGCATAAAGATCAAATACGCCACAGATCCGGACTGGGAGAGGTAGTTTGGAGAAGTGGGAGGGTAATTGCCCTGATCACGGTGCCGGCCATTTATGCCCCTATGTGCTGGATATATCAGCCAACACGTGACTACTTACATGTAACTCTCCATCATGCACCAACACCGCAAGTCAGACCATCCAGGGAAGTCACCATTTACACGCTCTTTGTGATGCCAACTTTACCACCCACTCCTATTGTCGAATGCCACTGTATATGCTTGGTACTTATAACATGAAATCTCAAACTCCACATTTCTATGTTCCAGGAGCCTATACCTCCAATGCTGCCATTATCCTGTCGACATCTGATACTACAACTATTGTTGTTTATGTGTCTGTGTAGCCGACCATTTCTGCCACCAAGTGCTACAAATATCCGCCAACAATCACCAATATGCCTACAACTCTCCAGCCTGCACCAACACCACAAGACATGCCATCCAGGGAAGTGACCTTACATGCTCCGGTTGCTCCCTACACTGCCTCTAACTATAGTTGTCAACTGTTGTTATTCGTACTTAATACTGGTCCCATGAAATCTCACACTGCGCATCTCTATGTCCCACGAACCTACACCCTCAATGCTGCCATCATCTTGTCAACTACTGGTTCACTTTCCCTTCGCCTGAGAGAAAACTGCAACACTGCCATCTACCCTAATTTCAGGTGCATTGTAAGGATGTCTGTACTGCAGCCCGCATGTGGATCAAAACCCCGCCAACAATCAATTTCTGTTGCAACTTCGACTTTGCCGATTGGAGTCCCTGCCTACCACCTTGCTCGTGTACTTCCTCGACTCGTTGCGCTCCCTCACATGCGCCAACCTACTGCGAAGCACCGCGGCTCAATTTTGCTGCACCGACCACCTATCAGATCATAGGCTTGTTAGCTATTGAACTGTTGTTATCACTAGCTTATGTTGTAATTCATGAGCACCCCCTCTGCTCACATTTATTCTTTCAATATGCCACAGCAAAGTCTTGGCCTCTCATCATATCACAAACGCTATACCCTTACTGGCTTCACTCACAAATCTCCATCTCTCATCCTCCACAACTTCAGACTCATCTTGTACTATATTTTTTCTCAAATAAGCACCCCCAACAAGCTTCTTCATCTCGTCACAAAACGCCCCCTCAGGTGTCATATATCTGCCATATCTACACCCTCACATTTTCAGCCCCCTACCTCATCAATTCTTGTGATATCAAATCAACCACACGGTCTCTTCATCACCCCCTCTAGCATCCTATTCTTGACAGCCATTTCTCCTCAACCTTCCCACCCTCTCAGCTGGCAAGCATCTACCACAATCCAGATCCACTTACCATCACCCAACCCTGCCACCACTCCACACTGTACCTCTATCCCACTATCTATATCAAGTCCCGCCAAACTCATTCATCCATGGACGTCGTCCACTTATCCTCTTTCCCCCACTCTAGTTAATTATATACTCTCTACCCACCATACACCCATATTAAATTTTTATCCCCATCATGAGAGCTCATGTACAACAAACCTCCTTCATGACCCCCAGACGAACCCACACACTAACCCATAGGCAATACCTTCCCCTACACACACACAAGCAACTAGCTCCACTAGTACCCACTATGCTAACACCAACTCTACCCCCCTCATACACTTTCTCCACAACTACCCACCACGCACCCTCACCCCTCACCCCTTCAAAATCCAACTTATAACCCACTGCCCACATGGACGATATCACCAGAGACCCCTTGCATCCAAACACTCTTCTCACCACCCACCATCCCACTTTAAGTCCTATCTACTTGCCTATGAAACGCTTACACTACTTCGTTGCGGCGACATCCACCCAAACCCAGGCCCATATACCATCACTAGCATCATCAACAAGCTTCCAAAGGATTATAAAGACAGATATGAATTATACTTACAAACAGACACTGTCACGCTCGTGCCTGCATATCAACACCTTAGTGACCACTTCTCTCCCTTTCTCCCTAACCCTCTTACCAATAACCGTAAACCCACGCACCCAATTGCCACATTTGGGCTCCCTACCTGCGAACACCCATCCCTAGTCATTGCCACCCATAAACTTAGCACATACCCCCCCACAACACCTACTACTCTCACTAATCGTTGTCATCTCTCCAATCCCCTCAATATGCAATGACTACTTTAGAACCCAACCAGATATACACATACGTTTGCTACTACACCAACTGCATGAGCTACCCACACTACCTCACAGATACCTAGCACCCCCACACTACCTACACAATCTTCACGAATCCCTTGACCTACTACAAGCCAAGCCCGGAGTAGTTCACAAGATTCTTGGCAAACACCTAGCGCACCCAGCTGCTACCATACACGAGCTAGATACTCTCACCAACAAATTCCCATTCTTTTCCAAAATATTCTCACTGCAACCCTCCATGCCAAGACAGGCATCCCTGGATATCAACCCTCTCCTATGATACCGCCACCAATCACACCTTGTTTGCCCAGCCATACCAATGACCCACCTCCAACACCCCCTAGACCCAACAGTCCCTCACACGCCCCCTCCTCCCAGCAAGCACACGCACTCAACATACTCACCTGGAATGTAGGGTCACTTGCTACCAACATTCAAAGCCTTATCCATCTAATGGACTCTACACCTCCGCATATCATTCTATTACAAGAAACTAAACTCAACACACATGGCCCTAACAGCTCCTACATCAACAATCTCCTTCCAGCCTACTATTGCTATATGGCAGTTCCTTCACAGCCGCACAATGCCTACTTAGACTCTCCGCGCCATATCATCCCACTCGGGGCGGAGTGGCTTTTGGTATCCTTCACACACATCACTCCCCTAACACCACGGTCAAAATACCTGTTGCTCTCTCCCTCCGATCACACCTTCAAATCATCAAGCTACACCTCCCTGCTATCCCTCCCATTATCCTTATCCACTTGTACATGCCCTCACATGCCGAAGATCTCCCCCTGATCCCTGATATCCTACTCACCATCTCTAACACACTCACACAACCCTCCAACCAATCCCAGCACTACATCCTAGCAGGCGATTTCAACAGGGACATTGCCCTCGTGGGCCACACATACAATGGTGTTCACAAACCTCCATCCCCCATTGACCATGAATGGGCAAAATTCACTCACTCACACCACCTCCGTTATATACCGGCTGATCACCATTACTCCAGACAAGGTGGACTTAACTACTCATCCCTTAGTCTTCTTGATGGTTTCTACTTCAAGACACAAAGTGACATCCCCTCATACCTCAACAATCATGTACACATTAATAGTTTATGAACTCAGACCATTATCCCGTCTCAGTCACCATCCCAGCATCCATCATCCCCTTTCGACCTATCCCACCCATACATGTTCCACCGCCACAATCTAGAATCTTATCCCCACTTCCCCACAATAACATAATCACCTTTCTAAAATACTTCCAGCCAACATCCTTACACCTCATGCTAAGACTCTCTGATATACTCTCCGAAGCAAACCTCGCACAGTCCCCTGACAAAGCATGGAACGACGCCGAGACCATACTCACAACTTCAATGCAAGAAATGACCAAAAGTGTGATTGCCACTTGCTCTACCCCCCTTGAAATTCCACAAACTGCACGCTCAAAACAAAATGGTGGCTACCTTACCCGTACTCAAAAACGTATATGGACATCACATCTTAACACATACCACACGATCAGGCATGCCCTCGCTGTTATACCCACCACTACCCCCATTCACCAAGGGAACAACTGGACATCGGATCCACGTATCACTTGCCTAAATACCTTAACAACATGTCAAGTACTAATGCCACCACCTGCCAATCTTCAAGATATTCCAAAATGGACAGCTGCTCTCTCCAAAGTTGGCAGAGATGCCAAAAAAGCCGCTTACAATATTACCAAACAAAAAGTCGTCGACAATCACAAAAAAATCGACTCATCTTTTAACCAATTGCTACGCAACCACCCCAAAAAAGCTCACAAAGCCATCTTTAACCCTGCCCTCAACCCACCCATTGACTGTCTCAAACACAGACACGGCCACTTGCTAACCAATCCAGCGGACATCAACCAAGAAATATGGTCACAAGCATCCTCAACATACATACCTGCAGTTCCAAACTGCTTACATCCCCATCTCCACTCTGCCAATTGCATGTGTAAAGCTAAACATTATCCGTGGCATGATATAGATGGCTTCTCGATTGACAATAGAGGATCCCCAACAGATCGCATCATAGACTTATTCACAATTGATCTTTACGAATCATGTCTCAAAAAACTATCAAAATCTAAAGCCCCGGGCCCCGATCTTATACCCAATGTTATACTTCAAGCATTAAACCCTCAACTGCACTACCTCATTTTTAAATTCTTTCAACTCTGTTACAAACTAAAACGAATCCCACACTCCTGGAAACACAGCCGGACCATTCTACTCTTCAAAAAAAGTGATCCTACAGATCTCAGTAACTACAGACCCATAGCACTGGCCAACACCATATACAAGCTATTCACCGGTACGCTTACCACAATGCTATCAAGATATGGCGAAAAACACCAAATTCTCAGTGACTCTCAAAAATGATTCCGAGCTATACGTAGTACAACACGACAAATACAATATGTTCTCTCCGCCCTTGAAGATGCTAAACTTACAAAGCAAGACATCTATCTTCTATATATCGATTTTAAAAATACATTCGGCTCCCTAGACCATGCCAGATTACTTGCTATCATGCTTGATCTTGGGTACCCCACCGATGCCGTCCAATTAATAGGAAACATCTACACAAACAGCACTATTGAATACTTTGGCACATACTATGTCTCCACCCCGCCTATCCCCATCCTTCGTGGAACTATCTAGGGTGACACTTTAAGCCCCTACCTATTCATTATCTTCCTAGAACCCCTACTTCGCTGGCTAGCTCGAGGCAAGCTTGGCTATCACTACAAAACATCCTCAAATGACATCTCAGCTGCAGCATATGCAGACGACCTAGCCATCCTGGCACATAAACCACAACATCTCAACCGACAAGTTAATAAACTACTCAGATTCAACCTATGGTCAGGCATGGAACTCAGTTTACACAAGTGCGCCATCACGGCCGCCACACATCGTAGTCAGCTCATCAAAACTGCCATAGCCTCACATTGTAAACTCTATGTACACTACCAAAACACACCCTTCCCCTTCCTAGGACCAGACGAGCCATACACTTACTTAGGCATACAACTCGTTCCCTCCCTTACTTGGCATATCCAAAAAGAATCTACATCATCCAAACTCACTACCAAAAGTATTGCTCTGCTCAAATCCCCAATTGTCATTCGACCAAAACTATCAATCATTCAATCAGTACTACAAACACAAATTCAATACTCGTTCCACGCCGCACCCTTCTCCTTATCAGACATCAAAAAACTTGATACAAGTATTATCCAGCTAACAAAACGTGTATGTGGTCTACCAACTAGCACCCGCAATGCCCTCACACAACTACCTATGGACCACTACGGCATTGGTTCGAGCCCATTAATCATCTCATATGCTCGCACATCATTAGGCACCCAATTAAAAGAAGCACTCAACGATCCTGGACGTCTAGGTATCATTTATTAGGGACTTCTCAAATACCTTGCATCTAAATACAATGGCCTACACTCATTATCATCCCTGCACCCACAAGCCTGCCTACACTCCCCCACTGCACGCAACTGCTCATCCTGGGCCAAATGAAAATTAGCATACAAGCTGATCTGCCTGACTATCCTAACACCTCATCACCCTTAGAACGCGCATGGCTTACAAGCCCTTCTCTACCACAATTTGACATTTCTTATCCCAAACAAAAAGTCCCCATCCTCACATATTTCAAAGAACGACACATCACCACCCTCACCCAACTTACTACCGCCACTGGCCATAGACTTTTAAAACCTAGCGAATTCACTCTTAAATTCTCCCGAGCCACGACAAAAAACAATCGCTACCTACATCATCTTCGTACCCTCTTCTGCCATCCCTTGACCGCCTGCACTCTACAATGTGACCTCCCATGCCTCTACTATCCGCATATGGCTCAAGACCTGCTCCCCTAGTACCATTCTACCCCTACTATCTCCATCTACCAAACACTCAAAATGGCATATGCCACCAATACCCATACAGACATAGAATCTGATTTCCCCTCTCAAGTAACTAACACACAACACCCTGAACCTATCCACCACTTGCATACGCCATCCAATCCCTCACCTACAAGGCAAGGATCCCACACCCCCCTAACCACCGCACCATCCCCCACATCCTCACCACAATACGACGACAATAACAATGCTTACATCATTGAAGCTATACTAGGAGTTAAAACCCAAACGTCCATTGATGCCTTTGGAGCCACCTACATTGATACATATTATCACTGTCAATGGGATGGGTACTCTTCCGCAGACAACACATGGCAGATAGAAGACGACCTCTTTGGCCTACATGACGATTGCGACCCCGAATACAATCTTGCCCTCCTCACCACCTTCCATAAACAAACCAACACCAACTATCTAACACACATGCACCAACAACACACCACTCCCGCCCAACATACAGATAACAGATATATACACCAACCACTCTATGCCCCCAACGTGCACATCTGCATAACTGAATGTAATCCTGACAAAGATGTCAAGCATGATCAACCTCTAATCCACATGGGCCCCCGCCTTTCCAACATTTACGCTCAACACGACCGCTTCATTGGCCTCATCCCCAATACAAGACTAACGTGGCTTTGGGAGAAATACTCTACTACTACCTCATCCCCACAATCGCTACAACCCCCGAAACAAGACTTTGCTACCGAATTATATTGGCTGGTTGATCGCTACCTCAAAGACACTCCTCCCAAGAAACCGCGGTCCCTCACTAAATTGGAAACAACATGTGCGCACCATACTATACCCCAAGATATTATCTCCTTACTTATCAACACATTCCAACTTACTCACTCATATTACTCCAACCCACTGACATGCCCTATGGCATTGCCCACATTCTCTAGCCCGCACCACAGAGACTGTATCTTTGGAGCCACTGGTACTGCCACCCAGCACACCTAGGAAGGCCGGGGCCTTGCCCACCCTCCACCTGGTTCTCCTTCTCACGAAGCTCTTCAATGGGCAAAACTTGTTGTGCACTCCTCGCCTACTGCATCCACAATCCTCATCCTCACACAACAAAACACTTCTAATATCTCTCACCCTCTTCTACAACTCCCAGAAGGGGTACCCATACACCCATCACATTGTCCCGGATCAAAACCAACAAAGCTTGGAACATTGCGATACCACGCCCTTCCCAGGTCGCGCCAACAACACCTCTACCCCCAATCCATGCAATATATCAACAAAACACCATCCCCAAATACCCACTGGCCAATTCACATTACACTGACGGATCCCTCACCAAACCTAATGCAGGGTATGGAATCTATCACGCCGGCACCAGTCAAGGTGTTGCCCTTAGGCTCCCTGGCCCTGCCACCATCCTCCGGGCTGAACTCATGGCCATTTATGACGCCCTCTCTCTACTTGACACCTTCCCCCCCCCCCACACTACATCTTCACCGACAACCTTACCTCACTATTCCTCATTCGCAACCACATCTCCCACCCCTCTGCCCATCATCATCACCTCGACCGCAACCTCATTGCCGCTATTGTCTAGAGGGCCATCTCCCTAGGCCACCTAGTCCATATACTCAAAGTCCGTTCGCATACTGGCATCCATGGTAATGAAGAAGCAGACCTACTCGCCCAACTTGGCGCCTCCCAACCCATAGTTGAACCCTCGAACGACCCTATTCACATCGCCCACACCCATCCCTTCTGGTTCATACACCCCGTTCCGGACCCCCCTGCACCCAGACCAGTCCGAAACCTCCTGACCACTCTGACCAGAGAAGAAAATAAACAAGCAGCAACCTCCATCAGCCATACCAAAGTACACATCCAAAAATGGACTCAATCCAATGTACTGCACTATAAACTCTCCAATCATTTATGGCTTACCAAAGCCACCACCGACACACAAATCCGACAAACATTCAAATTCCGATATGCCCAATACATGGGCCACCAGCGCAAACACATCTTCTGGCCACATCTGTTCCCATCCCCATACTGCCCGTTATGTGCAACCACCCTCCAAGCTCGTGACACTTGGCCACATCTCCTCAGCCAATGTACACACCCAGTTATACATGGCTTGCATATCACGCGTCATAACTAGGCAGTCTGGCACCTCCACAAGCTCTTTCTAAAACGTGCTGAAACCCGTTGGTTCTCGCTCATGAATGCAGGCACCTACCAGGGACGGCCACCCGACCACACAGTACCACCGTGGCTACTACCATGCATATGTACCCGATCACCATGCTCATGCCCCGCTCGACTTTGCCCGGACATACTCCTCGTCCAAGGTCTACCTATCAACACTTTACCCCCCACCTCATCATCCCCACAACTCACCATCCATTTCATTGAATTCACATTTTGCCATGATCGTTATCCAAACGATTCAATCTTAGCAAAACGTCAAAAATATGCCCCGCTTATCCTTGCACTCCGAAGTCGTGACTGGAAAACCGGCCCGTTAACTGTCATCACAGCCGATACTCGAGGTGGCATTCATAACGCCAGTACGATAACTTCCAAATTCCCATTCTTCCCATCCACAAATGTTTCAAGGAAATCCATCTCACGGCACTCCGTTCACTCACAGCTATTATCACCAACAAACGCCAATTGGAATCCGGCACTTCAAACACACCTTAGGTCCCCCAAGATACCCCTGGGTACCTAGGGGTACCCTCGCCCCCTCTATTCTTAGCGGTCACCTGGTGTCCCCCTGGACACTTTTTTGTTATAGGGCCCACCCCCGAAAGGGGGCAGTAGCCGCAAGGTGAAGTGGCTCTTAGTTACGCCGGCCTCGGCCGGCCTCGGCCGGTTTCTCTCTCCATCAATTGCAACCTACACAAACTAGTTGACAACCCAGGAAGATTCAAGGCCAGCCTAGTGGTACTAATAGAGGTTGTACTCAGACTGGTCAGGCTTATGAGTTGATTTATTCAGCTCTGATGGATCTGCGACTTTGCGGGGAGTTAAAGAGTGCCTAATGTGATTTACTATCCAAATTTGAGGTTTTTCGGCCGTGATGATTCAACACACCAAATTTCAAAGCGTTTGGAGCATTAGGAGCGATGTGAGAGATATTGTATTTTAAGTATTTGTTGTCATTGAATCAGCGTCATCATTTTTTCTTTCTAAATCAAGTTGGAGAACTAAATGCTGATCTAAAAAATGGGGTATGATGTTTCCTTGGATGATATATGTAGGGATGTTTGTTCTCATAGCTCACAGTCGGAAGGGAGCAAGCATGCCAAGAAAGTGCACAAGAGAAAAGAATACGGGACAAACATCACGTACCCTATCAAGAAAATGATTTTCAGAGAGGACGTTAGGGTAGAAATTCGTAGCTACGAGGAAGGCTTCCTATTCACTACAAGTATCAAGTTCTACAATATTTTTCACAGTTGTTACAAGATGCGTTATGAGAACATTCTCAAGGATGAACGAACAAAGTTATTCCTGGAGGACGACGTGGCCAAAGTGATATAAGACACATTCTACCATTTACTTTTGAATTTAGTTGAGAAGTTGGGGAAAGATGAAATTTTTTGTAAACGATGCATGGTGGGTTAGATGGGTGGTTTAAATAAGTTGGCTAAAAGAAACTTATACAATTAGGACTATCCACTCACCAAGGAAAAGTACATATGAGCCTACCGAAATTCGGAGGCAGAAAGAGTGGAGAAAAGAAAAATGAGGTGTTCCTGAGATATTAAAAATGGTTTTTTTTGTTTTTGTTTTTGTTTTTTTTTTCTAGAATTTTGGTGTGAATCTAGACGTAATGTGGCCACCAAACCGGACGGTATTGAGTATAATTATTTATTACTTTTTAATTTTACTATTGACTATTTATAAGCACAACCATGCAGTCTGACACATTCATAAACTTCTCCTACACCACACAAAAACTAGATGGCGTGGCGGCCCAAGTGAATTGACCACGTGCATAAAAATTTATTGTATTTAAAAAATAAAATAAAATATAAGAATGCGAATATTGGCGGTCGCAGACATTTTTAGGAAAGAGGGCAAGCATGCGACCGTCAATATTGGCGGTCGCACGCATTTTAAAAAAATAAAAAAAACACTTGACAGCCAATATTGGCGGTTTTAGACATTTAAAAAAAACAGAAAAAAACATTAGACCCCCATTTAAGGCGGTCACACGCATTTAAAAAAAACATTTTTGTCTTTTTAAAAATAAGTGCGTGCGACTGCCAATATCACACATTTAACAATACAGAAAATGACATATATATATATATATATATAACCGCTAATATTGACAATCACATGTATTAATTAAAAAAAAACAGAAAAAATATGCGACCGCCAATATTGATGGTCGCGTGCATTTGTTTAAAACAGAAAATACTACAACCGTCAATATTGGTTGTCGTAGGTATTTAAAAGAAAAAATAAATATAGCGACGTGGCTGCTGAAGTGACACATTTTTATCTTTAATGTTTTACTAATATATCTCAAAAACCGACGTGACGTAGGTCGCGTTAGTATTTGACGCTGACGTAACGCTGATAATTAGGGAGATACTGAATTTCAAGTATTTTATGTTATTGAAAATGCATGAAAGTTGAATTTGTACTCAACACATAAGCTACACTAGTCAAAGTAATATTTGGGAGTACTATACCATTTAAATTGATTATGCAAAAAAATGAAAGGGGGAAAGAAAGTAATATTATAACAGATTTGACAAGAATGATTTGTGTAATTTTTTGTTTTTTTCTGTCAATCCTGGCTGCTTCAAGCATGGTGATATTGCGGCATACGAAACATGGCGATGATGATGTTGCAGATATGATTTTATTTATTTATTAAATAAATATTCTGGGCAGTCTGGGCAGATTTAAAAATGATGACGATTACATGGCGACCATGACGTGTTACTATGACGCCCTATTCCTGCTCTACACTAAACTATTAGAACTAAGATTGTGTGGTGACGACTTATGAAACAATGTTCAAATTTTACAAAAAAATTCAACGTTTGTTGGCCTCTTTTGTAGAAGAGGACTACCCATCGGATGAAGTCAAGAGAGAAAGTGTGGTCAACTGACCTTACACTGTGTAGACTTTAATCGGTGTCTCATGCCCCTTAGTTTCACCTCCCCCTTATGTTTTGCCAAAACAAGAGAGCCCATTGCCGTTTGAGGCTTGTTTTATTTTGATTGGAAATATACTTTATAGCAAAAATAATATGAAGAATATAAGAACTTACGTCAGACATGCGATATGATAGTATTTTCGTCGGATTTAGGCAGGGTGGGCTCCTCTGGCAGGGGCTCTCTACCTCGTTTTATCTTGGATTCACTATTTAAACACTATACAATGCTAGAGATTGTCAGGTAGTGGCGAGTAGTCTATTTGGTAAGGTGATGATTGGTAATGGAGGCGAAGAGGTGCAGGTTTTGATTTTTGGTGGTAGTGTCATCCTCGGATACTATGGGTTTCATCCGCTGTATTGTGTAACTCTTTCTCATACATTTTATAGTTAGTTAAATTTCAAGACCAGATATAAATCCAAGTGGGAGTTACACCGAGTGGAGTGATACTCCCTTCCGTGTCAACCCATTATGCCGGTGTAACCCCATTATTTAGTCATGGCATCCAGTTCCAATCTGCAAAAGGGGGAACAACCAAGTTGTAGCCCTAGTATGAGGCACATACGGCCACCTTGGAAGTGGCTGTGGGTTCAATCCACCGATTGGTGTCACAACGGTGTCCATCTTCCTACTGGAAGGCAGTAGTCTTTTGGAATCAAGAGACAACACAATTTACGCTTCTTTCGGGAGACTATATATATATATATATATATAACATCTACATTGACTATGTGAAAAACATTAATGACATAAACGATTTTCATAGTTCAGTTTTTTTTCCTCGAGCAATCTAGGCACCTGAAAAGTTATATGTTGATGATGTGGTGACGATGACATGGCGAAGATTATGCCAATTTTTATTTTTATTTTTGTTTTTTTGGGCGATCTGGGCAGATTAAAAGAAATACGTTAATGACGTAGCTAGCGTCGACAAAAATGTGGCAACTTTGACGTGATACTATGGCACCCTATTCCTGTTGTACCTTAAAACGCGTCTCCGACGTACAATCGTTGCTAAAATACACTAAGGTTGCACGTTGCTTCTCACTACTAGTGTCGACTTCCGAGAACATTGATGTTCGTTTTAATTGAAAATATATTTATGTGAAAAAATAATATGAACAACTTAAGACTTTAATGCAATCGTGTGATTTGACGGTACTTTCGTCGAAATCACACAGTGTCAGATCTTGAGCTTTGTTGAAAAAAAAGGGGTATTGGATCAGCCGGTTATTTAACCCTCATCATTGTCTTGGTTTCAGTCTTACAAGGTGTTTACCTTCCAAAGGGAGGTAATAGCCCTTCAGAGTGAGGTGACCATAATGCTTCGACAAGAGTTCTTTTCCCTTCTTTTCTTTATATGGTTCAATATCTCGTCATATTCTAAATTTTAGATAATATATAAAATGACAGATCTAAAAAAAAACTACACTTCATATCATTTTTTAAATTAAAAATATGAATTAGAGTAAAATCAAAGCAGATTTAGTTAATGGTATTGTTTCTATTATAATCATAAAAATGTCTCCTGCTAGAGTACGTAACTAAGAGCCACTTCACTTTATGTGATATGACTACTGCTTCCTGTCAAAGATTGGGTTCTATAAAGATTTTTCTAAATCAAAATCTTAACAAGTAAACTTAAAATATTTAAACGTAGAGACTAAATAAATGCACATACATCTAGTATCTATCATAGAGCTTACTGATGTGTATTTATAATATAGAAATAGATCTACATTTCTAATGATCCAAACTATAGGTACATATAAAAATTCCATTGATTTTTGTTTGGTGGTTTTATCATAATCAACATTTAGAAGTGTTGTAACGTTTTACGTTGAATGTGTGAAGGAAAAATAGAAAAAAGAAAACAACAACAATTAGAGCAGATTTGAAAAGATGATTTTCCTAAATTAATTTTATTTTGGGCACCTAAAACAATGATGACGATGACATGACATGACAATGACATGGCACTATGACATCATAGTCCCACTCTATACTAACTAGCCTATGACCTAATTTAGTCGTCACTAGAACTAGGGTTGCGGGTTGTTTCGCACTACTAGTGACGATTTCTGAGAACAAAGTTCAAGTTTTACAAAGAGTTCAACGTTTATTTCATTTTGATTGGAAATATGTTATATATATATATAAACCTAATGCAGACGTGCGATTTGATGGTACTTTTGCAACATCAGCTCTTTTAGCCTTGTTGAAAAAAAGGGGCTACTGGATCAATCACTTACTGATCCTATGTTGCCCCTATTGAAATCAGAATGTGTTTATCTTTCAAACGGAAGGTAGTAGCTCTGGGAGGTGAAGGATACCATAAGTTACGTGTGTTTTGGCAAGAGTTTTTCTTTTTTTCCATTCTTTTATGGTTCAATATTTCTTCATATTTTAAATTTTAAATACAAAATACAACAGATTTTCAAATTTCAAATTAAAAGTATTATTAATTTTAAAATCAAAATATATCCAATCAATTAATGGTACTGTTTAAAGAAAAGACTCGGACTAAAACTGATGTAACTGAGAACTACTTCATTTTATGGCTGTTGCTCGCTATCAAGGGTGGGTTTTATTAAGGTTCTTATAAATCAAAATCGTAATAGGTAAATTTAAAATAACTATATTTATTCGTTCTAATGACCTATCTGAAAAGCCCTTTAAACAAGAAGATAGAGAAAAAAAAACAATTAATAGATCTATATTCTCAATTATCCCAAATACAAAGCACAAATATCCAATATTAAGAGGTTTGTCACTTCATTAGCTATCACCATTATCATATATATATATATATATCATAATATATTGGTAAATTGAAACGTGCTGAGTGCTGACCAGAAAACCAAATGGTAGAACTTATGAGGATTTCGAGAATTGGGCAAACCTTTGATTTTTGTTTGGTGATTTTATCGTAATTAATATTTAGAAGCACTGTAATATTTATACTCAATATGTGAAGAAATTAAAAATAATAATATTAGAGCATATTTGAAAATAATAATAATTTTCAAAATAAATTTTGCTTGGGCAACTTAAAAAATTGACGACAATGTCATGATATTATTGCACCTTATTCTTGCTTTACACTAAAAATAGTCTCCGACCTTTAGTCATCACTAGAACTTCATGTTCTCGTTTTTTAGACTTTGATGTGCGCGGGTTGGGTGGTTCCCAGTTCCCACTCTATAAGCCTTCAGGCCCCCTCGTATTTTTTCCACCTTTATCATTGTATCTCGGCCTTGGTCTTTGCCTATTTACGGTGAAGATTCGGAGGGAACTTGTGGCACTGTCGGAGTTTCAGGAAATGCAAATCCAAGGCACAATTGTATGTCGAATTAACTTTACTACTAGTGTGAAACTGGCTAGGAAATTAAAGGTTTATATATATTGAGACTTGAAATTTGGCCTAAGTGTCTAACCAGGGATCAAGATCCTTTTAGGCAATTTATGGTATGTGTTGTTAATTTCACTATTGTGACATACTAGTTTGTGTGTATATATATGTTGTATGTTTTGAATAACGATGTAGCTCTATAGCAATACAACATGTCTTTCCATCAGCCCAAGCACAAAAGGGTAGTTGTGAGTGGTGCTAGCTTGTGCTTATGGGCATCTCTTTCCCCTTGCTTTTTTTGTACTCTTGGTTGCAGAGCAGTCTCCTCTTTCAGCCTTCATGGCACCCCACAAGAGTCCTTACTTCTCACGTAATAAATTTGTAAGGGGTCCCCTTCTAATTAAAAACAGCCACCTGTCTCTTTTATTTTAAAAAAAACAATTAAAATAATGTGTAAACATATATATCCCTATCAGAGGGGATTGTGCTTATGCAGCTCACACAACCACGGCCCTGTTTTTTGTAAGCTGGTAATATTCTTGAAAAAGTCACGGGCCAACCAAGAACTCCGAGTCAAGGAATGACTCCAATGCTGTATGCACATCGCAATCTCACACATAAAAGGTTTATGGATCTCCTTGCACTTTGGTGTCATGCATCTTGGCACAATTGTATGCAGTATCCAGCTAATTGGACTGTCTTAAAAGCTTGTACAATCCCTCTCATATTTGCTCAAAGCTTTCTGGCACAAAGAGCATGGATGACATGATTCTCTAACACAGATCTACCTCTCTTCCTCTCTCTGCTTTGTCAGACTGGGATAGTTCTTCTAGTATATGGAAAGTATTGTCAGATGACTCTCCCTCTCTTTCAGTCTACGATCGCATGATTTGATTCTTGTCCACAGCCTGCTCTCCTAACCAGGCAGAGAATCTGTTGTCATAAGCCTACAGCTGAGTACATTACAAACACCAGCATCACAACCATTCGACGTGAAACATTTCTTACTCCCTGTTGTTGGAACACACGAAAACTCAATTGCATCTATAATCCTCCACTTACAGCCTCTTTTGACACTTTATGTTATGCATTCATAGTGAGTTGGTGACAAGCACAAAAAGGCATACACCAGCACAAGATTTCCGCACATTCTTTGAAGTCAACTATTGTGAAGTGGAGGACATGATCTGTCCACAGAAATCAGGATATGAGCATTCACCTGTCGAATCAACAGAATGGGAGCAAACTCATGCTGCACAAGAAGGTGCGTGTTTGGACTTGATAAGTGCAAATCAACCACCTTCACAATATCATCCTGCCCAGAGTACCCTGTGGGGAAAATGGCCTAATCACATCCATCATCTTTGGAACCCTGCACTCACCAAACAATGATTTGACTGAAGAGATGAAATTCTACTGTTCATTAATCCCCGCAAAGTCCCAAACAGATATAGCTCACTCACCGGGCTGTGAAACTCAGCCCGACATTGCCATAAAACTCTCACAGCCCAATGACCACCCAGTTAATGAGTTTCTTGAAAATCAATGTCAGGACTGGCATTGACATGAACTAAACAGCATAACGCATATGGTAGTATCCATGAGTGAGTAGGAGGTAGGCCTGAACGAAGTGATATTCTTTGCACACGATTGAGATGCGATTAGGCATATAAGTCAAGAGGACAACAATGCTAGACCTAAGCCCTCAGGCTGGATAAGCTGGATAAGGAATTAGTCCTGACTCAAATATAGCAAGCAGGAATTCCGATGTAACACCGCAGCCATCATAACTTTAGTCTGTTAATGTGACAACCAGTGCATATAAAAAAGTGGGGGAGCTACAACAAGATAATGAGTCAAGAATGGATCTTTTCGTTATCAGCAACAAGGTGATTTAATTACAAGGGCGACCAACAGCTCAGATATGTGATGAAGGTGGGAGTCTGCCGACCGCATGCACATTTCTAATATATACACCAATATCCAACATGAAAATGCAACTCCCATGCGCACTTTTGAGTTTTTTTTTCCCATACTGAAGCTAGTTGCCTATGATTGACAATCAAAAACCCTTTGCCAGCTCCCAGTAGAATAACGTAGCTTACAAGGTGCTGTGTTTTCTTAAATCAAGAACCTCTACCTGTCTAACCTCCTCTTTTCCTCAAAAAACCATGGCCATTTTAAGGACACCAAAATCACAGCCAGCGTGCCGATTCGATCTGGACGGACAAGGCCGGGGAGCAAACAAAGAAAGGAACGAGGGAGGGGAGTTTGCAATTGAGAAATCAAACCTTGTCATGACGCGGAGCAGATCTACTACCCGTCACATGCTCAAGCTGAGCTATTCGCCTCTCCAGTTGTGAGTAATAACCCTCTGCCTGCCCAACCTCCACATTCCTTCCAACATACAGTCAATACCTAGAATACAAACTGGAACTAATACCTCTGATAGAAGAACATAATGTGTCCCCTGCAAGAGGAGACGAAGGCATTGAATAGGACAGAGAAAAGGAATAAATCGGAGCGTAGGATGACCTGCTCGGAGAGAACGTTGTGGCTGCCCCATATTTCCCTCTGCAACTGGTACATTCCGATGCCCGATGCGGCTGCAAAACCAGTGAAGAAGGAGGCCGCTCGCACTCGAAACATGGCCCTCGGCTTCGGATGCGTGTGATAGCGTCTCCTGCTGGTGTTTGTGTGCCTCTCGACCCGCGTGCTTTGCCTTTGCCTTCCTTTTGCCAAAGTCTTGTATGTGAGGCGATACCCCCCTTCCTTGATGAGCGTCAAAACCTAAGGGTTTTTTCCCTTAAAGCGGCTTGCTTGTCGGTAAAGAGCCCTCTCTTGAGATCAAATTGGCCACAGTAGTGCTATCTGTTTGCATATATGACCCTGTCACATGTGTTTTCTCTTAGATAGCTTGTTAGCTTGTTTCTGGTTGTAAAGCTCAAGTTATGGTGGCTTGTTCATGTGCCAGGCCAAACAATGACCTTCCCACTGCAACCAGTATTCTTCAAACAGCTTTGAATGGAAATGCGATCCTTTCATTTCTTGGGGAAGATGCTTCATTCAAATACTGGGGAGGGCTCCCCCAGCACACGCGGCTTTCAAAAAAATTACAACCCCTGGGTCCACAGGTGCACACTAGTCTTACCATCAACTAACTCCATTTGCAGTATATAATATACAGTCCACATGATATGGCGCAATTGCAAAGAATCCCAAATTTCATGTGACAAGTTTCTTATCATAGTTCTGATCAAGATTGAAACATGTATAAGTTTGGACCAACCCTGGAGGAAGCTGGTAACTATCAAGGAATTTTCTTGTGTTGAGCAAACACGTGCTGTTACATCTGCCAGACTTCCACGTATCCTTCAAAGACATTTTGCCCCAGATTGGACAGCCAGGGGATTATAGAAGGAGGTCAGGGTGGGGACAATCTTATCCCATAGCCAATGACAGGAAGAGAGTCAGATCTCTTTGGTACCGACTAAAAGACTGGTAAATAATGCCATGAACTTTCCACAATTCGATAATAAGCTTTCAGCACAAACACAACTAGCACATTCTCTATCAGGGATGCCAAAATATCTCCCTCATACCCTGCGGTGACCAACTACCGGAAACAATGAACAACATGGAAAACCGACCTGACTACTGGCTGACTCGTTGACTTGTGTGGCTACATAAGGCCTACTAGACTGGCCGCACCTGTGCATAAGAGGTGATGGACACTGGCGACAAATACACCTGCTCTCATACCTTCCCAGATTTGCTTGGGAAAAATACACAATTCAGTAACCTATCACAGCCACATAGAGATGCACCTGTGGCTACTCAAGATGGTAAAAAGAAACTCTATCTCAATGAATCTACCCGCCATTGTCTGGCCATTTTCACAAGGTTTCTTGGGAACGCCTCACAATCCGGCTCACCTTCCGCTTAAAATCTTCTTTTGTCTCTCGCCACTCTTTCTGCAGAGAGGAAACCCCACCTGTCAATACTAGCGACAAAGAAGATTGTGAAGAAAAGAAGTTGCAAGCTCGCTCATACGACTGAGTAAGAGCAAAAACCTTCCACTTAACCATAAATTCCTCACTCTTATACATAAACCCCACCTTGGATGTAAGGAAGAAGTATAACACAGCACACCACTTGAGCACTTTCAGCACCAACTGAGGCATATGAGACCAAAGTTGGCGACAAGTTAGGTTTCCAGATGAAAGGCAACCAAAAGAAAGTACAGCATTGATCGTGCGGGGCGCGGCAAAGTCACTTGATATATGAAGGTCAGGTCAAAATCAGAAAATTCCTTCCCTAACAATGGCAACAAGTTTCTTTGAGAACAAGGTCCTCACCGCAGCATCAATGTTTGCTGGTGATTCATCATTTGGACTGGACAGCATAGATATGATGCTCAGCAGAATCGTTTCCACCTGTCATGTGACATGCTGTCAGGAAGTAGAGCAAGACAACATAGCCAGCCCAGTAATGAAGGCTGTAGGCACACTTCATGGACTGCAAAGGCTAAAGAGGAGAAAACAGAAAACCAGCCAATGCGTAGGGTGCCAACACTCAACCTTCAAACGTGGCCACAAACCACAAAAGTGGTCACCCAAACCTACAACTACCTCCAGATCCAACTGCTTGGCCCTGCAGTGGGACACAGCTCACAGACTCTTGAAGCTACTAAGAAAAATTGACACTGGCTAGGCTGTGCAAGCATGATCAATAAACATTTAGATGAATAACTGGTCACCCTCAAAATCATCAAAAACATCTACAGCGATAAGCCAACCCTTCAACCGGTGCCTATGCATCAGGGGTCCACAATAAATCACCAACTGGAATCTATACATGGCCCCTGGGTCTTGAACAGAAACTTAAACTAGATGAGAAATCCTTGCATTGATAGAGGAACCAATTGCCCCTCAAAGTGGAGACACAAAAGGCTTTCCCCACAGCTCATGCATGTGACCACGGTGATTGCTATTTATCATGGGATTTAACGGTCATTTAGCGAGAGTTAAGCCAGGTCAATGATTTGAATTGTCAAAAATTCAGAAGTCCCCATGGAGGGAAAATAATTGAATCAAAATCGAAGTGGATTGAGTATTCGGGTGTACAGCAGAGCCTGGAGGTGACCATTTGAGCAACGAATTAAGGGAGGGGACAATGTTTTCTGCGTGAAAGATGGTAAGCACTTAGTAAAGTAAAATGTACCGTGTGCACGGGCGACCATCGCTCACTGGCAAGTTCGTAGCCATTTGGATCATCTCCAGGTGCATGGAGAATGGAGATGCAAACACGTCCATCAGGGTAAACTGGAGAACAAACAGAGCAACAAACCTACCATCAGAAGTGCAGACACCTTCAAGATTACATACTGGAAATTCCTGGGATGAGCAAGTCTTAGGAGAGGTTGTACTTCCTTATACAACGATAAAAACAAAATGGGAAGTATTCATATAGTCGCATCAAGGCTTTGCCTACAGCCATGGTTCCAATAGGTTTGCACTGGATAGATCACCTTCTGCTATGAAAAACAGCCCTTGAATCAAAAACTCAATCAAGCCTGTGTCGGTATAGTGATCGGCTCGGTGCCAGTTTCTGGGCTGAGTATGTTACCGTTTGGAGTGAAAACCCCATGTTCAGCACCAGGAGGTTTAAGTGTCTTCTGGGGATATGGCCTCCAAACCACATCATAGCCTCCATTCAACCCTCAGCTCATCATGTACACGCCACAAAAAGAAAATCCAATGCAAACACCTTTGGAGCTGGACCAACGTGAGGACATATTTCAGTGGTGATGGTGATGGCTTGCAATGTAAGGAATGCACAGACTCTCAACAGGACTGGATGCCTTAAATAAGGCGTCAGCACTCTCTATGAAGGTGAAAAATGACTTCAAAGACTGCCAAATGGTGTAGATGAACACTGCCAGTGACGAGACAACGTTTTAGGGCACACTTCAAACCACGTGCATATCCCAAGTGGCCTGGGCCATACTGGGAGTTAAAAACGTTAAGGCACAGAAGTGTGGGGGCATGTCAAACAAACATTCCTTTCAAAACCCAATCCACCATATTCCTTTAACACCAGAAAAAGATTTGCGACTGTACTCACCATTTGGGTGCCACATCTCTGAAGTGAACCTTACTGATGGAGGGCTGTTCGGGTAATTTGGGGGAAAACTCATAATTGCGTTGAAATAACCACCCTCACTGCAAGAGTCAGAGACAGGCACCAGCCATGAACAAGACCACTTGGAGAAACAAACTTCCGCTGGACATCGAAGCACCCCAAAGGCAAAGACAAGTCTCCACTGGCAAATATCGAAGGAGAAGAACCAAAAGCTACTGCATTCAGAGACACTTGCCACTCCAATTTACCCTTTGGGATATTACAATGAGGATCAATCAAGCATAGGAAAGAGCACAACTTTGGTTTGGAAATAACTGAACCGCGAAAGTGACTTGCTGCTCAGCAAGTGAGATGGAAACCTTACACACTACTTTGACCAATTCTTTAACCCTAGCTGTACAAATGGAAGACACACACCACACCACATAGGAAACCGGACTCCAAGGACCCACTAGTTGGCAACTTACCCAAGTCATCGCAAAGTCTCTCAATAGAAAGGGCTAGGAGGGATAAAGGATCCTATCTTTCCAAGTACTCAGAAGCAGACCACAAGGAAGATGACCAGCAGACATCTGATCGCTGTGGAAAACCTATACCTTCGTCAGCAAGAATGACTTTAACACGAGAGTACAAAACAGCAAACTTACTAGAGAGTGTCAGGAGGACCGATGATGGTAACATTCCATTCAAACACATTCGAGTCATCTACAAGGCCTGCTGAGAAGCCATCAACCGGATTCCTTGATAAATCTGTGACACTTTCACCAACAACAGGGCTGTCAGAAATATTATTCTTGGATAAGCTAATCTGTACAAATAACATCTTTCATGTCTTCCAGTAACAAAAGATAAATCCTTCTTCATGATCCTGAATATCCCTGCCACCCAGTATTGAACGTCTGTCAGATCTGACAGCACGACAATCCACAGCAGAGGTACCCAGATCTGGGGCCACATATGTAGTCCCCAGTGAGAGATGGGCAACAGCTTGCCTTGCTTGTGGCACTGATGGAAGACTGGGTGATCAAAAGAACAGAAACTACTAGACAGCAGATGAAGTTTGAATACCCACTGCACAAGACCTTCCTCTTCCACAGAGTAACTCTGCTTCCAGACTTCAAGTGAGCATATATACATCCAAAATGCAACTCTGAAACATCGATTGGCAACCGCCCCTCACACCACAAACAAACCCTAGCCACATACATCCAGCATTTTTCTACAACAGGTTGATTCCCTGTCTCCAGCGCCATCTGTACCAATCTGTTGAGTACCCTGGCCTTAGGACAAAATAATTTCTCGACTAGTAAGAGAATATCAGACAAAGGAAAGTAAATGGCAATATGGTCCAGAAGACCTGGAATGGACTACTGTCCTGCCATAAACTATCCTCTGACTAAAAATCAAGAAGGAGTTACACCCAAAGAATAACCGGATACTTCAGGAAATATGTCGCGAAGGCTAACCCTATAATTCATAAATAAGATGCCAACGTAAATTTCAAACAGAGGCATAAACTAACCGCCTCTGATCCTTCCAGCAAGCCCAAAATAGTCGAAGAGAGTGAATCTAGAATGCAAGACAATCAGAACAATAAACCCGACAGCAAGCACGCATCTTCCAAAATTACCTAAAAAATGTCCACCGACCACAACAAGACACAATCAGAAGTTTCCTAAATTCACGAGCGGACAAACGATCTATCTATCTATAAGCAATCGACACATAAGATAACAGGCAGAGGCACCAAATTTCAAGAAGTCGCAATTCCAACAGCACTCTCGGAGCGGGCGGTAATCAAACAGACATGCAGATGATGGAAAGAGCACCTTTAAGCTGCTTGCGCAGCAGAAGACTCGCCTGGCTATCAGCCATATTGCACCACACCCGCCCTTATCTCCTTGCAATCCCACAGCACCCGTCCTACCCAGGAATCCCTAGCCCTTTCGGATCCCCCTCCCACCCAAACCACAGCTTCTCGATTCCCACCCCAGGCACAGATTCAGCCTCGAATCCGGGCTTGCCGTGTCCTCATCAATCCCCCCTTACATACATCCCCATATTTCCCATCCCACCTCCCTACTTATGCACCCTCTCCACCACAATAGTGTCAGGCGTTAGAGGCATGCAAAACGCTGCCGAAGCACGAACGCCGCACGAAAATGGAGAGAGAGACAATCCAGAACAAGCAGGTGAAGCGCAAGAGAGAGAGGTCGTGACGGGCAGCTCCAGTGCAGAAGACACTGCCCGTTCATTCACGGGCAGAACCCCAAAATTTACCTCTTGTTCCCAGTTCGCGCCTACCGGCTTACCGGTCATCACAGGTCGACCATTGAAACCAAAAACTCCCTCTTCTCTTCTCTTCTCACTCTTCTCTCTCTCTCTCTCTCTCTCTCCATTCCATTTCAAACTTGTGACTCATTCTTCCAAACAATACTTACAACAAAGCATTTCAGTTCACTCCATCATGACCCCAATGATGAATGAAGCTCACAAGATTGTTCCTCCAAAACAAACTCAAAAGGAAATAATTTCAACTCCATCATGACCACAATTAGTACTCCGCCAAAACAACAAACGCTAATAGGTAAACAAAAAAAGCAGCTGCAAGTGGATAGTCCTGTGGTGGCTGGGGGCCCCCACGTGCGCCAGGACGCTCCAGAACACGACAAGTGGAAAAGCAGATGTGGGAGCTCAGCTTTCTGGCACAGCGCAACAACACTGATAACGGAATGTTGTCCATTGGGTTTTCTTCCCGGGCAGTGTGGGGGGCTGACCGTCAGGCTTCCCCGGCCACAGAGTCTCGGCACAGGTCTTGTATTCTTCCTCCAGAGAGACGAGAAGGCCTGCCCCACAGCGAGCCTGGTCATGAGGAGCAGAGCGAGGGAGAGGGCATGTTCCAAGTTTGCTGAGCTCCATCTCCCGAGCTGATGGTCGTGGAAGCATCGTCAGTTCGTGGTGTATGGCGTCAGGGTCTACTCCGCATGCTCATGGTGAAGCAGGTGACTGATACCAGCCATTGCATGAATGGCTTTCGTGATCGTGTGATGAAAAGATCACCGACCAGATTTCAAATGCTTTACAAGTGTGAAAGCCCTGTGCCATAAAGATGTTAAGGCCTCAAACACCAGTTGGCACAAGAATCGTTTGGTTAAAGAGAGCACCTTGGAAAGTGGGGAAGTTTTACAGTTTGTGATTGTCCCCACCTACTGATGCTAGCTTTTGCCATGCATACACTGTTCAATTCTAAAAAATTATGCCTCCAGCCACACCGGAGGTTGCTTTGGGGTTGGTTGGTGTGGCTCTAATAAGCCAAGAATTCTAGGGCACGAATGTTATCAGCCACCGAATCTTCCAGCTCAAGCATTACCTTCTCCACCTGAGACACAAAAGCTGCACACAGAAACTGGGACTCAGCACAACCTTCACTTGTTCTGGAATGATAAAAAATCTACTAGAGATCATACTTGATAACTAAGGGCTACAGAACCTTAGCAGGTACTTCACTTGAGGGATTGTAATCAATAAATGCAGCAGAACCAATATTCGCCTTTAGGAGGACCTCCACATGCGTAAAGCCATGTGAATTGGGCAGATTTCCACAAGTACCTCCTGCAGCCCTTCTGCATTAGAAGACCAAAGTCCAGTGATAGGCCCTTTAGTTCCACTTATGCTTCCAGTTACCAGATAGATTTGACTACAACTCATGAGCACATGGTATGGACAAAAGGACTAACATTTTCTCGAAATTAAAACAACAGTTGTCATGGAGACTTACTATGAAAAGTTGGGTCCAAAAGACAGGCCTGCCACACATAGTGTAATGAGCTCAAGAGCGAAATAAGAAGTGCAGGTCAAAAGTGAGCTCAAAACGAACAAAGAATATAGCAGATAAAAGTTAGTAGTTAGTACAACAGTTGTATCAGTCGAAATGAATAACAAGTTTCCACAAGTTTCCTAAAAGCTATCTCTAAATCCTGAGACAAGAAAGTACATCCTTACTGAATACTTTTTGCACTGGTTTAGATTGCATGTTTGGTCTTCCTTAACTCAGTCCCGGAACACAACAGAGATCCAAGGCATGACCATTACCATGACTTGTCTTTTCAAGTCTTCATTCACAGATATATTTCCAACCTCTTGTCCAGTACACATCCCACCTGAACATCAAATTGATTCGCACAAGCCATTACGTTCTCCGCAGTAGACACTGACTGTGAGTTGAACTGTGTCTGTTCTCAATTAGTCATATCCAGCTTAGATAAAGACTGGTGATACCTTAGGAGAGGGCAATCTCCATTCACCAGTGGTAACTGATCTCCCCAGTCACCTTAAAGAGCATGATTTGCTGTAGCACTTTGGTTTGCTGACATTTTGCAACCAGGAGGGGGGGCTGACCTCAAATACCTGGAGTGAGACCTAATACACTACTCTGCAGGGTAGTGAGTGTGTGGAAGGAAGGTGCACAAAGCACATGATTACCTTATAGCCAATTCGTGAAAAGTAATTCATAGCACCAATGCAACCTACATGCATCGAAGCTTCAAGAGAACATTTCCTAATCAAGTATCCAACATCTTATGACGATCCAACATTATCTTCCAAACTTTGCTTCCAGTGTTAGTTCATCCTAATTCCAGACTCAGTAATAGAGGACATCAGAGCAAGCATGACGAGACACCAAATGATCAGATTTACAACATACCTTGCAGAGAAATTGAATTGTTCTTTGGAGTGACATCAAGTGGTGAAACTTGGTCTTGGCTGCTCTGGGAGGATGTCTTGAACGCTTGTGCACCAGACTGCCCCAAATTTGGGGGAAAATGAAGGGAATCTGTTACCAAGGTGGTTAGATGGCTTGGGGAGCCTGCACCAGATAAATCATTCATCTTTGCATGGCTTTGTGACAGAGTTACAACGGCACTGGTATCTGCTTGTGCTTCTGAAGAGGACTGAGAAGCAAACAGGTCAGCGAGTGATGAAACTTGGTCTTGCCTCTTTTGGGAGGTGGTTAGTTCCTTTGACGTTGTCAACACATTCGCACCACACATGGACTGCAACAGAAATGCAGGACCTGAAGGGGGAGCATTTACTGAGGTGACTATTTGGCTTGGGCAGCTTGCAGATGACACTCCACTGTTGATCTTTGCATATTTTTCTGACTGTCTGATGCCGTCATTAATGTCTGGTTGTAGGTTTGAAACCTTATCTTGACTGTTTTGAGAGGTAGGCAGCTCAGCAAAAACTGTATTACTTATCCTTCCAGTGGTCTGCGATAGACTGAAGGTAGCAGCAGGGGAGAGGACTTGAGAAGCAAGCAAGTGACTGATCTGAGAGGCAGTTAGCTCCTGTGAAGTCTTGAGCGCTTCTGCTGTTCCAGAGATAGTTTGTGACAGATGCTCAGCAGGTCCAGTTTTTTTCTTCTTCTGAGCAACTCTTCTCTTCTTTGCCGGTGATGGTTTCATGATATCACCAATCTGTACTGCTAGTGACGACGAATTTTGAGCAGGTCCACTCTTCTTCTGCCGAGCGAGGCTTTTTTTCTTCTGCACGGAGAGCTGTGGCTGACTCATGATATCACTGATATGTACTTCTTGTGAAGACGAAGGTGCATGACATGAGACCTGGTGGTGACTGGTATGGGAGGAAGTATCCTTGAAACCTTTGTCTCCAGCCAAAGTTTGTGATAAATGCTGAGCAATTGTACTCTGAGGAACATTACCGATGCGTGCTTGTGAAGACAAGGAGACACCGTACGAGACCTGGTCTCGACTGTTATAGAATACTGGATTCGCCTGAACTGGCTCATGGATCTGTCTGGTGACCTCACTAGGCATAGCGGTTGCAAGTGGAAAAACGTTTGCCGCTAAGCCTGATTCGGGTTCATCAGAGGCGCTGTACTTTGTGAGCGCTATTTGAAGATTCTGGTTGGGAATCCATTGTGATGCATTCTGATCCATTGCGGCAACTCTATGGAGCAACACTAATGGATCCATTACTGGCAAGACTCTTTGACTTTCCGGTGCAAACTGCCGGGAGATAATTTGCTGATGTTCTTACCAAAAACCTACCTTCCAGATACAGAACTCAGCAACACGAATTCAGAACCTTGAAGCTAATCTTTCGTATCTCTGCAGCCCTAACAATCGGAAGAATGTCGTGCAGAATGAGCTCCCTTCTAGGATCTTCTTGGCTTCAAGAATTCATCAAAATTTTGTTTCTGTCATTGAGAAACATGAGCGTTCCTCAAACCTAGTCGGATCTCAGCGTCGGAATGACACGACAATATGACGTATTTGAACAAGAAAAAGGAATGCGATGGTAGGAAAGAGAAACACAGAGGGGAGCTTCTTATCGGGGAAGGCCTCGACTGGGCCTTCCTGATTTGATTTGAGGGCCTGATGCCGAGGGCGGTAGCCCCAGGCGAAGGCCCGAAACGAGGGGCCTTCCTCTGTGTAAAGAAATGCCAAAACTCTTAAAACAGCATTTCTCTGTGACGTTAAAGAAACTTTATCTTTATCTTTATCTGTGATAGAAGAATTGTTTAAATCTTCTCAGTTATGCAGGGCACATACATTTTCAACCAGAAAGCAAATAGGAATAATGCAAGAACTTAATGCAAGCATGCGTACTCTCTCACTGGAAGCTCCGGCATGGGCTCCTAAATCCTCCCCACCCCCTCTTATATCCCTCAAATCACAATTAAATATTTTAGAATGCAAATGGTTGTTGAGCTGTAGCAGTGAACTGTTTGCTGGTAAGTCAATGACAATTAAGAGATATAGGGTCTGATTCTTGATGGATGCTTGTATTTCGTGCACCTTCCTTTTGTATGTTTTATCCTTAGTCAAATTTCAACTGCTTGGAGTGACACTCTCTTCTGTGTCACCCTGCTCCATGTCACTCTCAAGAGAGGGTGGGAAAGATTTGTCAGGCCAAAACCAACCAACGTATCATGCTCTCAGAGATCACACACTTGCATTAAGTTTTTACTTTTACTTTGACAGCCTAGTTGTAGCCCGGACACATACCACCTCGGAAGTGGTCGTGGGTTCAATCCACCGATTGGTATCACAAAGTGTCCACCTTCTTGCCGGGAGGGGTAGCCCGTGAGAGACACCATAGTTGATATATAATAATAATGTTAGTTATTTTTTCTCTTAAAGAAAGAGGACAAAGGCTCTTTTAATCAAACTAATAAAAGACAAAGAATAACCTCCGAAACTCGTGAAGCGTACAAGGTACAAGGGGGATATGACCCGGCAACCAACAACGAAGAGAACAAGGCTATCATGTAAAAAAGACCAGAAGTAAAAGGGCCAAAAATGGCCAAAACATGATAAATTGCCAGACAAAAACTACTTAGAGGAATTGAAATCCAGCTTGAGCTTGTTGCGCTTTTACAATGCCTCCAGTTCTTCTCCTCCTCAAAATCTGCAAACAATATTCCACTCCTTACGGAAATCATCTTTCCAGCCAATCTTTGAACGACAAGGTGTAGAAGATGTCATCATTGCCCCAAGAGTTGTCTCTGTAAGAAGTTGCAATCTTTGCTAAATCTTCGTCTTTCAACGCAGTTGTGAATAGGTTTACTAAGAGCCAACCACGATTTCCTCCCCCTCAGTCATCAGGTCAGTGTGAGTTTCAAACAACATATTGCTGATGTTGGGAAGGCTCGACTGGGACAAGATGAGGAACTTGAAGCAAATGGCTTATCTTGGAGGAATGGTCTTTCCTCCAAATATCTTTCCAAATGGGTTTTCAGGGAAAAGTGAGAGGCATGCCCACTTGACGCACCATTTTTTGGAAAACGAAGCGGAGGCATAAGTAGCCCATAACCAATCTTTGCAGGGTAGCCAAAAAAGCACCTTCCAAGAAATTAGATGTGACCTTACATGCCTCTATGTTACAATACAAACATTTTGCCATGTGAGGATCCTACAAACGGCTTGGACAATTGCCCCTTCATCTTCTTGCAGGAGGGTTGTGATAGCCGGAACTAAATCGACAGCAAATTGATTGCTTGACGTCATAACCATGTCTAATTGTTGTTGCGAAGTAAGATGCAATGTTGTAGCCAGTTATCGAAGTGCCTACTATAGAGGCTTGCAACGACCTCTTCCATGAATCCATGATTTCTCTCCAATGCGGGTATGAGCGACAACCACATTTTGGCACGCAGTACCAGAATCCAACCGCAGTAGTGGAGCAAAAAAGAAATTGCTTTATAGAAGACGACATCCCCGCTTGAGGACGTAATCCACGGTCATAGAGATGTTATGTACACGTTCTCTATAGTGTGTCAAAAAGGAAAGAAAACAAAGTACGGGGGGGGGAGCAACTAATTCCAACATTGTACAAAGTATGTTTGTGAAGCATGCGTCGATTATTTGAGAAGAAAACAAATGATTGTGGAGGAAGGAGATTGGTAATGCAACCGGTTCATGCTGGAAGATCGGGTGGTTACCTTTATAGACAGACCCGTCGCCAAGTCAACTACTAGGTCCTTGGTTGAACCCATTCCAAGGATAATGTCATTAGATCAGAATTGCTTGAAAACAAGCTCTAAGGGTTGAGGCATGGTTTTTGGAGGCCCGAAATTTTCGGAAGGCTTGGGGGAGGGAACTTTCCAGAGCATAAATAGTAAATACCGAGGAATGCCTACGTGTCAATTTTCCTCTGGTCTTATATTCCATAGCTGATATTCCTGGATAGCTTGTATAGCATGTATTCGTCGATAGCTCGTGTGATCAGTCGATGGTGAATGAAGGTAGCCTTACTGATAATCTTTCTCGTGAGGCCCATTACAGTCCATTATTTGAGCTTGGTGTATCTCAATTTTGTACATCAATGATGGTTGGAGATAATCTTGTGCCCATATCTTTTGGAACACCTCATTTGTTGGAGAAAACAACATTCACTAAAAGAGATGAGCGTTTTTAGGACTACAGCTTTGGCAGAGTCATAAAAACTGCACTAGGTACATGACTACAGAGCGCTGAAATGCATTACAGTTTTAGTTTTATGACTTTGTAGTAATGGATATCACTACATGACTCCAGAAAGTTAGGGAGCATTGGTCAAACATTATTGACCATGATGACAGGGATGGTTTATATGACTAGTGTGATATGTTTGACTACACGTGGACGACGTTTCATGGAATCTTATGACTCCATGACTGAAGATGGTTTCAGAGCTCTATTTATACAACTACATCACTACACGTGTCATTTTGAAGGCACATATAATGCAAATAAGGTTGCCCATTAGGTTTAAAAAAGTTAAAAAATTGCTAATAAGGTTGCCCATTAGTGTAATCGTGAACAGAAAGGAGGGCTGGGACTTGGCATTTTTTTGTCTCCTGCGCCACACCACATAGCTGAGGGATGGAACGCGATGATAGCAGGATATGCACGGGCGTGGGATGGAGGCGTTGAGCAAATGATGCACGAAGGAGAAGAGGAGGAGGAGACGAGACGAGGAGAAGCGAGCTCGCCGTGCTTGGGAGAGTCAGCTTGGTCTTAGCAAGCGTGTTTCAATCTCTGACTACTCATCTACGCCGTATTGGTTCGATCTCACAGACCAATCCGACATTGCCTGACTACAGACACAAGCGGCACACACAAGAGGTCATCGGTCAAATCCTCCAAGGGTCAAGACAGGTCAAGGACAATGTGGTAGGGCACCTTCTTCTTCAACCTATTTCAGCCTGTGTTGCCCTCTCATCAGACTCGGCCGCAAGATGCATATTGAATTCTGTAAGTTAGGTTGTTGGGTAGATCTCTGGTGGTTTGGAGTGACTTTGGCAAGTTACTGCCAGTGTGGCAGCAGGGAAGTATCCAAAAACATATAATAGAGGTGAGGAGAAGCTTTGGGGTGAACACTTTCTGACCCCAATGGTGGGACAATGGAGACAAAAAGGCGAATGCCTGTTGGACTACAGAGAGAAGCAGATGCATTTCAGATTGTGATAAGTAGGGTTGGTCCACACCAGTATGGTTGGGGTGTTTGCTGGTAGAATTGTAGGCTGTCAGAGGCATGGATAGCTGAAGGAGCAGGGATAGAGTGTGGGTCCAGATTCATCCAAGAGGGCTGGATTTCAAGCTCCACATTACCTATGATTCCCTGTGGAAGGATAGTTACAAGAAACCTACATGGGTAGATGGTCAACTGGAAGCGGCATGCTGTACTATATGTCATTACTGTACTATATGTCATTCCAGAGACTGTCATTGTTGGTCCATGTGTTTTACAACAATGCTATCAATATAAGACTCCTGGTTCGCATTGGAAGCTCAATCCCTGCAAGTTCATTGTGTGTGAAGCTCAAACTTGTGATTTGAAGGATCTTGTAGCCAAGTTCTTTCAACCGGAAAGGAAAAATTCTGAAAGCTCCCAAATTTGATGTGGGCAAGCTTATGGAGGTAAGACTTAGCTTCCCTCCTCTAATGTAAGTGTTGGATAAGTTTCATTTAGTGTCGACCTTCACTGCATATATTGGCTCTTTTCTTGGCTGGTTTCATATTTTCTTGGCTGGTATGCTGTTGGTTGGCTTCTTTCATTTCACGTGTGTAGTGGAAGGGGAGAAGTACTTTCCTAAGTTCTGCTGCAACAATGTCTTTTTCCAGCCTAGATGTTTTCGATGGATACAAATTGAAGTGCTTTGAATGTTGCTGCAATACTATAATAAAGTGGAGGGTGCTGAATGCAGTTGGCCTTGCTTCGTGCAGGCATAATCCAAGGAAATGTGGACATAGCTGAAACCCCATGATAGCATTTCCAGAGGACGGTGTGGATGGCCTCACAATCCAGCATGCAAAATCCATGACAATGTGGAGCTGGCTGAATGGGCAAACAGGTTAAGTGGCGAACAAGCCACGTCACTGGTACATAGTTGCATGCTTACATAGTACATGAAAGCGTACTATATGTCATTCCCGAAATTGACCATGTTGGTCCATGTATTTTACAACAATGCTATCAATAAAAGACCAATGGTTCGCATTGGAAACTCTATCCCCGTAAGTGGCTTGTGCGTGATGCTCAAACTTGTGATTTGAAGGATCTTATACCCCAGTTCATTGCAGAGGTGATTGGAAAAGACATTGAGAAGGCAACAGCCGTTATCTATAATCTACAGATCCCCTTCAATTTGATGTGGGAAAGCCGGCTGGCTGGAGGTCTAGTCTCACTTTCACTCATCTAATGTCAGTGTTGTATCCATTGCAATGTGGAGATGTTTGAAACAACATTGGAGCATTTCCAGAGGATGGTCTGATGGCCTTTCGTGGCGTGTGCCGAATCCATGGCAAGAAAACATTGCAGGCAGAACCCATGGCAATGGTACCAGCACGGGTTGGTCCAAAGCCAATTGCAACAACAAATGAATAAAGGGTGCTGAAAGGAAAGCACTCCATAATTGATCATAAAATCCAGTGTCCAAGCATGATATCTTAATGGGAATGCGAAGGGAGTGTTACCACCTTAAACTATCATGCATGGTCTATAACTGGAGTGCACAAATCGCGCATATCTAATCTTCATCATCCTCATCTATGTCTGGGTCACTACATGTATCACTGTCTTCATCACAGACTTGATCTTGTCCAAGGGTTGGCTGAACATCATCACCACGTATACGGGGTGCTCGGAGGTACAAGGAGGCCACCTGCTCTAGAGTAACCGGTACCGCTCGGCTGCATGTTGGGCCATCAGTAATCAGAGTCTCCTCTAGTCTTTGGGGCTAACAATCCTTCCACTTCCGCCACATCATCATTATCAATTGATATGTCGCAGACCACTCTACGTGCTCGGGGGCTCTTCTCCAGGATGACTTTCCACCCCGGCTCCTTCACACAATCAGAAAAAAACACTTGATCAACCTGGCCAGGAAACACAAAAGGTTGCTCAGAAGGTGGAAGCATACGGTTAAAATTGACAAGTGTGAAGCCAGCATCATCCTGCTTCATTGACATAGGTTGACGACCCACGCGACTCGCCCGTACCCACGAACACAAAAACACTATAGGCTATGTTTTGGCCATAGTCAATTTGCAAAATCTCCCTTATAAGACCCACATATCTTGTAGGTTCCTCCATGTCATTGCCTGAATTGTTGGTAATGGGCTGGTGCTGGAAAACAGATGAGACTCCACAATCAAAAGACACCATACTTGTTGTGTTCATGCTAGGGGATGTAACCCTGTAATGGTTACCATACGCTGTCATACTCTTGAATGACAGGGCAGTAAATGATGGAGGCCTTGAAAGATCCAGTAATTCCTCACGTGTTGTAGGATCAAGCCCATCTGATTGAATTGAGAGATGATCCCGTACACCTTGAGGGAGCCAAACAGCAAATGGAGGACAAGGATGCAAATCAGGAGGGTACTGAATTGCCGTGGGATTGCTCATGCCTTCCAGCCCTTGCTCCTCACGAAACAAGCGTCGTCTGGCTTCTATCCGTGTGGACTCTGCTTCATATATCCTGTCACAATCCGAGGGTCAGCCAGGAGATTGACAGAGGTGGCGTGGGAGATTTGAAAAGACGCCATATGCCAACTAATGATAAATGACTAAAACTTGGAAATCTGAATGTCAATGAAGTAGATTTCTTACCCCAACATGACTGATAGACGAGGATGGTTCTGAATGATGTACTCATGTACAATATCACACAGGTCATTCAATTTTGGGCTTTAGAACTTCCTTCCACAACTTCACGTTCCACAGATTCTGCCTCATCTGCATCCCACACCCTTCGTACACTTTCATCAAATCCTGCCATATACTCTGTGCAAAAACCCAATGCTTCTTCAAATTGGTATCCTTCTGCCATGCTCCCCTCGGGCCTTGCCATGTTTCTTACGTAGCCCTTCATATCTTTCATTGCCCGCTCCATGGGGTACATCCAACGAGATGCTACGGGCCCGCATAAGTACAACTCATCCACTAGGTGAACACCAGATGTGTCATCACATCAAAAAATGATGGTGGGAACTCCTTCTCTATAAGACACAGAGTGAGAACTGCTTCAGTTCTCAATTCCTCATACTCTACAGGATTCACCACTTTTGCACACAACTTCTTAAATACACGACATACTCGCAAAATGGCCCTTCGAGGACCACTTGGCATGAGCCCACGGATAGCAAGCGGTATAGCATGAGCACATGATAGTCATGTGATTTCATGCCAGACAACTTCTTCTTCACCACATGTTTTTTGAAAGCTGATGCGTAGCCTGTTGGCACTTTCAAGTTCTGCACAATCTCCAGAAAGACTTGTAACTCAGCCTCAGTGAGGACATAAGGGGCAGGAGGCATAATTAACGTATCTGCTCTGTCAGGATCACGTTGTAGCCACAATTCCGGGCGCATCCCAAGTAGCTCCAAATCACGGCGAACTTTCAATGTGTCTTTCTCACCAAAGATAGTTTTAATAATATTTTCAGCCAAGTTCTTCTCGCAATGCATTGCGTCAAACGTGTGGCGGATGAGGAGACCCTACAAAATGAACACATAAGCAATTGAGCATTTACTCATCACAATTTAAACAGAAAACGCAAAAATGTACACAGCCAATTTAAAGGCCATGAAGGAATTACCTCCCAATAAGGTAAGACATATAAAATTGACAATCGCTTAACTCCATGAGTTTTTGCTGGGTCTGTCCTGCTATCTGGCGTCCCTCCGTTTTCCACCCATGCAGTGCGAGCTGTTGCAAGCTCCTTGATTTGTGTTCCAGTCTGCGTTTTTGGAGGAGTTCCATGCTCAGTAGCGCCATTGAACATTCTTGACCTTCTATATGGATGATTGCGGGCCAAAAATCTTCGGTGGCCTAGGAAAACAATTTTTCCACATGTGTGTAACTGCTGTGAAGTCACCCCGGGTCCACAAGCTGGACAACCAGCATAACCTTTCGTCACTTGACCTGAGAGCAAGCCATATGCAGGGTAGTCATGGATTGACCACATCAACACTGCCCTCAGTGTGAATTCGCGTTGACCACGAGGACGGAAAACATCATGAGCTGCAATCCCTCTCCATAGTTCCAGTAGCTCTTCCACTAGGGGCATCAGGTAAACATCTACGTTGTCCGAGGTAACAGACTCCTTACCAGGAATCAGTAGCGCTAACATGACAAAGAACTTTTTGGTCATTAACCACGGAGGCAGATTGTAATTGACCAAGAGAACGGGCCATGTGCTCCAACTTGTGGATTGAGCTCCGTAGGGATTTACACCGTCTAAGGCCAATCCAAATCGCAGAGATCGTGGCTCTGCAGCAAAATCCTCAAATGTGGTGTCAATGTGTCTCCATGCTTTGCTATCAGCTGGATGTCGAACCAACCCATCCTGGCTCTTATGTCTGTCGTGCCATGTCATGAGGTTAGCGATCGATTTACATCGGTACATACGTTTCAACCTTGGAATGACAGGGAAGTGTCGCAATACTTTCTTGGGCACACTTCCACGACCTGGAATGTAACGGGAACTGCGGCACACTGGGCAAATGTCTACATTCTCATACTCCCCACGGAAGAGTACACCTCACAGGCATGAATCATGGTGTACTGCAATCCCATCTTGGCAATCATGGTTTTTGCTTCATAGTGAGTTTTCGGCAATGAATTCTCTTTAGGCAAAAAACTCTTACGCAACAATCCCAGAAGCTCATCCACAAATGCATTGGTGCACTTGTGGGTAGTGCATGCGTTCAGCAACGTCAAAGTTGCTTGCAGCCGGCTGATGGAGCACCCTTCAAAAAGTGGACATTGCGACTGTCGGAAGAGTTTATCATACTCGGGATCAACGTGCAGGTGAGCATTCTCATCAAATTCATTGTCTCCGGAATCGTCGAGATCATCGTCATGATCGGCAAATGTGTGATCGGTTCCACCATGAATGGGGTCCTCTCTGTTTGCATCTGCAAAGAGAAACGCTTCCTGCAATGCACGCTGCATTTCTACCTCCAATCCACCACTCTCATCTGCGTTCTCTGTGACATTGGGCTCCCGCTGTGCCGCAGGGCCTTCGTCTTCATCATCTGAATATTCACATCCCTGCATCCCAATAGTCATCTTGTGAGTGGACCAACAACGATGTGACACTTGTTCATATTATGACATAGGAGGCACGGTGACGTTGCAGTGATGCAGTCATATTTACGTATGTATCTTATGAATATACACCCAATCAAAACACGACATTTGTAACCATTGAAGTCATAGTTGCAGTCACTTACTTAGTCATATATGACTACATGACTACACATGACCAATGAAAACACGACATGTGCATTAATTAAAGTGATAACGGAAGTGGCGTAGTCATAGTCACGTCTGTATCTTATGACTTCTTGACTACAATCACCCAACGAAATGTCGACATGTGGAGAAGAGGATCGTTGCATTCAAAATTCAAACTAAAGTGCTGAAGGGAAAGTGACGATCTTACCGGAAGAGAACAGCGTTGGAGAAGAGGATCCCTCCCGTGTATCATGTAATGATTCCTCACTGTTTCCAACAACAGTACTTTTCCTCCATGACACTCATCGCAGTTGCATAGCATTTTTGTATGCCCATTCCTTGTGGCATAAGCTTCTTCCATTCGCCATAGACGGTCATCTATTCTACGCCTACGCATCCGGTCGCCACCTGCACTGTACATGCTTTGAACGTCACCCCTTCCCTCTTTGCATGCTACGCACAGTGCATTGTCTCTAGTTTTGCACCAGCTGCCAATGTGCTATTTCTATATCTATAGTATACTATAAGTATCGTTTCTGAGTGTCCATGGTGAAGCGGAAGGTCTTCGAAGTGACAGTCCCTCTCACTGAGTACGAGAAGTTCCGAGAGCGCCGGATTGCTGCCATAAAGGAGGTGGAAGCAACGTTCAAGCAGTCGATAGATGGGTGAGTTTAGTTCCTGACTTTGGATACCCACCCACTAAACTTGCGATTCGCCTTATCCTCTAACCTTCCTACAGCGATCATAAGCTTCATAGCACAAATGGGGGCGAGTAGCTGCGACTTGTACAAACAGAGAGGCAAACAACATGCAGTGAGTGACGATTAGGTTTGAGGAGGGTGTGTCATTAGGCGGGAGATGTCCGCCGTCATTCGTGGGCAGCCATTACGTCCTGGTAGGGTGCGGCTGTGGTTCAGCGTAGGCTTAAGAGTATTAGGGTATGTATGCTTGCATTTGTTTGTGATTGTTTGAGAGGGAGGTCATGGAGGTGTTTGTGCAGGCTTGCGGGAGCGAATCGCCCTCGCAAGCCACGCGCTCCGAAGGAAAAAGCTAGGGATCAAGGTCCTGCAAGGCAAAGTGCCAGACTGAAGACGATGAAGACTACGATTCTGCATGAGGGCTCTTCTGAGGACGATGAGGACGATCCACTCCTCCCACGCCAGTGCGAGGCGAGTGCGTCGTCGGCGGATGCCACGGCAAGCCGAGGAGAACATGCCCATGCTCATGTCGCAGGACAAAAACGCCCATCATCTACACTACGAACACCTTCTCCGTCTGTGAGTTATAGTTCTTCACAATGACCATGATTCAAATTATGTATGTTTTTGGTAAAATCACGAAGAGATAGGGTATGGTAAGATCATGAAGAGATAGGGTATGTCTGTCAAGACAGGGAAGTTGGACAATGCAGGGGTCAGCCAAGGCACAATCACAAATGATTTCCACTAGACAAGTTGAAGTGCCAAAGGCATGATGTCAGGCCAATGTAGACTTCAGGTGTGTTCAAATTCTTTGCCCCATGAAACCAACGTCCTGGTACTAAGCTACAATGGCTACTTATAGAGATACTTGGGTTACTTATGCACCCAGAATATCAGTAAAACTTGGAGGGATACTTCTCATGGACCCATCAGGTTTGTCCATTTGAATTCTTGCTATGGATTTCAGGAACACCCCATACCTAAGAGGGCTCAAAAATGTACTGGGAGGACATCATTGGGGCCAATCAAATTTGGGAGATTTACTGCCCAAGATCATACTGAGTTTTGGGTAATCTTGTCTTTACAAATGATATGTGCTTCCAGTTTGTTATATTGAATTCAAGGATTTGCTGCTTGCTGCCTATATGTATGTGTAATCACCCACATTGTACTGGGGGAATTTCTTTTCAGGGCAAGCACAAGCGCACTGGATCCACGATCCCTGCTGCTAGCAATGGAGATGGCGCCCACAAGAACGCAGGAGGTGGCCCTAACTCTCCCATCGTTGTGGGTTCTGTGCCACCAGTACCCCCACCTTATTATGGTATGCCTCAGTACCCACAGTCTGGCACTCAGTATGGTCAGGGTCAATATGGTGCTCCTCCATATGGGCAGTATGGCCAGTATCCTCCTCCACCATATTTGCCACCCCCTAATAGCTATGGGGGTGGCAGGCCACCGGAATATCCTCCTGCTTATGGACAGTATGGCCAGTATGGTCCTCGGCCTTCTGGCCAACAGCCATGGCCACCAGTCCCTACTTGGCAGGATCCTGCTTTGAATTCTCCTGAGCGCACGGAGGTCTCTGAAGGAGGGGAGGGTGCCGTTTCAAAGAATGATAGAACCAATGCTTTAAGGAGGGCTAATAGCTCAGCCAAAATTGAAGCTGCCAAGGTGAAGGAAGAGAGAATAGCTGCAGGTCTTCCTCCCACGGTGATTTTGACGAACCTCAAAGGAGCCCCGTATGGTCAGACCCGGAATGTATGGCACGCTGCCCTTAAAGGACAGGCTTATCGCAAGCTAGATTGTTCCCTTGCCATCAACAACCAACCTGATGAAGTTGTATACGAAATCAGAGATCACCTGGCTAAGCTATTTTCATATACGCCACACAAGTTAAAAGACTTCCACCTAAAACAAACAATTGGCAGAATAATGAAGAGCCAGCGTTATGAAGCACACACTGCGTGGTTGGGTGGTAAGGGGAAACCCATTACTGTATCTGACGAGGTATGGAACAAGCTTGTAAGTTACTGGCAGACAGAGGTGTTCCACAAAGTGTCGGGCAACATGAAGAAGGCAAATGGTGCAATTCTGAATCCTACCAAGACTGGCCGTGGTGGGAAGGCAATGGTGGAAGCACGCTTGGTAAGTGGCATCATCACGACTCTGTATTTTGTTCCTCATTGAATTGCTATGTGTATATAGTCAGCCCTCACATTGCTTACTGACTTGTGGCATGGGTTTGTTTGTGGCATGGATTAATTTGTAGGAAACACTATCAGGGTGCCCTCCTACATTATATGAAATTCAAGAGGGTTCAGTGTCACGGTTGTCAGCTGGGAGTGACAGGCGGGTAAGTGTGTTTTCCACGTTTGCTAGAGTGGTTGCTGCATCATAGGTTGCTAGGGTTTTTTTCAAGGCTTTTGGCCTGGGTTTTCTTTCCAATGGTTGTTCATGCTAGGTTTTTTTGGTTTGATTCATACTTGGGCAAGTTTTCATGGATTGGCAGGAGGGAAGTCTCGCATATTCTACAGTAGTTGGCAGGATGGATGGCTTGGACAAACTGGTGGAATCACAAGGACGTGACATGGCAGAATTAAAATTACAGATGCAGAGTATGATTGAGTACCAGAAAGCCATTGTGACCAGATTGGGGATTAATCTACCAGGCGCAGGACCAGTGACATCTACGATGGATACGTCTGCTGTGACAGTATCAAAATGTTTGGAATCCCAATTTCAGACGGTAACTGGTGCTCACTCTAAGCCCTTATGTCTTCCTGTCACTGATGATCTTTTGAATTTGACCGAGCAGCAGCAGGATACAGGGAAGGCCAGCTGTGAGGTACACGTGGAAATTCAGCCCTTGCCACGTACAAAGGCAGTAGCAGTCCAGGGGGCAATGGTGACAGAGCCGCCGGGCACACCGGATTCTGGTATGCAGGTATGTGGGAGTTTAAATGGGGAGGAAGATGCAGACGGGGACAAAACAAACAAG
Organism: Takakia lepidozioides; assembly: GCA_030704615.1. Classification (NCBI taxonomy): domain Eukaryota; kingdom Viridiplantae; phylum Streptophyta; class Takakiopsida; order Takakiales; family Takakiaceae; genus Takakia; species Takakia lepidozioides. Next base: position 36,187,495 of record CM060731.1, on the reverse strand, counting down.
CAGGTTGCTTTAATTTCTCCTGCTCACATGTTGAAGCCAAATGTCAGTTTACTTCCTGGACCAACGAGGAAGCATTTACTAATTCTGGACTTAAATGGTCTGTTATGTGAATCTTTTCATTCTGCTAATGGGCCTGCATCCCTTCCCAAAGGTTTTGTGGGGAAGATGTGTGGCAAGAAGATGGTAGTTTTGAGACCACGCTGTTATGACTTTTTGCAAAAGTGTTTTGAACACTTTGAGGTGGCGGTGTGGTCTTGTTGCCAAGCTCGCAACTTCTTCCCAATGGTGGACTATATTTTTGCAGCCCACACTAACTGGTTTTCCAGTGGGATGCCCTTCACTGTGACGAGGATCCAGTCCTCCCATGCCGTAAGGGTCTGATTCAAAGCCATTATATTTCAAGAACTTGTCTACAGTGTGGGCAGACTGGCCAGAATGGACTTATGAGGACACTGTTCTTGTTGACGACACACCAAGAAAGGCGGCAAACAATCCTCCCTTCAGTGGGATTTTTCCAGAGCCATGGAAGGTGCAACCAGATTCACCAACTGATGAGTATCTAACAGAGGTGTTGTGGCCTTTCTTGTGGAAGGCATCGAAAGCTGCCAGTATTCCCAAGTTTTTGGAGTCTCAGCCTGTTTTCGGACAACAACCATACAACACTGCTACTGTGAAGGTACAAACATTCTGACAGTGCTCCAGAGGCTACAATTTTGTGGGTTCATTCATTGCATTGCTTTCCTGGATGCTTCTCCTCGGTTGCTTGATTAATGCTAGGTTTTCTTTGCAGCTTTTCATGTTGGCTTTTTTTGTTTGATTCATACTTGGATTTTGTTTCTATTCACTATTCCTGTTTGCTCATTGCTTTCCTGGTTGTTCTCTGGTCTGTGACACAGGAACTTGTGACAAACAAAGGTGATATTGTCGACAAGCCGGTACAGACGAGGGGCAAGAGTGTCGACCCGGCGAGTAGCCCCCCAAAAGAGGTCTCACAACCACTGGAGACTGCAAATGGAGTAAGTCCAGGCCGTTGTCTTGTTTGTTTTATTTTTTCCAACCTTGGGGCTCTTTAATTCGCAAATGTTGAGTGTCCTAGTCGTGTGTATGTCATGGGTTTTCACATCGTGTTCTTTTTTGTGTGGAGTTGGGATCACAGTTCAGGGTGGGTGACGAGGTTCGGCTGTTGGATGTGAACTCCAAACGCAAGAAATGTGGAGTAGGGCTGATTGTTGCTCTTCAAGGTGCTGTGGTGGGTTACGGGTACCCTGCTGTGCCCCTTGATTATGCCTGTGTGTACATCAAAGAGGCATGTGTCAGTAACACCCCTCTACCATATGTGAATGGTGTTAGGAAACAGACCGAGTTGGGGCAGGTGGTTGGCCAGACAACACTTTGGAGTCTAAAGTTACTGAAACTTATGGAGCTGCGGAAGGGATAGTCAGTATTGCACTATTTAACAAAGTTCTTGATTCTAATAGCACTAGAACATACTAGCTACAACAATTCAGCCCATGTGTGGGCTTGCTTGTTTTTGGCTGGGCCTTTTGAGGCATGGATGTTTTGACCTTGTGGATTTTGAGGTATCCACTGGGACATTGGTCTCATTTGGATTTTTGTAATGTGATTTATAGGGCTTGTATTGCCCTGTAGTTGACTATTTTCATTCTCCTTGTGGTTGATAGTATGCAGGAGGGATCCATTCTGTTTTCATGTTGGAATTTCACCATGTAATGAAGATTTTAAATCATTTAATTCACTTTCATTTTAAATAATAATATTAAAAATAATACCATGAAAAAAAAAATTCCAAGGCTGCAATCTCCCTGTTCTTTTAAATATTAAATAAAAACTAAAAAATAAAATATGAACATTGAAAATATAAACTATTTCGGAAAACAATCTTGATGACGCGTGGCATCACTCTTGCTCAAACCAGAACACGTGGCAGTATATGACACGACATTCTTTATCCATATTTTCACCACGTGTAAAGATCCGTAGTCATATTTGCTAGTCATATATTTTGTCTGTGTGCCACATGTCACATCTCAAGTGCAACAGGTGTCCCGCTATCAACTCTCCATGTAGACATCCCTGTAGTCATATGAGCGAGTCATGTAGTCACCATGTGTGAAATCTGCCATAGCACACATGTCCCGCTAACGCCTCTTCATGTAGGTATCACTGTGCAGATATGTAGTCATATGATCATGGCAAGAAGTCGTGACATGTCAAATTCGTAGTGGCGCACGTGTCCATCCGTCGCCTCTCCATGTAGGCATCACTTTGCAGACATATAGTCATATGATCCCCTGACGAATGCATGACGTGTCGCTTGCGCAGTGACGCACGTGTCCTGCTGAAGCCTCTCCATGTAAGCAGCGCTCAACAGACAATGCAGTCATATATTAGTCATATAGTTGTGACTGCAAGCCTCTCTGCAGCAGGACTCCAGGTGCCACGCAAGCAGTCACGGATATGACTTGCAAAACGCAGTCCTAAAGACTAGTCGCTATGACAGGGCTTTTTTCACTACAGAGTGATGTAGTCATGAACACATATAAGACTGAAAAAATAGTCATATGTGAAGTGATAAAAACGCTCATCTGTTGTAGTGATTGTCTTGTGACATACGCGACAAATTACCTCTGCAAGCGTTCTTCAAACTCAAAGCAAACGTCCTAGATCTGCTGAGGAATCTGTAATTACAAAAAAAAGAAACCAAGGTTCAGAGATCTGGACATCGCTGAGGTGAGCAATGTGGAGAAAAGTGGAAGGCGCCTGAGTAAACACAATGAAATCTGGGCACGGAAAGCTTTCAATGATGGGAGGATATATGAGAGATTTTACCAGATTTGCTTGCTTGCATATGGGTAGGATCTCAAGGCTTGTTGAGAACAAGCACTGGTGGGAATTTCTAGAAGGAAATTCAACGGCAACCGACCCAACAACATGTTGGGGGGAAAACCTGAGACCTTCACTGGTGCAAATGCTTGGTTTGGTCTCTCATTCTTGCCAGTCCATTTTTCTTGTCTTCTCTTGGCAGGCGCTAAAGAGGACAAATTCCGAGCCGGTGATATTGAATAGAAGAAACAATAGAGGAGCTTTCAGAACATGATGACGTCAAACCATTTGTTAATATGCTCGCTGTTTTCATGTTACAAGTTATTAAGAAAGACAGATCTTTGTATCCACCAACTAGGTACAGTATAATAGATCTAGTACATCATTATAGTACATCATTAAATGAAATGATTTGTTTTATGATGAGTAGTTGTCGTTCCTCCTCAACAATTTATCGTGTTGGACCTATTTTTTAACAACATCCAAGCAATGATGCGAGCAATTGGGATGATAATCAGATCTAGACAGATGCGAAAGATCGTTGAGATAGCTAGGATTCATGCTGTCCCTTTCAACATTTTCACTGATGTTCGATACCAGTCTAAGAATCGTTCTTCGGCTGTTGGTCTTGGCAAAATAATAGAGAAAAATGACTTGTTTTCAATTGCAGAAGAGGCCACTATGTTAAGCCTTCCAGAGTGTCAGATTAATACCCCTGAAGGTTGTAATCATGGGTTCTCTTATTTCGCAACACGGAATTTTTTCGTGTGTGGGAGCGCTGAACTTCGAGCTCTTAATGATGATCTCCTTACGGATATCAATGGCGAGTTCTTGAGGTACTTCCACCATATGAAATTGATCTTTAAGCGGTTCTAGATAAATGACTCAATCTCCTGATCTGTCAGAGTAGATGTTTCATTTGAGGCTAGTTGTCCTTCCCTTTTGTGTCAACTGTTGTCACTTGTTATATTATTCTATATCACTTCTACTTATGTGCGATGGCTTGATGTGCTAATTCCTCATTCCTCATTCAATGTGCACTTTGTGTCGTGCATATCTTTATACTCGTGTGTAGGTTTTCTCAAACGTCATCAAAGAACTGGAAACTTGATGTTCAAAGATGCTCAACAGGCAGCCATAGACCACATGTTGTGTGTCATATTTCGGATGTGGTGGTCATCTACAAAGCTCTTATGGAACATAGACCTCGTTGGACAGCATTTGAGCTCGGGCCTCATGCTCTTTTCTTAACTCCTCTCAACAAATGGAGACCTAAAGGAAAGTTTGGTTCAGCAAAGCTCCAGTCGGTAAAAACACCCTTAGGAAATATACTCATAAGTTTGCCACTTATATGAAGCTGGACCACAAAAAGATCACCAGCAAGACCGGAAGAGAAGTTGGTGCCACCCGTATAGATCAAACATGTGTTCCTGTTGAATATGGAATGCAACTCACTCAGGGATGCTAGATCGTGAGCGATGAGCCTCTGCTCACGTGAGTCTGTGCTCACCTGAGTGGTGTTACCCCATGCTTTTGCAGAAAGATGTTGTATGCAATTCCACGGATGGCACCCACAACCGCGGACACGATGTCCATGTAGGCATGCCAGTGACAAGGTTATATGAAGAGCATAGTTGCCAATGATCCAACCGATATTGATTAGGGTTTTTAGGGTTTTCTTAGGAGGTTCTTAGGGGGGTTTTAATTTCCCCGCAGATGCCACTGAATGTGGAATTTTCTGTTTTGGGGATTTTAAGGTTTTTTTAGATTTTTTTTAGGGTTTTTAGGGTTTACCTAGGGTTCTTTTAGTGTGCGGTGCCACTGAAAGAGGTGTGCGGTGCCGCACACCCATTTTCATGGGTTTTTGTTTCATGTTCTGGGGTTTTTTTAAGGTTTTTTTAGGTTTTTTAGGGTTATTTTTTTGGTGTGCGGTGCCGCACACCCCTTTTCAGGGTTTTTATTTTTTTATTTTTTGGTTTTTTTTAAGGTTTTTAAGGGGTTTTAAATGTTTTTAGGGTCTTTTTAGGGTTTTTTTCCTGGATGTGCGGTGCCACTGAAAGAGGTGTGCGGTGCCGCAACCCTTTTTCAGGAGTTTTGTATTTCTTTTTTTGGGGTTTTTTAGGGTTTTTATTTTAGTATGCAGTGCCACTGAAAGAGGTATGCGGTGCCGCACACCCCTTTTCCGGGTTTTTTTTTAAATTTTTGGTGTTTTTTGTTTTTGTTTTTGTTTTTAGGATTTTTTTAGTGTGCAGTGCCAGTGAAATAGGAGTGCGCACACCCCTTTTCAGGTTTTTTCTTTTTTTTCTTTTTTTTTTCTTTTTGGGGGTTTTTCTTAGATTTTTGTAGGTTTTTTAGGGTTTCTAGGGTTTCTTAATGTTTTTTTTTGTTTTGTTTTTTTCTCCCGCAGATGCCACTGAAAGTGGTATGCGGTGTACACTACTTTCAGGCGTTTTGTTTAGGGTTTGTTTGGGGATGGCTTGCTTATGCCACTAAAAGTGGCTGTTGTGCCGCCTACCACTTTCAATAGATTTTATTTATTTATTTTTGGTAATTGCCGCTCAAAATGTTGTCATCTTGTTTGCAATATGCAGCATAGGTCAGCAGTTCACACTCATACCTATTCATTGAAAGGATGTGCTATTCGTTCATAATGAGATCTAATTTCATTATACTTTACATGTCTATTTGTAACACCCAGGATCTACACAAACTAGAATATAAGTACTTCTCAACTTTTTCCCAAAACAACTTGATGCCTTCCAGGCTTTCATTGCATGTTTATATACCCTTCACAATATGATTATTTTAAAGGTTTGACCTACTCTCCATAATATAAATACCTTATATGTTTGACTTGAGAGCCTCAAGTTAGCCTTCCTTAAGTCATACTTCCTAGGAACCTTCCTAGTTATTTTGGAAACTTCTAGGGAACTTTCCTCCTCCATCTAGAACCTTCTAGATTCTACCCTGTTACAATCCTCCCCTCTTTCAAGAAGCAATGTCCTCGTTCTTCGAATTTTCAAAAGTTTAAATTGTCATTTGAGCATTTACAAGATTTTGCACCGGTTCTCAGGTAGCTTCATGTAATAAATTTTTTTTCCATAAAACCAAATACACCAACACCTCATGTCGCCCTCGTTTGTCTATGCGTTTTTTCAGAAAATGGTCAACCTCCCACTCTTTATTTCCGTCTATTAAATTTGGTAATGGTTGTGGTTCTTGACTATCTTTGAATAGTGGTCGAGGTTCGTAACGATGTAGTAGAGAGACATGAAACACCGGGTGGATCTTCATATGTGGTGGTAACTCCAGCTTGTATGCTACTGCTCCAATACGTTTAATGATCGAAAAAAGACTAATGAACCGTGCCTCTAGTTTTCGCGATCCAATGATGTGTAAATTGGTTATAGACAACCACACTTGATCCCCAACTGCAAACTCCTTATCTCGTCGATGTGCATTTGCATACTGCTTTTGGCGATTTTGGGCAACTATCATCTTCTCTTTAGCTTGACGTACTCCCCGTCGAATTTGTTGCACAAATGCATTAGTCGCGGCTACCTTGGATAAATCCTCATTTGGTAACTTGAACTTTGTGAGAGTTGTTGGCATATTTGGGTGTTCGCCATACATTAAAAAGAAATAAGTTTCTTTCGTTGACGCGTTGACCAAGTTATTGTATGAAAATTCTACCAAGGTAATAACCAGTGTTGTGCGGGTACCCGCTTACGCGGGTTGAACCGGCGGTTCCGGTCTCGGTTCCTGGGAACCGGTACTGGAACCGGAACCGGAACTGGGGGAGCAGGGACGAGCCGGTTCTAAAACCGGAACCGGCGGGTGCGAGTTTTTCCAAGCACCGGCTTCGAATTGGAACCGGGGGGTTAGTGGCGGTTCCGAATCTGGTTCTCGCACTAGGGGTTTTTTTTTGTTTTTTTTTTGTTTTGTTTTTCCCCCGCGATCTGTCGTCTCTCATTCGCGATCTGCTGTAGTAGCACGACTTCAGCGCGGGGGAGGGAGCAGCGCATAGTAGCGCGGGAAGAGGGATCAGATCAGCGCACTAGCGCGTGGGGGAGGGAGCAGCGCGGGAAGAAAGATCAGATCAGCGCACTAGCGCGTGGGGGAGGGAGCAGCGTGGGAAGAGGGATCAGATCAGCGCACCAGCGCGTGGGGGAGGGAGCAGCGCATAGCAGCGCGAGAGGATGGATTAAATCAGCACACCAGCACGTGGGGGAGGGAGCAGCGCATAACAGCGCGGGAGGAGAGATTAGATCAACGCACCAACGTGTGGGGGAGGGAGCAGCGCATAACAGCGCGGGAGGATGGATCAAATCAGCGCACCAGCGCGTGGGGGAGGGAGCAGCGCGGGAGGAGGTATCAGATCAGCGCACCAGCGTGTGGGGGAGGGAGCAGCGCGGGGCGAGGTAGCAACATTTTTTTATTTTATTTTATTTTATTTGGTTTGGTTTTCCTATTTTTGTGGTCTCATACCTCCACCTGCGGGATGTTCTGCAGCAGCGCGAGCATCAGCGCGGGGGATGGAACAACGCCTCAGCGCGTGGGGGAGGCCGAAGCAGCGCAGGAGGGGAGGTAGTAGCGTAGGCAGCTCTTTCTTTCTTCTTCTTTTCATGGCGAATTAATGCAACCAAGCAACTTGTGGTAGGCCCTTTTAGCCATTTTTATTTATTTTTTTATTTTTATTTTTTTCCTTGAATGGCAAAGTCATGCAATCAAGTAGCTTGGCTGCTCTACTGTAGCCAGTGTCTTGTGTTAGCATTAGGAGATCTGAAAATGGTCAATGTACATGCTCTCTTGGCTAGTCTACTGTTGCCAATGGCTTATGATAGCATTAGGAAATCTGAAAGAGGTCTACCTAGTGTGCATTTGATACCACTCATGATACCTGAAAACTAAATTTCCACATTTGAGGATCTGTCATGGTGCCTAAATGGGTTGAATGACTGAAATGACTGAAATGACCTATCTTACATTTATATATATGTGTTCTACTTTGAATGTATGAGTGCTTGTGCCACCCAAGAGCTTGTATGTATGCCCTTGCTTTAATATTTGGCTCTACCTGTGGGATTGGATATTTACTATTTATTGTCATAAGACTAGCCCCCCTATTTAATGTCATAAAACTAGCCTCCCTATGTGTAGTGTTGTGCAGTTTACTAGGCTCTCACATTGGTATAATTATATTACAAATTTGCATTGTATGAATGTTTAAGCGTGAATTGGGTTGGATTGGGATTAATTTGATTCAGGGAGTGTATCCAGCCATTTGCAACGTATGGAGCCCAACATCTTTGAAGAACTGGAGAGATGTATTGTTCATGACACCAAATATCAACAATGCGGGAGCTATGGAAGTTTGTCCTACGTTATGTGCATCATCAATTCCTCTCACTTCAGCGGTCGGTGGGTCTTCAACAATATCACAATATTCAATCAGCTCAATGTCCGAGGAAGAGCAGTTTTCTACCCTACGCAAGCAACGTCATTTTTGGAAACCTTACAATCATACTGCTTCGTCATTGGCATTTTATGCAATTGCCAATGCGGGTCCAGTAGATGCAATACTCCCGCAATATACGAGGTGTGTGTTTTGTCATCTTTGTGGGAAGTTGTTTTAGACATGCAATATCCAAGTATTGTCAATATGTCACGACTGATGCAAAGGTGTGCATGGATATGAGGGTTGTGTCTATAAAAGATGCTCAATCAGAGTTACAGAAGACCATCACTTGGACCAAGAAGAGTGGAAATGAAATGCAAGAATAGAATGCAGCATGTGTTGATAGTGACATTCATTATCGCAAGCTGAAGACTCTAGTGAAAACCAGGATTGCTTCCAAAGTGATTATCTTTCAAGAAACTTTGGAATTTTGGCAAGCCATCATTACTTGTTATTCTAGGTAGGCTTCACTGTCTTTGCAATCTCGCATACCAAGCCCACAAGTGTGGGCAATTGCAAAGTCTATTTCCACGGTTCTCGGACCTATGGTTCATGAGTGTGTTATGAACCAGTCAAGCGGATACTGCCTATTGTCTAATGCTCTTGCTGCAACATTACAACTTGTGTATGCATGCGAGCAGAGAGTGTTCAAAGGTTGGGTACAATGGATTATCGCATTAGGGATTTGATGCAGAGTTGCAATTGATAGAATGACGGATGGCTCAGGAGGTGGTGCATGTATTGGGGCCATTTCTCTCATTTTTGGAAGGAGTTCAACCATTGAAAGCCCACAATATGTTGGCGTTGATGGTTGATCCGCATTTCAAGGGATTGTCCTCGGTGACACAATATGTGGGCAGAGAACATGGACATATCATTGTTCGACAATATGACACTTTGGTGTTGGAGCCTCTTCTGATCAAATGTTTCAAGATTCTTCATCCGGATACTACGACCTAGCCGGAGCCAGATTCCACTCAGGATGACATGTCATTGTTTGGTTTGGAGGAGCCATGTGAGGATATGGCATTGATGGTGGTGAGAGATCAGCTTGTGCATTTCTGAAGGCAAAAGGTCACTTGACATTGAGTGTAGTGCTCCTTTGAAATGGTGGAAAGAGCACGAATCTGTATTTCCATATGTGGGGTATTTGGCACGTCTCTTGTTGGGCATTGTTGGGTCTCAGATTGAATGTGAGAGGATTTTTAACATTGCAGGTGTTATTACAAACTTGCGACGTTGCAAGTTAGGTGTTCAGAACCTTGATATACTTGTGAGCATTGTCAATAATTGCCGAATGATGCTCGTGTTGGTTGCATGAGCTTTTCCATGAACGAGTTTTTGAACAGTGATGAAGTCCTCTTAGGTGACAACAAGGAGTTGATTACAAAGGCCGAGTTGTTTGAGATAGAACGATTTATTTGTGTACTCTACACTACTCTACACACATTGATTTATACTCGCTTACATTGTATTATTATTATTTCATAATTTTGTTTATGAATGTTGTGTTGTTTCTTTTCAACATGGTCAAAATATTTGATATAACTAATGGAGATTTACAAATCATTTTCAGATTTATAAACAAACGATCTCTATTTATATTAAAAAAAATAGAGAACCGGAACCGGAAACTGGAACCGGCGGATCTTTCCCAAAAAATACCCGGAACCGGCACCGGAATCTGTTCATGAATTTTGGAACCGGAACTGGAACCGGAACCGCCTCTTTAAATCTACCAAGAAACCGGAACCGGTGGTTCCTTCAATATGGCAAGAACCGCACAACATTGGTAATAACCAATCCCACTCTTCTTGTTCTTTTAACGTAAAGGCCCGCAACATGTCTTCAATTGTACGATTCGTTCGCTCTGTCTGTCCATCTGACTCCGGATGATAGGCTGTTGACATAGCTAATTTGGTTTTAAAAGTACCAAATAAGCTTTTCCCAAACAAGTCAGTAATGAGAACTTTAGATAGCCCATGATGGGAATAGACTGCTTCCAGATATAGTCGAGCTAGTTCAGGTGCAGTGACGGATTTTCTAGTGGGACGGATAATTATCATCTTACTCAATTTGTAATGGAATCTCACAACCCGATATCACAATCAACTTATAGCGGCAATGAAGATCATGATGGAGAAAATGCAACTAATAATGTGGGTGTTACTCTAGTAAGTGTCACGGTTGCAGAAAAGAAAAGCAAGATTGGTTAGCTTCAAAGCTACTTTGATGATAGCTTTTGGGAAAGTGTTGATGTTAATGATGTGTTTTAAGATGCCATGGAAGTTTTTAAATGCAAGGTAATGAAGGGGAAAGAGAATAAGCTACCATCGAGAACTCAAGATACTAATGCTAATTCTTCGTCTCATGTGGGGCACAATTTTTCTAATCTGCAAAACTGCCACATTACTTTGAATATTACAGATCTAGGTGCCAAGAGAAATTTTGAAAAAAATTGGAAAATGGATAAATTCACTATAGTTACTGTGCAAACAATTTGTTGACATACTTTACCGATATGTGGGGTTCATTGGATTTTTGCACGATACTATTTTCCCATTTTTGGGAATTTACTTGATACTACTATCTATCTGATCCTTTCAAGGGTATTTACTTGGCACTATCTACCTTTTCAGTAGAGATTCAAATTGACTTTGGATTGATTTTATTAGGAGTTTATTAGTTTTACATTGTAAGATTGAAATTTATGATCAAGGTGCCACTGCAACGGTTGCACACAACTTACATGTATTAAAGTCTAATTAGTATAAAAAGAAAAAAGAAAAAGAAATGAACCTTAGGGGTGCTTACACACGTAAGGCTAGGGAACATCTTACACGCGTAAGGCATCACCTTACAGGCGTACCTAGATGTAAGGCAGGAAATTACGGGAATATTTACACTAAAATTTCTCACGCAGGTATTTACCAATGTTCGACTGGTATCAAGTTTTTTACATACCAGATTGGTCCTGGTACCAGACGTATCACAAAATTTTCATACCAGTCTGGTTTATATAATGGTGGATGTATTTTTTTCCCAGATACTGGTATGAATATGAGTATCATGACCACAATACCAATTGGTATGAGATATCAACTCTGGTATCACTCCAAAGCCATCTTGAGTTGCAAATTTATCAAATAGCAAGTATCAAGTGAAAACAAATAAAATATACATAAAGAAATAAATATACTCAAGTACAAATATATAGGCATATGTACACATAAATTAATTCAGTATACATACTAGAGTAAATGAGGAAGACGGTGGGGGAGTACTGGTATTGTGGCTGGTATGAAAGAACTGATACCAGCCTGGTCTGGTATCTAATACCAGTGCATATACCAGTCCTTCACCTATATACCAGTCCAACACTGGTATTTACGATATTCGCAAGAATGACCACAGAACAACAATCAAATGCCCCCCACCTGACAATGGCCTGTCCAAAGTAGAAAATGAACTACAGGCCCCTCCAAACGCTTCACCGAATAGTCATGGATGTAAGTGACAGGGCTGTTAACGATTGAACCGCTCATCCATCGCAATATCGAGGAAGTGCCACCCTGGGCGATCAAGGGTGTTGGCCAATAGCACGAGGTCTGGTAATGACGTCCCGAAAGGTTTGTTCCGCCACGTGTTCCAATGGCAGACACCCCGATTTTTTAGCGGTTGAAACCAACGTTCTCTCCACACTGCAGAGAGAGAGAGGGAGTGTGTGTGTGTGTGTTCGAGAGAGTAACTCTACCAGAGAGGCTGGAAGAACAGAGAGTGATCAATTTGCATGCCTTCTACTTCAACATTTGGCTGCAAATATGTTGTCCTTGATAAATTCTTGTCGTTGAGGTAAAGAAACTGGCTCAATCAGTGGTATTTTGATTTTCTGCTGTTCTCAATGGAAGGAGAGAGAGAGATTTGTCTTGCGAGTTGAGATCTCTCTGATAGGGCGTGTTGCGTATTGAAAGCGTTATGCTGTATCCATTGATTTTCTAATGGTGACTGCTGAGAGCTAGCTTCCCAAAGCTCCTTTGGCTTGGGCTCTTCAAGACTGCCTTAATTGGAGGTTCAAGGCCTGTGGTGGAGTATTCCAGGAGGATTGGTGAAGGGAGCGATCGAGGAAGAGAAGGAGCGGCTTCTGGGACAACTGTGCGAGTTGAAGGCGAGACGAAGGTTTATCAAGGTCTCGAGGTTTTGATAGATGTGGCAGCCTATAATCATTCTTGTTCGTCCTAGCAATGTTAGTCCAGCATTGTCTTAGCTGTTCATCTGAGACATAATCACTTGCAGAGCGTCTTCCTCAGCCAAGAAAAGGTTCTCTCAGAGGTCCGGCTTCAGAGTGGCGTGAGAGCGATAGGGTCGCTTGTACTAAATGCTGATTCCGGGCGCAGAAAATCTGATCAAACCTTAGTAATAAGCTTCGTTACATGAGGATTATCAGTCTGGAAGAAGTTTTGTTACCTGGATGTTTAATCTCGCTTTACAAGGCCTCTGGTCTCGTGCGTTTCATAGCATGAAGAAAGTTTACTATCCAACGGTACAAAGAGATGCCTATTCTGCCATTAAAGTGAGCCAAGCTCAAGGCTGCACCTTGCCTGCTCATGTTTACTTCCAATGGCAAGGCATACTACAAGAGAGACTCTGGTCTCAGCAACGGTCATGGCCGCGAGGCTGGCGTTCGTAACGGTGCCTGTAGAGTCTTTGACGAGGATGTCTTAGGCCGCAGGGCCGGAATTCGCAATGGTACTACTCGAATTTTTGATGAGGATATCTTAGAGCGCAGGGGTGGCGTTCGTACAGCTCGAAATTTTAACGAAGATACCTTAGACCGCAGGACTGGCCTTCGAAACGGCGCCCCTAATATTTTTGATGAGGATATCTTGGACCACGGGGATGGCCTTCGTAATGGTGCGTGCAGAACTTTCGATGAGGAGAGCTCTGGGAGTGATGAGCTCATGTATGGAAAGAAACCTGTCTTCCGTAAACAGCAGAAATTCGGAGGACAACCCTCTTTTGGTAATCAATTGTTGAGCTTGAGGGCTGCACTAAATGACAAAGAGTTGCAGCTTGTGGAGCTTCGAGAGCAATATATACGTGTCGTGAGTAGGGCAGCGGATGCTCGCCATAATTGGGAGGAGGCTCTCAAGTCCAAGGACCATGTGATTCTCCAGCTCCAGAAAGCATTGCATCATAAAAAGTGTGCTCTTGAAAGGTGCTGTGGATCCTTTGAACTCATAGCCTCCCCTTCACTCACCCAATAATGTTGGAGCTGCAATCTGGATATCAGACCATGTGGAGTAGTTTTGCTTCTTAGACTACAGTGTGGTCTGCATATGGGGCTTGTTATCAATCTATGTATAGGTATTTTGCTGCACCCAGATTTAACATGTCACACGTGAAGCCTTAGCCTCTCGCTTAATATCCTAAAAATCTTTTCGGGCAGTTTGGCTAGTTCCTGGGAGGGAATGGTACTATTAGAGCTATTGTGACTTCTGATTCTCTGGGTTGCAGGCAAGAGAGAGACTATAAGGACAATTTACAGAGAGTGCTCCAGCTGCGGCAAAAGGAGGAGGTAGGTCCCTAGCATCTACGAATCAATTTAAGGTTTGAAGACAAAGGATCAGTACAAATATTACATTGACAGAGGCACAATTATTTCGACATGTGTATATTTTCGTTTTCTTTTGTAAACAGGCAAAGGGACCTCTTTCTCCCCCTCTCTCTCGTTCTCTCTTGCTCTGGAATAAGAAGCGTCTGAAGCTAGAAGCTCTGTCTGTGACACCTAGGAAGTAGAGACACATTTCGCTTTCTTTTTCTCCTGTCCTGCACACCAATACTACTGTCTCTTTAGAGACTCCCCGTCTTTGGCAAGTCCAGCTGTTACGACCAAAACTTCGTCCCATGCACTCTCCAATTCTCCGCAATGTGATAGATTTCTTTTTCTTTCTGTTCTCTCCAAGGATGTTATAAAGTTCTTTCTTTCTGCCATGTCAGGAGAACTTGGAAGTTAGCCAACCTCAACAAAGCTCCATTTCTATCGAGAAACATTCTAGATTCTCCGAGATGATAGAATCTTGTGGCCCAATTACCTTTCGGCATCTTTATCTCCTTCTCTCCTGAGGGCTTTGGGGCAGTTCAGGGTGGGCTCCCACAACCTACGGATAGAGACTGGCAGATGGGAAACCCTGCAGCGGGAGGACCGCCTCTGTCCAGCTTGCACAGGGCACAACCAGGAAATTGAAACTGAAGAACACTTCTTCTTCTATTGCCCTCTATACTACGAGATCCATGGGAGATTCCATTGTCTATTCCGTGGAACCCAATCTCTCACTGAGGTCTTTCACTGTGAGGATCAGAAATGCTTGGCAGCCTACCTGCACGAGGCATTCACCCTTAGACAATCACTCGAACAATAGTTCTTATCTTTGACTCTGGTTTCCTATGTTTTTCTTTCCATTTTGTCCCATAAGCTCTATGAGCTTTCCACGGACGTTATAAAGCACCATTTCATTTCATTTCTGCATGAGGCATTGACTCTTAGACAATCCCTTGACCAATAGTTGTTTTCAGGCTGCTTGTGGAGGGCCCATTCTCTTTTTTGTTTCATGCTTCGCTTGTCCCTTAAGCTCTTTGAGCGCAAACAACATCTTGTGAGTACATTCTCTCTAAGAACCTTGAACTAATTGTCTATATCAAGGTAAGTCACACTACCGGATCGTGAGCCCCTCACGAAGGTAGTTTCTGCTCCCTTTTGTTCTGCCGAAACTGGGAGCAGGCTATGGCAAACAAAGTGTTATGAGTACATTCTGACAACCCCCCACTCAGTCCCAGGCCCCTTTACAGAGGTGCCATTTCTTTTGGCAGAATGTGGAAGTGGAGAAGAAGGAGCTCAAAATTGCTCTCTTGGAGGCCAAAAATGCACAGTTTGTGCAGGAGTTGGTGGAACAGCAGAAGCTCGTTACCAAGTTGAAAAGGCAGTCAGAAGAGAAAGAGAAATTCTTCGCTGCCCAGGTCCACAAGGTCAGTCGCAAATGAGTTTTACGTATGTTTAGTAACATCAGGGGCACAGGGTGCCATTACACTGGATCATCTGTAGTTGAATTGTGGATTGTTTTAGGGATAGAATTTACTAGCAGATCTGGCCTTCTCCTTCAGATGAAAGGAGTAACAGCTGTGATATGGAGCAGAACTCATGTCAAGAAAGAATTACTCACAAGGCGTCTCCTTGCAGATGGACATGATGAATGGCAGAGTACAAGATCTAAAAGCAGCTCTACAGGACAAGGAAGAGGTGAGGGGACTAAAATTTGCTTGAATACTGGCCTTGGCAATGCCTATATATTTCCTTTCATGCAGCAATAAGATGTAGACCACTGTGGAGTAGACATCACAATACAGATTCAGCAGAATTTTACAGAAGTTGGGGTAGAATGATGACTAGTAGATTTTCTGCATAGATTAGTGTTGAGCCGCATTGCCTTGGTCTTCCGAGCACCGGGATGTGAAAGATTCCTACACTCATTTGCCACACTAACCATGGTTAATACGTCCTAGATGCCTCATATAATATGCCTCTGTGCCTCAACATTGTCCAAATCCTTAGGAAATAAGCCATTGAACCCTCCTACTACCTACAGCTTGCTGAAATAATTTCTATGGTCATCTATTTCCAGCTCAGAATTTCTAAGCGCATGTTGGGCACACAGGTTGCTGACACAAAGTCGAAGTACTGTAACGAGTTGAAAACACTGTTATGGAAGCGGGACTCTATGATTGCCCAGTTGCAACTTGCAGAGCAGCAGTTGCAGTCTACTTTGGCCAGGTGCTGCACTCCAGAGTCCCAATTTGGTGCTTCCAGGTTGTGTGGTTGTCGATCTGTTTGGTTGTTCCGTCTTACTGACTAGCAATTTCTTTCCATTTATATTTCTTCCTCTCTACAAGTTGCTCATATATGTGGACCTGAAGTATAAGGAATGAGGAAAAGTCTGGGCTGCATCCTCTGCGGTTGCAAATTAATTTTCGAGAAGGTTCACACACACGATGGCTTGTATGCAGACAAGAAGCAGCTTATGAGGCACTTGTAGTTTCTCGGGACAAATTACAAGATGAGAAGACCTTCATGGAGAAGGTACACAAATAATATCATGTAGCAGTGGTTCCAACAGATAGTCCAGTGCTTAGGGTATTGTGACAACACCAGGTGCTCCTGGGTTCAAATCCAACTTGGAGCTACGTGTTGCTGTCAACTTTTATCTTGGGTAAGCAGTTCACATACCACCTGAGTACACAGACACGTCCTGGTGGCAGTAGCAGGATATATGAGCAGCAAGGAATCAGGACATATCAGTATCAAGATAGGGCTTTGTAGAAAACAACCATCTCTGAGTTATTCTTCTCCTTCTAGCAGATCTCTCCTCTCAAGGATGGGCATTGTTGGTCCAATTTGTGAGTTTTGGATCTTCATATAAACTGATGTGTGCCATAGTTTGTCAATGCCTGCAGAAAAATGGTAGGAAGCAACATAAGGAAGATATGGTTCCCTCATTGTTGGACGTCTGTGGATGTTTGAGCCTTGCAAATGTAGCTCATGGATGTTTGCAGTATAGGAAGTTTCTTGTTCCTTTTCTGTCACACATATTGGCCTTCTGGGTGGGTGGGTACCTTTGAAAGATTTGTTCAAGAAGGGGCCAATATTCCTGTGGAAATGACATGAATCACCAGAAACTTGTGAAGCTGAGGCGTACTAGTTATAGAGGTTGTCATCTCCATAGGTGGAATAAGAAGGATTTTCACGTTTTATGTGTTGGGAATGACTTTGGGCATGAAGAGGATGAACTTGTTAAATCCCATGGTTTGATGACTGAAAAAGAGCAATGCACTGGATCTGTCTGTTGTGAAAACAGAAACTGATGGAGTTAAGGAGTGAGTTTGCAGCTCTGGAGAATGCAGCTTCTCAAAGCAGCGGTATGAAGGTACTGTCAAATTTCCTTGAACAAGTTTTGATCTAAGAAATTGTCCACCACCAATCTGTCCAGTATGATTTATGCGTACCTGGAACAGGGCTTGGAGGAGAAGGAAGGTATGTTGCAAAAGCAACACAGGCGCTTGCGTGAATGGCAGCGATCAATGCGTGCCAAAGACATTGCACTGAATGCCAAGGCCGGTGAACAAAACCAGCTCCTTGATGAGAATCAGAGGTACATGGATCTGTCTTAGGCTTCTCTTCCCAAGGGGCCATCTTAATGATACAGTGCAATACCAGGGTCTAGACTGGCGTTCATTTGCACTCGTACTCTTCCTACAACTGATTAGAGAGTAATCTCACCTTGGAGTTCTTGAGTTGCATCTACCAGTTGGTTCATGGCTTCGCAGGACCAGGGTCAAAAATTGGTTTCCTTGTCCAGCAGTCACATAATTTTCACAGTGTCGTGTTTAACATTGTTGAATACGGTATGTTTTTGGTGGCTTAGGCTGATTCAAGACTATGATGCTCTCAAGCAAGAATGTGAGGCATTTAGCAGGAGGAACTATGAATTGCAATGCAACCTTGTAAGCCTACAGGATCAACTCACTGAGGTGCAAATGTAAGTCTCGTCACTCCACAGATCTGTTCCTTGTGATGGAAGATACCCATAGGCTCCTTGGATAGAGCAATAGTAGTCTATCTTAAGTGAAAAGAGTGCCCCTTTCTGTTTCATTTCATAGACCCTCCAGGCTTTTACTAGTGGCCGAAAAAGGAGCTCTTCATCAACTGCTGAAACTTGATTGATAATTAGACCGCCATTCTGCCATAAAGGTAGCCGAAAAGATATGACTGTTAAAGTGCTCCTGGTATTGTAAGAAATCCTGTAGCATGATGCTCAGTAGAATGACTATGGGTTACATATCCAAGTGGTGCCAGATAGTCCTGACTGCTCAGCAATAAGGATAGCTTAAAGAACAGAATGATTGACTCTCAAATTTCACCTTTTAGCGGGCTTCCTTATGCACTGGAGCAGCCAAGCTGCTGAGAGGAGTGCAACTGGGAAGCTAATTGGCGTTGGTGTGGGGGATATCATGCTTGGACACAGGGGTGTATCAGTTTCGGATGGTTCCACACCTCCGGTCGAGGTGTTACCTTATGAACTTTCTCAGAGTGGGTCTGTTGGTGAAGGTAAGTAGTATAGTACATGTTTCTCCTTTGTTTTAGTTCATTCTATAGTCTATAGTAGCTATGTATCCCTCAAGCTGAACAAGACAAAGCCCAGTGAAATCCTCTACTTTTGAACCAACCACACAACTTTGAGGTTAAGCCTATGTAGTGCAATCTTTTTGAGTTGTTAGTTCGTCGCTTAAGGGGTTTTGCCGCTACAGTGGAGAAAAATGTTGCTTACCCCATGGCCAATCAATAAGCCATTGGTTTCAGGGCCATCATTTGCAAAGGCTTGGCATGTCAGCCTATTACCATGCCTTCAGTTTGTCAGTTTGTGGAGAGGTGATACTTTGTCTGACTGGAACTGAGCCTTTCCACGTCCTATAGTTTCAGATCTTGGAGTTGACGATGCAATCCTAGGCAGTGTGGAATCAGAACAGCAGTCAACTGCCAGTGTTTATCATGCGAACTTCGAAAAAGTGAAGGTAAGCTCTTCCTGAACTCTTCAAGTTGTACAAACCTCAGAGACTCTAGGGCTAAAAATGTGAAGGGTGAGGCTCCCTCAATATAGAGCAGCCATACAACTTGTGTGCAATTCTTGCGCAATTTGGTGACATTTGCTAAGAAACAGCGAGTATACATCCCACTCTTATAGATAGACACTGGTATGGAATTGAGAACTACATTTGTTCAGGCCACGTCTTGCATTGGTCTGACGGATGAATGCTGAAGCCTTGTCTAATTGTCGTCATGTACCTAGTAAGTGGCTGGTCTAGGCTGCACTGTATGTTGTTGACTTGAGATTCAAATTTAACAATCTTGATGTCTAAAGCAATGCAGATCTTGAAACACCAGCTTGAGCAAGGGAAAGCAGGATATCTAACCTCACTGAATGAAGATTGTGGTCCCTGAGTTTGGCATGCCTGGGCAATGTGCAGATCGTTGAAGTAGAAACTCCAAATATAGAACCACAGCAGCCGCCACCTCCAAGTAGTCCTACCCCAGTCCATGCGTCTCCACCTCCACCGCCCTCTCCTCCTGCTCAGAACCCTGTGTCCTCCTCTGATGCTGATAACACCACTCTGAACTCTATTCAAGGTTTGTTTTGACCCTTGTTGCGACCAGGCATTGCGTTATGTTTCCTGAAGCCCTCCAGTCTCAACAAGAGTAAATTACACATTGAGCTGAGAGAGAAAGTCTATTTAGTCATTTGGGCTTCGCTGAACCAGCACGTTTGTGACTGTCTGTGGGCTAATTTCTGGGAAGTTCGAAGCTCTCTTGGTGGCAGCCATTTGTCGGGCAGCAATTTGGGCCTATGTTGGAAACTATGGTCGTGATAAAGGCCTAACTCCAGTGCGACTGTATCTAACTCTACTAGGCTGATGTTGTGCTCCATGCATAATTTTGGCCAGAAAGGACTCCATTGTCTTCCTCAAGATAGAGCCCTGGCCCAAATGTCACATCCATATGGTGTCCTGAGAGACAACTGATTGGAGAAGCCATTTCCAGAGATAATGGATGAGTTGCTGATTCAATAGCAAGAACTGGGGAGTGATTGTGGGTTGCTCAGGCTACTAACTAAGCACATCCCCACATTCACCGAGGACAGGATCATTCTGGTTAAAAAGGAAAAATATGCCATGATGACAGATGAGATACTCAAACGAGAAAAATGTTGGAGGAAGACTGAGGAGCTGATGAGAGCTGCCTTGACTAGACGAATGAAATTGCTGGAAGAAGCCAAAGAGATTCATCATGCGGAGGTAGGGTACCTCATCTCATCTAGTAATGAACTCCCCTCACCTGAGGTTGTAAGGTTGGAGAGTAGCTCTTGACTAGAATTTCTATCTAGAATTTCCCTTGCATTCTTGTGGAGTCAAGGGTGTGGGACAATAATGCTGTGTGCCGGTCCACAGAAAATCACGCAGCAGGATTGGCATGGTAAACCGCACATTGAAGAAGCTGACATTCATCTGGAGCGTTGCAAACAGCCTGAGCAGGACAGTCACTTTGAGGTCCGCAAACATGCTGAGCAGGATAGTCACCAGGAGCACCGAAGACAGTTTGAACTGGACAATCACCTAGCGCGCAGGAAACACATGGAAGCCCTCAAACACATAGAGCAGGATAGTCACCAGGAGCATCGAAGACAGTTTGAACTGGAGAATCACCTAGAGCGCAGGAAACACATGGAAGCCCTAAAACACGTTGAGCAGGATAGTCACCAGGAACGTCGAAGACGGTTTGAGCTGGACAATCACCTAGAGCGCAGGAAACCCGTGGAACGCAACGGTCACCATGAACGGAGGAGTTACCACGAACAATATGCCTGCCAAGAACGGAGTGGTCGACATGAACGGATTTCCCGCAGTCACAGAGGCAAAGTTCATCTTAGTGCACACTAGGAAGACCCTGCCTTGTGCCACATGTTTCCAGCGGCCTCTCAGCACAGAGGAATTTAATTTCTTTTCCAAAGGTAATCCAGTGCTGCCACTTAGGCTAGTCGTTTAACAATCGATGGTCGACTGGTAGGTCATGCAAAGTTGGAGTCTGGTGCTTTTTGCAGGATTAGAAACAGGGTGTCCCCTGCCAGCATTGATGGCTAAGGGGGTCCTCAAGGATGATGGAGGAATCCTAGCCTAGGCTTCTTGACAGAAAGAGGACAGTTCTGATGTGGAACAAGCTCAAACTTAAAATCGTGCACTTTGTGGGACTGCCCAGCACCGTGAGTGGATTGCAATGGCATTTTCATTAAAAGGATATTGGCATGTTGTGAACACCCAATTAATTCCTTAGTCACCTAAATAAGGCTGGTGCACGATCATTATTCCTGTAATCGTGGTCCTGTAAACTGTCTGACAGATTTCATGCGGGGAAGTATTTGCAGTTGACATGAACTTAAGGCATATTTCAAGTATGTACGTCATCGAGAGCGAGAAGAAGAACTGGTTTTGCCCGCTTTTAACCGCAGAAAACAGCACCAGGGTTGGTCCTAACAAGGTAAGTGATAGACGCCCTGCCCAAAACAATTTTAAGATCTCAGTACCTTCTGGTTGATTGATGCTTGATTTTTCCTTTGCGTATCAGGAAGTCTTTGAGCTGATCATCCCATACTATTCAAAGGCTATCACAAGGTCTAGACATCAAGGCAATGACGGCCCAGAGACCAACACAGCTGAGATTCAACTGCCTCCTCTCCAACTTACCAATGTGAGTGCATCTCCTGCAACTTGCTTGCCAGTATAAAGTGAAACCGAGGGTTTGCTTTGCAAGTAATAAAACCCAATCTAGTTGATGCGTGTCCCCCCACTCACATAGTTCACTTATAATTACAGGAATGGTGACTGCCACGAAAGCAGACGTACATCTGCCAGCCTTGTGGGGGAAATGATGTGCTGCTGAACTGTGACAACAACAATCTGGCGCAGCTGTGCAAGCTGTGAGACACCGGTGCTTGTTACTCAGACAACTCTACTTTGAAACTCAAAAGACATTGTGTACCAAAAGAATTGTCTCAAAATTTTTTGTTGATCGTTTTGGATTGTCTATTATGTGGTGGCTCAGGGGCACCGGGACGGTGAGAATATGTTGATGGAAAGACAGCCCAGGTAAACGAAGATGGACATACCCAAAAGCTGTCAACCATGGCTGGTAGCATCCGTGTCTGTCTGTATTTGTTCAACAAAGACTAGGTAAAAAAGCAACAGGGATCTCAACCTTCAAAGAAAGAAACTGTGCGAGAATTGCTGCGGCCTGTCCCACGTTTGGAGATATCCCTGGCCAGAGGCCTTCAGCCATTAGAAGCGGAATTGCGCAGCAGCTTACGTGCATGAGGCACTCTGGCTCTGCCTCCCTGGGGTTTTCTTTCATGTTTGTTTTGGTTTCGTCCTGAAGTTCTGTTGTTCTTTTGTTTTTCCTCCTCTCTTCTTTGCGTCTTATCCTTTGTCCGTCGAACAATAGTTCTTATCTCTATCTCTGGTTTCCTGTTTTCTCTCTCATGGCTAGTGGCAAGGGCCCTCACAACATCTATGAGGCTCAAAGCTGCAGGTTTCAGGAACTCCTGGTATGCTCGAGTGGACAGTTTATTTCAACGTAACGGACTTTCTACTGCTTTCCTATTACCAATGAACCCAGATGAGGTGGACATCACACATCCAGACATGACCGCAACAGACTCATTCGGAGAGAGCTTATGGAATTACATGTCAAGAGAACTCGGATGCTACCCAATCTCACGACAAAGCTCCACTTCTATCGAGAGACATTCTTGGTGCTCCGCGATGATAGAATCTTGAGACCAAATTACCTTTCAGCACCCTTATCTCCTTCCCTCTTGAGGGCATTGGGGCGGTTCAGGGTGGGTTCCCACAACCTACGGATAGAGACTGGCAGATGGGAAAACCTGCAACGGGAGGACCGCCTATGTCCAGCTTGCATAGGGCGCAGCAAGGAAATTGAAACTGAAGAACACTTCTTCTACTGCCCTCTATACTACGAGATCCGTGGGAGATTTCACTGTTTATTCAGTGGAACCCAAACTCTCACTGATGTCTTTCACTATGAGGATCAAAAATGCGTGGCAGCCTACCTACACGAGGCCTTCACCCTTAGACAATCGCTAGAACATTAATTGTGGTTTCTGGATTTGTTCCTCTCTCATGTTTTCTTCCATTTTGTCCCATAAGCTCTACTAGCTTTCCGCGGACGTTATAAAGCACCATTTCATTTCATTTCATTTCTCTCATGTTTTTCTTTCCATTTTGTCCCATAAGCTCTATGAGCTTTCCGCGGACGTTATAAGGCACCATTTCGTTTCATTTCTGTTGAGGAACACTCAAGATGAAGCTTTATAAATGGAAAACCTGAAATACTACTTTTGCAGATGGCTTAACATGCACTGCATATGGATCCCATGACTGAAAATGTGGACAAAGCTGTCTAACCACAGTAAGATAACCAAACAGCCGTGCTCCGCGGACACGGCTCACTGGGCCCATGGGGGTACATCAATAGCGATCCTCCATTTTTGAGATCGATGCTCGCTCCAGGGACAAGGTGCCTGTGTGGGATTGCGTGCTCAACATAGAGGACTCACCCTGCTGACATCACCTTGATACATATAAGTAGTGGATTGAAGAACTTTTCTTCAGGCAGGACTAAGGAGTTCTACTGTATGGGTTGTGCGTACGTTGAGGATTGGAAGGAATGGCGGACTCTTTCTTTGCCGCGGCACATGGGTGGCTATCGAGAGCAAAAGGTCGGATGTCCCATTTTCACGGCACAAGTTGCCACCTTCATCAGATTCTGGTTATGGGCTAGAGCAGATTTTATGTCCTTCCTATATATATGCTTGGTCTTTGATACATGGGTAGTGGCGAGGAGTGATTGTAGTTACTAAGCTTGCATGCTGTGTGGGGAGAGTCCACAGTCTCCAGCTATCAGGGAGCTATGGTAATTGCATACCTTTGACACTATCTGATCTGATCCACGGGGCAAGGACAGATAGCATGCACGAAAGCTGTGAGCAACTTTGCCGGGAGAGGAACTCTGGAAAATATGTATGTGCCTGACTCGCTTGCCCTGCCAAGCCTTGTAATGAGTACAACCCATGATGTGTGAAAGCTCTGGACAGCTTGTGGGGAGAGCCTCCAGCCCAGCCATGTCGGGAAAACGTTGAGACACAGGTTGTTGTCAGCTAGTAGCTGAAGACTTCTTCACTCTTCTTCAATCTAAAGTTATGAAGAGCTTTGTTTGGCTAGAGCTCTCTAAGTCTCCAAGTTTACGGAGGACACTGTTCAGCGCAAACACACATGTACAACTACTACTAGACCGCGCCACATACCCAGCATCAGTTGAGAATTGACTTTAATCAACCCCCAGATTCCTTGAGTCCGGATCTGAAGGAGAAAGGCTATGGCAGCAAACTGATCGTAATACCCAACACTATCATTTCTTGGCATCCTAGGTAACATCAACCTGGTCTGCCTGAAGCAAATCCAACTGACGTTCAAGTTTGTACAATCAGTGCTGCAAATAGTATTGTTCCGCGAAGTAACCATGATAGCGCGCAGCTGCTCGAGAACACAATTCATATGCTTGTGGACGTCCTCAAGACCATTAACAGCTGCTGTGCATTCAGAAGTGGTGGGTCTCTTGTGAGAGAGAGAGAGGGAGAGAGAGAGAGAGAGAGAGTATACACATGTAGGTGTAATTAATAAGAGCATACTTCGCTCGTGTACCAATGAATTTTTAACTTAGAATCCAGCTGAAGTTGTGCATAGGCACTTCGCTACTGCAAAATCCTCGAGGATCCCCGTGAACTCAGAAGGACATCCATGAATTGCCTTCCATGGAAATGAACACCGTGACCATTTCTTTGCAAGTAACTTAATCAGAATTTGCTTGCCTTGTGCCCATAGAGCCGGAGCCCGAAGTTGCGTGCACCTTAGGGGACCTGCATAATGATACAGACCTTTCCGAGTTTTCCTATCGGTTTTAAAGCTTAAGCTTTTGCAGGGAAAGGCACTTCGGATCCCAGCGTACCTGACTGTTTTTCAGATCAAAGCTTAGGTAGCTATGAAGAAGCTCTTGTTTTCATGCTGTCAAACTTTATTTTGCATTTGGACATGTCAGAATATGTACTCATAGCTCCCGGAGAACGTGGCGAAAATGTCCATAAGAAAGAGCTCTCATCACATAACTTTTAGACCTGTTTGTTTCATCAAGAGGAGAGATGCCAGTTCATAATCTGACTTCCAACCAGCAGTTACTGAAGCAAGACAAAATTTGTCACGGTGAGTTGCTAGGGAGTTGCTGGAATGCTGTCTTCCTCGCAGAACGCACTAGCTCCTCGTAACTTACAAACACGATGTCTACTTCATTTCATAGTGGTGGGTTGCTTCCTCAGCGATGTATGCTTAAATGTCGGATCTCTAAATTGGGGATTGTCGGCTCGGCTGCACAGGGAGCGATTTGGTCGGTTTATTTCAGTCTGACAATATTGATGTACCTTCACTAGGTAATACCCATTTGACGAGAGCTCGAACAGGAGTAGGTGTGTCTATGTTTGTTCGGTACAAAGCATTTTCAGAGTCCGAAACATATGTAGGTCAGTTGTACAAGCGGACATTTCCAGGATTTGTCCACTTTCCATTCCTTCCCAGGTGATCTTCAATTTGTCCTCTACAACCTGCTGCTCTACCGTTTGGACTGAGTACGTTCACATTTGGAGTATCAGACTCTTTTCACCTGGGCTTTCTCAGCCAAATCCATGACAGAAGGAAGGCCAGAGGACACCTGCCTCTGAGGAAGGGGATGCCAACAACAACAAGCAACAAAACCTCTCTCCATTCTTCCCCCTCCATCTTCCTCATCTATACTTTCAAGCAAGCTCATCACAGAGAAAGTTAGTGTTTGTCAAATACTCCTCCTATAGGGCTTCTGCCACAAAAACAGGTTACAACAGCTAAAACAGGGTTCCTGGCAGGCGATGGAGTCCTCCACATGGACAGTTGGATTGTGCTGACGGAACCATAGGAGTATATCATATCCCCACTGACCCCTGACTGCTCTTCTTCCACCTCATAAACTGCAGGAAAGGAAAGACTGCTCCAGGGCCTGTTGCACAAGAGGTTGCATTCGCTGGGATCCAAACCGTGGGTTTTCATTAGAGAAGCCACAAACATACGGCTTCTGCTTGGTGGGAAAGACATCAGTTTATACATAAGTTCTCCTCTTTCCCGCTTGAGCTACCTAACTTCGGTGTATTGTTGCATACCAGGGACTTATGTTTGTTCAGGGAATGCCAGACATACAGACATACAGTCAGCTTTGGCTCTGCCCTGTCGCTTTTCTGAGCCCAGCGTAGCCTAGTTATAGATAGTAAAGCTCTTACACCACTGAGAAACAGGGTCCACCTTTCATTCTGAAAGGCATGTGCCTTCAGGTTCTATTTATTTGATGGGCTATTTTCGGACTGCCCCTCACAGGTTCACAGCATACATTCAAACCACAAAAACCTGAAACTCTCTCTTTCTTTTAGAAGTCTCTGCCATGGATTTTGAAGAACATCCAAGTCTCTGCCAAATGTGTTGAACTGTCCAGCCTAAGACCATGCAAAAGATAGATGTCCTCATGCTAAAGTCCATGTTATGAATTTATCGAGCCGAACATAATGTGGATGACATCTGAACGGCGCAAAGGCAACAATGTGAGACTATTTTCACAATCTTTCATGCTGAAGAGTTGAACCCTACTAGGTCTAACAACTGTTTCTTCTTTTATTGCAAAGCCGATTATCACAAACTTGCCCTTTATTGGCCCTGGCTTGAGAAGGCAAAGGGTTCAGGAGTGTCTGAGGTTGGAGAAATTTCCAGGGAGCCATTCAACAATTGACAGATATTGGATGAAGTTTTGGATGAAGTTTTTAATTTTCATTCATATGCTCATTGCTGACTACAGATGGCAGTTGTGTTAGAGTTTTATTTTCTAATTTCCCACCTATTCATAAGTCCAAATATTTGTTGGCCTCCTTCCTAAGGCAAGCTCCGCAAATGGTTAGAAGAAGAAGATCCAGCCAAAGCAGGCGTAACTAAGGGCCCGGGCCCAAGAAATCATGAGCGCTTTTGGGCCCACAATTGGGCTGAATGAACTGATTAAAATAGAATATTTAAAAAGTTGGGCCCTCTCCGTGTAAACCTATTGGGCTCAAGCCTAAGGCCGGACACCCATATCAGCCACTCTCCCCCCTCTTCTTTTCTCTTTTCTTTGCTTCACGTCGTCTCTAACAAACGTTGAATCCCTAAACCATGGAAGCAGCAAGAAAGCATAATATTCAGTGATAACTGGAGCACACAGCCAAACCTTCACCTTCCATTCCTGTACTCAAGATGCAACAAACCAGCTGGTAAGCTGATGAAGTGGCAGAAGTTGCGTCGCGTGCTTACCGCGAGGTGGGTGTCCAGACTATCCACCTGCCTACAACCCCATCTATGTTTCAATCCTAGGACTGTGATATGCTTAAGAACTAATAATTTAATGTTAGTTTTCTTGGGCCCAAGGGGAAGAGTTGGGTCTCCATCCCAAGAGCGTTCCTTTTGTTGGGCTGGGCCCAAGAATTTGGCGCCATAAATCATGCCATGTAGGTAGCTATGTCATTTTCTTGGTCTTGGGCCCGGGCCCTCATGTAAACCGGCCCTACTAGTCACTTCGCCTACTGTCCTCTCCGAGTGGAGCCTAATATATAATCTTGGCACCAATGAGTTTTGAAGTAGTTCAAGCCTTTTTAGTAGGCAGTGATCTTTGGGATTTTTACAACCTATCCCTAATTACTAGCCTTGCATGTACTCCATGCATTTGTTCTTATGGGTAAAGTCTGACAAACTGCCGCCTGCAATAATCTCATTCCCACTCAATAATTGACGGAGAAGTGCAGAAAATGTTACTACATCCAAGCCATACATAAATACATAATACACCCATCTTTGCATTACAAGTTGTAATCAAACTTGAGTCTTGTGTTCCGGGTGTGATCAATTATTTGAGTCGCAACAACGTGGATACAATTCTTCCATTGTTTGGTCTCTAAGTTAATGTCGACGATCGGATGATCGTTGTTATACTATGTCACCCACTGTTCATAATTGATCATGGGAAATAAGCCCTCTTTACATAATTAATAGTTGTGGGTGAGAGATTACAGCTAACTAACGATAAGATTATAGTAAGCTGTGTCTGGTTGGCAACTAAGCCATGGCAGCTGGACAACATTAACTACAAAGTTAAACATGATTGTTTCACATCAACAAACATGCAAAGGAACAGGAACAGGGAAAGCAAACAAAGACAGCATCAACGACGCTACTCCCAATACATGTGGAATCCCGAGCTCCATCTCCGAACAGATGCCTCCCCAAATGCAAAGTCTTGGGATTCTTGAGCTACCCAGATGAGCTGCTACTTTCACTCCCATACCTACTCTCATGCATCCCAAAAGTAAGATGAGATGAAATGAGGTACAAGGAAAAGTGTGCATGGTTTGCTGTCCAGCTATATACATGCAAAGTCTGACAGGGCCCACAGTGTCTGGACGCTTGTGTTCATCATTCGTCTTCTTGTCAATCATCTGTGGGAGACTGTGGCTCTGCACCCAGAGATTCTACGAACTCGAGATCTTCAGTTTTTCCTGTAATTTGGCGTTGAATTCGGATGCTGCTAGTGTGAGGACACTTGTTTCCAATGAGAGAGAGAAATGAAATGAAATGGTACTTTATAACGTCCGCGGAAAGCTCATAGAGCTTATGGGACAAAATGGAAACATGAGAGAGGAACAAGTCCAGAAACCACAATTAATGTTCTAGCGAATGTCGAAGGGTGAAGGCCTCGTGCAGGTAGGCTGCCAAGCATTTTTGATCCTCATAGTGGAAGACATCAGTGAGAGTTTGAGTTTGAGAGAGAAATGAAATGAAAGAGAGAGAGAGGGGGAGGGATCTAAAGACAAGCCAAGCTATGAATGGGTTTTAGGCCTATAAGGCAAGTAACCAAAGTGCTTGATGATGAAGAGATTCACTGATGCCCGGAGGGTTTGGGCAGCTGGGGGGGCTGCCCAGGCTTGTCAAATCTGGGTGAAGCGTGCGAACTGGATTTCATGTTTGGCAGATCCAGTGGGAAGGAAGGTAAGCAGAAGGGCTTACATTACTCCAAGACAAAATCAGGGTAAGTGAGGAGGTCGGAAGGACAGGCTCATTGAAGGATCATTGATTGCTTGGGTGCTCTACAGGTGCAACAGTTATTGCTCTGTGTGAGCCACATTTGTGGTGCAAAGTCCCATCAGAACTCTACATTTATGAGTTTACTGTGTAGGAGTTGGGCTTCTAAGGACTTGGACAATGCCAAACAGAGTGTAGTTGTGGAGACTGGCAATGCCCACTGCAAATCTGGAAGAGGGCAGGGAGGAGTTGAACTGCAGACCAGCTGCTGTTGGGTGGGCAGTAAGTAGCCGGTCCAGGCCACAGCGCTGTCTGTAGGAAGCTTTTAGTGAGCGCATTGATGGTGGGACAGGCCGCTGCGGGTCGTCTTCCTTCTCTCCGCTTTCTGCTGGGGGGGTGTATCTCTATCTCTACAGGAAGGATGAGGCGAGGAGCAGCAATGAGCATGATGCTTGTTGGGGTCTGACAGATGTGTTGCTAGCACTTTCACTGTTGAGTTCTCCTGCATTTGGGGTGGGGGAAAGTGGGTGTATATCCGTTGCAGGGTGGACTGTGGGGGTCGTAGTTGTTTGTCCTTTCTCTCTCGGGTTTGCCCGTTGAACATCCTGCATTATAGGAGAGCTGAGTCCCAGCGTTTCGGTTTGTTGGTTTGTCTGGATTTTTGAGCTGAACTTGTGTTTGCTTGTGGTTGCTGGACCGTCGTGGATTCCTGCGGAATGCGCTTTGTGTGAGCTCCGGTGTCCTTTCGCGAGAGATAGCCTCAAGTAGTGAACTGTCGGCGAAGTGTGGAGGTGGGGCGTGCTTTCAGTTGGAAGTGGGATTGGAGCGATGGTTTTTGGGAGCAATGAGAAAGAATCGTGTTTGGTACGTTGCTGGCATGGAGCCTGTGCTAGCATGTTGCCGTGCCGGCGAAGCACTTGTAGACCTCCCGCAACAGTACTCTTAAGCTGCTGAGCACAAGTCCTGACCCTGCTACAAAAGACCAGTCCCCAGGAAGCGTCTTCGTCAGACTTGCATGTATTGAAAGAGCTTTCTGTCTAGCCTGCGCGGCGCGTAGTTTTGGTTCAGTGAATTACGTGAGTATCAATCCATGGGTAAAAGAAAGCGTGATGGAGAAATACGCAGGATCGTTGGCTATGGCTACGTATGCTTGGTTATAGTCTGCAGCTGTATGGTGAATGCAGCTGCCCAAGACCTGCAGTCAGATACTCAAGCTCTGACTGTGTTCCGCAATGCGCTGGACCCAACAGGGAAGGCACTAAACTGGACTAACACTACCAGTGTTTGCAGCTGGCATGGCGTTACATGCTACAAAAACCGTGTTGAGAATTTGAGATTGCCTGCGGTTGGTTTGGTTGGTATTATCCCTCCTCTAAGCCTCGGATTATTGGACCAGTTGCGCGTTGTGAGCTTGCATAGCAATCTTGTTACAGGTCCATTTCCCGGGGAGCTTGGCAAGTGCTCGCACATACACAGCCTGTTTTTGCAGAATAATGCATTTTTCGGCCCTCTACCTGAGCTGGCGGGGCTGTGGCCTCGTCTCACGCATCTCAGCTTGGCATTCAACAACTTCAGTGGGCCCATACCCGATTCGATCAACACATTCGCTCATCTCTTCAACCTGGATCTTCGGAACAACTCATTCTCAGGCAGCATTCCAGCGTTGAAGCTTGTCAATCTGACTCAGTTCAGTGTGGCTAATAACAACTTGTCTGGAGCTGTACCTGCCTCCCTCCTCGGATACCCAGCAGCAGACTTTGCAGGTAACCCGGGCGTCTGCGGGCCACCCACAGCCTTTCCATGCCTCGTGACCAGTGTCCCCGCACCCGCCCCTACTGTGCTTCCTCAAAGCGGATCTCACCCAGGTAGGAAGCTCGGGAAGACAGCGGTCATTTCTATCGTGGTTGGTGATGTAGCGCTGCTGATTTTACTGGCTGTTGCTTTCCTACTGTGCTACTGGAAGAGGTCGGGTCGCCGAACTACGGAGAAGCCGCACAAAGGGGTTAAAATTGGCGAGAAGGGCTCAGAGGAATACAAGGACGAGTATTCTAGCTCCGCTCAAGGTGAACCTGAGCGGAGCAAGCTGGTGTTCTTCGAAAGAAATCGGTACTCTTTCGATTTGGAAGACCTGCTGCGCGCATCGGCAGAGGTTCTTGGCAAAGGCAGTGTAGGGACTGCATATAAGGCAGTACTGGAGGACGGATCAATCGTGGCTGTTAAAAGGCTCAAGGATGTGACCACAGGACGAAGAGATTTTGAGACGCAGATTGAAGTGGTGGGGAATCTGAAACACCGACATTTGGTGCCATTGCGGGCGTATTACTATTCCAAGGACGAGAAGCTGCTGGTGTACGACTACATGCCCATGGGCAGCCTCTCTGCCCTCCTCCATGGTACTTGTCTTCCTCGTCTGTCTCCTTCTAGTCCTAGTTTTTTTTGGGGCTAAGGCTTTGGATGTCAGTGGCAGCTTCTTCCTCCAATCTGCATGGCATTTTGTGTATCGCTTTTTGTGGGAGCTCTTCATGTCCTTTCAAGGTCTGTAAGAGTTCAGAGTCGGTAGAGTAGCTTCATTGAAATGTTGGATCAACTTACATATGCATGCAACTACGAGAAGCTCAGAAAGTGTCTGGATGGTATCCGACCTTGCATTACTTCCTACTGAAGTCATTGTACAGTGCTGAGAATTTTTTAGTTCTCATGACTGATAGTCAGGGTGCCCAATACATTTGTGAAGTAAAGTAAATCAGGCAGAGACTTGTCAGCACAGTAAAGTCTGGGAAAGTAACAGACGGGCCTGCTTATTGGTGGCCATTAAGAAGACCCGCAATCGATTTACGTGGACCTGGGTTTTGGCAGGCAACAGAGGAGGAGGTCGGACACCCCTGGATTGGGCAATGCGGGTGCGAATTGCCCTTGGCGCAGCTCGGGGAATTGCATACCTGCATGCAGAAGGGGGCACCAACAAGTTTGCTCATGGGAACATTAAGTCTTCCAACATTCTACTTAACAGAGACCTGGAGGCTTGTGTCTCTGATTTTGGGCTGGCTCAGCTCCTCAGCTCCACAGCTGCAGCTTCCCGAATTGTTGGGTATCGGGCCCCTGAAGTCACAGAGACTCGCAAGATCACACAGAAGTCTGATGTGTACAGCTTTGGGGTGGTAAGTGTCATATATGTCAATGGAGATTTAGTACCTTCTGCATTTATTGATATTCATTTCATTCAGCTGCGACTGTAGGTCAGAAGACCCTAAACTTGTAGCGGGTATGTTTAGTGAGGATGTCATTGGTTTCAGTGATATGAATATGATTCTGTGGGCATTGGGAAGGGGTTTACTCCTCACTGAATATATGTTTTGGAGTTGTGAATGCAGCTCTTACTGGAGTTACTGACAGGAAAGGCCCCAACACAAGCCTCCTTGAATGATGAAGGCATTGATCTGCCCCGTTGGGTACAATCGGTGGTGAGGGAGGAATGGACTGCCGAAGTGTTTGATTTGGAGCTAATGAGATACCAAAACATTGAGGAGGAAATGGTTCAAATGCTGCAAGTGGCCATGGCCTGCGTTGACAATGTTCCTGACCGACGTCCCAAAATGGCTGAAGTCTTACACCTGCTAGAGGATGTCCATCAGTTCTCTGACACTGGTGACGAAGCCTCACGGCAGTCTGAATCTCACTCTGACTCACAGCCCAAAAGCTCACATTCAAAGGATTCACAAGAGAAGGATTCTCAAGAGAAGGATTCTCAAGAGAACACACCCTCAACACCCTCTGCACCCTACACTCCTTCTGATTCTCAGACTCCATCGGAGTCAATGGTGTCCTAGATGCAGGCCCCGGGTGGCTGTTTTAGCCCGCTGTCTAAGGTTGAAGTATAGGCATGCGTGTCCATCACGAGGATGTCAGACTAGCCATCACTGGGCCGCGCAAAGCCTACATTGGGCTGTGTGAGGGACCAAGGTTGGTCGGTGGGCTGAGCGAAAAGACTGCATGTCCACATTGTGTGCCTTTCACGATTCTGTCTGTTGGAGGAATACTTTTGTTAGCTTTACTGTGATTTATCCAGGGATAAGAATCGGAGCTTGCATTGACCAAGTTTTGAGTTTCATCTTCAGAAGAAGAGAACATCCGATTCGAAGAAAGAATGCTGCAGACAAGACAAGGGTTGTCTCCCCAGTCTTCTAGCCAGGAGCATCTTTCTAGCATTGCTTGAAGCTTGCCTCTCCGTCTGAGGGTCTGAGTTGATATGCATTAACAATCCGAACTAGCCATTGTTTCCCTGTCCGAGAAGACATTTTTGTAATTTCATGGTATCCATGGAGATCCAACATCTCTCTGGCAACCGCATTGTCTACAGTGATTCTTGTACTAACGGTTTCTTAGCAAGCTCCACAAGGAAGGCATGCAAATCTGTCCTGCACTGATAATTAGTGACAGATTAGCATCCTCAATTCACTTCCAAGTTTGCTAATCAAAGAATTACCGAGTAGAAATTCCCACCGTTTGAGTGATTGTTTCGCACCAGAGGCACGGCACGTACCGCCAATAGCAAAGTACTTCGTACTTGAAAAACTGACATTCCTCCCAACTTCCAAGTGTCAAGTTCTTCATCTCTTTCTGTTCGCCGCAAGCCTGCTTAGCTATCTGTGGGTGTGTCAGGAGTTTTTGTCCAGAAGCTCTCCGCCTTGTCATCGTTCATGCACGGCATGGATCCTGTGCATTGGCCTGTGTGTCAAGCTGGGGTTCGAAAGAAAGAAAGAGACACCCGCAGAGATGCCATGACGCAAGATTAGGGTTCTCGGTTAGGGTTAGGGTTAGGATTAATTCACGTTAATGAAGATGATTAAGTGGATGACGGACGGGTCGGGTCGAGTCGATGGAAGCGGCCGGGGCTGGGGGACCCGGGGAGGAGAGGGTGGGTAGAAGGGCGGCGCAGAGGCGAGAGAAGGTCCTCTTTCTCGGTCGCTCGCTAGGGTTGCAGCCATAGCCAGGAGCTCCAGCCATGGTGTCGCTCAAGCTGCAGAAGCGGCTTGCCGCAAGTGTGCTGAAGTGCGGGCAGCGCAAAGTGTGGCTGGATCCAAATGAGGTCAATGAAATTTCCATGGCCAATTCCAGGCAGAACATTAGGAAGCTGGTGAAGGATGGGTTCGTGATTAGGAAGCCCCAGAAGATTCACTCCAGGGCACGCGCTCGTCGCGCCTTGGAGGCTAAGAGGAAGGGCCGTCATTCCGGCTACGGCAAGCGCCGCGGTACCAGGGAGGC
The DNA here is from genome assembly GCA_030704615.1 of Takakia lepidozioides. NCBI lineage: Eukaryota > Viridiplantae > Streptophyta > Takakiopsida > Takakiales > Takakiaceae > Takakia > Takakia lepidozioides. Next base: position 36,153,090 of record CM060731.1, on the reverse strand, counting down.
CAGGCTTCCAACCAAGGTAATGATACGCAAGCAGTGAGCTCTTGCTGCAGGGGTGGATGTGTGATTACTGAAGTATGTTTCGTTCGAAAGGGGGGGTTTTGAACAGGGTTTGTCTCCTGCCCTCATGCATGCAGCCATGTGAAAGTTGTCAATGTTCGTCTGGATGTCATTCAACTGCTACACCGCTGTTTGCATGCCCTCCTTTTCTTACTCGATGTAGCTACCTCTCGAGCCCAGTAAGCTTTTTTGAAATCTTCGTTTGGGTTTATGTCCGCACAAGGTTCTGTGGTTGCGGCGATTGCGTGTGTTGAGGCGTCTTCTCCGCAAATACCGCGAGGCAAAGAAGATCGACAAGCATATGTACCACGACATGTACATGAAGGTGAAGGGAAATGTGTTTAAGAACAAGCGTGTGTTGATGGAGAGCATCCACAAGTCGAAGGCAGAGAAGGCACGCGAGAAGACTCTCTCAGACCAGTTTGAGGCTAGGCGCGCGAAGAACAAGGCCATCCGCGAGCGCAAGATTGCGAGGCGGGAGGAGCGATTGGCCCAGGGATTGGTTGAGGAGACGGCGCCCGCTGCTGAAGCCCCCGTGAACGATGCCCCCCCTAAGAAATCTAAGAAGTGAGGCCCCCTGATGCTTTCTCATCAGGATTGTACCCGTCCGAGACTCAGTAATAGGGAAAATTTCTTATCGTTACTGTACATGCAACTGAGTGTAGCGATTTTTACATCTCTGGAATGCTCATTGCCGGGCAGTATCCTTCAACTTGTCTTGCCTGGAAAGAATACCAGATGGATTACTACTAATGAGGCTTGTTCAGGTTATTGTGATCTCTGCGTATTTGTAGAAAAACTTAGGCATTGAGTCGGACGCCCTATATCTAGCTGCGTTTTGTAGTGCATGGGACAGTTGCTGGTCTGCTAAGACCATGGCAATCGTAACACGGTACCCTACACACACTCTGGGTAAGTAATGTCTTCCTTCCCATCGTGTCCACAAGCCTTGCAGATTACATTAAGCCCAAAAGTTGTGGAATGGTCCTTGTCTTAGCCAGCATCAAATGTGCCAGGTGAGGATTGATCTGTTTCTGTTTTCAAAGAGATGCCCTATTTGAGTTTACTCTCAAGTCAAGTTTGGCACTTCTCAATTTTTGTCACTGAATCTGAAAAGCTCCTCCTCAAAACTATGGTGAAAGCTGTGGGCCTCTGGGTCCTCATTTGGGGCGAATACTTGCATCAAGTTTCAGATGCTGCATATGGTAACGAATTTTGTTGCCAATTTCGACATTTGTAGGTAAGTTTATCCAATTGTCGAGATCCTGGCTTCTGTGAGGAACGGTCTGTTTATTATGCAGGTTCCTTCGGTTGCACACAGATTCAGGCTTTGGGGCAATGGCACAGGGCAAGGGAATTCAGTTTGTGATTGCAAGCAGAAAGGATCAATAGCTTGTCTAGTGCCAGATACCTCGCGACAGGAAGCAGACACTATGTATACTATTGTCCCTCTCCAAGTTCACTGTCGTGATGGACCGCCGCACAAATCACAACCAAGCCCTGTTTCTCTTTTGAAAATTTAATGGGCGTCAACTTCACTATAAAAATAAAATGCATGGAGTACATGCAAGCCCTGTCCTATTGTAACTACCAATTTGTTGGAGATATCACCCAGGACCTAGTAGGCTTTCCTGGAACGACGGTTGACGGTTCCACATGATAATCCACAATCTACATGACCAAAATATGCAACCGAATATGTAGAGCAGTTTCATTCCGGCCCTGATTCTAGAGTGGGGCGCCTATGTAGGGAGGCCACATGTATTAAGGAATGAGACGAAGGGGTCCAAAAAAAAGAAGGGAGGAATTGGCCCCCATATGGTTAGTCTGCTGACCCAAGACAACCAAGTTGTAGCCGAGTGTAATGGGCGCATACCACCTTGGAAGTGGTTGTGGGTTCCTTCCATCACAAAGGCTTCCACCTTTTTATATGGAATTGGCTGCAACATGCCATTATGGCGTTTCGGCGCCACCAAAACCGTCACCTTACCCGCCACAATGGCAAGGTTGCGACCCATTCCATAACGTAAAGGATTGCGTCTGCCGCCCTCTGGTAAGCCTGCAAGTCCATGTTTCATTATGTGCTAGTGCAAATGGCATAATATGCTAGTGGCATTAGGCGTAGAATTCTGCTTTTTAATCCTCCTCCAAATACGCCATACTAGGCAGGCAAAATCTTTTACAGGAAGGCAGTAGCCCTTCAGCGTGAAGGCATAAGGTATTATTACTGACCCAATGAACCACACCCTGTTTACACATTTCATCTATAATTATGGATGAAATCGTCCATCTACACCTCTCTTGATCTTATTCGTTTGCCAATTGAGAGTTTTTTTTTTTTTTTTCTTCTTCTTCTTTTTAAAAAACAGAACAGGGGACAGTGGCCCTGGAATTTTATGAATGAATGGATGAAGATACAAGGAAGTGGAAAAAATAACCACCCTGGGGTGTGAAGGCTAACAGTGGGGATACCACCCGGTTACCAAGTATCCCAAAGAAACAAAGAGAGTTTTGAGCTGCAGAGTAAGCATCCAAGAAGTGTTCAAGTGAAAAAAAAGCAGAGCATGTGGCTGTGCCAAAGCCCGAAGGTAGTACTACTGAGAGCAATACTAAACTGAACTGGAGGAGCAGTGGAGCTGGAGAGGTGAGGGAGAGGGTGATAAAAAGCCAACAAACTAACTACAACCAGCTCTCTGTAATCATATGCAGGAGTTCTAGAATTTAAGCTGTGCTTTAGAGGATTGGTGTTATATTTGAGAACTTTGAACCCTTTGCGTAGGCAGGCCAGTAGTGTAAAATAAAATAAAATGTTTATGGGGCAGTTTGGACCCGTGTTGGACTGTCGGATACTTGCCAGTTGAACCTAGGTGAGGAATACAGGTATGAGTACATATATTGAAGAACATGATGAAGTATGAATGAACCAATGTACTCAGATGATACACTTGGGGGGAGGAGTATGCCTTTAGGATTTCACCCACACCGGACCAGTTTGGGTAAGCGCATGCGTAGCCATAGCAATGTCCCCACACCAGTATTGCAGCATGGTGGATGGAGCTAGGTATGAGTATATATGTTAGTGCAGCTAGTCATACTCTCTACGACCATTTTGTTAATTCAAGGATCCCTATCCTAGACTTCATTCTTTGCCCTAGAGTTTCATAGTTTAGACTACAATTAGCTGTGTATTTAGTGACATCTATCTATTAAGGGAGGTTGTTGTTTTGTTTTGTTTTGTTTGTAGCATCGTTGAGATCTCCCAAACCACAAAGCCTCCACCCAGGTTCTTGATACTGCTGGAACGCCCTGATAAGTTGGGGTACTACCTCTAGGATGTTTCATGATTTTTGGGCCTCCGGTGTGGGAGAAAGTGATACCTATCGAATTTCAAGTATTTTCAGCGCTGGAGATTCATGGAAGTTGAATATGTGCTCAACGGTACAGGCTACTCTAGTTTATTTCTATGTCCGGTGCGCAATAGATTTGTTTTTCAAAATTAGAAATACCATATCACCCACTTTAGAAAAAGACAATACCATACTCGTATACAGCCCACAATATAAGTATACATACCAGATTCATACCCACTGAGTTGCTCATACCTGTTTAAACACCTATACCAGCCTGGTATTAAAAAATGGACATACCAAGTCCAACACTGGTGAGGACTTAGGACGGCCCCCTGCAGAAACAGGATTGTGCACTACCCCAATGCTGCTCTGCTTATGTAGAACAAGAACTCCACACTGGAGATACTAGAACATGCTCAACATCTTCAAACTTTAGCATCAATCCGCCCTAATTTTGCAGTCCTCAACACTTCTACAGCACAGTTTCTTTACAGTCCTCTGAAAGGGGACTTAGACTTCAGCAATCTCCAATCCACCTAGTGTTTGTGCGAGCTGTGTCTGTGTGCTCCGCAATCCGCCTAGTGTTTGTGTGAACTCTATCTGTGCATTCTGCAAGTTTTCGCAAGCTGATTGCAACCCATCTGGCAAGGATCCCCTACTGGCACTAACTTCTCTAGTAATTAGTTCTACGAGGGCCTTTGTTTTCCCGACTCGCTCTCTTATTTGGGTCATCTCCTGAGGCGGGTAGAGAGACGCCCCTAATTCGTCCACTTCCAATCCGAGGCCTTGACAGTGCTTCAGCACATTCTCTAAAGAAAGAGTCGATGCTGATTCAGAGACTTGCACTACTGAGGCTGAAGGTGTCTCTGCAGCGACATACAGAAGCTGCTTGATGAATTCAAGCAAAGAACCCACCACCCCTTTTGAAGATATCACAATCTCCATCTCTTCAGGAAGAAATTCCTCATTATAATCAATGCTTTCCACCGAGGTGTTGGTGTCCCCTGTTCCATGGCCGTTGTGCTTTTTGTCCCCATTCTCACCAGATTCGTCTGTTACATCCTCGCCATGATGATGCCCCCCACAGCAACAGCCATGGTGATCAGATGCATTTCCTTGGTTCATCTCACCAATCTCGCGCAATACGTCCTTCACAGAAGTCGCCACTTGCGCAACACTGCGACCGATTGCGGCCCGATTGGTAGAGGGTATTCTTCTAATGGCAGTGCAAGCCTCCCAGACACGCCCAACCAATGCTGGCAAGGCTGCCTCCCGCTCCTCTCGCTCCGACCCTTTCACCGAGAAGGAAACGGCCCGATTCAGGAGACACAAGCTCGCATCCAGCACGTTCTTGGCAGCTTTTCGGACAGTGAAGAGGAGAGTGGGACCTGCGCCTACCGTGCAGCCATGACAGATCAGAAGAAAGCCTTGCAAACTGTCCACATACACTCTCATCGCCTCGCCCGACTCTTCCACTTTGGGAGCGCCCGTCCATAACACACCAACAGTAGTGGCCTGCTTGGACACTTGCTCCGCTGCCTTCTTCACTGCATTCCAATCCCCTGTCTCTGCCGCTGCCGATGCTGGCTCGTCTAACAAAGCAAGTGTCGCATTTAGTGAGGTCGTAGCCCGCTGCAATGCCCGCGCCAAATCTGCAACTCTGCCTTTCTGCATACGCCCCATCCTCCCTCCCTTTCTCTCTCTCTCGCGATCACGTTATAAACTTCCGTCCTCTGTTTCTCTCTCACATCCAATCCCAGACCCTAACCCCTTTACTACCCCTTGGGCTTTATGCTCAGACCCAGCTGTGCAGGCTGTGAGGCTATGGCACCCCCCTGGCCTCTCTCTCTCTCTCTCTCTCTCTCAGGGTTCCCTTCTGTGTCCTACGGATCCCACCTATGTAACAAACTTGTTTCTTTCCTTCTTCCTTCTTCTTCTTCTCTCACAACTCTCCCTGGCCAGTGAGCCACTTGGGCAAATGTGGGGAAAGCCTAGTGAGCTGAAAACAAAGGAATCCTTCTCAGCCTCTCAAAGCTCCTTGCCCTCCCACAGACCAACCCAAGTGAGGTCTCATTGCGATTTTCAGGACCTTAAAGTAGGGATGAGACTTGGAAGACTTTCCACCTCAGTTTTCTCTGCACCAAAGGAACAGAAACAAGCGTTTCAAGAACAAGAAGAAGAAGAAGTAGCAAAAGCCAAGTGGCTGCCACATGTTTTCTCTTGAAGGTGCCAGGGCACTTGGGTGTCTTTTGGGTCGTCTCCATATCTGGATTCTCACGTCTTGATGCCGCAAATTGATGGAAGATACATGCATTTTTGCATCCTCAGATCATTTTGTGGCAGATTGCTAGTAGATCTCAGTCTCGAGGTATTTGGAACTTTCTTTGCCATTTTTGGCTCAAAGATCTATGGACAAAAACTGGGGGTGGGTAGCAGTGGGTCGATGGCAGAGCAGCAGCTGCAAGTAGCACATTTAATCCAGACTATGGCGGGCAATGATGCTATAGCATATGAGCCTTTTCTTAATCAGCACGCATATAGTGATCAGCTGGAGTCCCATGGTGTGAGTGTGATGAAGGGGGACAACGTCGGAAGAGTGGTGCAGCGCCCTCTCCGGGTATCCTTCGACGGTAACATTGGGGTGGGCAAGTCTACAATCCTGGGTCGCCTTCAATCTCACCCTCGCCTTCAACAGTAAGTTCCTTCTGGCTTTCTCTCTCTCTCATCTCCCTCCTCCTCCCAGTATCAGTGGGTGTGTGCAATCAAGCCACTTTTGGCACCTCTGTGTTCCGGTAGAGCTGTACTACCAGTATTAAATATGCAGGAACTGGAGACAGAACATTTCGTTTTCTTTCTTCTGAGAAAGCTCATCCCTGGCAGCTAGTGCTTCTATTTGTTTGTCATGCGACCTTTCTGGGGACTTTACTGACTCTCTTCCTTTGTTCCTCTGTTTCTTTCTGTTAAAACATGAGGGTCAGATCTGGACTCGTAATTAGGCCATAGGTGGCAGATGCCAAGTGGAGCTCATACTCGAAAATCTGGTTCTCAGATTTATTCGTTTATCACGTTGTTGTGTTGCGCCGTTCTGATGCAGCCTAACGGAGGTGTTGCAAGAGCCAATTGGGGAATGGCAGAATGTTAACGATACAGGTCTCAATATGCTGCAAGCTTTTTACACGGACCCGCAAAGGTTCTTCTCCGGTGAATGACTATCAAGCTATCTAGCAGCAGTTTGCTGTTGTCTCGTAAATACAAACTGCTGTTGTCCTTTGCTCAGTTTTCTGGGCGATAAGTGGGCGGGGATCTTCTCCTAATTGTCCTCGCTCTCTACATGATATAACCACTAAACCGAGGCTACCAGTGATATGCTCATCCTGGGTCAGCCTCATAGTGATATCTACAGCGCCACAATGCAACTCTGGTATCAAAAATGGAGTTACTTTCCGAAGTCATTTAACTCAGTGGTCTGTTGCAGATATGCATACCTGTTCCAAAGTTTTGTGTTCATCACAAGATTCTTGCAGCAGAATTCTGCTGCTCTCACATCCAAGGCAGCACTTTTGTTAATGGAGCGTTCAGTGTTGACAGATCGCTGTGTGTATGTGGAAACCCTGACTGAGAAAGGATATTTCAACCCCCTTGAGGTAGCTGCATATGAGGCGTGGTACCATGGTGTTGTGGCAGCACTTCCCAATGTGGTCTGTATCTCTCTCTCTCTCTCTCTCTCTCTCTCCCTCCAAGTGATAACGTAGATTCTTTGTTGTTTGTACCTCCATTACAAGGATCAGAAATGCTTGGCAGCTTACCTGCATGAAGCATTGACTCTTAGACAATCACTTGAGCTTTAGTTGCTTGTGGGCTATTTGTGGGCCCTCTCTCTTTCTTTTTTCTTTCTTCCTCTTGTCCCATAATTTCTTTGAGCTTCCCATAAATGTTTTAGAGCTCCATTTCATTTCATTTCATTCTTTCTTTCTTGGCCAATCCAAAGGAAACTATTACACAAGGGATTGAGTCAAAGCCTCATGCAGTTAAGCCTTCTAATGAAATACCTCCCTGAGAAATTGGTTATCACTGAATAGACAATTTATTCTTCCATGGATCTCATGGTAGAAAGGACGCTGAAAGAAGAAATGTTCTTCACTTTTGATTTCCCTGTTGTCCCATCGCAAGCAAGGCATAGGTGGCCTACTTATTGCAGGTTGTCCCACCTACCAGTCTCTTTCCGCAGACTGTGGTAGCCCACCCTGACCTCCCGAATGCCCTTTAGATGAGAGGGAGATAGAGCTGCAGACAGGTACTTTGGTCGCACGATTCTATCATCACGGAGGACCAAGGATGTCTCCAAAGAACTGCAGTTTTGTTGTAAGATTGGTTCGTTGGGATGTCCGCCTGATGTGATGTTCCTGCATCTATTGCGGTCCCGTTTGGATGCAATTTCACTCCCTCCGTATTTTGTGGCAGTAGGGAAGCAATGGAGGAGAGTCCATTGCCCTCCAAAAAAGTTGACAGCTGAGCATAGCACGAGGTCTTGAGAGAAAGAGCATAAGAAATTTACTACCTGTGGGAGGCCAAAAGGGACCAAGGACCTAACATAACATAACTGAAGAACCACTGAACTATTGTAACAAAGCCAAGTGAACTATTCTAGCGCAACACAAAGGTGGAATGCTGAGCATGAAATCAAATGGTACTTTAAAAGAAAGAGAAAGAGAGAGAGAAAGAAAGTGAGAAACTGTATAACATCCACAAAGGGCCACAAGGGCCCATGGACAGGATAAAGCAACCAAGAAATGTGCAGCATTAGGACTGCCATGGATGCTGACAACAGTCAGGTGTGAGTGAGAGATGGAGGTGGACGTGAATTAGTTGGCCCCTCTCTCTTTCTTGTTTCTTTGAGCTTTCTGTGGACGTTATAGAGTACCATTCATTTCATTTCGCATCGGCCCCATGTTTTTCTACTCCCTCTCTCTTTTCTCTCCTCTTTCAAGATTGACAAGGATGAAGAGGAACAAGCTTGAAGCCTGGAACAATTTTACTTGGCACTTCCCTTCTTACATGCCTTCTTCTTCATAGCCTTCCATAATGCATGTGATCCGCGAACTACCTAAAGGGCCAGGGGCTCTATGTGGGAATCCATAGTACATGCTTATATTTTTTTTTTCTGTTTGATGGGTACTCCGTTTACTCAGGTTTTAAGGTTTTCTGTCCTTTGCAGGTGCCTGATGCTTTTGTGTATCTACGAGCAGATCCCAATGTATGCCACGAGCGTTTGAAAATACGGTTTGTCTCATAGCTCCATTAGTTTGATAATGGAACAAGCACATCATTTTGATCCACGCACGAACGAGGATAGCTGTATGGGCTTTCTCAAAAAAGCAGATTATCTTATATCAGAGTCTTGACAGGGGTAGGGACTACCAGACCTCAAGGCATAGTCCTGTTCCAGGTTGTTTCTAGGGGATTTCGTGCACTAGGATACAAACCTCAGCTGGATAGTGCCAGAAGTTTGGCACGATCTTGTGGGAGATTGGAATGAATTCTTCAACTTCAGAACTCCAGAATAAGATAGTTTCAACTACATACACAATGCAATAAGATAGTTTCAACTATATACACAATGCTAGTCAGCAGTGGGGTCAAGTCAAGAAGTAGGGGGATAAGAGATCAGGCAGAAAGACTAGTTCTGACATGCTTAAATCTCTTTTGTGGCAGAGCAAGGTCCGAGGAGGTTGGGGTGAGTCTGGATTACCTAAAGTCGCTGCATCAAAAGCATGAAACGTGGTTTATCGAGGGTGCTTTGAAGCATTCAAAACAGGGTGGGCCTTCTTTTACCATTGTGATACCGCTCTGCATTGTGTACCAAGACCCCCTTCTAGAATAGTAGTCAACTGAATATTGCCTCCAGGTGCTGATTGCTCTCTGGAACCAGAGCAATGCCTAACAAACCCTGACGAAACATGCCAAAGGCTGCAAAGTGTACCCGTTCTCCCTTTTAATTTGGACATATAAACTTTCTTTTCTTTCTTTCACAGTCTCTCCACCGTTAGTCTAAACAAGTGCAATCACCCCATTGCCACATGTTTGAAGGTTGAGAGCTACAGTAACAGTGCTGCATTCATTATCCTGCTTTCTAATATGTTGTTTCCTGCCAGCAAATCAACACTCGTACCTGGGAACTGAATCGTTTTCCTCCATGGTTACAAAATTTAGAGGACCCAAAGCCCAGGTACAAAGTATCCTTCTGGGACGGAGTTCTGAAGAATGAGTGCATTCTCAGGAAGGTCAAGAACAGACTCATGGGTACATTGGTCTTGCAGGTAACTGGGAGGGCTATCCTTGTGCAGGTTGTTTTGACACAACCACGAAAATGCCTGTGACTATTCATGGGCATCCTGTCTTTGTGGTGGATTGTAGTCAGAACATTGACTCCGAAACACCCTCGGAAGAGTCTCACAGTGTTATTGATCAGATTGCAAGTTTCTTGCTTGGTCTGTCTCGACAAACAGATCATGTGTAGAACATAGAATGGACATCGAGCAACCACGGAATCTTACTGAACTGCATTTTGGAAAAACACTTCTACCTACAACCAAAAATTATCTGTTTCCTCATAGTATGCAAGTCAAAGCTTCACTTAAGTATCATACAATACAGTCACTACTTATATTGAAGTGAATTGGGTACTGACTTATACTACAGAGATTGCAAAATCCTAGCTCGACCCAGAGCATATAGCTGTGTGCAGCTCTCTTCTTGTGTCCTTCCATTTTCTTCTCAGGATGCAGTGCCAACACTGGGCATACGCTGCCTGCAAATCGTATTCTTTGGCCTTGCTATACTTAACCCCTACCATGAAGCCTTCACACTGGCAAGGGGAGATCAAACATGAAACAGATAGCACCCAACATAGCACCCATTGTACGTATATTCAGGTCTGATAAACGGAACTCAATGAAGAGGACAAAAGTGATCCATCCAATGCAAATGACAACTTCTACTTATTGAGAACAACCATTCCTGTGGAACCTTTGAAGGCCGGGGCATTCTAAGATGAACTTAAATTCCCTTGTGTGAAGTTTTTCTCGTCCTGAACAACTCTAAATACTTTCAAAGAGGTAAAGTGTAGTCTAAAACTTATGCACCTCCATGGCCAGCATACAGAAGACCTCCCACAACCAGAGGGGTACGACAGAGCCAAGGACCAGCTATGTGAAGCTCATGCACTGACGATATTCTGAATTCTGATGGCAGTGCAGCAGGTGACACCTGAAATCAATCTACATGCTATATTCTCAGTAACCTTGGACAACAGCCAAAATTGAGCATTCCTTGCAGGAAAAGAGATCCACGAAGGAAAAAATTGTCTGAGAAGAGCCTAAGACGGGAAGAGAGCCTTCCGCAAGCCTCCGGTACTTGTAGTCCCAACATGAACCAAATATCACCATCACAAATACCAGGCATAGGGACTCAATGTTACTTGCACATATGCCCCAAAATGACCCGGTAGGCACATGCAATGCTGCATAGACTGTCAAAAAGCTTACTGAAACCTGAAGAACACGCAACAAAACCTCTGTAAGCACATCCACAGCTCAACCCATCTGTGCTTGAAGGCCTAAGCCCCTTCCACAATTGTCATGCCAATTCAACCAAATTCTCTAGTAGATTCACCCTCACAGATCTACAGTTAGCTTGCCTCATCAGTAAGAGGAAATGGAGTAAATCAAATGGGTAATTTGTTTTAGAGGCACCACTAGGGCACGTTCAAGTCCCTTGGAAGGAGAGTGACTTGAGATATCTGTCTGTTAGTCACCTCTTAGGGACGAAGACAAAATGGTAAATGCAGAGCACCTTCATTGTGTTTAGTTTTTTTGTTGAACTTGCTTACATATCCTGCTCTCAGAAACAGCCTTCCTGCAGAGGTCATCTTGCCACACTCAAGGGCCAACTATACCAGTTAGTAGGTGAGTGATTTACCTAGTGACCTCACTGATGCTAGGGTATACGCGTCGGCCTCTAGCCCTTGTGGATTTCAAGAGCCATCATAGTGAGGCAGTGGAGAACCTTGAGCCAAAGTTTATAGGCATAAATCCATTTTTGCATGAAAGTGTGCAAGTTCTTAGTTCCCAACACTCAGGCATCCCGTGACTCAAAGGATTCGTCTCCTCACAGGTGCTGACACCCAGAAAGGCCAACCATCCCCCACTACCCAGCTGATGAATCGTCAGAACTACGCAGTGCGCTCTCTTGCAACTGAGGCCACTGCACCCTCACCACTGGACTCCTCACAGCTGCTGACACCCAGAAAGGAGAACCATCCCACTACCCAGTGGACTCTCTTGCAACTGAGGCTATCACACCCTCCTGGGCTGCTTGTTGAGGATTGCCCCTAAAATAGGGCCCAAATTAGAGACCCTCCCCCTCCCCTCAACAAGACCTTTCAAATATCATAAATTCCCAACCAAACCCAAATTTCTTTCAGCCTACCCCAAGAGAGGGGCAAAAGAATACATTCTCCGGCACCTCTTTCTGAATATCTCTCATTAGAAAAGGGAACTTTAATGTCAAAAAGGCTGACACTGGAGTAGTCTACCTGAAAACTAAGCGGCTACAAGGTCTGGCGTCTCCGCTTCGACAGCTAACAACGTTGTATGCACTTTCTGCAGCCAATTGTCAAGCCTGTCTCGCAATGCCGTAATCTGTGGAATCCCCAACACTCGTGGCTGAACCCATGAGACACGCACTGTTCCATCCACTTGATCAATCACCCCCTCGATCAAATGCACCTGCATAGAACAAACCGTGCTGTCAGATATTGCAGAAGAAACCTAGCCAATAACTAAACCAAGAAAGGGCTTCTTGTTGAAGGGTTTCCCTAACATTAACATAGATGCTCATGGCACCATGTTGCAACGATAACCTACGATCCATGATGAGATACTTACACTCAGTGACGGCATTCTCATGACAATGACTGACATTTTTTGATGTTTTGAGCAAAGTGACTTGCATTTCCAACCTATGTGATACAATTGAATTTTGACCTGTAATGAGCTGTCAACAACAGGGTTGGTGTCCTGTACAGCATTATGCATCATCAGAATCTCCATCCCCGTAGCAATGCCAACATAAATCTACCTTATATAAAGTATTAGAAGGTCCACTTCAACTGCTGCATCAATGGTGGTATTGAATTCCTTTGAGGGCACATGAAGCACACAAATTACTCTCCCTGTTACCAACATAAATAATGTGTGTTGAAGTTAAGTCCATACCGAAAGACTTTTCATCAATAGATGCTCCACGTCATCAGGTGATAGCTTTGTTCGCTCTGCAATCACACTTAGAGGAATAGTTCTTTCTTCGGAAGGGCGGCTGCAACATACAGACACCAAACGATCCAGGTCAACCACACATCAAGAATATATCATTATAAGTATCGTGATATCTCCATACTTCCTATTAAATATAGCCAAAAAAGAAGTACTGAGAAGATTTTATTTACGGTTCGAGGAATTTTCAGAAGAGAAACCAGAAAGGAACAGCAAAGAAAAGAGAAATAGAGACAAGAAAAAAGCGAGAGAAAGAAGCCAAGGACAAATAGACAAGGATACAAACAAAACCACGAACACAGATTCAACTTGAGCCTGTAAACTGAGAATGTTGAGAGACTAGAAGGGTCAAAGGCCCACAAAGAGAGCAACACAGACCTTCAGACTATGGAAGGGATTAGAGGCTTGCACTATTTGGAGTAATTAGCTGTATGCCAGTTAATGATGACTTTCAGTATATCTGACCATTACAATACGAAGAATGTCCACAGACAGATGAAAATGCAAACTGGCTGCAAAGCACTACAAAACCTTCCAAACCCATGTGTATTGACAAACTACAGATGCCGCCATATTTGACCTCTAAGTTAGATTGAAGACTGAACCCTGTCAGATGAGCAGGCCATTGTTTGATAGGCCCCTCCCTCTCAGAAGCCATCTGTCCCCATTCCTCCAAGTTGACCAAGACAATCTCTATCCTCCAACTCACCTAAAAATTAACTCCATCAAACATAGGATGTTGATCTTCTCCCACAGCTTCTTCTCATTAACGACAAGCGCAGGTTGGGCTGTGATCCTGGCTTTGTAACTATGACAAAGCTCTTGATACTTTGGTAAGTCTCCAGCATTGAATGCTTGCAATATGAAGTACAACCACTCCACGCTTGTACCCATCAGACTCTTCACCTGCGCTCTCACACACTCTCACATCAAACCTGTGAAAGCAAACCTTGATTCTACAGGCAGATTACATTCAGAGTCCATGTGGAGCAAACAAGACTAGTGACACGTCCGTACAGAAGACGACAAAAAGACCCACAATATGACATGAGCACTAAGAACCCCCTTGCATGACTGTCAAGCTGTAACCACTAAGCCTGAGCACCACATTCCGACTTCACCACTCTCCAGTCGATAAGGGAGTAAAAATTCAGCTCTGGTAGGCAATGATGTCGAAGTACCCCTTGGCCTGTGAGAGAGAAGAGAGTGAACAGGCAATCTGCTACCACCCAAATGGCATGCTCTCTCTACCTTCAAGCTCCAGGATGCTGTGGATTAGTAACAGAAAAGAAGTGGGGAGGGGCCTTGCAGGCTCTTAAACTGTAACACGGACATCTGAAAATTGGAGGGTGTTGGTCATCTGCTTTGTGGACTTCACCCAATATATATACTGTTGACAGCATTCCAGTATGACAAAAAAATTCATATCCCTATGTAACCTAAAAAGCCTTAATAAAAAATATCCCATGAAAAACATGTGGACTGTCTCAGGGAGGTTTCATAGTAAGTGCGGAAATGAATAGATCAAGACACTGATGATAAATCATAAGGGAAACAAGAACTCATACAATGGGATGGGCAAGCAGCTCCCCAAAGTTGTAGATGTTGTCACCCAATAATGCCGCCAATGACAAATCAAAAGCTAAATCCTGCACCAAAGCCCTCAAGGCCCCATTTGACATTAGAGTATAGTAAGCTACGCCGCTCCCTACTAACCCAAAGCTCTGTCAGGTCATAAATTCTGCTGTTGTCAAAAACCTAAAAGCACAAAGGTAAATAGACTAGGGCTTTCCATCATTCCCCCAAATATTATGTGTCAATGTGAGTGTGCGAGAGAAGAAGACCAGTTGATCAATACACTAGAACCACAAAAAACATACAAAAAAAACGTGGCAGGATGGCTGGGTGATGTCAGGTAGGTATGTGTGTGAGAGAGAAAGAGAGAGAGATACCAGCTTGAAGTCTTCCGACAATGTCTCAACAGATGTGTAGGCCAAGTAGAGCAGTGCACTCTTATAAAACTCGGCGAACTCCTGCCTTGACTTGTGGAACTGTGAGGAGACCCAGTGGACACTGGCATGAACGGATGGGTCAACATCGGTCATGCTGTCCAACGTGGTTTTCCCTTCCTCCAAAAGTTTCTTGCAATCCTGTTGATCACCACTCTGCAGCTTCAATGCAGCAATCTGCATGCTCACATAGAGAATAGGTTCCTCGACCCGCCTCTCGCCAGAGGTGCGAAGCTTTTCAATCACATTTTCAAGGTACTGAATGGCGACTTCCTTTTCAGGATATTGGCGCGACACAATGACCACAAAATGCGCAAGCTTTAGCAGGTTGATCTTGGTCTCAAAATCCCTGATGAAGTTGTGGTAGAGCTGAATGAGGGCATCTCCTGCCTGCAAACACACAATTGAGTTTGTTCTACAAGGCCAGCTTGGTATGTTCTCCTGGTGAAACACCGTCCGACTCAAAAACTCAAAGAACTCATCCTGTCCACATGTCTCAAATTGTCCGTTGCTACTCAAGCAGAACATTATTAATTGAACGTTGCGTCCGAGCATTGTCTAATATGGATGCTCGACGCGATTGTCCTTGCGGAACACTAAGTATCTGAGAGTCACTCGGAGAAGACGAACCCACCAGTGTGTCAGACTCAAACCTCCGATTGCCAGATGAATTCCGCACAAGTACACCATAGAGTACCCCACGGACCCAAGCAAAGAGAAAAGCGAAACCCCAACTGACAACCCAGCCATGGAAACATGCGGAACGCTACCGCCCAACAGCACACACGTCACAATACCTGAAGAACCGTGAGCGCGACGAACTGATCCAGCTTTTGAGTGAGCTGATGCCATAGTTTGCGCTCATACAGATCGGCCATTGAAGTGTACCATTCTGCAAGCTCAGGCTGCGCTGCTCTCTGTGTTTCCAAGTACCTTAACGCTGCCATGATCCCTGTTCACTCCTGCCAATCACACACGCATGCGGCATGCACAAAAACCCAGGAATCTATCCCCTTCAAACCTCAATCCTCCTTCCTTTGTCTCCTCTCTGTTTTGTAAGAAGACCCCTTCCTTTGCCTTGCAGGCCTCAACACGACCCTTCGTTTTGTCCTGCCACCCGTCACTCTGGGACGGAATCCACCCCTCTGCTATGCCGGTGGAGAATTAGGTCATGACCATGAGCAGTGTTAGGGGGATGGAAAACTTCTGTTGTGACATGGGCAGGGAGATATTTCTATACCCACCTCAATCGGCAATACAACCCTAGAAAACGCCTGGCTAGAATTCAGGTAAGTCTTCGCACGCAACACAGAGTACCTACTCTTTATTTATAGAAGATTCGACCTGTGAACGTTGTCGGGCACCTACCAATATGGAAGCCTTTCTGTTGCAGTATAATAACATCGAAGCTGGGGTCTAACACGTTCAACGCCTGTTTGTGTCAGTTGGGCTTCTCTGTATGTGAGTGTCTTTATAACATTTGGGTTTCTCTTGTCTACCTCTGGTTCGTTTCTTTTCTTTTCGTGGTTTTGGGTTTCTCTGTTTGTGCGTGGCTTTGGGTGATTTGGGTTTCCAGGTTCCACCGGTTCTTTCTGGGATTTGGTTTCTCTGTCTGTGCGTGTGTTTGTGGGATGTGGATTGGACTATTGGTGTGGGTGGAGTGTTTAGCCGAAGCGGCAGTCTCGAGGGTATCTGTGCACGTTTGAGAGCTACAAAACCCCGATCGTGCTACGCTTCTATGTGCACTCTGGCGTGCTGTAATGAGCACGCTAGATATCAGGAACGCATCCGAAGAGTTAGACACGCTGTCAGAGCAGGAGCGCCGGGCGCTGCGACGAAGCCGTTTTGCACCTTTGCCTGCCCTCCAGTCCTCCTCCAATGACTCTCGGCCAAGGTAGCAACGGCTTTCTCTCTCTCTCTCTCTCTCTCTCTCTCTCTCAACCTTTGGGTCGCCTACATTGGGCTAGGGTAGAACGTTGGCAGTTGACGTCATATCTAGCTTGGTCAATGCCTCACATACACACACACACACACTCTCTCTCTCTCTCTCTCTCTCTCTCTTTGATCTTGGGCAGAATATTTCAGGTGGGATACAGTGGATTTTTCCTATGTTTGTCCTGAAATTGACAAGTAGACACTTGTTGCAAAAGTCACTCTCTCTCTCTCTCTCTCTCTCTCTCTCTTCTTCTTGGTGAGCATTCCATGGTAAGTATATGCCCTTAGGGAATGTCCTTCCCTGGACATATTGCTCCAGCCAGGAAGTAAGTATATGCCCTTAGGGAATGCCCTTCGCCACATGTGTCAAATCTGTTTCTAGAGAGGGGTTATGGAGTAGCGCTGGAATGAGCCCCCATACTTTCTAGTATGGAGGCATTGCAAGCGGGTAGTCTCGACACAGCAGATGTTTGATGCCGCATTTACACCCAGCACGTTTATACACAACAGTTTTTAAGCATTTGGGTGATTTGCATATGAAAGGGTTTCTCTTCAAGAATCTCTTTGCAGTAGCTGATGAAGATCAGATAATTGAGTCGCAAATGGTGGCTACAGGTTGGCACATCCAGGAGGTCCCTTGGCTACGAACAAGGCAGTAGCATTGGCCAAGTTTTTAAAGAGAAAGCTTGAGGAGCCCGGCGGTGCAGCTGCCTTGGATCCCGCCCTGGTTGAGCGTGCCGTCAGCGATGCTAAAGCGGTTGCTCGCTCTGGTATTACTCTTCTTCCCATACCCTTAAGCTGTAAGATTCACAGTCGACTGTTTTTGTTTTCCTGCATGGTGTCATTGCACCTGAAACCAACACTGCCTGCTTTCACAAGACCTTAATGCTCGTTCTTATTTTTACATTGACATTTGAAGTCAGATTTGAAGTCCTATTGTATCAGACAGCAGTCAAGAGTTATATACACTAGGCACGCGGCCTCCAAACCTGTGCCCCCATCTCGAGGCCTTTATGGGACGTTGTCGATATGGAAAGGCATCTAGCACTTTTATCCTCGGGTTTTGAGTGCCATCGCCAAGGAGAACGCATCCAAAGAGGTCTTTGACCCAATGCCAGTTAACTGTAAAGCCTTAGGCTTCTAGGGTACTCACCAGCAGGATGTTATGCCATGACATGCAGGCCAGGCATCTACATCAGATGTGAGAGTGCGTCATGTCCGCTCTTTTTCTGATCCTCAGGTTGTTGTCACTACCCTCACCTTGTATGTTCCTTGTCTCTTGTTGACTTCATATCCCAACTTTGGTACTACCACCGTGTTTGTCTTACCACTTGTCTAATTAGGTCAAATCATCGACTTGGCTCAAATCCTTCTTGAGTTTCTTTCTCCTGGATTGTGTTGGATAACTTAAGCCCATACAGGTGGTTTCAGCATTATTTGTTTATAACAATCATTTCAGCAAAATGCCTGCTCAACAGCTGGTGGCTACACTATATAATTCTATTGGGTGTTCGTGAAGATGTGAGGGTGAGGGAGAGACATTCTATTTTCACTCAGTTAAGGTTTGATAGGAATCCACGATCCAAAGGCCACCTTGCATATGTGCAAGATGTCCCTCATATCTGTCATGTAAACCTGCCTGCAGGATGAGAGCACAGATCAAGTACAGCAGCTATGGCAATGCGGAGGTGACAAGAGGAATAAGAAGAAAAAGAAGACAAAGAAAAATGTTGCTGGGATTTCAACCCCAAATTTGAGAAAAGAAGGGAAAACTAGGATTACAAAGCAGAAAAACAAAAAACAGAAAAAACGGAAGAAACTTATTGATAGCAATCCTTGAACTGGGTGCTACTCAACCTAGTTGATGACAACCTAGTTGATGACAACTTAGTTGATAATCTGGTCAAATTCAGCCTATGCAGGGTGGAGGAGCATAGATCATTTCTTGAGTATGATCATTTTCTATCCAGTTCATATCGTGTTAATGATTCAAAATTTGAATCACAAGTGAAGGTCTCCAATAAGTGTAAGATGACTTCAGTCAATCATCCACAATCATCTTCCTTATCAATTTATGCAAGCTTCTGTTTCAGTATATTTCTATCACAGCTACATTCTGGACAATTATTTCAAAATATCATTAAACCGCTGCCAGTGCTTTTTAGTTCTACATAAACGCAGACTGTAACCTGATAGGATGATAAAAGCTTACGCCTGATGAACCCACAACAACGTTTTGGAGGGAATGAGGTCAAAACTAAAAACCTGAACATTAAACGTAAGACACTTCATGAACAGTCGATATCATTTCTAGAGCAATGTAGCGTATTTTCATTTGCATTGGGTCAAGTTAACAGTACACAATCAGTTATGAAGTTCAAGAGCCACAAGGGGCTGGATTCAAACTCTCGCTAGAGGATGATTAGCAAAAGTCAGACATTTATGGCGGTCTGCCACATTGGGTTGAGCAACTGCAGTTAAAAAAACTAATTTGGATAACTACGAGTAGGAAGGTCTGCAAGCTCTTCATGTACATAATGCCACAAAAATTAATGTAGCACAGACACTATTACTGTTCAACAGCATTACTTGAACATGGAGAGAACTTTTCATGTTGAAAGTAGAGCTCTGGGCTGGTCAGCTCTAGTTCTCAGTCTCAGGAGCATCCGTATTGGATTTACGATACTCATCCATTTCAGCATGGTACTTCAACTTGGCTTCGGCCGCCTTCTCATTCCAGATCTGTTTGTCTTCCTCAGAAATCTCCTGCAGCCATACATTCGAAAGTATCAAGTATCAACCAGCGTAGCCATTTTGTCAAGGCACGTTACAAAGGAATTCGAATCAGAGCAACCAAGACTGGCATCACATGAACTTCACCTTCCACCTCAGACTGATGTGGGCATTCATATCTGAAAAGTTCATGCCTGGCTTCTCCTGGGCCAAGTTCTTCCTCATATCCATGCTGCAAAACCATCACATCCATTACAAAACTTTAATCTTCACATCTCTAAGATGATCAACAGTGCAATCAGAATCATCACATAAAGATGATCTCACATCATCTCACAGCTGCCACAAATTGTTGGACTACTTCGATGTCAGTAGACTCAGGTAGTCAAACCTGAATAGCAGGTATGAAGAGACAGGCTTCTTTGGCTTGTTGGGATCCTTCATCTGGACCTTCAGTTTCTTCTTTATGTTGATCTGCTCCTTCATCAACTGTACAGAACAGTGAAATAGACAGCATTCCACAGTAAATTGAGAGCAGCCAGTAGGACCCCAAAGAATGCACAGAAACAAGACTAAAATGATCACCCAAAACGTCAAGCTCAACTAGTGGGCACAGATTGGTGCAAAACCTTCTTGGCCTGATCAATTTTCTCTTTCTGCTTGAAAAGTTGCAGGGCCTGTGCTTTCTCCAACTTCAACTTATCCTCCATCTCCTTCTCAAGAACATTGACCTCCTGTAATGAGTCAGACTTGCAGATGAGGCCTCACAGCAGAAAAAAGAGGGATCTAACGTCAATGCATTCATGTATTATCCAGCGACAACTTGAAGAAGATAAGGCATGACAGGCTTGACCGAATTACCTCAGCCTGGGTTTGCTTGTAGGCTTCAAGCTCCACAGCATATCGAGCCTTATCCTCCGCTGCTATCTGAACATATCCAATAAACAGACAGCAGAATTAACTTTGAGCCCATATACAGCAATACGACAGAGGACCACCACATAGAAGTAACTGGCACAGAGTACTGGTAATGCATTTACAGTAGTCATGCACACAAATACCTTATCAAAAGGAGCACGCATGGCCTCATTCATGCCTTTCCATTCCTCTCCCAAAAGCCTTCCCATCTGCAACCCAGAGATGTGCAAACTGTTTAGTGATTGCAGTAACTAAAGAGGGGAAAACATGGCAAGAAGCTCACTATGTGACTCTGGCCACTAAGAGTGTGACACCTTACATTGAACTTATCACATGCACTTGGTTTGTATTGCCAACATGAAAACTATTCTACACTAACTACAGGATAGAAATCTCACCTCAGGGACTTTAACTTTAGCCTCCAACAAGGCAGGGCGACGTGCATTGGAGAACGCAAAAAAGGAGCTAATAGGATGCTTTGGCTTCCTTGGGTCCTTCTTCCTGCATGGACAGTTCATCTAACATAGTTATCAATCCTGCCCCATTCATAAACTTGAAGTGGGAAACATATGATGGTGGAGAATATAGGGCCGATATACATACTTACGTCCAAGCAACTAACATAGAAACACGCTGTCAAAGTATCTTTCGCCCCCAATGGAACATACAACATGCAAAATACATTTGTACAATCATGCTACTGAGTTGAAGTGAGGCGCTCGCCTCTTTTTCTTCTCATCGCCATCTTTTTCCTGCCAAAGGTGCGTGGAAGTACAAAAACAATGTGTAAGGCTTCTACAAAGCAAAATAAACTGATAGAACATGCGTGGCATATCCAGCTTCGACATATCCCGGAAACGATGGCAAGTTGCATCCCAGAGTGGACATAGTAAAGGACTTAAGAGGGAAGAGATGTAAGATTATCACAATAATCAGAGACCTTCTTGTAAACAAGGTACTGCTCTAGGCACTCCTGAGCCTGCTTTTTGTTCTGCTCCTCGTGTAACAGCTTCAGTCCCTCAGCCTCTCGCTTCTCCTGGCCGACCAACTGCACAACGGCAGTTCAAATCGAGAAAATGAGCTTGCACATTTCGAAGCTAAGGCCCAAAGACAGGAAAGGTTTTTCCAAGAGATGGAAACACTGAAGCAAATTATGTCAAGAGGCAAATCGGCCACCAAATTGTACAATCCATTGAAGTGGGAAATGTGAGGAGGTTCTGGGATAGCACCTTCAAATAAACATCTCTGTTAACCTGGTACCTATCCACATACGGTTTTCTCTCCTCCTCGGACACATCTTTCCACTTCTCGCCCATTATCGCACTGATCTGAGCAAACGTCGCTGTAGGATTGGCTTCACAGACCTACAGCAACAAGATATCGTCAACATTGACAACACTGGGAAAAACATAAAAGGAAAACAATCACCCGAGAAAAGGAAAATGAAGCAAAGGTCTAAAAGCTGCATTACAAGTTAGGCCAAGACCAGCAGCAGAAGGTTGGAAAAGCTAAATCCATCGTAGGAGGCATGCAAACTTGCGTTAGGTGACTGACCCTAAACGTTAGAAACAGAGGGTGAGGGGGGAATGGCAGTGTATACCATGATGCAAACCAACTGTAAGATACTTCACAAAAGGGGAAACAGAATGTTCGAATTATTACTGTCTGGCGTTGGTCCTTGGACCAGAGAAGGAAGGCGGAGTGTGGCTTCTTCAGCCTGTTCGAGTCTTTTTTCCCTTTCTTTGAGGAATCATCATTCACTACTGTTGCCGGCATAACGTGGCTCTGCATCAGACATGAACGTCAAAACACAGCCTAGCCTATACTGTAGCTTCTGCTAGGCGACACTATAACGTAAGGGGAAGACAGACATCAATTTCCGCCTCCAGTTCGTTTTCCATCGTTTTCCTCACAATCGCTAAGAAACTAAACCAAATCCAAGTCGCTAAAATAACTAAATTCGTACCACCCCAACATGACTTGCATTAATACACTATAATGGCTGTAGTTCTGAGAGAAACACTCTGATACATAACCGCGTGACAGAGTGAAAGGGAGACAATCGTAGGAGGTGCAAACGTACCAGATTAGGCTGAAACTCTTTGATTCTCTGGAGCTTGCGAAGCTTTTCCTCGAGTTTCTTGTTTCCGTCAGCACTCTCCTTCAAGAGACCTTCCAAACGTTCGGTCTCCAGCATTTTCGCCTCACGCTCGGCCTGAAGCTCAGCTTCGCTCTGCTTCAACTTAGCTTCAGTGGCCTCCTTCTCGAGGCTCAACTTCTGCAATGACTTGTGAATTGATTCGAGCTCATCTTCCAGTGAAACGTTGCTCTCCTTCAGAGGCTTTGATTTCACGGTGGCTGCCTTGGCGGTTTTCACGGGCATTGCAAGACCTTCGCCAACATTCTCCTTATCAGTGTCCGCGATCTTGGGACCTCGCTTCGAGCGTTTGGATGCCATCGACAACGAGGATCAGTGGCTCAGTGGCAGAGGAAGCTAAGGGGACGTAAAACTGGAGAAATGGAAGCAAGGTTGAAGTCAGAAAATCGGAACTAAAATGCAAGAGAAGATCCCTTGCTGACAGCCAGAACTGTAGAAAATGGATCACAGTACGAATTCACCAGCAACGAGTAGGCGAGAGCTAACGAGCGAGCTTTGCAGGGGGTCTGGAAACAGAAATAGGAAGCAGAAAACCGACAGCGCGATAAGAATGCAAGAAAGACAACGTAACAAAAGCACAGTTCAAGAAACGATCCCTGTAAAGGAGTGGGAACAACAGGGAGCAGACAATAACGGATGTGTGCGAGGTAGCGAGAGAGCGAGAGAGACGAAGACGCAAGCGAGTGCGACCGAACGGACATAATGACCGCGAGCGGGAAGACCATAGATGCACCAATCTGACCGTCCATTCGTACGAGTTCAAATTCCACCGTTAGATATTACAATTATAATTGAGATTGAGATCTCACCGTCCATAGCGTAAGCCATAAATAAACTACGATATCAATTCACTCTGATGTGAAACTGTACTTCATCCATCCAACCGGCACTAGCAGTTTGAATGGCTCCCCTTTTTACAACGCCAGGTTGTAAATCATAGATATACTTTAGTAATGCAAGTTCCTATCTTCTCTAAGCTCCAGTATGGAGCTTGGAACTGTGTCTCCTTTGTCTCTTCCCCTTCTGAAATTCTGAAATTCTGAACTCCTACTATATGTCTCATTTATCGGCCTTCATGGCGCCTTGTAAGGTTATTTTTTCCTTACCTTTATGAATAAATAATATGTTCATGCTATGTTGTCCATAGGAGGAAGAGCCCTCGTGGCTAACCAAGTGTTGTTGGCATCAATTTGGTCCCCGATAAGAAACTTCATGTGGGGAGCTACTCATGCGGCTTTCCCGAACCGTAGGGCGCTGGTCTCGTGTGTACAATTATGCCAACCTAAATACAAGGGAGGACTTGTCTCATAGACCCTCATTCCCAAATCTCTGCCTTATTAGCAAAATGGATACTCGGAGCCCTTCTCAACACTACCAGCCCCTGGAGCAGCCTAGTCCAACCTCAATTGGTGGGGTCCACTCCAACTTCATCTCACCTCTGAGCGAAATCTCTTAGATGGATAATATTGTTCAAGGAAATGGCAGAGGGTTGGAAAGAGGATCGGGCCCATGGAAATCCATTTGGAAGGCTTGAAGTTCAATCGGATGGTCCCTTATCCAAATTAAAGAATGCCCATGAACTTTGTAGAATCTATGAGGCAACCCATTTTGGTCAATTATAACATTGACTCTAAACCCCTGCTCCAAGCCACCACCCACCCTCCTCCCCCCCCCTCCACGCCACCACTCCCTCAGCCCAGCCACCACCCAAGAAGAAATGGGCATGTTGGGAAAATGCGGGGTTCACCCATCTCGGAAGCTTATGGGAACAAGGACTAGATCTCCTACCACCTGCAACGACGGTCACCACAATTATGGGACACATGAGAATCCGTACTTGGCATGAGATTTGCTCTCAGATCCACAGTATATACTACCTCTCCTTCAGAATGGACCTGCGCATTGGTCACCCCCTATATGGATGGCATCATCGTCACAGTCCCCCCCCTCCCCTTGTCATATGTGTGCTCTCAGTGGATGGTCATTTGGCGTCTATATTGGGGTTCGAGGCAGACTGAAGATGGTTGCTACGATTCACTGGAGAATGCCAATCCAATGGAGCCTCTCTCTTCCAAATTAGAGTCATTGGTGATAAAGGAGTCCCAAATCCTACTCCCCCACTAGGACTAGAGATACAAATGTAGGCCATGCATTCCACATTTCAGTGGTTCTTCTCTCACCCCCTGGCCGGACTACAATTTCATCCAGGGAATGGACATGGATGGACCATGCACGCTCCCTCAGCTTCTTCACATATTCTGCTAGATTGGGATACTCCCTCTTGTTTCCCCTTGGTTGTTTGATAGGAAATGGCAACAAAAATAGAGAGATGTCTTCTAGGATTGAGACCCCTGGAACCTCATCTGGAAGGATATATGGAGAAAAGATAGATCTGCCAAGGTTTCCGCATTTCTCTGGAAAATTGCCCCCAAAGTTCTCCTAGCGGCTGCAAATACGAACACGAACAGCCCTGCATGTCTGTTATGTAATGATGTGCTTGAATCCCCAGAACATTGTTTGGCCTGTTGTCTTAGAAATCTTAGGATTTGGTCTAAAGTGCTCAGCTTTTACTCTAACTGGAACGTCCTCATAATCTCTCATCCCCCCTCCCTATTGTTGTTGAATCATCTGCCATGTCAGGTTGGCAGGGTTATGCTTAAGTGTCGAGTATGGGCTTACCTACGTGCGCATACCTTGTGGGCCATATGGAAAGCACGATGTTCATTTGTTTATGAGGGTAATCCCCCAGCAGATCCATCCTCTTCAATATTTATTGGGATCTGATGACTGAGGGGAGAAAAGCATGGCCGGTGAATCTCTGTCTTGCTCTTGATCGCAAAGCTTCGGAGCACCGGTGCAGGCAACTTCATCAAGAATTCAATCTCACCTTGGGCAAGAGTTGTAACCTGCTCGGCGCCTGTCTTTCCTACTCAGGTTTCCATTGGAAAGACTTCGTCCCCACACAATGGGAAGTCCCCTGGTGAAAAGAAGGAGGGCGACTGTAACGGGCGTCACAAATGTTCTCGTGATCCTAAACTCAAGACACAATTGTCGATGATCTAGTGGATTACAGCTTGGAACTGCACGTGCCCTCTCACTCACCACCCTCTTTCCTCGACTAGTCAACAAGACTCTGCTCTGTGTTATTTTTCAATCTATCTCCATTCTAGAACTGTGTCATCATGCATTTATTGATTCTTGAATTTTTCGATCACTCCAGCTGTATGCATCTTTGTTATTTGCTAGTTTACAAGGTCACTGGGAGGTTTCCCCACTGTAAGCTTTCACAGCCTCAATAGTGGTTATTTTTCCACCTTCTGGAATGAAATTGTGGGCCTCCATCCCCACTTGTGGTAGAAAAAATAAATAAAAATAAAAATAAATTGGCATGTTATTCCCCTTCTTTTAAAAAAAATAAAATAAAAATTATAGCTCTATCACACAGATTCAAGTTAGTACTTGAACTCATAAGTGTATTGTGCTGGTAGTGCCTTCTTAAGAAACCCGTCCGGTCCGGGTTTGGGTTTTTTCTAGAGACAAGTCCAATCCGATCCGATCCGGATCCGATTTTATTTTTTTATTTTTTTATTTTTTAGAGAAAGGAGTGCCCATGAGGAGTTGGGGCATTTTGGAGTGCGACGCACTCATAGTTTACTGCAGGGGCAGTATTGGTGGCGTGGTATACACATAGAGGTGCAACAGTTCGTATCTAGGTGCATGGTGTGTGACATGGTGCGTGCTTCATTCAACGCCCCTACACCACAGTTGCATCTTTTACCCATCATGGGATTGGGCTACAAGTGGAGTCTTGACTTCGCAAGGCCGTTGCCATTGATGATGCGCCACCACAGATATGTGTTGGTGATGGTGGAGCACTTCTTCAAGTGGATTGAGTTGGTTCCATTGTCTGACAAGGCTAGTGAGGGGGCTGCGTATGCATTCCTGGATCGCGTGCTTAGCCGATTCGGTGCTCCAGCTGAGGTACTCACGGACCAAAGGAGAGAGTTCTTGGGGGTGTTTCAGGCTTTGCGTGATAAAGCCTTGATAGACCACCGTACCACTTCTAGGGATCATCATGAGGCCAATGGCTTGGCAGAGAGAGTGGTTCAGACAGTAAAGAGGGGTTTGCGCAAGTATGGCTTGCAAAAGGGACACCTAGGAGATTGGGATCTTTCAGGTACCTTGGTTAGCCATGGGCTACAGGTTTAGCAAGCAAGCATCATTTGTCTCCTTCTCACCATATTTCCTTCTCTTTGGCCGAGAGCAGGATTCGCCTACATCTATTCGCAGGGAGGCTGCAGTAGTCCTCAACCTTGATGATCCAGATGTGTGGACACAAGCATGTGCCCAGCGGGCAGAGTTGTTCAAGAGAGTCATGCCTATGGCTTTTGAGAATCTTGCTATTGCCCAACACCGAGACACATTGAGGTATGTCACTATACGTGGAGGGGGATATCGGCCATGTGTTTGACGTTTCCACCCTTGGGACTATGTGTATCTGCAGCAGAGAGCGCCTACGACCTTGGATGTCACAGCAGGACGTATGATTCTAAGGGTCAGAGAGGTGAAGCCTTCAGGAGTGTTGATTCTGGAGGGTCGAGATAGCATGATATGGAAGGACCATGTGCGTAATTGTGTGCCATGTCACCTTCCACATGTGGATGGGAGGATAGATCCCAACCTTGCAGTGGTACCTGCAGGATTGCGTTGCATGCTATGTGGGCATGCTCGTGGTGCCGCCACTATGCTGGTATGTGATCAATGCTCAAGAGGTTGGTACACGGGATGCTTGACACCACCTCTTGAGAGGGTTCTTGATGGAAATTGGTTATATCCACACTGCTTGGGATAGTGGGAGTGGATATGACTAGTGGCAGCTCACAAGGCATGGGAGGCCAAGCTCATAGGAGTCAATACCCAAGATCTCAAGCTCAAGTTCACAGGTTGCAAGACGGCGATTAACGATGGGGCAACTCTTGTACCGGCCTCTTGATCTATTGAGTTTGAGTGTAGTAGGGACAGTGGTGGAGGACTTAGTGAGGCTATGGCCACTATCACATCTTATGGCTACCTGGACTTAGAGGAACCTAAGCGCTAGCTAGGGGGGCGATTGTGATGGACTAGTGGCTGCACTAGTGGTGACTAGTGGCAGCCTAGTGGTAGACTAGTGGCTGCACTAGTGGTGGTTAGTGGCAGCCTAGTGGTTGGACTAGTCGCTGCACTAGTGGTGGCTAGTGACAGCCTAGTGTTGGACTAGTGGCTGCACTAGTGGTGGCTAGTGGCTGCACTAGTGGTGGCTAGTGGCAGCCTAATGTTGGACTAGTGGTTGCACTAGTGGTGGACTAGTGATAGACTAGTGTTTGGTGTGCACATGTGTTGTGTGATTATGGACAGCGATATAGTTGTGTAGCGATATGTATGCGCACGACAGCTGTCAAGTTATTTTACCACTAGTGTGAAGTTAGCTAGGAAATAACTAGCTTTTATATATTGACATTTGGGATTGACCCAAGTGTCAATCCAGGGGCCAATACATGTTTGGGCACCTCGCGTTGTTATCTTCACGCCCGGGGGGTGCACCAAGGTTTAATGTACCTATCACGTGCGTGAACAGAAGGGGGTTTATTAAATACCCCCACATACAGACTATGTATATATAAAAGGGTTGGAAAAGTCCTAAATATATATATATATATATATTTGGGACAATGTTACAGATGTTGATATGTAGTGTACCGGTAAGGTCTTCATTCACCCGCCGCGGCATCCCGTGCTCAAATTCCTTTTGAGACGTTTTTTTTTTTCCCGCCTTACTAAGCCCTATCCGCTGCGCAGTCCTCGTCCTCTTCTGCAACGCGCTCACTTCGTTGTCCTCTTCTGCCGCGCGCTGGTTGGGGCAAGCCGTGTGTCAATCTCCGTCTGCCCAGCTGCACCGTGGTGGTTCTCACAGAGAAATCCGACAGTACCTGACTACAGACACAAACAGCACACACAAAAGGTTGTTTTGGGTTGATAGTCGGTCAAATCCTCCATGGGTCATGACACAAGGTCAAAAACAATGTGGTGAGGGCAACTTCTTCTTTGACCTATTTCTGCCTGTTTTCCCCTCTCATCAGACTCGGCCCTGAGATGCATGTTGAATTTTGTACTTTAGCTCGTTGGGTGGATCTGTGGTGATTAGGAGTGACTTTGACAAGTTACTGCCATGGGACAGCAGGAAAGTATCCAAAAACAAATAACATAGCTGAGGAGAAGGCACCTTCTTCAAAACATTTCACCCTGTTTTCCCCTCTTATCAGAATTAGCCCTACGTTTCCATGCTGAATTCTGCAAGTTAGCCGATTGAGTGAATCTTTGGTAGTTTGGAGTGACTTTGACATGGTACTGCCAATGTGACGACAGGAAAGTATCCAAAAACAGGTAACAGAGATGAGGAGAAACTATGGGATGAATACTTTTCTGACCCCAACCAATGGTGGGACAAACAAGGCAAAAAGGTGATTGCCTGCAGATTACCAGATGTCATTCTGAAAGCAACAGACACAAGCTGTACGCACAAGAGGTTGATGTTCGGTGAAATCCTCCATGGGTCGCGACACAAGGTCAAGGACAATGTGGTGAGTGCACCTTCTTCTTCAACCTATTTCTGCCTGTTTTCCCCTCTCATCAGACTCGGCCCTGAGATGCATGTTGAATTCTGTACTGTAGCTCGTTGGGTGGATCTGTGGTGATTAGGAATGACTTTGACAAGTTACTGCCATGGGACAGCAAGAAAGTATCCAAAAACAAATAACATCGATGAGGAGAAGGCACCTTCTTCAAAACATTTCACCATGTTTTCCCCTCTTATCAGAATTAGCCCTACGTTTCCATGCTGAATTCTGCAAGTTAGCCGATTGAGTGAACCTTTGGTAGTTTGGAGTGACTTTGACATGGTACTGCCAATGTGACGACATGAAAGTATCCAAAAACAGGTAACAGAGATGAGGAGAAACTATGGGATGAATACTTTTCTGACCCCAACCAATGGTGGGACAAACAAGGCAAAAAGGTGATTGCCTGCAGATTACCAGATGTCATTCTGAAAGCAGCAAACACAAGCTGTATGCACAAGAGGTTGATGTTCGGTGAAATCCTCCATGGGTCGCGACACAAGGTCAAGGACAATGTGGTGAGTGCACCTTCTTCTTCAACCTATTTCTGCCTGTTTTCCCCTCTCATCAGACTTGGCCCTGAGATGCATGTTGAATTCTGTACTTTAGCTCGTTGGGTGGATCTGTGGTGATTAGGAGTGACTTTGACAAGTTACTGCCATGGGACAGCAGGAAAGTATCCAAAAACAAATAACATAGCTGAGGAGAAGGCACCTTCTTCAAAACATTTCACCATGTTTTCCCCTCTTATCAGAATTAGCCCTACGTTTCCATGCTGAATTCTGCAAGTTAGCCGATTGAGTGAACCTTTGGTAGTTTGGAGTGACTTTGACATGGTACTGCCAATGTGACGACAGGAAAGTATCCAAAAACAGGTAACAGAGATGAGGAGAAACTATGGGATGAATACTTTTCTCACCCCAACCAATGGTGGGACAAACAAGGCAAAAAGGTGATTGCCTGCAGATTACCAGATGTCATTCTGAAAGCAACAGACACAAGCTGTACGCACAAGAGGTTGATGTTCAGTGAAATCCTCCATGGGTCACAACACAAGGTCAAGGACAATGTGGTGAGTGCACCTTCTTCTTCAACCTATTTCTGCCTGTTTTACCCTCTCATTTACTCGGCCCTGAGATGCATATTGAACTCTGTAAGTGAGCTCGTTAGGTGGATCCGTGGTGGTTAGGAGTGACTTTGACAAGTTACTGCCGATGTGGCAGCAGGAAAGTATCGAAAAACAGATAACATGGATGAGGAGAAGGCACCTTCTTCAACACATTTCACCCTGTTTTCCCCTCTTATCAGAATCAGCCCTACATTTCCATGTTGAATTCTGCAAGTTAGCTGATTGAGTGAACCTTTGGTAGTTTGGAGTGACTTTGACATGGTACTGCCAATGTGACAACAGGAAAGTATCCAAAAACAGGTACCAGAGATGAGGAGAAGCTGTGGGATGAATACTTTTCTGACCCTAGCCAATGGTGGGACAACCGAGGCAAAAATGTGAATGCCTGTCAGATTACCAGATGTCATTCTGAAGGCTGCAGACTCGGCCCTGAGGTGCATATTGAATTCTGTAAGTTAGTTCGTTGGGTGGATCTGTGGTGGTTAGGAGTGACTTTGACAAGTTACTACCGATGTGGTAGCAGGAAAGTAACCAAAAACAGATAACATGGATAAGGAGAAGGCACCTTCTTTACACATTTCACCCTGTTTTCCCCTCTCATCAGAATCTGCCCTAAATTTCCATGTTGAATTCTGCATGTTAGCTGGTTGAGTGAACCTTTGGTTTTGACATGATACTGCCAATGGGAAAGTATCCAAAACAGGTAACAGAGATGAGGAGAAGTTGTGGGATGAATACTTTTCTGACCGCAGCCAACGGTGGGACAACCGAGGCAAAAAGGTGAATGCCTGTCCGATTATCAGATGTCATTCTCAGATGCCGCAGTCACAAACTGCACACACAAGAAGTCCTTTTGGGTTGATGTTCGGTCAAATACTCCTTGGGTCATGACACAAGGTCAAGGACAATGTGGTGAGGGCACCTTCTTCTTCAACCTATTTCTGCCTAATTAACATTCTCAACAGACTTATGATGATGAGTGTTTCAACTTAAGGTTAGATTAGGCAAGAAGGTGGTTGTCTCAATTTTTTGATTTAAGGTGCTGAACTTGAGGGGAAAGAGGCTTATGAAGACAGGACGGCTGAAGTCAAAGACAGCTGTAGTATACTAATTGTCAGTGGTGGTCTTTTTCCATGTTGAGGCATCATGCCCGATCTTCCCATCACATCAACCCACAGCTCCATAGATGTATTATAGACTGACATGCTACGATGTCCACATGCCAGGATTTGGAATGCGTGGGTAGATGGTCAACTGGAAACAGCAGCGGTAGCAGCACAATTGATAGAACAAGGCACTGCTATCGTTCAAAGGTATCTTCTTCAACACATTTCACCTTGTTTTTAGAGTCGCTCCTAAATTTTCATGTCGAGGTGAATGCATGTTAGGTTACAAGGAGTAGCAGACGTAGATTGTCAACTAAAGGCAGCAGCTGCAGGGGGCAGGGCAAAGAATCATGGGTAGTTTTGTGCTTGAAATGCAGCCCTCTTGCATGAATCTGAACCCACGTTCCATCCCTGCTCCTTCACATATTCTTGCTAAGAGAAAGAGAGAGGGAGGGCACTGATAGTGGTGTGCTCATTGTTTGGGGGGGGGGGTACAGGCTGGCAGGTCCCTCAGGGTATGCATAGCAGGGGCGCGGGATGGAGGCTTTGGAGACCTATGAGCAAATGATGGGGGAAGGGGTGAAGCCCGACCACATAATGTTTGTGTGCAAGCCTCGCAGCCCTGGAAAAGGGCAAAGTGGTCCATGGTTGCATGTCAATCTGAAATTGTACCAAATGTGATTATGGACACTGCCCTTGTGGACATGTATGCCAAATGTGGGAGCATTGGGGATGCGGAGGGAGTGTTCAACAATATGGCGGAACAAGATTTGGTGTCATGGAACGCCATGCTTGCAGGATATGCACAGCAGGGGCGCGGGATGGAGGCCTTGGAGACCTATGAGCAAATGATGGGGGAACGGGTGAAGCACAACCACATCACGTTTGTGTGCGTTTGCAATGCTTGTGCAAACCTGGCAGCCCTGGAAAAGGGCAAAGAGGTGCACGGTGACATCATCAAAGTTGGAATTATACCAAATGTCATTCTGGACACTGCCCTGGTGGACATGTATGCGAAATGTGGATGCATTGAGGATGCAAAGGGAGTATTTGACAATATGCAGTCTGAACAAAAATGTGGTGTCATGGAACGCGATGATTGCAGGATATGCCCAGCCTGGTTGTCATAGGGAGGTCCTGCAACTATTTGAAGGAATGCAAAAGAACGGTTTGAAGCTGGACAGTATCACCTTTATATGTGTTCTCTTTGCATGCGGCTCATTGGCCTACTGGATGAAGGAAGACACTACTTCAATTCCCTTAGTCAAGATCATGGTGTCACTCTGACAGTAAATACTTTGGCTGCATGGTGGACATTCTTGGACGTGCGGGACAACTGGATGAGGCAGTGGACTTGATTAATAAAATGCCATCAATCCAGATGTTGTGGTGTGGAAGGCCTTGCTTGGTGCCTGCAGAATCCATGGCAATGTGGAGATGGCTAAACGTGCGGCAACATCTATCCTCACGTAGGATGAACATGATGCCGAACAGGATGCCGCGACTTATGTGTTGCTATCAAATATCTATGCTGCAGCTAGCAGGTGGGATCCATCTGAGCAGTATAATGTTTTCCGTGCATTTTACCAGCACCTAACAACAACTTGTATGTCCTATCACATTTCATGTCGCGTACCTCACTTCGGTAAGTTCCCCTTCAAGTCATAGTTACTCGCTTTGATGCGCGCGCCTAACTCCCAACCTGGCCACCGGGCCAACTTGGAGCTTCGGCTGCTCACCGGGACATAACGGTCCCCCTTTACTCTCCCACCAGACCCTCCACCAATTTAGGCCTAGTGGAAATTCCCTTTGGTAGATGGCAGTCTGGAATAGCTCCCCACTCCTTGGGCGCTTTCCGGCTCGCTCGCTTACTCACTAGTTTTTGGTCACCAACGGGCTTGCACCGTTCTCGGGGTTACTACTCCCTATATATACTTCTGTGACTGTCCGTGGGGGTTTCACAAACAACCATGCCATTTTATGGCGAACCACCACGAAGACCCTCGATTTCCGGTGATGAGTCGCGGTGAGTCTTGGCCCTCCCACCACGGCCCCATTGGACCATGGTGAGTCCCAAGACTCCCCACGACTCCCACCACCAGGTCTCCGCCCCATGGTGAGTCCTATGCCACCCCCACTAAGTCCCACTAAGCTACCACCACCCCTTGTGGAGCCACCCCCACCGCAACCCGGTGTGCGGGGCTCCACCTAGTGAGCGCCTCCGCCTCCTTGAATGCCTTTGGGCACTCAAGGGTGCTTCAGCCCCCAACACCTATTGCTGCCACCGCCCCCACCACAGGGGCAGCCCCTCTGCGTCCCAACCCCCTGCCCTCAAGGCAAAGGGCCGCGACATTTCACATGAGCTTATTCTTCCTTGTACAACAATTTGACATTTAGAATAGTTTATATAGCTACCGGGACATTAAATTAAAATCCAAACTATTTGAAATCTACAGGGCAGTCCTGCTTCCAAGATATAGAGTCGATTAACTTAGGATATCTGGTATTAGTCATACGTTGCAGTTGACCCCACCATCTGACCTCGAATTCATCGCGTCGGGAGCTTAAGGGGGAGAGAGAGAGAGAGAGAGAGAGAGAGTTCTTTCTCTCCTGATACCCTTTCGAAAAGGGCAAAGAAGTCCATGGTGACATCGTAAGAGCTGGAATTGTATCAGGTGTCATTCTGAGCCCTACCTTGGTGGACATGTAATTGAAGAGCGGGTGTAGCAAGGTGGTTTAACTAGATGCAATGTCTTGACAAAATGGTTGAACAAGATGTGGTGTTGTGGAACGTGATGAATGCAGGATATACATAGGAGGGGTGCAAGATGAAGACTTTGACACAGAGACCTATGAGCAAATGATGCAGGAAGGCTTGAAGTTGGACCATATCATGTTCGTTTATGTTTATAATGCATGAACAACCATGCAAGCAGCCCTCGAAAAAGGCAAAGAGGTCCATGGTGATGCTGTCAAAGCTAGGGTTATATCAGGTGTCATTCTGAACAGCACCCACGTCAACATGTATGTCAAATGTGGGAGCACCGAGATCTGTTATTACTATTATTGTTTTTTTTTCTCTTTGTTTGCCTAAGCAGGGAGAGAGCAGCAGCTGCTGCTGCTGTCTCTCTCCCCCCTATTTAGGCCAAGAAAAACGGGGGAGGGAGAGAGGAGCAGCAGTAGCAACTGCTGCACACAAATCCACCCCCCTTTTCTTAAAAAAAATCTTCTTGTTCTGGCCTAAGTGGAAACAACAGCGACATCAGCACAATTGATAAAACAAGGCACTACTAATGAAGGCACATTTCTCAACACATTTCATCATGTTTTTAATAATTTTATAAACAAAAAATAAAATTTACACTAATTTTTATTGGTTACACGAGTTATTTTGATCTTTTTAAAATCAGATCTATAATTTGTCTATAGCTTTGTATTAAAAATTATACATAAGTAAAGGGTTTATTATATTCTGAATCAACACATGAATACATACAGCAGGGTGTTGTTATTTATTAAAATGTTTTTATATATAAATATTTTAGGGGGTTTAATAAATTTTAAAGTATATATATACATATGATAAATTCATGAAGTAACCTATATACAGGGGTATTTTTTTATTGGCTGATGCACGCACGTGATATGGTCTTTTTATGAAGAGTGCACCCCCCGGGTCTTCACGGCAGATCGCGGTGGGCTCATATTCCTCGAGTTGAGCATCACCGCGTCTAGCTATGGAGCCGTAGTGTTGATTCCCCATGGCGTGGGGTGCACTTGGCTCGACTTAATATATGAGTGATGTTTTCATGTGCAAGTATGTGAGTTTGAAAGAGCTTGTATGTTTGTATCATTCATTTCTTTATCATTGTGATGGACTAGTGGCAGCCTAGTGATTGACTAGTGGCTACACTAGTGGTGGCTAGTGGCAGCCTAGTGGTGGACTAGTGGTGGACTAGTGGCTGCACTAGTGGTTGCACTAGTGCTGACTAGTGGTTGTCTAGTGGCAGCCTAGTGGTGCACTAGTGGTGGACTAGTGATAGACTAGTGTTTGGTGTGCACATGTGTTGTGTGATTCTGGTCAGCGATGTAGTTGTGTAGCGATATGTATGCGCACAACATTCCGTTTACAAGACCCGAATCTCTCCTCACCCTCCAGATCAGGAACTCTGGACACCAGTGGAGTTCCTTCCGCACACATGCTGATAGCCCTGGCAATCTTGTTCGGATCCCCTGATCTTCTTGCTGCTCGCAATATCAACTCGGATTTGTCTGGACCCTTGCCACCAACGCCATCCTGCAAGAACTCCCGATATCTCGTCTGTTGCAGTAGAGCTCGAATCAGATCATCTGCCGTCGCCACATACAAATCCCGGCCCCGCTTTCCAGATTGTTGTAACCATACATTGTGTACTGTCTCCGCCAGATTGCAAGAGGGCATGTCCGCCATCTCCTCAATTGAGAAGTGCTGCAGAATGAAAAAACATATATCAGAAAGAGGACATGCATACCCCACCACAACAGACATGATTGGAGATTGATACAAATTCAATGAAATTTGCAAGTTTTCAAATCCACGCACCGTTGTCATGCATGCTCCCCATTGTCTGTACCAGAAGTGCCAAAATACCAGCCAGTCTTCTAGCCTCTCATACTGTCTTCTGATGCAGCCCCAGATTAGTAACACCAGGCACGAATTGTCTGGAACAATGTATTTGCCTCTGCCATGCTTTTGGCATCTTTGTACTGTTTGCATAGCCTAAGATGAGTAGGCTGCATTTCCCGTTTGATGTCTACTTTTGTATGTTTCTCAAGGGACTGCGTCCAATGGGAAAGACATGTTCGCTCTCTTCCTGGCATTGACACCTTTGGATTTCCTGATCCAAACACAATACGAACAGCATTGAAATTCACTTGAGTACTGTCGGCCATAAATCTAGCGAAATTTGGAGATGGGACACCTTGGGAGTCCATAACGCAAATGAGACTTCTCCACATTAGCTGCTGCGAATCCGCATCCTCTGATTGCATGTCACACACTGCAATTGTCATGACTCGCTGGTAGAAAGGATCGTAAACATGACATGCCATTGTAGTCGAGTCTTTCACTCATTTGACATGATCAAACATAAGGAAACAGTTTTGAAGATCGTCACCCTTCTGCATGCGCTTCACAAGACTGACTCTGCTGCCCCACCCGGCTGTGGACATTTTGAAAAGATACACTTGTTCAACCCTTGACCTGGGAACAAACTCTCTTGAATGTAGTTATATCTGCTCCATCGCTTCAACTCAAAAATGTTATCAACGTACCCTCTGTTAGCAGAGCCCATCCTCAATGCATTCACCTGGTTTTTAATGTTCGGCGAGCTCAAGGTAGAGAAGTGATCCATAACATTGTCCAAGGCTGGCCCGTCGAGTTTCCTGCCCATAAAATCTCCTTCACTAAGAATATGGGATTCCAAGAAAGTCTTGCTTGCTCCAAGAACAATTGTGGAGGTGGTGGCTGTTGGATTGCTCTCATACTCTTGTCTTATCAACCTGGACACTGTTTCAACACTTTCCCTGTAGTCCCCCTTCGACACTGGATGGTTGTGGAACCTGAAATGCTCATCGGCTCTAGTCAAGGTTGGAAAATGGTGTACCACATAATACATTCTTGCTCCACACACTGCCACACATGAAGGTGCTCGTTTGCAGAACTTGCAAACAAAAGTGTTGGAGCTTGGAGGTGCTTCACCGGGCTTGAAAGGATTCTCGGCGACACCCTCTCACTCACTCTGGTTCTGAACCTCTGACCGCAGGAAACGTCTGCAACTCAAATTCTCGCACCTCAGGTGCCCATTGCACACCGCTCTCCTGAACACGAGCTTTTGAATATTGGATGTCTTCGTTCTGCACCATGGGTGTCCATCGTGTCTCTTGTCCGTTCCGTGCATGAGGCTCGAAATAGGTCCACCCCGCCCAGGTGGAGCCAGCTCGAAGACGACATCCCCATCAAAAGTCCCCGGAAGGTACAGCACACGCTCAATAGGGACAGTGTCTAAGTCAATCCCCCGCAATTCACTCTTGAAACCGGGCATTCCTCCCATTGACTTCAGTTT
Organism: Takakia lepidozioides; assembly: GCA_030704615.1. Lineage (NCBI taxonomy): Eukaryota > Viridiplantae > Streptophyta > Takakiopsida > Takakiales > Takakiaceae > Takakia > Takakia lepidozioides. The sequence goes on along the minus strand of CM060731.1, from coordinate 36,115,606 downwards.
AGGAATGACACTACACAGGTCCTTCAATTCCGGCACCACGACCACCGGAGAAGGAACCACAAAAGGAATTTTCGGAATGTCCTTCTTCGAGGAGTCGGAGAGCTCAACAATTTGTCTGGAAGTTGTGGGCTCCGTCTTCACGACCACATTCCTCTTGTCTTGAACAACAGAAGCAATAGTTCCCGGCGTCACATACGAACCAATCGACTGCCGGCGAGGAGCTCCAAGAACCCTGTATCTTCCTGGAGGATTCCTGGAGGAACTCTCCACTGACTCATGAGTGCGTTTTCATCCGGTTTCTGGAAAACATACTTCATCAATTTCCCATCGACACCGTAAACCTCTCTTTTGAGCCACACAACACCATACTGGAACTCGAAATGCGTTGATAGGAGATGATCCTCTGCAATTGCAAAACCATTGTCATCGGTATCCTTCGAGAAAGGTACTGGTTTCTCCACAAGTAAAACTTCGCTTCAGAGGAAGCCATATTGCTGCAAGAGAAATTCCCTCGCAGAAGTGCGGAAGCCACAACTTATGTGCGGATTCTTGTTACAAATGATAGTGGGGATTACATTTCTCATGCTTTGCATTTCAGACCAAAACCTAGAAGTCCATCACCTTTACTAACGAGGTCGGCAAAGGACAACACGTCATGTATGTCCTAAACCGTTCTGGAAGGGTCAGCCCAAACCTATTTTAAAAGCTGACATACCGTTAAAGAGCCTTTCAGAAATAGTTGTCAAAACAATTCATAAAACAGTTGGTAAGCAGTTATGTGCCTTTACCGACCATGTGAAATGACGGCGGAGACCGACATCCCATGCCATCCCAATGTGTTCAGCCACGTGGAAGCCGACATATGCATTGAGTGAAGGGTTTAAGAGATATCAGCGGCGAACAAATGGAAGATGTTGAACCGGAAGAATCCAAAAAATCTAGTGAAATAAGTCATCCATCCGTATCAAATCTATGTGATGGCCATACCTCCATAATGAAAGACGACGGCCACTGCAGAATGGACGAGTGTGCCGTTAGGAGGGGGACACGTATGCAGTGAATACATGCATAACCGCCGAGAGCGATGCCCCGTCTGCTACTCATCGCACGATGTCTCTCATCCCAGTAGATCGTAGTTTTTCAAGCTAGAGAGTAGCAGGAGACAGAGTTCTGCGCGAGAGAGTGGAAGGCGTAGAAGACAATCATTCTTTTTTACTTCAGCGCGAGAGAGGAAGAAGGCGAGAGAGGAAGAAGGCAAGAGAAAGAATGAAAGGTCACAAGCTGAACATGACACTGAAGGAGATTGCAGAGGAGAGCGCGGCCTTGGAAACCGAACACATGGCGGGGGAGGACCAGCCGCCAGCTCCTGATGAACTTGGGGACGAAACTGTGTCAGAGGACGACACAGACGAGCCAGATGTTGTTGCGAAGAAATCCACGCCAAAGGGGAAGAATGTCGTGGAGGAGGAGGCGACGCCGAAGGGTAAGAAGGCTGGCCAAACTGGGAGAACAGCCGCCATTGTTGCTACATCGAAGGCATCTGGGAGTTCTTCAGCCAAAGGACCTCAGGTGATTCTCTTACTTGCTATCTTCAATCAAGTTTACAAGGCATGAAAATTGCGTGCGGTGGCGCACGCAATTTTCTTGCCCTCTTTTCTGCTATTTTCTGCTTGATCATCCAGAGTAAGACCACAGGGATGCAGGCAATGCACAACACCCAAACCCGGAGGTGACCCACTACTCACTTTTCATCTACTGCATAGGAGGAAGGACTTTCACATTTCATAATGGTTGTACCATCCTGAGATTAGAGTTCCAGAAATGAGAGAAGGCCATAGAGAGAACCTCCAGAAATTGCGTGCGTCGATGTACGCAATTTTTGAGTGTTCTCTATATGACCTTCTCTCATTTCTCGAACGATCATTATCCTATTCTCCGAAGTTACAGTTGTGATGTGTTTCTGCCTCGTCAGAGTGCACCTTGCTTCGACTCCCATAGCAGTGAAGGAGTTCAGGCTTCATGGGGGAGGTTGTTTCATCAACGATAAGTTTGATCCAGTGGTGGACGACATTCACTACAATTACGTGGATTCCAATGTGTGCTTGCGAAAGTCCAATTCCACACCATGGAGAGGGGCCAAGGAGAAGAGCCCAACATTTATTCAAACAATTGTGGAGACTTGTTTCCATCCGGGGGCGCGCATCGTGGACCTCACTCTTGGCACAGGTTTCACCCCGAACCTGCTGCGGTGTTTTCTTCTTGGTGCAAAATTTGTTACATCGTCCTAACAATACTCTGTCTTGCAGGAGCTTCGTACCATGCTTGCAAGGCATCGGGCAGACATTTGTTTGGTATGGAAGGGGATGCGGCCATTTTCAGTGACCTTTTCCATAACTTGGAAGCGCCAGCGCCTGCCGCCCAACAACAGTAGGGTATAGTGCATGTGGAAATCAACGAAGGGGACAACAAAGCCCTGGACAACGATTTCGCATGTGAGTAAGTTGATTTTTTGTAAGCATCTGATTTCTCCCACGAAAATGGCCCCCCCTTTCTCATTCATGGTAGCTAATGCAATTGTGGCACTTTGGGTGGCAAATTATTGGAAGCTATTCCTTTGGTCGACGTCTCTATTCTTCACAGTGACTTGTGGTACAACCCTCCACGTTCATACATCCTACCCGACTACGCGGAGGCCATTGCTCATCAACAAAGTTTCATGTTATCTCCCCCATGTGATCTGAAGCACAATAGGCACCTCGGAGCTTGGGTTTACGTCGATGATACTGCACAAGTTTCAGGGGATAGTTCTAGTGAAAATGCCAATTTCATCATTTTTGGGGGTCTCGTGATGTTCTGAGTTTCAGACATTTTGTGTCCCTCCAAAATTTTGTAATAAATTTGTGCATGTTCGTTGTAATGTCGTTAAAAGATGGTTTCTCATTTTCATGGCGTGTATGCATTTACAACAGTGGCTTCTATGCACTTCATACAGTGAACAGTTGTATCCTGGCTTATAGGCTTTGATTGTAATGTACAACAAACAACTATTTGTTTGAGTCTCTCATTCGCATCATTCTGGCAATGTGCATTTCAAAGGGTTTAAGGTGCAAGCCTAGGGGATGATGTATGTATTGACTCTCGGGTCCAACGCAAGTTCAAAGGCAGCCTCCTGATGCCTAACATTGGTTATGGGTCAAACAAGAAGACAAGGCACCTAGGGGATGATTTGTGGACTCTCGGGTTCAACGTAAGTTCAAGGGCAACATCCTGATGCCTAACATTGGTTATGGTTCAAACAATAAGACAGTGCACCTAGTGGATGATCTATGGACTCTCGGTTTCAGCGCAAGTTCAAAGGCGGGATCCTCATGCCTAACATTGGTTATGGGTCAAACAAAAGACAATGCACCTAGGGGATGATTTGTGGACTCTCGGGTTCAGCGCAAGTTCAAGGGCAGCATCCTCATGCCTATCATTGGTTATGGGTCAAACAAGAAGACAATGCACCTAGTGGATGATTTGTGGACTCTCGGTTTCAGCGCAAGTTTAATGCCTAACATTGGTTATGGGTCAAACAAGAAGACAAGGCAGTCGTTTCGTCAATTTCTGTTACACAATGTTGAAAGACCCGGAATTCCTCCTCATGCACAAACGAGAGCCAAATTGATTTTGTATGTTGTTGTGTAATGGTCCTAATGAAAAACCATGAAAGTTGCAGTGCTCTCGTAAGACACATGAGCACATTTCTACCTCACTGGCAGGGGCAACAAGATGCATTGGAGTCCAAACCATGTTTAGCGTGGTCAGGTGGTGCGTTGCAGGAAGTATTGAAATGACTCACAATGTGTCAACACTGAAGAGGACAGCTAAAAAGGAGTGTGCTGCACACCAGAATGTTGCAGTAAGCACTTGGACAAAGTCGCAGAATGAAAGATCACTCTCACATCTGCTGTGTTGTCTTTTTCTACGTTGCTGTCATCTATCTACCTTTCCCCAAATGCCAGACATTCATTAAATCTTATCATGTGCTTCATGAGAGATTTTAGGCACAATTTCTAATGTTTGTGCAAACGACATTGATCGTTGTGCTTGGTTTTCATAAATGTTAGAATGACATCCTCACTCAACATTCATCCACTCTATCATCCATTCACGATATTTCATCCACATTTGTCCACAACTATTCATCCCCATTCATCCATACTTGCAGTGTCCCATCCACATTGGCTCTGCTTCATCCTCATTAATTCATCCACCCATTCTAGATTGATGACAACAACGTAAAATACCACATTAGCATGACATTAAATCATCTGATGACCATTGTAGACTTATGACCTGGACATTAATACATCCACAACAATTTCAGTATCTACAAACACTATCATTCAGCAACATTCAACTCTCTTCTGCACCTCGCCTCCTCGCCCACACATGGTTCCCTGTCTGCCGAATGCGCAATCCGCGGCTATAGGCCCCCATTTGCCTATTCCGTCCGCGGTTATAGGGACATGCCTATGAAAATGACGTGGCATGACGTGACGTGGCATCGGACCTGTCAGCCAACGTGGCAATAACTGCTGACGTGGTGTGAGCCCGCCAATGCTCACGCGCGCTCACGCTCAGGCTCAAGCATCCCCCATCCCATAGTCATTCTAAACCGCATGTCCAGAAATGGATACAATCCGAGGTGCTCCACCATAAGCTATCTAATCACTTCTTGCACATTCGCCTCGCCTCGCCACCGATGCCCAAATCACAGACTCTCAAATTCCGATACGCCCAATACATGGGTCACCAACGCAAACACGTCTTTTGGCCCCACCTTTATCCCTCTCCAAACTGCCCGCTTTGTGCTAGCACTTGCATTATAGGAGCTGCATTCTACGGACGTATATGGCATGTGTGGCCCTGGCATCATGGCCTCCTGTCTTGGTTATTTTTTTCAAGACACATTTGTTAATATGATTTAAAGGGCCTCCGTTCCCTTTCTTTTAATTTTAAAAAAAAAAAACTTGGACCTTTGTCTCCTTTGTCTCTTCCCCTTCTGAAATTTTGAACTCTTCTTGGTGGCCACAGAGTAGTGTCTTATTTATCAGCCTTCATTAGCAAAAAAATGAATAAAAAACTTTGGGGAAGATTAAACCCTTTATCATTGCATTCTAATGTATTTAAATATGTGTTAGGCCTATAAATATGTTAAAAGCACTCAATTTGTCAAACAAAACTTTGTTGAATGCAATCAAATTATCATGTGGTGAGTAGCCTACTAGTAAGATGATTGCGGTATCGGTGGTGCGATATAGGGCTCAGCTCCCAAATGGCGTCTCATGTAATCGGCCTGGGATTATGTAACTCCAGTTAGTATAACCTTACATATTGTGTAACTCATCTAAGCCCATTTTATACTGTGTCAAATTTCAAGACCAAGTGTGAGTTACACCGAGTAGAGTTATAGGTCATCCGCCTACGCGCACAGCTTGATAGCTAAAAGAAAGGTAAACACAACGCATCGTGCATCTCGTGGAGAAATTCATGATGAATGCTTGGCACGCCTACATCTGTTACACATGATCAGCATGACTCTCCTATTAACTGTGAAAAACATATGTAAGAAACAGACCCTACAAAGACATTCCCTTCCATGTAACCCAATGTAATCCCAAGTGGAAATACACTACCGATGGGGGCTGAAAATCCATGAGCAGTGAGGAGGTTTTGCTGAACGTCAGCAAACCGCCCGGACCTGTGAACCACTTCCAGGTTCGGGATAGGTTCGAAGTTCGAGATAGGTTCGGTTTATAGAATATTCCCATTTTGGATTCCAAATGAGATTTTTACTAAATTTATATTGCATATAACCCCTCAAATGTTGAAGGTTCGGCACCGAACACCATTTCATACACTAAAAGAAAATTTAAGGAAAAAAAAAAAAAACTAGTTTTTAGAAAACGTAGGTGCCGGCACTGTTCGGCGCCGAACAGTGCCATAGGTTCGAAAGTGGTCCGAACTGGTTCGGCATAGGCTCGGCACAAGTTTGGAAGAATATTCCTCCACATAGGCTTGGCACTGGTTCAAAAGAATATTCTTTGGATATTTAATATATTCTATGAATATTCCCTTAAGTTCGGCACTGTTTGGCAAAACTTGCTCATGGAGTTCTGCTCATGGAAAACTCAACCTCACTCCCCACCTTGTAAACCCTTGTGGAATTTACATTCAATCTCGTGTAATTCTGTGTAACTTTAAGGGGAGTTACACTCCCTTCAGTTCTATGTCACTCAAAGAGAGGGTGGGGAAGATTTGACATACCGAAAGTTGCCATATGGTCATGTGAGAGATTGCAGGTGTGCATTAAGTTGTTACATTATTCCTATTGTTCACCCTTTCTCATGGCATGCAATAGCCATGTGGGGCGATGCAAATAGCCACCTTGCTAGACACCTTGCTAGACGTTGCCCTCTTGGTTCGACAGCACAGTGCCGAAATAATTATTTTTTGGAGGCTCAGTCCAATCCGCACCTCATATTTTATACTCCAAGGTTTCAGCAGTTTAAAATTGAATTTTTTGACACCTGCCATACAAGCTTGTAGTATGAGCTCCGCATCTTTAGAGGCTGCATGCGCCCTCTATATTCTGTCCTTTAGTAGATTTTTTGAGATATTCCATTTTTTTAAATTTGTGGACAAGCTGAGTATGTAATATTTCTGGATTTTTAGACATATCACTTGAGTTAATTCAAAAAGTTTCAACAACCCAAAATATTAAAAAAAAAAAACAATTGTGTGGAATCTGACAACAACGTAGGATATATATTGTGTTAACTTCTAGCATTGTGGAATATTCTCTTATGCTCAAGTGAGGTGTTGACATGCTATCCCACCTCATCTATTATAGCAAACTCACCTATAAAGTATTAAAAATAGGGTCGTTGGGTTTTTGATCACCTATGTGGATATACCTAAGGACTTTCATGTTCATTGGGTGAACTGGGCAACCCCGTTGCCGACCATTAGAAGGTGTCCAACATTCAAACGGAATGCAATGGTCTTCCGGATTTTTCAATGTGAATATTGATCGGATTCCAGAATATGTCTTCCTAATGATTGCTAGCTATAAAAAAGGGTGAAATGCAACAAAATTTTATTCATCATTTTGTTATACACTTGAAAAAAATGAATCATGTGGTTTCACTTAGAGGTTTTTGTTAACTCAAGTAAAGTCACGTGAATTGGGTCTTTTATAAACCTTTACAGAGATTGTGTTTGAGAGAAAGTACAAGGCCAGGAAACAATTTTCTTTTGTATTATATGAAAAAAAACAAAAAAACATTTTGTTTACTAGTACGGTATGTTCATTGTCCATTGAAGCTCCAATTCTAGAATTTTCCAAAAAAATAAAAACAAATATTAAGAAAATCTTTTTGACTCTGATGGTTTTCTTTTTTCTTTTCTTTTTTTGGAAGAAAGGCGACAGCGGAGACCCTTTTTTTGGAGATACCAATTTGGATTGAAAGCAATTAGTAATTTTTTCTGAAATAAAGCTCTAAAGGGCTTCCGCCCTTCTTTTTTTTTGTCTTTTTTCTTTTAATGAACAGGGGATTGTAGCCCTGGAAGCTTTTAAGAAAAAAAATTGATTTATTGATTGGTAAGGAAAAAATAACCTTACAGAAGGCCATGAGGCTGAGGAATGAGTCCCACTCGTAACCTCCCCTTTTCCTTGAAGGAAATAGGTGAAAAAAACCCTCTTGTTTTTTTTTTTGGGAATAAATCCCGTTTTTTATATTGCTAAAAAAAATAGAAAACAAAAAGTAGATACTAGAAATGGTAAAGAATATGAAAATTGGTGGCAGTACACGTGGCGAGGCCGTTGACCCGTGGGTGTGTCTCGCCAAGCAGCCCCGCTATGTCTGCACACATTCGCACTCTCTATATTCCTCTGCTGTCGCGCGTACCTGGAAGGCACGGTCTGCGAGGAAGACAGGTTCAACACGGTGCAACCCACTTTTCATGCAATCCTGTCAACCCCGGGAATTTCTCGTCTGTCGTATAATGATGATGAACTCTAGCTAGTGTTGATCCTGTGTAGTTGACCAGGAGAGTGCTGTGGATCACTCGTGAGGCAGGCCGAGTGCTCGCAGAGTGTGTTGTTTTTTGAACTGCAGTGGTAGCCAGACAATCCCTCTCTCCCTCTCCTTTCTTCCATATTGCATGCATGGTCGTTTCCTCTCTTTATAAAAGGGATTCTCGTGAGTAAGCTCTATTATAAGTTGCTTCAACGTCGACGATTCTCTCTAGTCTCTTGGGCTCTTCGAAACGCAGAAAAGGCTTTCAAAGCCTCCAGTGGGCGAGAGGAATATTGTTGGAAAGGGGTTCCATCTGTGGGCTCCCGAGTCTGCTTTCCCATCCTCAATAGTCAGGCTGTGGCGCAGTGCAGTGTGGCTGGAAGAATCTTTATGGATATGCGGCCACTGTGGTAACATTGCGACCGTGCTTTTCTGGCACTGACAATCTGTTTCTTAGTATGAATTATTCTGCGGACCATTTCATATGAGCTCAAGATGAGCACCAAATTGAATAGTTTACATGGAGAGAGCAACATATGTGTTTCTAGCCTGTAGTACGCTAGTTGCCTTGTCTCTGTCAGCTTTTGTACTACGCAATTCACCAACTTTAACAGCCTGCCTGCAACGTCAATCCACAAGTTTTTTTAGTTTTCCTCACTCTCATATACACCTAGCTAAGAGAGGAAGAAGCCCTTTCCGGTTGCACGGTGGAGACTCATTAGAGCAGACTAATGGACAGACCGCCGGAGTGAAGGGGAATGTGGCTGGAAAGGGCAACAATATTGAGGGATTGTATTTGAGCCTCAAGCACAGAGATTCTCCTGAGTCCCCATTTCGTCTGCACCATGAAAGCAGGCAGGACTTCTGGGAAGCTGTAGTACAGAGAGATGATCTCCGTATGCATATATTTGTAGGATACATTCGAAAGAAATCTGCTAGAGGCAGAAGTAGCAACAAAGAAGCGCTAACTCTGCAAGAGGAATGGTTTCTTTGGAGTCGGCGAGCATTTGGAAATTTCTTAAAGTCCCCAATTTCAGGAGAGTACTATACAGAGTTTTACATTGGGACCCCCCCGCAACATGTGGTGGCCATGGTTGACATTGGAGTAAGTGATTTTGTTTGGGTGCCCCGAAGCTCTTGCAAAGAGTGTTCCCACTGTGCTTATGGTGATTGCGCTCTGAAGCCTCGGCGTATTAGCAGGCCCCTGAACGTAACGTATGAGTGCAAGTGTCTGGCGGGTGGAAGCATAGGAACTGACACAGTCAACAAATTGGACGGGAGAAAAGGGTATCGACCATTTGCATCCAGGAAAATGGCAATGATGGGCTTTGCCCAGGCTGTACAATCCTCAACTGGTGGCCTTCTTGGGTTTGGAGCGGCCAGCTGGTTGGAGTCGCAGCTTGTGCAATCAGTTCTCGTCAGCGGCAGCAAGTTTTCCTACTGCCTTGCTGACACTGATGAGCCTACTGGAAGCTCTTTGATCTTTGGGGACCACAACAGTCTTCGAAGTCCCTCAAAATCAGGCTTCCAAGTCACCCCTTTGGTGAAGAACCCACGTGTTGGGACATTCTACTATGTTAATCTGGTGGCCATTTCAGTGAATGATGTCATGTTGCCGATCCCTACCAATGTGTGGAAGCTCAATCCCCTCGGGGAGGGAGGGACGATTGTCGATCCTGGGACAACTTTCTCCAAAATTGCTGAGCCAACTTTCACTCTTGTAGTGGACGCCTTCAAAGCTTCTAGTGATCTTCCAAGGACGAGCATTCCCGGGTTCCCTCTCTGCTACAACATCTCCAACACGGTGGACACACCATTCCCAAAATTTTCACTCATATTCGAGAAGAATGCTCACATGAGAATGCCTATAGAAAATTACTTTGTGATTGCGAACGAGCAGGGTGATGCTATGTGCCTGGCCCTCCTCCCTGCACCTGTTGGTAGCCCCTCAGTCATTGGAAACACACAGCAGCAGAATTTTCACATGGTCTTTGATAGGGAGAACTCCATGTTGGGATTTGCGCCGAGGCATTGTGCATCTCTGTAGCACTGACCCTCACTTCGTAGATGTTAATTCACATGAAGTCCACTGTTGATTCCCAGTTGATCTGCTCATCTGGGTACATTGTTATCATGTCAATTCAAGGATCTGAAAAGCTGCATGTCTTTTGGGCGAGAATATTCTTCTGTGAAAGGTTTTGAACGAGCTGAATCTGAATCTGCTCTAGATAAATTCTTGAGGATTTGTTCAGATTTTTCCAGAATTTGAATGATGACAAAGTACATTTCCATGAATCTGCCATCAGCTAACAATCTCCACTTCATGCACTTAGTCCAAGGTGGTGCAAACCTAAGGGATCGACACACTGTGTAGTACAGGAAGGGAACATCCGTTTACACTGGTCAACACGAAGTAAACTTTTGCAGGATGAATTAGAGCTACTACTGGAACAGTTCATATCTGTGCAGGGTATTTGGGACATTGGACTACTAAGGTCTTGGGGCTAAGGTAGGAGCTAAGCCTTGGTCATGCAATTACCCACCATGCATGCGAAGGTGATCTGGGAGGCTTGCACTGCCAGTAGAAGGACACCATCTACCAGTCGGGGCGCAAGTGGCGATGTCTGTGAAGGACGTATTGTGCGAGATTGCGAGATGAACGAAGGAAATGCATCTGATCACATGGGGTGTTGCTGGAGGGCATCATCATGGCGAGGATGTAAGAGACGAATCTGGTGAGAATGGGGACAAAAAGCACAACGGCCATGGAACAGGGGATACCAACACCTCGGTGGAAAGCATTGATTATAATAAGGAATTTCTTCCTGAAGAGATGGAAATAGTGATACCGTCAAAAGGGGTGGTGGGTTCTTTGCTTGTATTCATCAAGCAGCGTCTTTTAAGTATGTCGCTGCAGAGACACCTTCAGCCTCAGTAGTACAAGTCTCTGAATCAGCATCGATTCTTTCTAAGAGAATGTGCTGAAGCACTGTTACGGCCTCGGATTGAAAGTGGACGAATTAGGGGGTCTCTCTACCCGCCTCAGGATCTGACGCAAATAAGAGAGGAAGGGAAGCCAAAGGCCCTCGTAGAACTTCTTTAGCGCCAGTACTTGCCAGATGGTTTTGCAATCTACTTGCGAAAACTTGCGGAATGCACAAATAGAGTTCACACAAGCACTAGGCGGATTGGAGATTGCTGAAGTCTAAGTCCCGTTTCCGTGGACTGTCTTGTTGTTTCTCTCATCCAAAGAAACTGTGTAAAAGTTATGAGGACTGCAAATTGAGGGCGGATCTGAAAGCTAATAATGCACTACTATGTTTTGAAATTCTTGAACATGTTGGAGTAGCTCTTGTGTGGACTTCCTAGTGCCTGTCAGCAGAGCCTTTGCACACTTGATCCACGTAATCTGCAGCGCTAAGTTTACTTTGCTCGCTAGCTTCTTAGCAACTGTGGTTCACACTTCACACTGGGATGTTGGTTGATTTTCATTGATTGCTTCACAAGTCCCAGGCTCCACCTGAAGGAGGTGCACAAAAGGCCCTCACTGCTCCGGTCCCTTAAAAGCAAACCATGCCGCTGGTACCTATACCTGTTACAGTCATTCTCACTCACCAACCTTGGATAAGAGGAGACTGGTCACAGCAAGAGACCCATGTCTCTTGTCTTAATTTGATTCTACTTTTCCCATAGATAGTTTACATGGACCCCCTTGGTGTGTATGACACCATTCAGTGTCTGTCCTCACGACAGGAGAGTGCACTGCAGAGGAAGTCCATCGGAGGCATATGATCAGCAGGGTTAACTGTACGCCAGGGTGCAGAGTGACATGTCTATTTACCATTCCCAGAAACAACTGAGAGAAATGAATGAAATGGTGCTTTATAACGTCGGCGGAAAGCTCATAGAGCTTATGGGAAAGGAAGGATATGCTTGCTAGACTGTCAGCTGTACAAAGAGAGGGAGAGAGAGTCAGTTAAGGTGCACTGATCTAGGTAGAATGTTGTTTTCCATGCAGATGCGGTTGAAGAAGCTGCTTGAACCAGTTAGCTGAGGACTTGGGATGTCGGGTCAGGTTGTGGGAATAGTCCACATAGTATAATCCGAACCGTTTGGAGATGCCGGATTCCCATTCAAAGTTGTCCAGCAGTGACCATGCAAAGTACCCGCGCACATCAATTCCATCCCTGCAGTACGGCACCATGAGTTGACAAAGCTTCCCTCCAAATATTCATGCACTACACTTGGCGTAAATACAGACCCCAAGAACCATATTTTGGCCAACAACATAGTTGTATTATGTACCAGATGCAGCAATGCAGCTTTCAGAGGGTTTTGGGTGGACGATTCTCTTTGATACTTGGATCAATTTGAGTTTGGTAGGTGATAAATGCCTGGGATTGGATGCCCTTGGTCAGTATGGGAGTCTATATCCTCAACAAATAAACTTAGTTGTGATGCAAGAGCTGGGAGTTACCTGATGCCTGCAATCAGATAGGAAAGGTAGTCATGGTAATACTGTATGCGGACATTATCTTCCAGACATTCTTCCATTGACGTGCTGTCATCCTGATCCACACCTGAGAGCACAAGAACTTCATATATTATTGAAGGAGAGGCACGGAGAGGGCCAACTCACAGACAAACAGGATATAACAAATGCAATTCTTTCTCCACTCCTCCATCATAAGACGTTCTTGTGCAGTTAGGCTGCCAGGCACTTCAGGTCCTCAAAGCTGTCTTTGTATCTCCTCTGCGATTCTATAGGGAGACATTCTCGGTTCTCCGATAGGATCTTGCAACCTAGTTACCTATCTGCAGCCCTATCTCCCATCGGGGCGGCTTAGGGTGGGCTCTCAAGAGTCTGCAGATAGAGACTGGTAGGTGGGAAAATCTGCAACGTGAAGACCGACTATGCCCCAAAAGGGTTGGTAGAGGAGCTACCATTCTCGGTGATGTAAATAGGAGGGTTGTTGTAGCGCAGTCTGACATAGTTGAGAATCTTCTGTATGCCCCAGGGTACTATGTTCAACCAAACGGATGCAGCCTGCAAACAGCCCTCAGTCCCTCAATTGTTAAACAAGAGTAGCACTCCTGGTAAAGATGTGAGTAGACTGCTCTGCAAAGGTCTTCCTGGAGGTGCAAATTGTTCGTGCCCTATACTCTTTCTGCAGCAGGAAATAAACAACCTCATTAGTTGAATGCCTTGCTAGCAAGAGATGTCAAAGCCTTGCAGCCTCTCACACCTGCTGGTGGTGGTGTCTCCATCCATGGAACTGTGATAGCTCTCTCTCACAAACTTACAACGTCCCATGTCCAAGTTTGAACTTGACTATGGCTGGTCTTAAATATGGACGTGTTTAACAAGAGAGAGGGCAAGAGAAAAAGCAAGAAAATTTACTTCACTCACAGACTCAGTGGGTGCAAGGAGGAGAGAAAAAGAAAAAAGAGGAAATCACAAGGTTCGGACCATAGAGAACCCATGAGCATGTTGGCAAAGGCAAGGAGGTTGAAGGACATGATGGAACTACTGCCTGGCTGACTGGGACTTAACCAGACATCTGGTCATATTTGAGATCCATGAGTTCCTAACTAATAGCCAGGAGGCCAGGGCCCCATGTCCATTTTTAGTGGATCCTGGTTGAAGTCCACTAAAAAGTTGAAAGAGCCCTGTGCAGTCCACCCAGCTTGGAAGCGGGTTAAGGCAGTACACTGAGCACTACTTGTGGGTGGCCTTCCAGGCTGAATCCTTTTAACACCCTGGTAAAAAGCTGAACTCATTGAAGGGGCTCTCTGATCATAACCGGATGAGTCCTAACCCTGTGCTGGAGGGGGGGGCCATATTCGCATGGGTGGTCAAGACAAAAGCACCCCTGAATCACTCTTCTTCAAATTAACAAAGAAAGTGTGCAAGCTGGTGGGTGAAAGATGCAAAATGATTTCAGAGCAAAAGTATTGGGAAGTACCTGAGAACCAATGCGAATGCCATCCTTCCATGCTGTCAAGGTCCCATCCCAATGACACCATTAATTAGGCCATGCCTCAGCAGACACTCTCCTACTACACATGATAGGATCACATCATAGCAGTACAATGATCTCCAAACCATACATCTAAAGTCATCCATGACCAACAAACTAGTCTTGAAATGTCTTTAAATGCATTGCACCTGCTTAGGCATCAAATAGAATAAAATATGAAATCATGGTTCAACAACATTTCTTTTCTACAACATCTTACTGGCTCAAGACGAGTAACTGTTCTTTCTTCAGTTGAAAGATGCATCACCCCGATGGGTTTTCGAATTCCTTGTGGATGGTTGTGAAATGACAAGAGAAATGAAATGAAATAGTGCTTTATAACGTCCACGGAAAGCTCATAGAGCTTATGTGACAAAATGGAAACATGAGAGAGGAACAAGTCCAGAAACCACAATTAATGTTCTAGCGAAGTGAAGGCCTCGTGCAGGTAGGCTGCCAAGCATTTTTGATCCTCATAGAGGAAGACATCAGTGAGAGTTTGGGTTCCACTGAATAAACAGTGGAATCTCCCACGGATCTCGTAGTATAGAGGGCAGTAGAAGAAGAAGTGTTCTTCAGTTTCGATTTCCTGGCTGCGCCCTATGCAAGCTGGACATAGGCGGTCCTCCCGTTGCAGGTTTTCCCATCTGCCAGTCTCTATCCGTAGGTTGTGGGAACCCACCCTGAACCGCCCCAATGCCCTCAGGAGGGAAGGAGATAAGGATGCTGAAAGGTAATTTGGTCTCAAGATTCTATTGTCGCGGAGCACCAAGAATGTCTCTCGATAGAAGTGGAGCTTTGTCGTGAGATTGGGTAGCTTCCAAGTTCTCTGGACATGTAATTCCATAAGCTCTCTCCTAATGAGTCTGTTACGGTCATGTCTGGACGTGATGTCCACCTCATCTGGATTCATTGGTAATAGGAAAGCAGTAGAAAGGCCGATACGTTGAAATAAACTGTCCGCTCGAGCATACCAGGAGTTCCTGAAACCTGCAGCTTTGAGCCTCATAGATGTTGTGAGGGCCCTTGCCACGAGCCCCTTGGGTGGAAGGGCCTGTAATCTATGGAGAAAGATTGTAAGCCGGAAGAGGGCCTCGGATTGCAATGGTACACATGCGAACTCTGCCCCTAGGATCTGAGATGGAGTTGTGCTCCTGGCGCCAAGCATGGCTTGGAGAAAAGATGACTGTAATGGTTCCAAATTCTTTTCCCACCAGGAGACAGGGACACCAGGTGCCCAGAACTCACAACCATAGATGGTAGCAGGGCTGACGACAGTGTCAAACAGCCACTTTTTGGTTGGGGGATGACGCAGATGTATTTGCTTGCATTTGGCCTGAAGGCGGACGGAGGCCGCCTTACCTTTAGTCAATCTGTCCAAGGCAGTGGCTGCAAAGTGAAACTTGGGGGAGTGGAGAACCAGACCCAGGTATCGGTATGATTTCACAATCTCAATTTCTTGCTGGTTGAAGATGAATCTACGATCAGCCTGGCCATTGAAGACCATGATCTTGGTCTGCGTGAGACAAATAAAACATTTTAATATGCATAAGACAAGAAACTTCATTGGGCGACAGAGAGGGGAGAGAACCAGAGCCAAAAAATAAAAACTATTGCTCGAGTGATTGTCTAAGGGTGAAGGCCATACCAGGGTGAAGGGGAGAGAGAGGGAGAGAGAGAGAGAGAGAGAGAGAGAGAGAGAGAGAGAGAGAGAGAGAGAGAGAGAGAGAGAGAGAGAGGCCATACCAGATAATATGGTCTGCGTGTCCATGTATGGGTTCACACCGGTGGAGAATCCGGAAGAGTTTGGTTGATTTGATACGTAATAACTGGTGTAGTGATTGATACCAATAAAATCCACAGACCCTTTTATAGCACGTGATTCGCTCTCTGAGAGAACAGGAAGGCGGTCCCCGATGAGATCTTGCATGGATGCAGGATATTTTCCAAAATAAATTGGGTCGAAAAACCTGCAAGCTTCCCAAGTGTCTTCCAGTGAGAGGAAGTATTTCACAGTTCTCTTCACTACTGTAGTCTCCTCCCCCTATATACATCCCTTTCCACTCCAGCCTAACTGAGTTCTGGTGGGTGGCGCTTCATGTGATACTCACCATTGCACTTGAAACACTTGTATCCGCTCAACAGCGTCACTGTCTTCCACAGAGTCAGACATGGGTTCATACCACTGCATGTCCATGCTGATGCCAATAGAACCCCTTTGCTGTGCCTGCCTTCCACAACAAAAGCGAAAACCAGCTGATACCATCGCCTTGATACAGAGGGCACAGTGACCAACTGTAGATTCAGTCAAGATTAAAATTCCTTAGTGTGTAAGTGACTCAGTAAAGTGCTGGAGCTCTTTTTCTGTATAGTAACACACGGGCTGGGGTTCTTGACTGTGCACCTGATGTGCGCTTGACTACCTTTGTGCCTGTCTCCCACCCCCAACAGATGTCCACTCTTTTGCTCACAGGCCAGAGTGTCCAAAGATAGACGGTCATCTAGACGGTGTCTATCAGACCCTATATACCTTGTGGGTTAAATCAGAGGCCTGCAAAACCCTCCACAAGCACCAGGGAGTATCACCTGACTGCCTCTGAAAGCCTTAGGTGTCCACATTGTCACTGAGCCTACAGATTGTACTCATAAGACGTAGTTTGCCGTAGCCTTGTGGCCATTGACCCCGCGCCCAGTTTGAGCGGAAACAAAAGGGACAGAACCTACCTGTCAGGGGCTGACGTTGGTAGTAAGACTTACCTTCATATATAGAATTAATCCGGGTTTTCCAGATATCCTCTAGAAATCCCTTCACACAAGCATCAATCTGCTGTGTGTGATTTGCCCAATAACTAGGCCTCAGGAGGGCCTGGGCTTTTGGCTCAGCCTCGAGACTTTCAAAGTTGGTAAACAGAGGTACAGGCACAATTCCCTTGATAGATTTGAAGAGAGCGTCTCTTTGGTGAGAGAACCCAAGACAGTGTATCAGAAAATGAGTACTGTCTTGAGATTGCCCACACAACGGGCAATTGCACTCTCCCTTTCCTCTCTGCTTCTGTTTGCTGTTCAAAGGTAGGCTTCCTGCCCTGAGTTTAAATTTCAATCTAGTACGGAGAGTGGGTAGACCCTTGAGGTCATCCAAGATGTCCTCCCCCATGTCACTGACTGGAAACAAGTTCAGGGAAGTTTTCTGCCTAACTTCATTTTCATCAGACAATCATGGCAACAGACATGGCTTTGGACACTACAGCCTCTAAGTCAGATTTATCCAGCAGGGTCAAGACTTGCGGTTCCAGGTCCAGGTCCTTGAGAATCTCTTCTACTCTCTTCTGCCAGGACTTAGCCTGTTTGACAGGGCGGTCCTGTTTCCAAGATATAGAGTCGATTATCTGGTGTTGGACATATGTTGCAGCTGACCCCACCATCTGACCTTGAATTCATCTCGTCGGGAGCTTAAGGACGGAATGCCAAACTCACCCCGAACAGCCACATTGGCTGTTTTGGAGCATGCCGACATACACTCCTTAAGCACCCCCACTTGAATGGATTCTAGAGACTTAGCTTGGTTGGATTTATCAACCCATATTGCAGATCCGTACTCCAAGGCAGGTCTAATAACGCGACAAAGCATGGTTTTCTTAACCTCAGAGTTGACCCCTCTGCAGTGGAAAAATTTAGTGAGCCCCAGAGCTTTGCCCTTGCCAGTTTGAACAACTTTCCGGATATGTGCATCCCAATTACAATTGGAGGAAAACTCAATGCCCAGGTTAAGTGTAGGAAGGGAGGACCGGGATCTCTTGGCTACCCCACTGCCACTTAAGATCACTTCCTCCCTCTCCTCTGTCGTTGAATGCTACCACTGCACATTTACTGACATTAGCCTCTAGCCCCCAAAGATCAAAGTATCTCTTCGCGCAATCAATCAACTCCTGGAGATTGGTTGGAGTCTCCCCTATGCCTGCGAAGTCATCCGCAAACATAAGGGCTGGTATGGTGGTATCACCCACCCTTAACCCAAATCCCTCACTTTCCACATCCTCGAGGAGTTGATTGATGAAAACATTGAAGAGCAGAGGGGAGAGAGTCCATCCTTGAGCTACACCTTGGTCTATGTCAAAGAAGTTGGACTTCTGTCCGTTAACAGTGACACAACTTTTGGTGTGAGCATACAAATTGTGAACAACTCTCCACATCTTTTCCTTGATCCCACAAGACCAGAGGCGGAACCATAGGCCATCTCCACACTGTGTCATAAGCCTTTTTGACATCCAGGAAAAAAACATAAGTGGGTTTCCCTTCTTTTTTCCTTCCCTGGATAGTGAAGTTATGATCCACACAGCCCCTGTTTCGCCGAAAGCCAGCTTGGCCTTCGTGGAAACAACCTCTAGACTCCAGATCAGCCTCGAGATGAGTACTTATAACTCTGCAGAATGTCTTGCCAACAGCATTGAGGAGCGTGATGCCACGGTAGTTCCCCGGTTCTTCTCTGTCACCCTTCTTGTATAGATTGACAATGACCCCCTGTCGCCAGCGAAAGGGGATCATTTCAGTCTTCCAGATAAGGTTAAAGAGGAGAACTAGGGCCTCTATCATGGGATCGCCACCGTGCTTGATAAGCTCGTTGACAATACCATCAGGTCCACCAGCTTTATATCCATTTAAATGTTCAATTGCTTCCACAATCCCTGTGGATTTCCTCATCTAAGATCTCTTTCCCCTTGAGCACACACATGTACACTCCCTCCTGACCCGTATCTAAGTGTTTTGTGTACAATCACCCCATACATGTAACATCTGTATAGGGTAGGGGGTTCCAGTAGCAGTGCTCAAGTCAACATCATGCTTCTTAAGATGATGGCAATGCAGCCCACACATTGTCACTCTATGCCCTGTAATAGAGTTGTTGGCAAATGTAAAGGTTTGCCAATTGAGGATTATATCTCAGACCTCGCTGGTTTTGCTAACGCTACCAGCTCCTAGAGGCTTCGTCTCCAGCAGAGACAGTCTCCTTATGGGTATGTCCTACCCAACCTCTGCAGGAAATGGCCAGTCTTTCTCTCTTTCAGTCTTCCATTTTGTCCCATAAGCTCTATGAGCTTTCCGCGGACGTTATAAAGCACCATTTCATTTCATTTCTCTGTGTCCCTCTCCCCCTCTTGTGAGTACATTCTTTCTCCCTCTTTCATTGACAGAGGCATATTCATTTCAGCATACCACTTTGACTACCTGTTGTCTAGTGACTTTGCAGTAGAAAATGACAAACACGCCTGATTCAAAGCCCTCCAGGCTGCTTTATCCTGATTAAGCTGCTTCCATAGTACATGAATATCACAGGGATGCCAAAATGGCTGTGCACAAGTGGAAGAGTTACCTGAAGAATGTGGCTGAAACTACCATCGATAGGGAGAACGTACCTGTGGGCAGTCAGTTGGCGTTCTAAGAAGATAAAGAGCTCTATCACTGGAAGTTGTGCCCAAGCTGTAAGAGGGTTGTGTGAAATTCCTTGAGATAAGAGAGTTTTGGTTCAGGGAAATCAATGACATTGAGAAAGCCCAGAAAATTTACATTCCAAAATCTGCCCAATTAGATCCACATGAACCACAGTGCTAATATGGCAAAGCATTTCAGCTTGCTCTGTAGCTTGCTCTGTAGGCTCGGTGGATGGAGGGACACAGTTGGAAAAACTGTTCCTATGATTCAAAACAGCCCTGATGAACTATATTTCAATGGCTTATAACGCTCCCATTAGTTCAGAAAGAAAGAAGAACGAAATTGGTTACCCCTATAAAGAGAAAGAAATGAAATAAAATGACACTTTCTTACGTCCGCGGAAAGCTCAAGGAATGAGAAATGAAATGAAATGAAATGGTGCTTTATAACGTCCAGAAGGGCCCTTGCAACCTACATTGAGCTTGTAGTATACTGCATTGTGTGGCTCATTAAATGTAATCCAGTACTTTACCCGGTCTCCAAAGGCATGAAAACATGCCTCTGCATACTCTGAAAAGAGAGGCCTGCGGGGATCAAAATGAACCCACTCTGACAAACAGTTTTATGAATTGAATGATAGTACACAAAAGACAATAGCCTTTGCGGCCGCCACCAAAGCGAAGGGAAATAACCCTCATGGTTGGTTGTAATGTACAATGTAATAATGAGCTTCACTCCAGCTATAAAGAAAGTGACTATGAGTTGCAAGTGGAGGTGCCTAAGCAGATATGAATGTGTATTACACTAAGATTACTTCTGCAATAGAGAATGACAAAATCTGTCTTGTACTTTCAGAACAGCACTTACATAATAAAGAAGAAGCTAGACTTGAATCCCCACAATGCATGCATGTCCAAGCTCAGATAGAGAGGAGAGAGACATAGGATATGGAAGATCTTACACAATCAATGGGCTCAGCCAACCGCCAAAGGTGTCGTAAAGTGCTTGAGGAAAATCAAAATGGTAGAGAGAGACATATGGCTCGATGCCTGGCCATGCCCATAGCGATTGTGACTTATAAAGGAGAAACAATTCCAGTTGTGAGTAACATACACCCTGGCAGTGGGTTTTTCTGCACTCAAGGGAACCCATTTGCCCGAACCATTATATCAAGTGCCGGATACATCAAATGAAATCCAACGACGAAATGCCTTGCAGATTTCTACTACAGGTAGCAAGCATCATCAAGACAGGCTTTTCAACCCAGTACTTTCTAGACAGCAGGGCACTAGCCTACCTCTTGCATACAGGCCCTAAGACCACAGAGTCTTGTTAGGCTGGTATATCTTCACTACTAGGCTTTGTGTGCGGTTACATTACAACTATATTTACCTGTTGAATTGTGTGTTA
Source organism: Takakia lepidozioides (assembly GCA_030704615.1). Classification (NCBI taxonomy): domain Eukaryota; kingdom Viridiplantae; phylum Streptophyta; class Takakiopsida; order Takakiales; family Takakiaceae; genus Takakia; species Takakia lepidozioides. The sequence continues at coordinate 36,094,683 of CM060731.1, read as the reverse complement.
ATGTACCCTGGCAAGGTGATGTGCTTACCGTGAGCAAGGAGGCCATCAATCAGACGGTTGACACACCTTCCTCATTAACTGCTGGACCTCTCCCATCTGCATTAAGAAAATACTTGAGTGATTGTGATTCTCTAGTAATCTTGTTGCTTCACTACTTCAACAGCACGAAGGGAGAAGAGGAAAGATACGCGAAGACAAAGTGGGCAATCCTTCAGGGACATCGAGCTAATAACCTCAGACTGCAAATGGTACTAAATTGGATGTTGACATCAGTATAGCAGCTTTTTCTCTGAAAGCACTTGTGGATGATTGTAACTCTACCTGGGAATATGCGGGTCCAAGCGATGGAGAAGCGGTAGGCGTCCACGCCCAGGTCCACCATAAGCCCTATGTCCTCCTTAGTTCCCACTACCCGATTATCCTCATAATTTGAGATTCAATTTAGATTCACTGGCCGATTTTCTTCCCAGAGCGATCACCTTGCAACTTCATCTTAGAATGACTAGAGCTACCAAATCTCACATACTGTCAAATGAGTGTTAAATCATTGGGAGTACGGCATCGATGGAGGGTTTTTCACTGTAGTTTGTTATCGACCAAGTGATGCCTAGTAGAGGCAAGCTCCCGTATGCAACCTATGTTCCCTTGGTATTTCTTCGTTTTATAACATAGCCTGGCTTTCCTAGATATGGATTCCCAAGGCTGTTGCACCGAAGTGGATGGTGTAGAAACATCCTCTAAAAACGTCAATTCTCTTGCACGTCTTGCACATCCTATGTTCATCTTCACTCCGAGGAACCCATGGGTATCCTTCTTCACTATCAAGGGGATGAAGGGGTCCAAGGCATGTTTTCCACCTGGTCTTCCCTCAGCAGAAACGCAAGCCTCAAGAAGGCAGGCACTTCTACCGGCCCCGCATGTGTAATTTCAATTAATGCAGTACCTGTACATGGTCTGGTAACTCTTAAAATCCGAGAATACAAAGAATCTCCAGTACATACTCGAAGGAGATGCTTTTGATGGTGAAAGACTTCATCTGCAAAGAGGTAGTTCGAACCTGATATCGATGGTATTGATCAACGGCGACATCACCCGTGCTGTTCACTGATTCTCCCTATAGACACACCACCCATCTTCCTCTCAGTCTTTGGTACAAAGGGTTGCTGGAATGATCAGCAGCTTCAGGCCCACAACTGGAAACTATTCTCGAGTGACCAGGAATTTCAATGTGGGTTTCCTAGGATTCACTATATTCAAGCAGGAGTTTTTTTCTTGTAGCACTCGGTTGAAAACGAGCTCGGAATCGAACCTGGAGTGTGACTTTCAGTGTCCCATACACTGGGTCCTCGGCCGCCATCGTTCACACCTCCTTCATACTGAAAGCAGAAGGATAAACAGACATGCTGTGAGTCCCGGACCAATTAAAACTTCTAAAACGATTGCCACACCACATTTGTCAACTGGGTCACTGGTGAACGCTCATGGCCCCAGAGCTTTACATTCAGTACTGTAAGGTGCCCTGCTTTGCTTCTTATCTTCATGAGCCATGTGAATTCTATTGGGAATGATCTAGAGCATTTAAGCAGAGGTCACGAGTCTTTCCATTGATAGCTCGACATTCACTTGTAACCCGTTCAGAAAAATCCAATTTCGAAAATCGCTGAAAAGTCTCTCGAATACAAAATTCCAGTTATGTGTGTGTGTGTGTGTGTTTGAGAGAGAGAGAGAGAGAGAGAGAGAGAGAGAGAGAGCGCACCTGGTAGGAACCAGAGGAAGTGCCGAACACAAATCCAGCGGGAAAGTCATTTCTGCCAAGCACGTTAGATCCTCCAACAGCCTGTGGTGAATCTGTTATTAAAATTTCTGAACCAATCCCCCCTCCATTGAACCAGGGACGCGCCCCCGCCCTGGGGATCATCAACATCACAATCACCACGCGGGTAACTCTAACAGTCATGTCCATCTTTCTCAAACACAAGTCTGCAGTTGAGACAGATTTGAACATTGCTTTCATATCAATGTTCTTCCCCTCCCTGCGACTGCTCCACCCACAATTGAGCTACGGCTGTGCACTGACAATGGCCTTCAGTTTGTTGGTCCCACATCTCAGTTCAATGGTGGCCTACGCTCACAGAAGATCAGAGGAGCCTGCGCACAGACAGAGGCAGCAGCCACCATACTGATCATTGCCTAGTTACCTGCTGTTATATCGTACAATAATACTCGGATACAATACTCGGTTGGGATATTGGAGTGAATTATTTTATAAGTCCTAAATATTTTCCCGTATAATATATATATCTTTAATCATTGATACTTTGCTTGGTATCAAAAAAAAAAAAAAAAAAGGTGGACGCGTTGCTGAAGCAAGCTTAACTTATGGTGTCACTTGATCCAGAAGGGTTACCGCCTTCTTACCGGAAGGTGGACACCTTTGTAATAACTAACAGGTGGTTTGAACCCACAACCACTTGTAAGAGGTATATGCCCTTATCGTTGGGCTACATGTTGGTTGTTTTGGTATCAAAATACAAAAAACTATGCTCAAGATGCTTAACTTTAATTTAAAAAAAAAAAAAAAAGCTTAACCTGGAACCGGGTTGGTATCAAGATTGCGAAATCAAATAATATGTAGAACCGGCCGCTTTGTAGTGTTCCTGCCACGTTTGAGGAAGGGATGCTACTCTACGGGTTCAACATTTCCGGCTCATATACAAGGCACAAGCTTTGCCACAATTTTTTTTTTTTCCAAGAGAATAGGTGGATTGTAGCCCTGTAAAACTTTATTAATAAGGTAAGAAAAAAATCACCTTACAAGAGCCATGAAGGCTGAGAAATGAGGTACCACTCCGGTTCTTAAAAAAAAAGAAAAAAAAGAAAAAAGAAAAAAGAAAAACTCTGGGCCAACAGTTCTAAGGGTTACTTTTCATGTAAACCCGTTCCCTTACATGACATCATCCAAAAATGGGTTTGACCACGGGTCATATGTATTGACCATGGGTCACATCCACTCACACCCCTTTCCATGCAGGGAGGGGACCGGTGGCTTCCACTTGCACTTTGGCACTTGCGTGAGTTGAGGAAGGTGACCTATTTAGCAGGTCATGGGAGGAAAAATACTGGTTAGTGTAAGTCAACCGTGGAGAATGGGTTGATGTGCCTAACACCTCACTTTTGGTGAGGCGTTGGGCACAGGGTAGGACCGGCCAGGCCCTGCAGGGGTCTCGACATCCATGGAAGTGCATGGAACAGGGTGCCTGGACCCATTCTCCCTTGCTGTGACATCAGCAGAACGGGACCGGTCACATGGAAAGTAACCCTAAGGTAAAGGGGATGAAAGCAGGAAAGTAAGGGAGCATAGAAGTAACAGAGAAGCAGGAGCACAGCTTGACAACTGCACTAGCATCAAGCTGGATAATATAAGAGTTAGGCTAAGGAGGAACAGAACTGTCCAAGAATTGTCCAAGATTACAAGAGGAAAAAATAACCTCGAAAAGGGTGCCATAGAGGCTGATATATGACCTCTCATTAGTACACCTCAAGGTGAAGTGGCTCTTAGTTATGTGGGTCTTGTTGTTCTGGTCAGGACAGTATGAGTATCATGACCACAATACCAGCTGGTATGAGATATCAACTCTGGTATCATTCCAAAGCCATCTTGACTTACAAGTTTATCAATAGCAAGTATCAAGTGAAAACCAAGACACCTTTATAATATGAATTATAGGGCCTGACCTTTTATTTTATTTTAAAAAAGTGAAAACAAATACAATACACATAAAGAAGTGAATATACATAAGTACAAGTATGTAGGCATATCCATACATAAGTTAATATAGTACACATACCAGAGTAAAGGGGAGTACTGGTATTGTGGCTGGTATGAGAAAACTGATACCCGCCTGGTCTCATATACCAGCGCATATACCAATACATATACCAGTCCAACGCTGCTTTGTACTTTGTACACCAAAAAGATCACCCCAGCCCTCTACGGTTAGGTGTGATGAGTACAACAGGGGTCTAGGCTAGTGGGCTGCTACATATACACATATACAACTGTATGCCGTCAAAGTAGAGCTCTACCTGTCACTCTTTTGCATACATTTGTGTTCATCCCATCCAATTTCTTCTCTTCTCTCCAATTCATCACTTCGTCTCTCGAGCATAAGCATTCTCTTCGTATACCTCCTGCCGCATCGGTGTCACCGTCGTAGTACTCTCAACTTACATCTTCGGAGCTTTGCTGCTTGAATGGTATGTGGCCAACACTCGGTGTCAAATTGTGCTCATCTCTGTATATGGTGAAGATAATGTAATTTGATTAGAACCCTATTTGTGTTTTAAGTACTGGGGTCTTACTGGTTTTACCTTCTTGTTGCTAAGATCTCCTAGTTCATGGGATGTCCTCTAGTATAACCGAGGCTCGGGGCTCTCTGGCTGTGACACTATTCAAGTCGAAGAAAGAATTTGATCCCCGTAGTAGTCTTGTCAGTGACCCCGGTTTCACTATATTCTTGTTGGTGGGTCCCTACTGGCAAGGCTTGGTGTGTCATGTGATCAGACATCTGAAAGAAGAACTTTTCTTGATTCTTGTGGAGAGTGCATTATGTGGAGTTACCACATGACTCCGTGGCAAGGCTTCACCTGAGGTGGGGATATAAGCCTCGCGTTGTTCTTCCCTAATTTAAGCCTTGTGGGAGCAGATGGGCTTTCATTTCGCTCTTGGTTGCAGAACATTCTCCTACTTACAAGAGATTATGCAAGTGAAAAATGATGCACTTCATGAGCACATAATGATTATGGATTTCTTACAACATGCACTCAACATACTGTCATCCTCACACAGGATTATGAAGCGGATTATACGTTTCATAGATATTGGTAAGGTTGATGATTTGGAGTGCTTGGAGTGGGAACAATTACTTTCGCTTTCAATCACATCCTCAACTGTCTTTGACAATTTTGCTTATTCTCATGCAGTCAAGTACTCCTCCATAGCTGCCCAAAACCCACGACCCAGCTGATGAGATCAAGGGTCTAGGATTCAGGGTTCAGGGTTTAAGCCTTCGTCTTTGCCCAGCTTTTCCTTGGTCGTTCCTCAGTCACAGTTTTGCTCCGATGTCGAGCCATAGTGACCAGGTGCACCAATGGTTCGACGAGGGAGGGGACGACGTTGGTCTCCGGAAATTTGACCCGTGTGAGTATGGGTTCCGTGCGGGTGCCATCCCCAGTGAGGTTCTGATGTATGACCCCGACTGTTGTACGATGGTCCACATAAATGGCCGGGAGAAGGATTGTGTTGCATTGTATGCAGATGGTGCATGCAGTGGCAACGGGACGCCACGAGCCCGGGCCAGTATGGGTGTGTATGGTGGGCCTGGGGCCTGGTACAACCAAGGGTGTCTCCTGCCATTGAGCGAGCCGCAAACAAACCAGAGTGCTGAGATCCATGCAGCTATCTTGGCGCTCGATATTTTCAAGGAGATTTTTGAGTGGAATCGAGAAGGTCGTTGTTTTTGCACAACAACATATCTTGTGGTCATGGATTCCAATTATGTGGTTCAGGCAATGACAGACTGGATTCGGAAATGGCGAGCCAACAATTTTCGTAATGCTCGTGGGCTGCCTCTCATTAATGGAGATGCCTTTCAGCGTCTTGACAATGAGATCAAGCGACTCTTGGTCGAGCATCGCGTCAATATTCGCTTCTGGTATGTTCCGCGCGAGCACAACGTAGGGGCTGACCGGATGGCAGCTGACGCACTTAAGTAGTGGGTCACAAGTCACAACCTCGGACAAAAATTTATCAGACTGATCAAAGGACCCCAGTTGGACAGTGAATCAATTCCTTACACAATTGCGGATGTCGGTACTAAAATCTCTCAGGAACCTAGATTTGGGGGTTGAAAGATGAAGGTTGTATGTGACTCATAAAGCACTCACCACATTCAGACATGGGTGAGCTGCATTTACAAGCCTTGAGTGGATCCTGAAGGAGATTAGTACCGCAGTCAATGACGAGTATGGGCGTTTTAAATTGTACAGCAGAAGCAAGTCTTACATTCCTCCACTGCAGTGATGCCAGTCTGTTTGCAATGATACATGCTCCTCTTGAATCCACAATCCAATTTCGTTTTTGAACACCATGGTCAGTATGTTTGTGGGTGCTGAAGGGGTGGGTAGATTTCAACCTCCATTTCCTAATGAACAAGAAAGCTATGCATTGGAATGATAGCATCTCCTTACAGGGTCTACTCTATGCACCAAATTGTGCTTGAGGACACATGCCTTCAACACTACATTGGCTGGCGCATGTCTGTCTGTGTATACTCTCTCCCGCATCTACTCCATTGACTCACCTAGATCCTGATGTCTTCTTCTAAAGCTAGTGCCCCAGGGCTTCGCCCTTGACCATGAAACTTCCCCAAAATGAAATCCTGCAGCACATACAAAAACACACACAAGTGGTGTCTGTTCTGCACTTCGAATGTAGTGCCATATACAGGTGGTATAAGAATGTACTCATAAGACGGTGTTTGCCATAGCCTTGTGGCCATAGACCCCAAGTGGTATAAGAATGATTAAAGAGCAAATCTACCAATAGAGTTGTAACTGGAACAATTGCCATGCACTACGCCCTCATAGGCCAGGACTACAAGCTTATCAGTCAGCTACCTCAGCAGGCCAGCTTCAGCAAGCACTGACAGAAACAGAACCATCTGGAGCTTCATAACTGACTCCAGTTTGACGACTGCCAAATATTCGAAGAAAGGGCTTTTCCAGGAAGGGCTTTTCAATCCAGATCCCGAACATACCACGTGGCGGAATTTGGTACGTTATATTTCATATGTGCTCATCACAGGCAGGTCCTGATAGTATTACGTGGCAAAAATCCAGATCCCAAAGTTTCCACGTGGCAGAGTGGATAGAATGTGTGGACTCTCTTGGGGACACACAACGCAGCGGGAGTCTTCTGCAAAGTGAGGGAGCTATGGCGGTCCTGGGCTCGTCTCTGGCATCGCTAACTCTGAGCCCTCTTGCGATCTCGTCGTCAGTTGCATTGAGGAATCCTGCCAGGAATGTGGGGTGCAAGAATGTTCCATCGCTTTTGAGCATTGAGTGCTCGTCGCATCCACAGAAGAAGGCGACCGCCCACCATGTCAAGTCCAGGCCCAAGAAGCACAACCCGTATGACAAGAACAGGAAAGGGCCTACACGGTACAAGCGCCTCCCTAAGCCGCCACCCATTTGGGGCTTCGACACCTCGGACGTAGACCAATCCCAGGCGCCCACGGAAGCCGCTGCATCTGTACGTTCTCTCTGACTCTCTCCCTCTCTGTCACTTCAGGCGTATCTGTGTTGCTTTGGAATTGGTGCGCTAGTTTAATTTATACGTTGCAAGCCGTTAGTATGATCCTGTTCCAACCTGCTACCTTCATTGGACAACCAAGAGCGTCGGTGGACTCAAGTTTATGCCCTGGTGGAGTCTCTATGAGGGCATTGTGGGTGCACGTAAATGGCCTTCGGTCTTTGTTTTCTTGATTACGCAGCTATGGACTTTCCTATGCATTTGCATCCCCCCTTTCTCGATTTTGGGATTTGCGAAGCACAAGTACAGAACTTTTTGTTCAATTTCGAGTTGGAGGATTTAGGGTTTCAGTCTTCAGTCTTCGTTGGAAGACGTCGCTTGAATTCCCATTGGAAGTGTCTAGGTTCCAGAACATTGCATGTCAGCACTGCTGCTTGACATAGCAATTTTGTGCAGTTTTTGGAGCTGTGACTAATCCCAACTTTAGTTGTCCCGTCACATTTGGTTTTCCAACGGTGGGCTCTCTAGGGCCTACCTTGTCATGTTTGATGGAACAAGGAGGGATGTGAAGGCTTATCAAATGACACTGATGCAGAACTCTTTGTTTGACGTCTTACACTGTTCTCCTTGTCAATGATAGCGTAGAGCAGTCTGACTCCTGTTCTTGTCTGACTATGATCAATTCAACGTTTGCTTCAAATCTCACCTTCATGTTCTCGTTTCTCTGTGGCAGTGACTTTAAGGAGCAGCTTTGATTTGCAAGAAAAGTGTTTCTTATTTTCAGTGAAGGCTGAAGACCCACTGAACATGGTCCTGTGTTTGTCTGGCATTGGCAAGGAGGTTTCGGGTCTTAGAGAAAGGTTGTCTTCGGCTAGTACTTGGCAACTGTCAATGTGCTTGTAATTGATTCGCCACTTGATTTAAAAAGTGAGGTACAAATGCCTCTATGTTTTCTGCACATCTTGAGTGAGGACGCGGGTGGGGGATCAGTGGAAGGTCGTGTTGTATGTATATAAGACTCAGATTATGAAATGTTGCTTATTGAGCCACAGTTTAATTATCGTTGGCTCGGTGGAGTCCTGTAGGAGATGCTCATCACAGTGCTTCTTCTGACAGAAAAGGTAGATTGGTTTTGCGCTGCGCGGATAATTTTGTTCAGGAAGAGAATGGTTGCAAATGTAGCAAATGCAAGCACTGATTCTTAACTGCTGGCTTTCTTTTCTTTTGGATTGCTTCGGTGAAATGTCTTATGGTAATGGGTACAAGCAATTGGTGACTGTCCATCAGCCACAGAAGTTGCAGCTCAATTTCATTACTCTTCGGGCTGCTCTATCCTAATTAAGCTGCTTCGACAGTACATGAATGAAACAGGGATGCCAAAAATGGCTGTGCACAAGTGTAAGAGTTACCTGAAGAATGTGGCTGAAACTACCATCGATAGGGAGAATGTACCTGTGGGCATTCAATTGGCGTTCTATCACTGGAAGTTGTGCCCAAGCTGTAAGAGGGTTGTGTCAAAATCCTTGAGATAAGAGAGTTTTGGTTCAGGGATATCAACGACATGGTTAAAGCCCAGAAATTTTACATTCCAAAACCTGCCCTATTAGATCAACATGAACCACAGTGCTAATGGCAAAGCATGTCAGCTGGCTCTGTAGGTCTATCTTGAGCTAAAAGGAGCCATCAAGTTGAGCCCTAAAATCAGGAGTCATGTGGAATACTCAGATTTTCTGAGACCTTCCAGTTTCTCCATAAACACTTGGGAACAACATTTTGATGAGTGGACATCCATAAACAGTAGAACCGATTGGACTGAAAGAAACTGGTTGCAACTCACACCCAAACTTTCTTCCCCATCCTTAACATGTTCACGAATTGGCGCTGTGACAATGTGGCTTTCGGAGGAAGTCAGGTGATAATCCCTGGTGCTTGTGGAGGGTTTTGCAGGCCTCTGATTTAACCCACAAAGTATATAGGGTCTGATAGACACTGTCTAGATGACCATCTATCTTTGGACACTATAGCCTGTGAGCAAAAGAGTGGACATCTGTGGGGGGTGGGAGACAGGCACAAAGGTAGTCAAGCGCACATCACAGTAAGTACAATGCACAGTAAAGAATGACAGGGTGTGTTACTATAGAGCAAAAGAGCTCCAGCACTTTACTGAGTCACTTACACGGTAAGGAATTTTACCCTTGACAATCTACAGTTGGTCACTGTGCCATCTGTATCAAGGCGATTGTATCAGCGGTTTTTTGCTTTTGTTGTGGAAGGCAGGCACAGCAAAGGGGCTCTATTGGCATCGGCATGGACATGAAGTGGTATGAACCCATGTCTGACTCTGTGGAAGACAGTGATGCTGTTGAGCGGATACAAGTGTTTCAAGTGCAATGGTGGGTATCACATGAAGCGCCATCCCCAGAACTCAGTTAGGTTGGAGTGGAAAGGGATGTACATAGGGGGAGGAGACTATAGTAGGGAAATATTTGCCATCGGACTCGGCACACATACAGTTGAAAATGTGCCCTTGAGTTCAAGAAGAAAACCTCAGAGTAACCTTAGTAGACCTTTATTTGAGAGATTGAGGAGGCTTCCGGACTTTGGTAGCTTGCTCAAAGGCATATGCGATCTCAATGAGAGTAGGCTCAGAACCCTGCCTACCAACAAACCCTATTCCATAAGGAGCTCCTTCCTTATCATAGCCAGCAGGAACTGATATGCCTGGGTATCCAGCAATGGCTACTAGTGTTGACACACTCTCTGATGGTGCGACTAAAGCATCCAATCTAAGTGCATCGAGGGTGCTATCAATTCCATTCTTCGTAAGGAAATGGTCTCTCTCTAAAGCTTCTTGGTACACCTTTGAGTGGAAGACGGTGGTATTTTCTGATGCAATAAACATATCCTGCCCATACAGATAGAGCTCCTCCTGCAAAGTGCAGAAAACCAAATTAGCAGTGTGTAAAGCAACAATTAGTTGGTACACTGGAGCCACAATGTAGGTGGTTTGCAGCTTACGTCAAAGGTTATGCTACAGAGCCTACACATCAGGGGGAGGGCATTACCTTGCCAACTTGACAACTCAGAAGGATGGGTAGGCCTGCCAGGTGGTTATACTAGCTCTGGCTGGAGTCATTCGTACTCTTTTTTAACTTCAGCTTGCAATTAAACCTGCCGGTTAAGTTCCCATATTGTGTATTTGCATCTGTCGGATGGGATAAATGCATGCCATGTTGACTGTTGATTAAGTATGCTAAAGACCTTATAAAGATTCATGCAGCTCCAAGTGAGACCAAGGATCTTTTTACATGAGCCAATGTAACATAAAGGATGCTGATTCCTTCCTTTTGATCCACGGGATACAGCAAGAGAGTTGTCTGATTGTGAGTGCAAGAAGGTAAAAACCAACCTCATTAGCGTGCTCATTATTGAACGCAATAACCTCTGCTAGCGTGTACGCACTGGGGACTTCACAAGCCCTGCTAAGTATTTATTGAGGTCCTGCTTGAACTCGAATGGGAGAACCTCCTTCTCACTAGCAGCCCCCAAAATTTCTGAGGTGCCAGGAATGGTTATGTTGTCCACTGTGTCAATTAAAGCTCATTATCTCTCTGTTCTAACTCCTGTCATGTTACTATGTACACCATTTATACCAGTAGATTTCCAAGAAATCACATGGATATGCATTAGCATTGCTGCATCTAAATGTAACATGGTTGCCATCTATGATTCATGGCATTAGAATGTACTGGCACATGGCATTAGAGAAAGAGGAAGAAATTGACATGCGTGTAAGAGACTCAAAAAATTCATGCAGTGTGCACCTTAAAGTTGCGATGAGGGAATCGACTGTGCCAGACTGATCTGATAAAGTCCGATGAGCATCAAAGAAACTGTTGCGGAGGACTCCAAGGCGCTTTTCCTTAAGTCCATCAGCAATCAGGAACTGTTTGTATCCTTGGCGAGGAATGAGGTGCGCCACTCTCTTTGTGGCAGGGTCCCGATGATCGGAGCCCACTATTTGCTCTAGCACCACCACTGCATCGGCCACTGTTCGACACAATGGGCTGCGTGCCCCATGTGGAACTTTCAGCACTCTCCAATGTTATAAAGCTCTCTCTCTCTCTCTCTCTCTCTCTCGGCCATCTGGGTTCATGTTTGTAATTGCCCACTGTGAGGGCAACCTGAAGACAATATCCATTTTCTGATACATTATCCGGAATATTCTTGCCCGAGAGTGACCCTCTTCGGGACCATCAAGAACATTGTCTCGACACCTCTGTTCACCAACTTTCAAAATCTTGAGGCTGAGCATAAAGCCCTGGCCTTGTTGGTGTCTAACTTTTGGGCTGCCCACCCACAGCAGATTGCTGCTTGTGTGAAGGGCTTCCTAGAGGATAGCTGGAAAGCCCGAACTAATTGTTTGTATCAGGGTAAGTCATAGTACCGGAGTGAGCCCCTCACAAAGGTAGTTTCTGGTCCCTATTGTTCTGCTCAAACTGGCGCAGGGTCTATGGCCACAAGGCTATGGGAAACAAAGTCTTATGAGTACATGTCTCTGGGCCACCTTGGCCTCTGTGGACGTGATAAATTTCTTCTCCTCCTCTCCGTTCTTTTTTCCAACACAACAGAAAGCTTCTTTCTTTCTGTGGATGTTATGAAGTACCATTTCATTTCATTCTTATCTGTTACTCTTTTATGACCCAAGAGCCTTGCCTGGCATTTAGAACACTTTCTTCTCTCTCTCTTTCCTGTTTCTTTCATTCTCTTGTCCCATAAGCTCTTTGAGCTTTCCGCAGACGTTATAAAGTACCACTTCATCTCCTTTTCCTTTTCCTTTGCCTTTCTTCTCAGGAGGAAAAGTTATGAGCCTCTCCATGTGGAACCCTGGGACTTGCCAAAGCACCAAGAAACCCATGGTGACATCTAGCCCCTCACTCACCAGGTATGATGCCTCGACGATAAGCCCTCAACCCTACACAAGACCATGGGTTACTTCCCCCACAGGTTTTCAACACTTTACCGGCTCAAATCGGGAGTTTATTCTACAAACTCCCACTGGGCCTCCAACCGACATAATAACTCCATCTTCTTCCTGTATTTGTCCTGTCCCTCCCATGGGTTCTTTGAGCTTCCAGTGGACATTATGAAGTTCTTGCTTGCTTGCTTTCTGCTCTGGGGACTAAATTGCATTTTCTTGCTGTTTTTCTCCTCAAGGTATAACACAGCAAAAGTGCACATGGAATGGTCCAAGTGTAAGTTTCACTCCAACCCTTCAATCTGCAGTATGCCCCAACCCTCAGACATTTTTGGACTAACTTCTCATGACTGGTTCCAAGAGAGTTTCTATCCTATGGGATTATGCCATTTCCAAGCAGCTCAGAATTTAACTTGCTATCTTCTCATGAAAGCCAATCTCTGCGTGACGCCAGAGAGAAGCAGAGCCTGATAGGTGAGTCACTGAGCATATACCCAACTGTGTCCTGATGATGAGAAATGGGCACCACTCCTGCACGGCTGGTTAGTCCGACTGTTGGCTTTATACCAACTACTGCATTGCGGCTAGCCGGGCAGAGAATGGAGCCATCAGTCTCTGTCCCCAAAGCAATAGCTGCTAGATTTGCTGCTGTCCCTGCTCCAGATCCCGAGCTTGATCCACATGGATCAGCGCTAAGTACATACGGGTCCTGCCAATGCAACCATACATCACAGAGAGTTGTTCAGTTCCTTCCTTTGTACATTCCATCATCCCAGCCCCTACACGGTCCTCACTTGGTATCCACCAAGCTTTCCCTCTGGCAGTTGAAAGCTGGAAATGGTCGCATTGCAAGCATTGTCTGCAATCATGGTTATCTATGTTGCGACTTACGTAAAACCTGATGGGGAGGATTCCCAAAGAAGTACCTAGCATGATTAAGTTTGGACTTATCAATAACTCATAATTTGGCGACACTCACTAACACAGCCTCAAAAGGGAGCGAGGGGGAGACTGCCAATATGTACCTTGGTTTGACCACCACGAGCACTCCATCCATTTGATCCATTCAAGGAACGGAAGTTAGCCCACTCACTAAGATTGGCTTTGCCCAATATCATAGCCCCTGCCCGACGTAGCCTGCTTACAACACCCGCATCCCGTGGCACAATGGAGCCCAGCAAGGCAAACGAACCTGCCATACAGGTCCAAAGTCTCTTTGAAAACAAGTGTGTGTAACCATTCAAAGCGTTCTTGCAGCACACATATCAGGGGCTTTACCTTGGAGTAATGCTCCTGTGTAATAGTTTCCCTCTTGGAATCATCGGGGTATGTAACACAATTCAATATAGCCATCACGTTCGTAGTTTTCTGACCCGCCAGTTTCCAACATGAACATCAGCATTCACTTTCTACAAATGAAATGACATCCAAGGCTTGTAGTGAATGATTTTTTGTTGAAACTTGGATTTTCAGGGCCTCTGTCCCCTTTTATTTTGATGTCTGGAAAAACCAGCAACAAGATTCTCCTCATCCGGCGAGGCATTATTTCTTCCATTTAAGATCTTTGCTTAGAAGAAATATCACCTTGAGCCACTCATGTTTCAGGCAAATCGTTTGGGAATGTTGCCTGTTTCACCAGTAATCCCCACAGGAACAAAGCCCCTCTTGAAAGTGGTGAAAGCGGTTGGAATCCACTGCTCGCCCAGCAATCTTTGAGATGAATTTGGTGGCCATGTGGCAGTCACCACACATCCGAAGGTTCTTGAAGATTCTTCATTCCAGAGCTTCTCCTCGTCTCTGTTATCTGTTTTTCGATACTTCCCTGTTGCCACATTGGCAGTAACATGTCAAAATCACTCCAAAACCACCATAGATCCACCAACGAGCTAACTTGCAGAATTCAACATGAAAATTTAGGGACGACTCTGATAACAGGGAAAAACAGGCTGAAATGTGTGTTGAAGAAGGTGCCTTCATTAGCAGTGCCTTGTTCTATCAATTGTGCTGCTGCCGCAGCTATCCCTGCCTGTGTACAAATCATGAATACTTGCTGCTAGCAACTGACACTGACGGCGTGAAGTTCTTCCAGCAAACACCCCAACCCTACTTATTACAATAGTTACGATTCTGAATTGCATCTGCTTCTCTCTGTAGTGCAACAGGCATTCACCTTTTTGTCTCCATTGTCCCACCATTGACTAGGGTCGGGAAGTGTTCATTCCAAAGCTTCTCCTCATCTCTGTTATCTGTTTTTGGATACTTTCATGCTGCCTGTTCCGGCAGTAACTCGTCAAAGTCACTCCAAACCACCACAGATCCACCCAACGAGCTAACTTACAGAATTCAATATGCATCTCAGGGCCGAGTCTGATGAGAGGGCAAAACAGGCTGAAGGTGCCCTCATCACATTGTCCTTGACCTTGTGGCATGACCCATGGAGGATTTGACCGAGGAGGAGCCGACGTGGCAGGGAGCCAAGAACAAGCCAGGCCGGGCATGAGGACGGGAGCCCGGGCCCGCGGCACTATCCTGAAATGGCTTGGGACATAGTGCCGAGGCCTCCCCTTCCCCGCGCACAGCTCCAGTTATTTTCCTGTTATTTTCGGGCAGACCGGGCACGTTTCAAAAACATTGACGACGATGACATGGCTACGACAGGTGGTGAAGATGACGCGTCTACAAAATGTGATGACGAGGCACTATGGCACCCTATTCCTGCTCTATGCTAAACTAGCTTTCAACCTTTGATCCTAGCTTGAATCACTGAGAATGGTAGCCCCTTTACCGACCCTTTTGGGGGCATAGTCGGTCTTCACAGTGCAGATTTTCCCGACCTACCAGTCTCTATCCGCAGACTCTGGGAGCCACCCTAAATTGCCCCCATGGGAGATAGGGCTGCAGATAGGTACCCTATCAGAGAACCTAGAATGACTCCCAATAGAATTGCAGAGGAGATACAAAGACAGCTTTGAGGACCTTAAGTGCCTGGCATCCTAACTGCACACGGAAGTCTTATGATGGAGGAGTAGAGAAAGAATTGCATTTGTTATATCCTGTTTGTCTGTGAGTTGGCCCTCTCCGTGCCTCTCCTTGAATAATACATGAAGTTCCTGTGCTCTCAGGTGTGGATCAGGATGACAGCACGTCAATGGAAGAATGTCTGGAAGATAATGTCCGTATACAGTATTACCATAACTATCTTTCCTATCTGATTGCAGGCATCAGGTTACTCCCAGCTCTTGCATCACAACTGAGATTAATTGTTGAGGATATAGACTTCCATACTGACCAAGGGCATCCAATCCCAGGCATTTATCACCTACCAAACTCAAAAATGATCCACGTATCAAAGGGAATCTTCCACCCAAAACCCTCTGAAAGCTACATTGCTGCACCTGTACATAATACAACTACGTTGTTGGCCAAAATATGGTTCTTGGGGTCTGTATTTACGCCAAGTGTAGTGCATTGTATTTGGAGGGAAGCTTTGTAAACTCATGGTGCCGTACTGCAGGGATGGAATTGATGTGCGCGGGTACTTTGCATGATCACTGCTGGACAACTTTGAATGGGAATCCGGCATCTCCAAACGGTTCGGATTATACTATGTGGACTACTCCCACAACCTGACCCGACATCCCAAGTCCTCAGCTAACTGGTTCAAGCAGCTTCTTCAACCGCATCTGCATGGAAAACAACATTCTACCTAGATCAGTGCACCTTAACTGACTCTCTCTCCCTCTCTTTGTACAGCTGACAGTCTAGCAAGTATATCCTTCCTTTCTGATCACTCTTGCCTTTCCTTTGCATTTCCTTCCATCTCCCTCCCCGTGAAGGTCCCCTCTGCTTCTCTTCCCTTACACCCACGTATCCACTTTAATACCCCTTTCTCTCACTTACACGACGCCGAGTATGAAACATACCTAGCGTCAACCCTCCCCTCCATTCTACATCTACCATCTCCTAACGACAAGGCTACACATCTTACTCAAGCCCTTTGGGACTCAGCCCTGCGATCCTTTCCCGTCACCCTTCCATCTACCTCCTCACCCACTCGTCGTTATGCACCATTTTATGATGAGGAATGCAAGATTGCTCGACGTCACATCAAATCTTTACTACTCGATACAAATTCTTCTCCAGAGTCCACTAATCTTGCTCTTAAGCACTATAAGTCCCTCATTAGATCCAAAAAGAGAGCCTACACTATCAAGTTGCAATCTTATTTCCTTGCTAAAATCAGATTTTCTCCTCGTTCTTTTTGGTCCCTCCTTAAACCTCATAGAGACCCTCCCCCAATCACTGACATTCACGTCTGGCATGAGTATGCACAGTCTTTGTACCATTCCCCAACCCAAACTCCCTCTCCTGTAACCTCTAAACCACTTCACTTCTCTCTCTTTACTACGGCCAATGTCAGTAAGGCAATCAAGAAGCTGCAAAATGGCAGGGCAGTGGACATTTCAGGACTTCAGAGTGAATTCATCAAGCATGCTGCACCTACTTTAGCCCCTTTTATAGCTAACCTCTTCAATGAGGTAGTGCAACGGGGCTTTCCAACAGAGTGGACAAAGAGCATCATCCACCCACTCTTCAAGAGCGGTGACAGGCTCGCACCGACCAACTATCGTACTATCACGGTGTCCTCGTTACTTGCTAAACTGTTTGGGGCAGTAGTGGCCATGGAACTGGATGATTGGGCTGAGTCCTCTCGCATTCGTGCTGAGGGACAGGCTGGTTTCCGTCGCAACAGATCCACTATTGACCACATCTTCACTCTTCAGGTTATGGTGGAAAGTGCACGCTATGACAAAAGAATGGTCTATGTTTGCTTCGTGGACTTTCACAAAGCCTTTGATTCAGTTCCTCGGGACCTTCTCTTCCAACGGCTCCATAGAGTGGAAGTCCCTCCAGACATCCTTTGTGCCATCTCTTCTATGTATGAGATTGTCACTGGCATGGTCAACGTCGCTGGTGAATTCTCAGCCGAGGTCCACAGCAACATTGGAGTCAAACAGGGCTGCCCCCTTTCACCTACCCTGTTCAGGATCTACATTGACGCCTTGGAGAGTTACATATCAAAAAACCATGGGGTTGGGGTACCATTGGATGGGGGACCAACACAATCAGATCTCCTCTACGCTGATGATGTTGCCCTTTTGGCACAATCCCCGGTCTTCCTGCAACGCCATCTCAAAATTTTGGAACAGTTCTGCAGAGACTATGGGATGCAACTCAATCTTAGCAAGACCAAGATCATGGTCTTCAATGGCCAGGCTGATCGTAGATTCATCTTCAACCAGCAGGAAATTGAGATTGTGAAATCATACCGGTACCTGGGTCTGGTTATCCACTCCCCCAAGTTTCACTTTGCAGCCACTGCCCTGGACAGATTGACTAAAGGTAAGGTGGCCTCCGTCCGCCTTCAGGCCAAATGCAAGCAAATACATCTGCGTCATCCCCCAACCAAAAAGTGGCTGTTTGACACCGTCAGCCCTGCTACCATCTATGGTTGTGAGTTCTGGGCACCTGGCGTCCCTGTCTCCTGGTGGGAAAAGAATTTGGAACCATTACAGTCATCTTTTCTCCAAGCAATGCTTGGCGCCAGGAGCACAACTCCATCTCAGATCCTAGGGGCAGAGTTCGCATGTGTACCATTGCATCCGAGGCCCTCTTCCGGCTTACAATCTTTCTCCATAGATTACAGGCCCTTCCACCCAAGGGGCTTGTGGCAAGGGCCCTCACAACATCTATGAGGCTCAAAGCTGCAGGTTTCAGGAACTCCTGGTATGCTCGAGTGGACAGTTTATTTCAACGTAACGGACTTTCTACTGCTTTCCTATTACCAATGAATCCAGATGAGGTGGACATCACATCCAGACATGACCGCAACAGACTCATTAGGAGAGAGCTTATGGAATTACATGTCAAGAAAACTTGGAAGCTACCCAATCTCACGACAAAGCTCCACTTCTATCGAGAGACATTCTTGGTGCTCCGCGATGATAGAATCTTGAGACCAAATTACCTTTCAGCATCCTTATCTCCTTCCCTCCTGAGGGCATTGGGGCGGTTCAGGGTGGGTTCCCGCAACCTACGGATAGAGACTGGCAGATGGGAAAACCTGCAACGGGAGGACCGCCTATGTCCAGCTTGCATAGGGCGCAGCAAGGAAATTGAAACTGAAGAACACTTCTTCTTCTACTGCCCTCTATACTACGAGATCCGTGGGAGATTCCACTGTTTATTCACTGATGTCTTCCACTATGAGGATAAAAAATGCTTGGCAGCCTACCTGCACGAGGCCTTCACCCTTAGACAATCGCTAGAACATTAATTGTGGTTTCTGGATTTGTTCCTCTCTCATGTTTTCTTCCATTTTGTCCCATAAGCTCTATGAGCTTTCCGCGGACGTTATAAAGCACCATTTCATTTCATTTCATTTCACCTCCTGGTATGCTCGAGTGGACAGTTTATTTCAACGCAACGGACTCTCTACTGCTTCCCTATTACCAATGAATCCAGATGAGGTGGACATCACATCCAGACATGACCGCAAGCTTATGGAATTACATGTCACGAGAACTTGGAAGCTACCCAATCTCATGACAAAGCTCCACTTCTATCGAGAGACATACTTGGTGCTCCGAGATGATAGAATCTTGAGACCAAATTACCTTTCAGCATCCTTATCTCCTTCCCTCCTGAGGGCATTGGGGCGGTTCAGGGTGGGTTCCCACAACCTACGGATAGGGACTGGCAGATGGGAAAACCTGCAACGGGAGGACCGCCTATGTCCAGCTTGCATAGGCCGCAGCCAGGAAATTGAAACTGAAGAACACTTCTTCTTCTACTGCCCTCTATACTACGAGATCCGTGGGAGATTCCATCCCAGCCTCTCTGTTGTTGCCATTGCAGCTGAGACCGTAGCCCAGCCTCTCTCAAAGGTCCAGCCCTCTTTCCCAAGACCGCAAGAGGATCTCGGTTGTCCCCAGCACATCAGCTGCACCATCGCAGATGAGCCATTTGAATATGCATCTGCGCAAAGTTTCAAAATTTGCCTGACAGCTGCTCACTAGGCAATCAACTCGGAACAACACAACTCACTCTGTCATTGACCTGATGAATTCCTTCTACTTATGACGTACTTCCCACAAGGAAAGGGAAGGGACAGAATCTGCCTGTAGCATGATCATGTTACCAGGGCACCACTGATTTGTTTCCAATAATCTGTTGGTTAGGGTCGTGAGATGTCTACGCAACTGAAATAGGTGATTCAAGCCGTTTAAGTCAAGTGGACATCAATGCCTTACCTGCGAGAATGACACTATCCGCTGACAAGTACTCCACTTCATTGAGGTGCACGCGCCCACCTTCGCCCATGGCCTGCCGGAAAACCATGGCGAAAAGCACATGAATCGCCATCTTTACCTCCAACTTGGACGTTTGGTATCACCAAGAGGACCTCACACTCTGTGACTATCTTTGCTCCTGCCTGCAGGAGAAAACATCAGATCTGCTTCACAAGTCCCGGGCTCCACCTGCAGGAGGTGCACAAAACGCCCTCACTGCTCCGGTCCCTTAAAAGCAAACCATGCTGTCAATGGAAGTCAACCAACATGACAATGTGAAATGTGAACCACAGTTGCTAAGAAGCTAGCAAGCAAAGTAAACTTAGCAGCTGCAGATTACATGGATCAAGTGTGCAAGGGCTCTGCTGACAGGCACTAGAAGTTCACACAAGCTGAGCTACTCCAACATGTTCAAGAATTTCAAAAAACTTGCCGTCAGGATCAACAAATTTGCGGTATTGTTGTGGATGACCAGAAGCACCAACATTCCCCCTTGGCAGATTGTCTCCAGCTGCAACTGAGGAGTGCCCCATAGAACTCCCAATTCCAAATGGGCTATTACTTGGCAGCCCCTGGGCATTACAGCCTGGGGCTTGAAGACCTCCAGTTGGCATCTGTAAGAACAAATCAAAACTATCTCACTAACACCATGGGAAAAAGGGTTCAATCTGGAATTCTTTTGATTGAAAGATGCATTGTTATGTAATTAGGTATGTGCAACCCTGGCATTTTCTTGTATGTATTCTACAAGGAAGATGAAACAGAACAAACTACCTAAGTTATACCTGTTTTTGGTGCTGTCATGACCATGGGACTAGAACCAGACCTCTGAATATTTTGAAAAGCATGTTTGAAAGGCAGTAGCAGGCCTGTATGGACCCAAAAAAGGATCTATAAGGTGTGCTTCTTTTCAGCAAGGGTTTTTGGTGGTAGGGCATGAAGAGAAATACCTCTATGAAGGTCCATCATAAAAGCACAGCATCTGATTGCAATCTAGATGTTGATATCTAGAGCTCAGCCCTCTTAGAGCAGCATACTGGAGTATCTGTACACACCTTCTACATGATCCAATCACAGTACGTTACTCTTGTTAGATGGTCTACTGTAGCTAATGTCTAGTATCAGATTTTGAATGGGGAGGCTTATATGTCTCCCGCTCTATGGCTTTCATAACTCTGCCCTGCTCTTTGTAACACCACTCAGTAGATTGCTCAATTGCACTACTCTATAGGAAAACACTTTCCCAGGAGCCCACCACCAACCAATCAACCATAGAAATAAACATCGGGGTGAAATGTGTCTCTGGCCTAGTTTGAGATCTCATTTGAAGCCATCTATTTTTGGAAAAGCACTGGAATTATGTGGAATGACCTAAGTTGCAGCACCCTGTCGCTCACATCCAAGAAGGCATTTTGCCGCCCGTTCTGCTACCTCCACATTGCCATGAGTCCTGCATGCACCAAGCAGGGCCCTCCAGATCAAAGCATCTGGTTTGACTGGCATTTTCTTAATGAAGTCCTCAGCTTTGTCCAAGCACCCTGCACGGCCAAGAAGGTCCACCATGCAGCCAAAATGCTCTGTTGTAGGAATGAGGCCCTGATCTTGACTCATAGAATCAAAGTAGTGACAGCCTTCATCCACTAGGCCCAGATGCCTACACACAGATATAACAGATGTAAAGGTAATGCCTTCTGGCTTCAAGCCTTCCTGTTGCATTTGTTCAAATAGTTGGAGGGCCTCCCTACCACACCCATGCTGGGCGTACGCTGCAATCATGGCATTCCACGACACAACGTCACGTTTAGCAATGTTGCCAAAGACTTGACTGGCATCCTTAATGCTGCCACATGTCGCATACATGTTGACAAGGGTGTTCTCCAGAATGATATCCGGCACAATCCTAGCTTTGATGATGTCGCCATGGACCTCTATGCCCTTTTCCAGGGCTACCAGGCTGGCACAAGCATTGAGAACGGAAGTGAACGTGACTATGTTGGGCTTCACCCCTTCCCATTTCATTTGCTCATACATCTCACAAGCCTCCCTACCACACCCATGCTGAGCGTATCCTGCAATCATTGTGCTCCATGAGACCACATTTCGGTTCGGCATTCCGTCAAATACTTTTCGTGCATCATCTATATTCCCACATTTGGCATACATGTTAACAAGGGCAGTGTCCAGAATGATATCCGATGCAATTCCAGCCTTGAAGATATCAGCATGGACCTCCTTGCCCTTTTCCAGAGCTCCTAGGCTGGTACATGCATTGAGAATACAAATAAACGTGACCATGTTGGGCTTCACACTTGCCTGTAACATTTGCTCATACATCTCAAAAGCATCCCTATTACATCCATGCTGAGCATACCCAGCGATCATTGCGCTCCATGAGACAACATTCGGCTTCAAGCCCTCCTTTTGCATCTCTTCAAATAGTTGGAGGGCCTCCCTACCACACCCTTGCTGACTATATCCTGCTATCATCGCATTCCATGACACCACATCTCGGGCAGCCATATCATCGAACAGTTGCCGCGCATCCTTCATATTCCCGCATTTGGCATACATGTCAATGAGGATATTTTCCAGAATGATATCTGGCTCAATTGCAGCTTTGATGATATCAGCATGGACCTCCTTCCCCTTTGCCAGGGAGCCCAGGCTGGCACATGCCTTGAGAATGCAAGTGAATGTGACCTTGTCTGGTGTCACCCGTTCCAGAATCATTTTACGATAAATCTTGATGGCCTCCCTACTATACCCATGCTTGGCATATCCAGCCATCATTATATTCCATGTAAACATATCTCGTTCAGGCATTTTGTCAAACACTTGTCGTGCATCCACTAAACTTCCACACTTGGCATACATGTTGACAAGGATGTTGAGTAGAAACGTATTTGGTATGAATCCATTTCTGATAATATGGGCGTGCACCTGATTTCCCTCCACTAGGCCTCTAATCTTGATGCACTCCTGTAAGAGACAGATGTACGTTGTGGAGTCTGCCGAAATGCCTAGTTCCACCAAATTGTGTAGTGCCCGTTTCAGTTCCCCTGCTTTACATAGTCTCCTCAAATCCCCACAAGCGCCAGAACACTGCATCTTTACCTCCTTTCTAGGTCCTCTGAAGAAACTAGTGGCCATGGTGGAGGTGCCTAATTCAAGTAAGTGTGCCTCATTCAATGCTGCCATCTGAAAACTTTTAGGTTCAACCTCTGACACTCAAGCTCGCAGGCCACACCTCAAAGCTCTGCCATACGTCAAAGAAGAATCTCTTCATGAGGACGGGCTTTGAAACCTATTTGGACATTCGGCCTCAAGAGCCTTCACCCCGTTACCTGCTGGAACCAGATACTTCTGTCCTTGATGCTGGCAGCAGAACTCCAGGAACCTGTTTGAGAAGACTCGGGGTCTTGGTACTGCTAATTAAAGCCTTTGTTGGCAAGTTTTGCTTATGGACACTATATTTAAAATCTGCTTAAGAAGAACGCCTCCAGCAGCACTGCTAACTTGGTTGCCAAGAAACATGCAGCACATAGGATAATGGTGGATTTGACAGAATTAATGAATTAATGACAGTTTGATCTTCATCAACTTCCAGGCTGACCTCAGAATCGTGCTCAGGTGATCAAACAGGGGCTCACCTCCAAAAATTCTTGCACAAGCAATGGCAAAAATCGCACTTCCAGCTTCTCACGTGGATTAGCAGCAGCACCTGTGTTCTTGAATGCTTGAGCTTCCGTCTTCAGCAACTTTTTCCAGTGGACCAAGAGTTGGGGATATTGCACCAACTCCATCTACTCACAGCAACCAATATTTAACCAAGGCTTCCCCCTGAGAGGTGTATTATGTCTTTGAAGAGGGCCTCTATTTCCAAAGACTGTCTAGTGCTTCAGAAGGTATGCATGGTCCTCACCATCATGCCCACATATTGAGCACATTGGTAGCCTTCCACTCAGCTGCTTGGCTGTGAGAGAGACGAAAAAGAAAAAACTCTATAATAACAAGGGGCCAAAGGAAAAAGAAAAGTTTGAGATAGCGCCATAGGTGGCCCTGAGGGTCCATTAGACAAATAGAACCAGGAGGAACACAAACCAGCTCCAAGAGGGAGACAGAGGTCTGGTACCTGCTCGGGATTTCAGAGAGAACCAACTCCTTTCTTTCTCGGCCCAGGTGACTCTTCGATAGCTGTGTCAAAGTGTAGCTTACCTGCATTCCACAAGCCAAAATTTAGGTACACTTTTCAGGAACCATTGATCTTAATTTATATATCCTTTATGGCAAAGGAAAACAGGACAGCAATGTGGCTCTTGTAAAAATAAGAGTAGGCATCACAACTTCAGTGGCATGGAGATCGGGCTATCTTTAAATACCTATATTGTACAATCTGCAGAAATGCTGCACTGAAGGGGTTGTCACCATCATAACTGTACACCCTGAGAGATGCCTGCCTGGAAGACCAAATTGTGCTACTTCCTGCGTAATGTCGCATACCTATGGACGAGGGCTTTGCTCAGAATGACATCTGGTAGAATTCCAGCTTTGACGATGTCACCATTGACCTCGACTTTGCCCTTTCCCAGGCTTGCTTGTTAAAAAAGTGAAGTCTATCACAGCAAGTTGTAAAATTTAATTTAGGGCAACCCTTGAGGATATCATTCATGCAGGGCATAGACCCTCTAGAACTAATTGTGGGGTGACACTCAACGACCAAAATGTCCCTGCTTACTATTGTCACTACTTGGCTCCTCACCTTAAGGTTGTGGCGATGCTTTGGACAAAGTCTGCTCTGGTCAGTAGTGGCAATGACATACTTGCCACCAACAAAAGGCATTTCAATATGGTGTGAGCTCACCAATTGAAGCGGCTGCAAGGTTCAATTCTACCTTGGAAAATATCCTCGAAGTAGAACATCCTATCTCACCTCAAAATGGCTGTGAATCCTTGTGGGAAACCACACCCTTGGCTTGGAAGAATAGTACAACACAGAATACTTGCTTTCATACTGTGCAGAGAAAATTCCGGTACAAACAACAAATTACTGGTGAAGAAGATCTTTGTTGACATCCCCAGGTCTCATCTCCATGAGAAGAAATTGGTTAATAAGACGAGTGTCTGTATCCTAAACATCATACTCCAATTATCTATAATATGCATAGTCAAGTGTATGCTCGATCACATGTGTAGCTGCTCTACAGAGTGATGGCTTACATAATTGTATGTATCAGCCTACAGGTGAACTTGACAACTATCAAGTTTTGGTGGAGAAGAAGCAGTTTACAGAGGATCATGTAGATGTCATTTGGCCTCCGACCAAGTGGCCCAGTCAATTCAATACGACATGTGCTTCTCTCTCATAGTTGCATCATATGAAGACTATGCAGAGGCATCAACCTTTATTCCTATTGAGTCTGGTGCTACCTGTCTTTTGCCAAAAGTGTGTCATCCTAATCAGCTGTTTATTCTGGTTGCACTTGAGGACCTTCTCATGTCTGTGTTCTTCAGCAATGACTGTGTAAACTGTCTGGTTCCTTAACACGATAGCCATGAATCCTCAAGTGGATGCTATCTTTGCAAAGTCGCAACACAGTCAGGTTGCTTCCATTATGCATGAACTTTTGCAGTAATTCTTAAATGTGTTTTGGATATCTCCCATCCACTTGAAGTGGGCACTGCAAGCCTCTTCTATTAACTTGAAAAAATCCGCAGCTTGGAACCATGGTTTAGTGTAGCACAGAAGCACAGTTGATTAAAGCAACTATCATGGAGGCCCTCCAGTGCAGTCTTCATGGCCATAATTCAAAGATCCCTTTGCCTGGGACATTGTAGGATTAGAGTGCTGTATGGTTATTGCTTTGATCAAGTGCTTTGATCAACTGCTTCCCATATCGTCAAGATTCTTTCTATGGTGAACAGGATATATCGCTTCAAACTAGAAATTGACTAGGGTTGCTCGAATCGATGGTGAGAAACTAAAACTATCGAGGTAACATTATAATGGTCCGCTGAACTACAGATAGAGGCACAAGTTTCATCTTTGTAGCAAAGATAGACCTGAGCACAACAGACTCATTCTTGGAGCCATAACGGGGTTCCCCTCACCGGAGTAAGAAACTTAGCCCAATTGGGTAATGCCATTATTGTGTTGCACATTAATTGATTATTGATGGGTCTGCGAAAGGGGAACTTGATTCAAAACTTTCCCTTCGTCCCTCTTTCAAATTGCTCACTACTTTGTCCCTCGCAGTCCCCTTGAGGCATCAAGTGGCACTATGGAGTTACTACTTATATCCAGGTTATATCCACAGCCCTCACTCTAGATTTCTCTCTTCATTACAAATTTCAACACGCTTCATACTTGTCATGCTTCCTCCACCGTTTCATGTCCAAGCTCCAGATCCTCCTGCAAGTCAAGCCCCACAGGTTACTCATGTCTACATCCTTCCAGACACTCGACGTGCGTATGTACATTAGTCCCCAGAAAGAAACCCAAAGTCCTGCCCAATTCCCAGCCGATCCTGTGGACTCTCTATTTTGGACCTTGAAAAAAAAAGTCCTTTGAAGATAAGTTGGGGTGCTTATGTAGACAACCGTCACCCTCCAGAGAGGTTATCATTTCGGTATCTGCAAGATGCTCCATGACATTCCCATTTGGATCCCTTGATGCTCCGATGTGGATTCGGATGTTCCTTGAGACTATGCCCAAGGAGCCCATATTTGTGGCGGGAAATCAGATGGCATTTTGGTTTTCTGTCAAAAAATGTAGCCTGGCAAGATGGTGCAAACTGCAAACCTGCCAGTACAAACTTACCTAGATCTCAATGTCATTATCGCCTACTTGACGGGTTGAGGATTCTGCTGTGCAAGGCTAGAAGTTGGTGTCTTCTTGAGGAGGGGGAGGGGGAGGGGAAGCTGGGAGATCAAAGCTCGGCTCATACGAAGGACTCGGCAACACCTCCAGACCAGAACCTGCACGAGTCAATCTCGAATCAATAGAAATTGAACGTGTGCATTGGAAAGATGATAATGCTAAACATATTTGAATCAACCATAGAGCAGGAACTTGTGTGGTCGGGATGTAGACAGTGCTATCAAAGTGCATTTTCCAGATATATAGAAACGAACAACTTCGTAACCAGTGAATTCAGCAATGTAACAGAAGATAAGCGTGTAGACATTGGACAGCATACCGTAGGCTGTCTGGAGTGGGAGTATAATGTGGGTGGCCCGGATTGGCGAGGGATTGGCACGATGAAGTCTCGTTGCAAGCGAAGAGTCGGAAACATCTATCACAACAGAGAGAGGACAGAAGCGTGGTGGCAGCGCTACACAGTCACGATTCTTCCGCATCTGATCTCAGACTAATTCAAAAACCAGTAGTTCAGGAAGCTGAGCTGATAGATGAAGAATCGGGAGAGCTACAGCAGCTCGTTTCTCGACTGCCTCTAGATGCTTCTGCTCATGAGAAGGGCACCCATGTAGCACTGCCAGCTCGCTCATGTGCTATCGCTGCATCATTTCTCCATCAAACTTACTAGTACTCAACGCTGGCTTGATGTGCCAGGAGCTCGTCGTTCCTTGCTAAAAAACAAGTTACTTATCAAGTAAGCTGCACTCATGCAGAATGGGACGGTACAATTTATATAAGACAGCGATCATCCCCAACATGACCCTACCAAGCTAGAGAAGGCCTTCTAGAGAGTAGACAGGACCTATATGTTCGCTTCCACCGACCCACAGACAGAATTGAAGCCATAGGAAAGAAATACTAGTATCTATCACGATAGAAATACTTACATGCAGTACTGACAGCAAAAAGAGGACAAGGCTTGCAGGACAAGACTTTGTACAGTCGTAGAGTCAACCCAGTGTCCTCCCAGTGTCAGGATATAGGTGGACGACTGGCAGCAGCTCACGCTCATCCTTCCAATCTATCTCTCACTCAAGTTAAGTAAAGTTTGTTTCACCCCTCATGTCCATTCAGCCCCGGAAAGGGCCATATCTGGCAGGAAATTAGCAGTCATGGATGGAAACTGACCGTATAGAAGGTTGACTAACTCGGCCCACTTACAACCTCCAAATTTGCAGGAAGGAAACCACTCTAGAAGTTGGGCTCGATCATAACGATTAGTGGAGGAAAATAAGAGAGCCCAACAGTTTTCAACGGACAATCTCCACGTCGCTTGGGTTACCGTCCAGAGGATATACCTATGCTCAACGCACATCCCATGGAGGGGCGAGTCAAGGCACATGCACGGTCCAGGATCACCCTACCCTGGATCCGCACAGGCAAAGCCCCACCTGGTCAAGGAGAGAGAAGCGTGGGGCACAAGTATGTTAGAGGCTTGAAGAACAAGCCTG
The DNA here is from genome assembly GCA_030704615.1 of Takakia lepidozioides. Lineage (NCBI taxonomy): Eukaryota > Viridiplantae > Streptophyta > Takakiopsida > Takakiales > Takakiaceae > Takakia > Takakia lepidozioides. The sequence goes on along the minus strand of CM060731.1, from coordinate 36,066,674 downwards.
TCACCGTGCCTGACTTGGTCACTACTTGTGACGCCTGCTTGCCATCACTCTGTGCCGACTCCAAACACGACAGTCGACATGCGGGGTCACTGTGCCAGCTGCTAGCAATCTGTCCAGTCTCTGTCCAGTCTCAATTTTGTTGAGATTCGTTGCCATGGTGAACTGGTGGGTGGTAGTATGATAGGAGAGTAAAAATCACATGCACCCACAAAGAGGAAGAATGAGAAGAAAGCTGACATCCGACTGGCTTTGCATTGCAAAAAACAGTCCGCAATATGGCTGAGCATGCTTCACCCACGAGCTGGGGCACTTGCACACTTGATATGCCTATCTTAATTTACCTGTGCTTTGCTTGTGCGGATTGTATAAGTTGCAAGATGAATTCAGCACCTACCTAATCTTTCCACACAACGACGGTTTAAATGAAATGAAATGGTGCTTTATAACCTCCACAGAAAGCTCAAAGAGCTTATGGGACAAAAGGAAAAACAAGAAAGAAGAATGAGACAAAACCACGCACAGAGAGAGCCAAAAGCAGCCCAAAAGCAACTACTGTTCAAGGGAATGCCTAAGAGTCAAGACCTCATGCAGATAAGCTGCCCAGCATTGCTGATACCCATCATGGAAGACTTCTGTGGGAGATTGGGTTCCACGGAATAAACAGTTTAAAGAAAACAATTTTGGCAGATCCCAAGTTAGAGGGCGAGCCACAAGATGCTCAAGTTGATGGCTCTTTGCTGCTGTGCTGTTGAGGCTCAAATGCCCCAGAGCCAAAGGAATCCAGCCACACAAGTGATGAATGAATGAATGATCTTGAACAACAAAACACTTTGTCCACTTCTATCCATGGCATTGTGAGAGACTGACTATTGCATAAGAACCACCATAGGTGAGTTAAGCGAGGGAAAAAAAAATCCCGAAGAGTGTCCTCTTGACATCATAAGAAATGGTAACCTTCCCAAAACTGGCCAAGCAGATGTAGCAGATATGGACTCTCTGACCTATCACACATTTGTCAGAATAATTTTCCTTTCCTCAAATTCAATCATAATTCTATAACTCGATCCATATAGTAGACCAAACAAAATGCCTTTAATTTATCAATTTGGAGCCCTGTGATTGCCAAGGAGTGTTGAGGGCACTTGGTACATGCGAGCTATAGGAGGGGCAATTTCTTCAAAGAATCGTTGATCCATCTCTCTGAACCCTTCCCTCCCTTTACCTGCCATCAAATTTACTCTTTCCCTTTGCTCGATATGTCTCTACTTCTGACCCATCTCTCTTCAGTCATTCGTCTCCATTAGAAGTATGAGAAGAGCAAAGCCTGTAAGAACTCTAGCCAAGAAGCATACTAGTAAGAATGGGAAGCCCCTGTACCCACAAGGGAAAGAGGCTCTTACTTATACTGACTTTGGTCAGTGTCAGCTCTCTCTCTGTCTCAGTTGCCCTAGCCAAGGAGCATAGTGTCAAATGAAACAAGGTACATGCAATAACAAGCTCCCGTAGTCAGAAGGAAAGAGGATGCAGCTAGCTTGTGCCAGAAACACTGCTAACTTGACCAGTACACACATTGATACTTCCCTCGTGATGCATTTCATCTGAAGATTCATTTATCCACCATGTGACTGGATGGTTCTTTTGATCAAGCATGGGTCTCCAAGAGCCATGAATGGAGAGGAGCCTGCCTTTGTGAGGAGACCAACATCTTCCATTAGGATGACCACTGTCCAGGTACACAGAATAGCTAAGAGTACCAAGCTAGCCCATGAAGGGGCCATGAGGAGCACTCACACACTCGCTAAGGAAGACAAGAGTTAAGAGTGGGCAACTGCTCGGGAAGGAAACTCCTATGCAGCCTTCTTGTCTAGATAACAGTTGGCCCTACCTCACGGATTCGCAGCTACTGTTTGCAGCAATAGAATCTTCCTAGGCTGACTACAGGGACTCCTAGGCTCTCTCTCTCCTCGTCCATACTTCCCTTCTGCACTGGTCTTTATTTGGGTGTGCGCAGGCAAGTCTGCCTGTCTTGCAATCTTCCAAAGCCCTCAATAAAACCATATGCTTTACGTAGACTAGTTGTGGGCTAAACGTTGATGTAAAGCTTACTTCCCTGCTGTTAGGTGAGGGATTGGTCTTCAAAGATAGCAGACAAGACATAGGACCTAAAGACACAGAACGCAAGCCCGTGAACATACGTAAGGCCTAAATCAAACAATCGGGTCATTTTGCTATTACATCCCGACCTTGTCTAAATTGGAGATATTCCATTCCTTTGAGTGAATGGAGATTGGAAAAAATATTAGTGACAAAGGAGTGACAATGGTATGGGCAAAGCAAGGGAGGAAAACGAGGATCAATTAAACCAAAATATACGTAAACAGAATCCTCAAATTAGACAAGCTTGTTACGCTTGTCGAGCAGTACAAGGCCACACCCCAAAGCACAATGGAGATACTAAGAATCTCGCCCAAAAATCCAGCACCTCCCTGAGCCTACAGAAGCTCTGCAACTTAGGCGGTAAGAACAACAGCACCACCAGCCTCTTTAATCTTCTTCTCAGCAAGTTTGGAAAAAAACTTGGCCTTGACGACCAAAGGTTGGCCGGGTAAATCTCCCTTTCCAAGAACTTTGAAAAAACCGTGCTGCGTGACGTCCAGCAATGGCGCACTCTTCTCCCCGTCCGCCTTGCCCCTCACCGCCTCGGGCACCAACGACCACAGCTTGTCCACATTGACGATCGGACAATGATACTGGTTCATTGTCTTGTGGAAGTACCTCATTCCAACCTTGCCAAAGTAGCCGGGATGGTACTTATCAAACAGGATCCGGTGATGGTGCATACCTCCGGCATTACCCCGACCTCCAGGATGCTTCCTGTGCTTGCCCACACGGCCATGGCCCGCGCTCACATGCCCTCTCTTCTTGCGATTCTTCTTCAGCCTGGTCGTCATCTCCGCTACCTCCCAAGCACACCCAAGCGCCCCACCAAGAGTGAAACAAAGAACAAGCCCTGCTCACCGCCAAGCCCTAAACCTCACACCGACGGCTGAGATGTTCAGACGGATAAAGCCAATAACTAACGGAAACACCCTAACATCTCGTTTACAAACGATTGTTTTTGTCCCCAGTAACTACCGGAACTTAGCTAACGGTGAACTCCTGCAATCAAATAACAAACTGAATGTCATCCAACTACTAACAATTGATGATTGTGTTGGTAAAGGTCACTTTACACTTGCCAATAGCGTACCTCCGCGATAAGGTCTATCGCCACGACATGCATATTTTAAGCTACCTTACTTCTGTTCACACCTATAGTTATCATTTTGGGCTATTTTCCGTTGGTAACTAACTACCTCAGTTCACACTTGCAACGAATTATCAACAAAATGTAGCATCGCGTCACACATGTAACTATCTGCGTTCATGACTGCAACACGGTGTCATTGGTGATTGCTCCGTTACAATCTGTTATTTCATGTTTGTGCTCATCTTGAGCAGTGTCGATTCCATCAACTGTACACTATGAGGCCATTGCAAGTTATTTTGCTCGCACGATTCTTTCAGCTTGTTTTACAGATGCAGGATGTTATGATGTTAGGTTTCGTAGAAAGCCATGAAATGTGTAGTTCGCTGAACATTGTTCCTGAGTTGAAAACTACTGCAGCCTCCGACATTTCTGATCAAGACAATAGGTTGATATTCCAGAAAATGATAAACTCCCTCATTCTCCATCAGTATAGACTGTCATGTGTATATGAGTTGTTAGGGAAGAAAGATTTAGGGGGACAGGGCCAAAGCTAGATCCACTACATGGTACTTACAATTCCTGATGGTACAGTACGACGACCATCGTTGGATAGAGCATTTCCGCGTGAATAGATTGTTTGTGAGGCAATTAACTGAAAAAATTCAGCATCTGATGATAAAAAATGATTCTAGATATCGATTAGCTGTCCCTGTAGGCATCCGTGTTGCTTGTTCTCTCTACAAGTTGGCCCATGCAATCCGGCTTCAAAGAACTGTGTGGTCTGCCATCTATTGTGGGTGCTATAGATGTGACGCAGATCCATATACAGAAACCTAAGGGACAAATGTTTGCTGCCGATTACTACAGTTTCAAATCGAAAGCATATTCAACGCAAATGCAAACCAGCAAATCTCCAATTGAATATGCTGTCAATGTCCACCTATGACGATGTAGAGATCATAAAGAAGATTCAGGAAGCACTGAAAAGCGACCATTTTGCTACGACACTACGAAGTCAACTAAATCAACCTCGAGACAACCCACATGTTACAAACGACTTTGAATTCAAAGCTAGTTTACTTTACTTCAAGGGACTTCTCTATGTATCTCTAGGACCTATACGACTTCGAATTCTTCAAACATGTCATGATCTTCCGGCTGCAGGACATTTCAGCTTCAACAAAACATTGAAGTTGATATCTAGGGACTATTGGTGGCCGTAAATGTTGAAACTCGTGAAAGAATTTATAAAATCTTGTGACACGTGTGCTAGAGCGAAGGGACCACGACATTGACCTTACGACTTTTTTAACCATCACCCATTCCTAGGGGTCCATTGTCGTCCGTGTCTATGGACTTTATTACGGACCTTCCAATTTCCAAGACCACCGATTCAATCATTGTTATTGTAGATCGTTTTACGAAAATGACACATTTCATTCCATGTAATAAGACGGTTTCCGGCGAGGAAACTGCAAGACTCTTCCTCAATAATATCTACCGCATTCATGGACTCCCGAAGGACATCGTATCTGATCGAGGACCACAGTTCATATCAAATTTCTGGAGGGGATTATTTCACATATTGGATACTAAGATCAACCTCTCTACAGCTAATCATCCACGGACCGATAGTCAAACCGAACGTGTAAACCAGATTTTGGAGCAGTATCTTCGTTGTACGATAAATTATCATCAAGATAATTGGACAGACCTTCTATCATTGGCTGAGTTTGCCTACAACAACACTATACATTCTTCGACCAAACAAACTCCATTTTTCTCCAATTATGGTCATCATCCTCGAGCAAACCCTTTCCACATGAAAACTGTTGGAAGCCCTGCTGCAGAAAACCTTGCTACTCATCTTGCTACGATTCACAAGGAGCTTACATCCCACCTCGCAGAAGCTCAAAAACAATACAAGGAGTATGTAGATCAACGTCACCAACTCCAACCTCAGTTCAAGGTCGGAGATCGTGTGTGGCTTCTTCGACGGGACATACAAACCTCGCGACCATCAAAGAAGTTGGATTATCAACGCCTGAGACCATTCAAAATTATTCGACAAATAAATCCGGTCAGTTTTCGGCTTGAACTCCCACGAAGTATGCGCATCCATCCAGTGTTTTATGTTTCACTATTGGAGTTGTATCATCCATCGAATATTCCAGGGAGAGTTTCCGTACCACCTCCACCAATCGAAGTCAATCAAGAAATTGAGTATGAAGTCGATGAAGTCCTAGACTCTCGCATCAAATATAAACGACTTGAGTATTTCGTACATTAGAAAGGCTACGACATCAGCAAACGAACGTGGGAACCTTCATCCAACCTCGTCAATGCCTCTGACAAAGTCCAAGCGTTTCATCCACGATATCCAGCTAAGCCCCGAGCTACACGTCAATGAGACGTCAACAACGATGATGTCAGCCAAGTTAACTTCGAGGTGAAGACTTCACATTCAATGTACCTGAATCAAGACCTGGATCTACTTTTTGAGAGCAAGGTCTGAAACCTTGAGTATGTTCAAAATATTCAAGAAAGAAGTTGAGAATGAAGTTGAGAGAAGAATCAAAATGTTGAGGATGGATAGAGGAGGCGAATACATGTCGAAGGAGTTTGTAGCATTCTGTCAACAAAATAGGATTAAGCGCCAACTGACTCAGGCCCATATTCCCCATCAAAATGGAGTGTCAGAGCGAAAAAATCGAACAATTATGGAAAAAGCCAGGAGCATGTTTCTAGGAAGCAACATATCCAAATACTTGTGGACAGAAGCAGTGAACACTGCGAATTACTTGGTGAACATGTCACCTACACGAGCAAACAAAGGTGTGACACCCGAGGAGCTGTTTTCTAAATAAGACTAGATATTCGACATCTTAAAGCTTATGGTTGCGAAACATTCATACATGTTGTGGAGGAGTTCAGAAAAAAAATTGGATGCAAAGACTATCAGGTGCATGCTGGTGGGATACGATGAGCAAACAAAAGCATATTGATGCTTCAACCCGATCATCCGCAAGGTTATAATTAACCGTGATGTGAAGTTTAATGAACATCGGAGTGGTGTGTTGAAATTGAAGACTTCAACTGCACTAAACCCCGAGAAGTTGGTTGTAGCAGGAGAAGATGGAGGAATGCGACAGGAGAATAGAGAAACAATTGTTCAAAAGACAGATCTGGTCATTGAACACTCTCAAAATGATGAATTTTGGAACGTCCCTATAGAAACTACCGTCGACATTGACATTGAGATTCGAGAATCAAGTCACAATACATGTGAGAGGACGGTGATGAGAGCAGTTGGCGAACCATCAGAAGAAGAGAGCGCATCCTTCGAACCAAGGCAATCATAACCAAGACGATCAGGTAGAGTTACCAAATTCTCATCTCGGTTAAATGATTTCATCGTAGGTTCCATCGATTTGCCTGAGGAACCAAAATCTTACCAGGAAGCGGCCATAGATGAACGATGGCGAGAGGCTATGAACTCTGAAATGGATTCAATCTATCGAAATAAAGCTTGGGAGCTAGTCGAATTGTCATCTGGAAAACGTCCCATCACAGGAAAATGGGTGTTCAAAATTAAAACTGACACAACATGGAAACCCCAAAAATACAAGGCAAGGTTAGTTGCACGTGACATCGTGTTTGCTGTTGGAGTGGTGAGTAGGTGCATGGCAGAACCACAAACATCACACCTAAATGTCGTGAAACAGATCTTGAGGTACTTGAAAGGAACGATAGACTTCGGGATAATGTATTGGCAAGGTGACGGCAACAATCTAGAGGGATTTACAGATTCTGATTGGGCGAGACAACGAATCAAGGAGGTCAACCAGTGGCTATGTTTTCAGAATTGGTTCATCCCCTATTTCTTGGAGTTCCAAAAGGCAGCCGACTGTTGCACTCTCCTCCATCAAAGCAGAATACCGATCGTTGGCAGATGGAGCTAAAGAGACCACGTGGTTAGGGAATATGATGGCGGAAATAGGATTTAGAAAATCAGAACCCACTCCTATATTTTGTAATAATCAAAGTAGTCTTAAGATTGCTAACAATCCAGTGTTCCATGCAAGGACTAAACACATAGAGGTTCATTATCATTACATTTGAGGGAGGATAGTGAACAAGGAAGTGGACTTATACCATATTTCCACTCGAGAGCAGTCAGCTGATTTCTTTACGAAGCCCTTAAGGCGCACAAGGTTTGAAGAGATGAGAGACAACTTAGAAAAGTGCGGCCAATCTTCAGGAGTCAGGATAAATAAGGTGTGAGGGGAGGTGTAGAAAATACACACCTTATTTATGATTTCCTAGTATACAGGTAGATAACGCGTTTTAGGCCAGTCTATACATTGAAAAATTCTGCGTACCAAAGTGATTGTAGCTAACTCTTATCTTAGTCTTTATGAGTAGTTAGGTGTACACTATGTATAAATCAACTTCTGTTAATTGGAGTTCTTACTGTTTCGAGACTATTCCTACTATACTAGTTTATGCTTGCTGATTTTCTACAGATTTCTTGCCGAGGGTGTGTCAACAAGATTCACGATAGGAGGCCGAACTTGCGACTCTTCCAGGTCATCCAGATTGACAAAATTTGCTCCCTGGGTAGGTCCTTGATTGCTTTTACTACTTATTTCATGCACTTGTGCTCCTTCGGGTACAAAATCATCACCTAGAAATTCTGCCATAAGAGAACCTCTAGGCTGCATAGAATGGGAACCTCCAAGCTGCACCGAATGAGAAGCTGTAGGTTGAACCAGATTCTCATCTTCCTCTTGATCTGTTTCTTGAATATGTTCTGGCACGTAATTGCTGTCCCCCTCAGCACTTGAATCCCTCACATGTAAAGGTGTATTAATGATTCTCTCACCCTGGAAAGCTTCAATAGCATCATAATATTTACAATGGAATTGTCTCGGGAGATGGTACCTGTCACGTTCTTCAATTGAGAGATTCCAGTAAGGAGTTTTGACCAGTTCCCTTGTGATAATCGGACAGTTTCTTGTAGTCGCTATTCACTCCATTCCATTTATCCTTGGCCATTTTTCCATTGCGAGGTTCTTTGGCGCGTGTCAACTTCTGAAGTTCTTCAACAATTTTATTCCACTTCTGGGCTGCGGGAACCATGTGAGAGCAGGGATCAACTAGCTGCTTTTGTGCAACATGCTCGGCATGCTTACACTTGATTAGAGCAAGAACTTCTGAATGCTCCCAATTGCCTTTGCGCTGGCGAGGAGGTCCATTTCCCCGACCCCTGCCCCTTGCTACGGTGCTTCTTGCGTTTCCTGCCATCGCCGTAGTGTTTCCAATGTTTCCAGTGTTTCCTGATGTCGCTGCAGTGTTCGCCATTGGGAGGAGCGCAGGGAGAAGATCAATGGCGGGATTAGTAGCTAATACTTGCGTTTCAAACTGATAGCTAACAATTGATGGTAGGATCTGAAATGTAGAATTATGTGGATTTGCTTATCCCTGGTGATTGATATTCACGTTGCTCTGGCGATAGGTTGAGTGATAGTGACCGACACGTCATCAATTTATTTGTGCTAGGGCGCATGTGTGAACTGTGGTTAGTAAATCACGATTTATCACTCAGGATACCTGCAAGTGTAAACTGACCTTTAGCTCCTAAGATTGTAAATATTGATAGGTAATAAATTTTTGCCGTTTTTTAGGTGTCTTATTAGGGCATTACAACACGAGCGGCAGTGGGAGCAAACAAACAAAGGCAACCAAATGATCTCTTGATGAAGCGTAAATTAACACCCTCATTGCGGAGGAATGGCAACAAGAAGGCAATGTGATGTGGTGCTTATGTGGAGCCTCTTTGCGGAAGTTGGATTTGCAGGGACATTCTATGCAACTCTTTCCGACGGCTCCACTGGTCAAAGAAGACAACTGCGGCAACTATGAGCCTAACTCCGGCATGGGGAAGAGGTTTTTATTTACGCTAGCTTCATATATATATATATATATATATGAGCCTAACTTCCCAAGTGGAATTTCCCCGTCACTGGATTTCAGTATTTTTTCTTTTTTAATTTTTCTAAAATTGCCACATGTGATTTCAACTCAGTTCCCACGTGGCAGGAATAACGAGGTGGCAGGGTCAAAAGTGGCACATTACAATTGGTCCACACAATGGCAAATCCGGGCTCTATATTTATTTATTTATTTGTTTATATTTTTTGAAAGGCGGATATTCAACTTCTAATGCTTTTTGACGAATTTTTCGGATTTTGTTTCTCCTTTTCCCAATTTTTCGCGGTATACTTGGGCAGGGCCCACATGGAAATTCATTGAGTGGGCAGGAAAATGTTTTATCCTTGGAAAGTCCTTCATTTTTACAACAGTGCATATTGCTGTAGCTTTTACTTGGATTGGATGGGCATCCATCTTCACTGTAAGAGTGTGTTATTGAGCCTCTCCCCCAACATGAATAATCTCTGTTGCAATTAGGAAGAAGAGGAAGTCTCATCATTCCCCAGTGTAATTTTGTGGGTTGCTGGTCATGATGAAGGTCTGGTTTATGTGATGCACCTGTTCACTCCAATCTCCGACTCGTTGTGTTTTACTTTTCATATCAATTGGACACACAGATGTAGACAAGTGAGTCCTGGAACAGTGCACCGCGGCTATGGTGGTTTGACTCAGGGGTATACAGTTACACAAAACGACATGGGCTTATGTTCGCAAACAAACTTTGACATAAAACCATCTGGCTGTTGATTTTGGTGGTAGTCTTATAACAAAATGCCCAAGAGGGTGAAAAACCTGGTAATACTGACAATACCAGACAGAAAATGAGAGATTTCTATACCAGATTTCAGTTCTATCCGGAAAAAAAGTAGCCATGAGTTGCGGTGCTAGCCCCTGCTAACTCTTGTTTCAAGATACAGCAGCTAGTAGTTATTTATTTCTGCTGACAGAGCACTATCTGCAGTATACTGACATTCTTTTCCGTAGTAAGGAGGTTAAGGAGTGGTTGCATTTCCACTGCTGCAGATTTTGAAAGACAGAAGCACCCATTTTTTGTATTGACAATGGACAATTTCATCCTGAGGGACACAGGAAAGCACGCAATATAATTGCTCCCCCGCACCCTCCCCTTGCTCTTGCACAAGCAGATACAGTACCTGTACATATGTACACTTACATACCGTCTAATAGGACAGTATGCACTAAGTATTAAGTGCACTAAGCCATGCAAGAGCCTTTCAGTCACCTGGGAGTAGCAAGAGAAGGTCATGAGACCTAGAAGTAGCCTGAAGAGTGAAACTGTTTGAAGCCCTTTTAAGGTCAGTCACCTTTCAAGGTCCTCAATGAATCGGTCTTTCTCCTCCACTCTGTCCTCCCTCTGTTAATTTCGACACCCCCGCCTGACAGTCTCAAGAGGTGTAGAAAATGCAAAGGGGTCTTGCTCATCTCTGTGTTGGCACGGCTGGATGCAAGCAGGGCACCGTTGGTATTTGAGAGAGTGATTAAGGAGCTCCCATTCACCTTGATTCCAGGCTTCTCTGTTGTAGATGATTCAGGAGTGGCGGACCCACTGGTACCTACAGAGGTTTGGTTGCTGTCCACAAGATCATGTGTCTCTGGAGTTTCTGGACTGATCAAGGACTCTACTACATCATCCGCCTTACATTCACGCCTGTAGCCTAGTGTAATCTGGGTCAGCTCGTGAGTGGCTGTAATTTCACGAGGCATGCCCTGTACAAAAGATATGGCAAGCTTGTCAGAAGGATGCTCACATAATCCAATGATTTTAGTTCAAGTGAAGAAGGAATGCCTTGCTAGGCACATTCAACCTGACACTGTCATCCATCAAGTGAATTGTTGTACTTAGCAAACCTCTACACCCTTGACCAGGGCGCCCTCTTGCTGGAATTTCCCTAGATTTCCAGGCCTAATGGCTTTGTAATGAGACCAAGCATAATTCTGAAACCAAGTAATAGTGCATCAGATTTGCAGATTAATGCCATAATCTGATGGAGAGTTGCAGATGGTAAGGCAGAAATCATACCTCAAGCATCCATCCAATGTAGGTCACATTGTTCACATGTTGATTCATGTCCAGGTCTCCCCTTCTCGGCTGCCATAGCAGAAATACACAATCAATGAGTATAGTATGTTCTTCCAGTTGAAAAGTTTTACATCCAGCATGTTTTGAAATTTGGTTAGTATAAACATCTGCAATGCGGTATGCAGAATCTTGGAGGTGGGTCACATAAGCCATCAGTAGCTATAATATCACTGGACGTACCGTAAGGTTGGGGCGGACGTACTGGGCTGGATCTTTGAGCATTCCAATCTTTTTCATGCAGGCATCATTGTCCTCAGAAAATGCCCATCTGTACATCCAACACATTCTTTTCAGAACTGTAGTAAACCGCAACACACACTTGTTTACTCAGATAGATACGCAGTTCATTTACACAAAGACTCTTGTCCACCTAAGCTGAAAATACAGATTATTGTCTCAAAAAACGAAGAGAGAAACATACCTTGGCAGCAAGGGTGAGTGGGGTCTCAATTCGTCCCGCACATCATCGGCTATCCTTGCAAGCTTTCTGGTGTCCACTTTCATCATCACCCAAGTGCTGCAAAATAATTCATGTTTGCCTCGTCACCTTATCATTCTGAGCATTCTAAGACCCATTCAGATAAGAAGACCTCCCCATTGATCATGCAGAAGCCCATTCCAGTTCCGATTCTGGGAGTTCCAGTGACGATTTTCTGCTCTTCAGAAGAGTTTTCTAACTGAGATTTTGGGGTGGCTATTTCTGAAGTTTCTCTCATGTCCTAACAAATTGACCTGTTCAGGAAACACACATGTCACAAAGCAAACTTGCCCCTTCCCATCCCCTTCCAACTGTCCTTGTGGCTGGAAAACGACCTCAAGGCCAATTCAAGCTCATTACAAGTACTATCTACAAGTAAGTTTGAAATTCTCTATTAGGAAACAGGAAAAGCTAGGGCATTTCCAGTCCAACTAGATCTAACACAAACATCTCACTTCCACCATGACAACTGACATTCCTGAATGTACCTGCTCGCTTAGCAGGGTTTCAATGTAGCAAGGGCTTGCTTGGTATCCCCCGGCAGCTTCCCAGGGTTTAGGAAGCAATGCAGGGGAACATACTCTATAACGTATGACTACCACTGCAGTGGTGGAGGCTTGGTTAGAACCTCACAGGTACAGAGCCAACCACAAGACCAGGAACGTCATGTACCTGGTAGACCTCCCAATAACGCGACCTGTTTGATCATCTCGAATTAGCCAATCCCTCCTGGTTTCGATTCTTCCCTCGACTTGAAACCATGTATCAATCTCAACAGTATCACCCCTGTCACATGCAAGAATCGTCCATTTAGTCTCATATATACTCAAAAGAGATTACAATACATAACAGCAGCAGCAAGCCACAGCAAATGTAGCGTCAGTTTACAGTCAAGTTAGACATACATTAACGCCTTGCAATGATAAGCTGGGTTTTAATGTGTAAATGTGTTGGAGAAATTTACCAGACAGGGTACTCAGTGACCTCAACGTGCATGCGTGTTGTGACCCAAATCAAACCTCTCTCTCTCATAAGTGGAGTAGTTGCAAAGCCATCCGTGGAAAATCCTACACATTGAGCATGGTTACACCCCACTTCCTGCAAGCACATTCCAATCTTTCATCCTTCAGTAAAGATGACAAAATAGCCAGGGAGTGCCATAGTTTCTTTGATTCTATTTTCAAGTGCACATCAAATCGCGGAAGTCAAGGGCTAAGAAAAATCTCTTTCCTAGAGCCTAGAGACTTTAGAGTGCAAAGGCAACAATTGTGGGCTGGTTGTCAAGAATAAGTGCCACATATCCTGGGAGAGGGTAGTGGCAGTAAGATGATGTGGAGACTTGTCATTATAATCTCTCTCTCTCTCTCTCTCTCTCATTTTTTGAATGGCCACAAGGCTAAGGAAAACCAAATCTTATTTTAATATTTTTATTTTTTTCGGTCCAAAAAACGGGGTCGCCACAGGGCTACGGCAAACGAAGTACATTCTCACTTATTGTGAACAGAGTTAATGAACTGAGTCAACAACGGCGTCTCCTGGCAGGAGCATTAAGGATTTGAAGAGTACATTCTCTCTCTATTTGAAGAGAGTATTATGAATCGAGTCATCAACCGCGTCCATTAAGGATCTGCAGATAGTACTCTGGCAAGTTATTAGAGGCTTGGACAAAAAGCCGACAACCTTCGAATGGAATACAAGTCTCAGAATAACGTCTGTATCATCAATATCAATGCACAGCCTGCACTAAACGGACTCCACCCCACGCGACTTCTTCCGGCAACCTAATGTTGTGTCTGTAGTAGCGAAGGACCTAATATTTGCAGGTGGCCCTTCTCTATCATAGAAATGTTATGGCAGTCGTGTAAGTCACAATTCTTGTACAGGACAATTCATATCTCTGGAACCTCTGGCTGTCATACAATGTGCAAATTCTCCTATTCTTGAGCTTCTGGCTTGCATACCGGGTACTGTTAGGATATTTCATCTAAAGCAGGTGCGATCTCATTAATTCGATAAGCCTTGTAAATTCTACTTCGTCCAATAGCTTAGGATTTGAGTACAACAAGAACACGGAGGAATGCGCGTTGCAGTTTCAAATCCTAATACAGCTACTGTCGAGACAGTTTGGATTGTGCTCGGTGAAAAGGAAAGGATAATATCGCAGGCCATTCAAAGTGAGTAATGCACGTTCATGAGATGGAGCTCCATGCCTGTGTTCCTACTGAACAGACTGCTCACATGTGGACCGCCCAGGCTAGTATGTAAGGATAAAATGACAAACCTGGAGAAGATTGGCCATGGTTTCCATGGATGCAGTGCGGTTGGCCCCAACCTCATAACAGCGGATAACAAACTTCTCTCGGTAGACGACGCCATTGTCAATAAGACCTCCCCTCGTCAGCGGCTCTGAGTTTATCAATGTTTGTTCCATAAGGCCGCGCTCCACATACACCATTGTATCTCTGGATTCAACCTCTTTCTGTAAAGCCATTTGACTACTAACTGCACCATTTTGCGACGCGGCTCTTTCTTGAACTGCCGCCGATAAGCTAGGATTGCCGCTGGCTTGTCTCCCAACGTATCGTTTACTCTTTGCGGACCGAGACATGGCCTCTTTTGAGTGACTTACTTCCCCACCAAACGGGAAACTTGAGAATGAACTCTTCGAACGCATTTGCTCCATCCCTGGTTTCTTGGTAAGTTCAAAAAAGCTTCCAGATGTGATTTCTGTGCCCGAAGTGTCTTTGACTTGAGCTCGAAATTGAGCTGCGCTGCTAACATGTAAGACAATGTGGCTCTTTGCAACACCGGAAACCAATCCAGTAGCCATCCTTGGCGCAATCACGGGAAACTCCGTCATTTCAGATAATTTCTCAGAAATCACAGATCCCTTCACTCTGGCGGACGCAGGACATACAAAACTGCAACGCTTCCGGGCTGAAGACCCCTGTGAACATAACAAATTTGGGACTGCAGATGTATCCAGTCACGCTAAGTTAATTCATACCCCCGCCACCTCCCTCTCTCTTCCCTCTCCCTCTCTGCAGGCTTCTGGACAAATAGAAACCAAGTGCAATGATTGGTTAGATCCTGTGAACACTTAAGAGAATGCTCCGCCAGAAGCCCCCTTTAATTGAGCGGCTTTCCCTCTACACCGAGCAACGTTCGGTATGAACGAGGTCTGTTTTCACCGCTCACTGTTTCTTTACTGTCGTCATCGCCCCCCGAAGCGCCCTTCCCGATATAAAACGCCCCTGCTTAAAATGGCAAACTCCAAGTCCCCACAACAAGCGGCATCCGACCACCTGTCCGAAACCTACAAAACTCAGCTAGGAGCCCTGAAATTCGGAGGCCAGAAATGTGAAAGTTGAAAAGTGAGGTTTGAGCGATGGGGATGCACACACTTGGCATGTGTGCGCAAACCCTAGGGGCCGCTCCCATGCAAATCGTGCGAAGATCCCACGACTTGATTCACAGACAAGACACGGACATCCATCCACTAGTGTCGCTACAAGTGATGGACAAGGCCCGGGCCCGGCCGCCCTACGTGGCCCTCCACCCACCCGCAGCCGCCCCCGCATCACCTCCGCGCGGTCACCGCGACACCGGCCGGCCCTCTCTGAAGCTCTTTTCCAGTAGAACTGAAACAAGTTGGCCTCTGTACCCTTTTCTTTAAAAAAAATAAAAAAAAATAAAAAAAACAAAAAACAATTTGTGCTTCAGAACTCCTCTATTCTATATATACCGTACTTGCCTATGCAGTTCGTCAAGCCTATGCCGAAATATTTATTTTTTCTTGAAAGAGAGGTCCGACAATTTTTTTGGAATTTCTATATTTCTGAGTATATATCTTTGTAAAACTTGTACGTATGTAAAATGTGGATGGGTAACTTAGTGGTAGTTTGCTATGGTTTGCAAAAACAGGTCTATATCCGGGATTTTTGGAACAGGAACTACAAAAATTATGTTTTTTCGACAGCCCGTTTTCATAGTAGAATAGAGATAAAAACTGAATTTATTGCTGAGAACTGTTCACTCAAAGTCTATTCCAGGAATAACTGAGATAACTATAGCACAACAACGCCTAAGTTATCTCCAACTGTTATTCTGGTACACGGACTTGAGTCACTACTAACTGAAGCTAACTTCAGCTAACTTTTAGCTAACTGAGGCTTATCTCTATTGTTAACTGTGATTTCTTAGTTTTGCTATTATTGAAGTCTGAAACTCATTGAGTGAGGTAGTTTTTGGTCATATACTTTGTAGACAAAACATCTACCATCGACCATTGTTTTGCTAGACTATGTTGGCTGGCTGTGGCATACAATTTGTGTAACACCAAATACTCACATTGCATCTTCTGTACCATATTTATTTTGAGGATAGAGTTATCCATATGATGTTGTGTGTGTGGAAGTAAATAGAGGTTTTACTTGTGATGACCTTGCTATGTAAGGATAATATTTCAGGATAAAGATAAAGATAAAGATAAAGTTTCTTTAACGTCCAATGAATTTACAGAGCCTACTGCTCGTCTACAAAAACCTTTGCAAAGCTTTAGAGTTCATCGTGTAGTATGATATTCATGGCCCTTTGAAAGGTTGTTGTTGCATTCTTCAAGCCAAAGGGGATTACCTACCATTCGAATAGTCCACTTTTTGTGATGACGGTTGTTTTCTTGATGTCATCGTCTCTACACACATGCCATCGAGGGCCCAATTGACGGTCTGAAGGCAAATGTTGAAGGCAAATGTTTAGGGTGTGAGTATACTGTAGTGGTATGTCAACTCCCTGAATATATATATCTTTTAAAGGGGCTTCCCCAAAAAACATATGCTCTAAATGAACTTCCCATGGGATACTAGATATTTAAAGGTTATTAATAAATAACTGAATATATATATATAGACATATAGGCCTTCCCCAGATAACACCTGCTCTAAATGAACCTCTCTTGAGAAAATAGATACTTGAAGGTTATTAATAAATAACTGAATATATATATTTTTTAAAGGGGCTTTTGAAAATTAAAAAAAACAAAACACTGAAATTACACATAAAAAACGCCTGCCAGCCCTCAAACCAACCGCTAAAAATAGTTTTTTTTTTAAACTAAAAAGGTGAAATAAGTTTTATTTTTATTTTTTATTTTATTTTTATATTTTTGAAAATGGGAGGTAGCCTTGTTTCTCCCAAGGCCTCGAACGTCCGCCACATAAGGTGACCGATTCACCCAACCACCCCATTTTAGCGAATGCCGAAGAGACTATGCTTACCCAACGAGTTTATTTCGAACGATATGGATATACCGTCCTTTACCAACCATTTAGGCGATAATTAATGCAAATTGAAAGTGCCTAACATGTTTTGGAATTTTGGCCTAATTGCACAGAAACATGGCACCAAAGTGCCTAATTCCTAAAAATTCGAGCAAAAAACTTTCGAGCCTCTTCTTATGTTGTTTGTAATAAGATGAAAATTTTATTGAACAAAAATCAATACAAACATATGCTTGCGGAAATATCTTCCTACAAATCCCAATTTATTTTAAAGAGGTCCATGTAACTTCCAAAGGCCCCTGCATCCCAAAGGCCCCTGCATGGACTCGACAATGTCATCATATTCATCCTCATCGCTAATCATCTTGATCTCTCCATCTACCTCGTCCACTGCATTGGGTTTTTATTTTTCATTTTTATTGTTAAAAAAATATCTATTTTCATGTGCCTAATTCAAAAAACATATAGCATGAAGATGCCTAATGTGAAGATATGGTTTGAGGAACGCGCCTAAGCAGCCTGTTTGTTTTTCTAATAATTATTAGGCGCAAAAATGCCTAAATGGTTGGTAAGGGACGGTATGTTTATCTTTTTGTGGGACACCCGGGAGTTGATCCCATCCATTTTTCATTCATTTAACTACAACAAGGACTCCATTCCGTCATTCGCGACTCGCACGTCAATTCCTTTCGACTAAAATTTCAGTCATACAGCCATTAGGACCGGGAGGCCGTTCTATGTGGAACTGATAACCCAAAAAAAAAATTTTGGCCGTCGGTTGATGGTGGGTTTGACGGCTCAGATGGTTTCAGTCAATTTAATTTACCTGCAGGGCAGTGTTTTTCTTATTCACTTTTCCAAAATCGCAGGCAGGGCGACATGTAGATTCTCCTCAACGCCCATGTGGTAATAACGAGGTGATAGAGCTACAAAAAGAGGCTATATTACAGGTGTCAAATTTTAACAGGTCCACGTACGACAAATCTGACTCCTGGTATTTAACCTTTGGCGCTTTCTTGATTTTTATTCCCATAATTCCTTAGTAAAAGTAGCTGACCCATTTTCCAGGTCGAAATCTGGCGATTTTTCGCAAGATTAAAAAACAGTGCTGCAGGGACTAGGTAATGTGAGGTAGGTGATATTTGGGGAAGGTGTAACAGGGAGTTGACGTTTTTGACAGTGATGGCTCTTTAGGAAGGAGCCAAAAATTAAGACCATGAGAAGGTGTCATACTTCAGTTGGTGCCCATGGTCATATGGAAATACCTCAGAGAGATATCTGGTTATGTATGTGGGAATCACAGGTTCAGGTGGATGCCCATAGTCATACAAGTACGGAAAAACTTTTCTGTCTTGGGGCTTGCTTGGTGGTCATTGTCCTTGTCATTGTCCTAGCGGAAGGCAATAACCGTTCAGGGTGATGAGACACCATAATTTAAGCTTCCTTCAAGAGGCATTAAATATTATTATTATTCCTTCCCTTGCTATCTCCATCAGGGTCTGTGTGTTTAGGCCTTATGGCAAGCCTTTGGGCATGGAAGGGTTTTAATTTTTTTCCTTTACATAGTCTCCAATAAAGCTCCAAGGGCTTTTAAATTGTAAAAAACATTTTCGAAGTAACAAAATCAAAAAAAAAATTTAACATCTTCTAACAGTATACAATAATTCTCAACCTGGGACCCCCACAGGCATGACCACACATCTTTCATGTATTTCCATACAATGTTTGACCATGGGCATCCACAGAAGTATTCGCAGGGACTTATTAGAAGTTTTTCGAATAAAACTTCTGATGCAGTGCGAGTTTGACCCTGCAACCTACGATTACAGACTTCACTATTCTTACCCACACAGTATTACGCACTTTTTCAACCTCCAGAATAAAATGGAATATTCTGTCGTAAATTCCCTATTTTCTCATGGATGAAATTGCCAAATAAAATATAAAACTTGGATGAATTTGCCAAATATGGATGACATGCATATGGATGAAAGTACAGTATCGGATGATTCTATCCAAGTTTCAGTGGATGGACAGAAAATATACCTATTTCTTGCAAAAATCAGTAGCCACTCCTGTTCTTTTCCCAAATTTGAAAAACAAAACACTGTGAAACCCACATCCTTTCTACCACGATAGAATTGAAGTTTAGTTATAAGTGAAAACTTTACGGCCTCCCTAAGGTGGTTATTTTTCCCACCTTTTTCCACCTTTTGTGACACTTTCTATTTTAATTTGATCAAAAGGGCCCCTGTTCCCCTTTAATTGTTTTTTGTTTTAAAACGAGATTCAGAGAGCGTGGAGCCCGCCGTACCTGGATCGCGGTGACCGCGCGGAGGTGCTGTGCCAGACTTAGGGGGGCGCGGCTGCGGTGGATGGCGGGCCGGGCCGGGTGCATTGCATTCCTCTGACGGGCCTTTTCTATTAGGTGCCATCGACAAGGAATTAGGGGTGGCCCCCCACAAAGGATGGTGGGAAGGAAGACACATGGTAGGCAGGCGTGACGATCTAAGTAGGCCCCTGGCTTTGCATGCCAGCCACAGCTCCTGTACCTATGCCATGACTCACCCCTCTTAGCTACCTCTCCCTTTTCTTTCTTGCAACGCTGGGCTCCTGCTCCATCATCTTGTTCAGCTTGTGAGCAGTGATAGGCCACTCACATGCTACTGGAGCCCTTTTGTCTTTATTGTTTGAATTGGATTGAGCATGGTTAGTCAAGCGGAAAATAGAACATGGCAAATACTTAAGTTAGCGTCCGTGTGTGAATACAATGTCATTCATAGACGTTGTGCGGTTGGGTGTTTGTGCCTAATTTGTGCATAACTTAGGTGATGTAGGGTTCAAAGTGTGCACCTTCTAAGGGAAGATGGTTAGGAAGAGATGCTATAGTTCACGGTTCCTTGGGAAGGAGTCCTCTTTCTTTCTTGTATGGTTGTGGTTATTGACACACAACCCTCTTTTTGTTTTAATATTAAGGTCTTTGAGGCCCGCTAGTGGACCCCTTGACCGAAGACACCGCCGCCGGCGACCGTTCAGACCTCGCAGGACTTGAAGACCTTAATATCTATTACTAAGAAGCGACACCGAATCGGGTAATCTTAAATGAACCACCAAGTGAATATCCCCAAAATCTAACCACTACACTTGAGAAATCGAACTTTGAAAAAAAAATAAAAAAAATCGATGTAAAGTTCTTAAGAAAATCTAACATTCTACAAGTTAAACCAAATATAATATGTCTACCTACCTCCAAAGGTATATGCTAGAGTAAAATTCAACAAAATGGTGGTTGTGTGTGGAGCCCAACATTTTGACTTATGGGGGTAGACAACAAAATTCACGTGGTGTTTTTTTCTTACAGTGACAAGATGAATTTAGAGTGGGCTGAAACTCCTACTAGAAAAAAAAGATATGTTTGGTCCAAAAATGGAACAAAGCAGTTGATCAAAGTGAAAGAAGTGAGATTGCATAGTATATGTTCTAGTGTTGTGCGGGCATATCATATAAGGTATAATCACTTAACTTAACTGGACCCGGCTTTTTACTTACCCACCATTACAATATAACTGGATGGTTAGAATGTGGATTTATTCTGCGCCGGAGGTAGGTAAGTGTTCGCTTAAAGGGTATATCCTTGACGGATAAATCATTCCCTTCCTCCAACCTAGGTAATCTAGGGCCACCTCACTTCAAATCGGGGAGGTAATTGATGGCCCTACACCACCCTGCCACGCCTATTCAAGCCTATTTAAGCTTGGGCAATATTCCACATCTCTTGTGGCACTGGAGATTGGCCCTCTTGTTGCTGTTCCAAAGTTCCTTGTGCCCGGCAACAAATTACTTTTTTGGAGCCCACAAAGGTGCGTTATGTAGCTAGGCTATCCCTCAACCGTTTTGTGAATATTGCAAGCATTTTTTAAAAATCTTAATAATAAACAGTAGAAATACATCTATTTAACCATAGCCGACACTTATTTATACCCTCCAGGTATTCTTATTTCTTATTTATACCCGTGAAGATTCACCAATAGCAATAGACCCTTACCCGGAGGATAAATATAATTTTGAAAATATAGGATTTCCGGACTCCGAGAAGAAGACACAATAAAATTCCTTCTTACCCGACTCGAAGGGTAAGAATACAAAATACCACACAACACTATGTACAAAAAAGATTCACAACTTCTCATGGTACGATGTAGGGACCATCAAGGTGGCAATGTGGTCTACCTGCCGCCATGCCTCATCTTCCAACTAATGCCTTCTTGGACTCCAAACCGGCAAGCCCATATAGCAACCTAGTTGAACTTTTGGTGATCTTTTATGGACACTTCTTATTGACTTGATACACATTCATTACCTTAAAGAACACATAAAATTCATAGAACTCATTGAGAATTGGCCACGTAAAGTTGACAACGCAAACACTTTGTTTTCCTTGGAACTATTGAACAATTCCATATCAGCCTATCTCCATCTTCTATCTCCATCTTGTTAGGTTTAGTTGGGTTGGATTGAATAGACAATTAATTAGATGGATCATTTAGTGTAGGTTTTCGGTAGATTCGCGACTTTTTATGGTAGGGACTTGGTACCATCATGGTGGCTACATTGCGACCAAAGTTTGCCACCCTACGTCTACGCATCATCATCTGACTAGTATATTCTTGAATTGAAAACCCTGTAGCGACCAAGCTGAAGTCATTTTGGTGATCCTCGACAACCAAGTTGTAGCCCAATGGGAATGGCCACGTACAACCTCGGAATTAGTTGTGGGTCCAATCCACTGCGCAACCACGCATCTATGCAGTAGTTCCTTTTTTGTAAATGATGTAATTACATGCTTCGCTCAACCCAGTTACGCTCGTATAGCCAAGCAGGGATGGAGAAAAAACCCGAAAGAAATATAAATATAAATTTATATACCGTATGTAGTTCTTTCTTGGTGTCACAAAGCTTTCCCGCCAGAAGGCAGCAGTCCTTGGGGTCAAGGGACACCACAGTTTAGGCTTCCCTTCAAAGATGTCATATTTATTTTCTTTAACACAAATCCTCTAGAGACACTTCCGGCTGATTTGATACCCATTCAAAAAGGCTTTAAGAACACATAAAATCCATCGAGCATTGGCAACGTAAAATTGTGAATGGCATCAATCATGCGAATAAGAGCCAGTGGCCATTGCAACACTGCATCTCATCAATGTGAGTTCCGTTGATCCCCACCGAGCGAGGTGTGGCAAGGTGAATGAACAGCGTTCTATTGCACACAGTAACTACAACATGCGGCTGGATAAGCAAGCTAAATTGTGCATGTTGGACTACAGCCCTTCGTAAGTGCTCAACAAGGGGTGTATCGGTTGATTCCAATATAGTGTTTTGGACATATGACTATTTGAAACTTCCGATTCTTGTTTTTTAAGATAGACCTGATTGAGTGGGACACTTCCAACCAATAATCAATTGTAAGCAGATACAATAATACGAAATATCAATTATCCGCTATCCGACATCAATTATTTGAAAGATGAAGTTGAACTCAAGTTCAAAAAACGAAATGTACCCAGGAGGCCTTCCATATATAAAAACTTAAAGCTGGAGAAAGCCACACTGAACCAAACAATGTCACATTTAGTAGTATCCTGAAGGTGTGTAGTGTGTACCAAATTGAGAAGCCCTCAAAAGGACAAAGAGGTCCAAGCTCAAATCCTTAAGCAGGAGTTAAGCCAAATATATTTATGCAGAATTCCCTCACCATATATATATAAACGCAGCCGAAGCTAGCGTAAATAAGAGCCTCTTCCATTTATTGCAAATGTTGGAAAACAAGGTTGAGTTCCACTCAGACAATAGCTCCATGAAATATGGTCCCAGAGAATGTCATGTTGATAGAATATGTGGAGGCATCATCATCATTTGATAGGGAAAGAGCCTGGCTGTGGAATCAAATTATATTGGTAGTATACGTACAAAGTTTTATTGGAAATTGTAGAAATAAATAAAATTTGACCTGTGACTAGGTAGTAGCTGAGTCAGTTGATAGTGGACTGTCACCCTGGTGGTCCGGGGTTTAAATCCTGCTACTCTGTACTGCTGGTATGGTCTGTTTCGTCTGTCTGTCTAGGATGATGTTTATCTCTTGTGCGCCCAATAGCTTATATCAGAAGGAGTTAATTTGAAAGGCCTGAACTGTGGGTCCCAATTTCCTTTGTGATAATATTAATAATAATTGAATAATTAGGCCTATTTACTAGTGTTGGGCACAATACTATGGAACTGGCTGGTACTGAAAAATAAAAATTCAATACCAGGAACCGGATGGTATTAAAAACATTAAAAAACATTACTATCCGTCAGTTCTCAATAGGATCAGGAACAACCGGTGGTATCCAATTGTAATACCAGCCGGTTACCAATCCGGGTATATATAAGTTAATCTAATTCAAATTAAAGTGGTAGCCAGAGCATTGTGCTTTCAATCCTTTTATAAGTATACTTGGTCTGGACCAAAGAAAATAAAATTCTGTTGGAAAAGCCCTTTGCAATACATACGCGTATTTTGTAGATATATGTAAGATCAAGAGAAATCAGTTGGTTCCAAGTCTTGTCCAACATGGCCGTGTGCAATTCGGAGGTGCTCCTCATCCGTCATGTTGTAGAAAAAATCGTTGATCAAGGAGTGACAAGGTGGGCAAGGTAGGGTATGTTGGGGTTAATAGTTATAAAGGGCATACAGGCTGGATGTGACTAACATTGGTTGATACAATGATACTGATACCTTGTGCATGGTCATTGTATTTTCCCTAATACAGCTATCGACCTGTATCGCCATTGCCAATACCAGCCTAGGTAGGGTACTGCCTTAGATGTTGCGAGTGCCAAATGCCAAGGGTATGGTACTCAACCCTATTATTACAAAAGTAGATACCAGTCCTTTAATACCCTGGTTGATACCAATGTTGTGCCAGTAAATAGATTTTTGCGTACCCTCCCAGTAAGGGTAAATTATCTATATGTCCAATGATTTATCCTGTGGGTAAGGGTAACTAAAAAGCTGATGATTTACTTGTCCTCGGGATAAAGGGTAAAGTCCAATATATTCAGAAGGATAAGGATAGATACTGGTGTGAGTTTGAGTATCATGACCACAATACCAGCTGGGATGAGATATCAACTCTGGTATCATTCAAAAAGCCATCTTGAACTACAAGTTTATCAAATAGCAAGTATCAAGTGAAAACAAATAGAATACACATAAAGAAGTAATTATAGATATTAAGTACACGTAACGGTAAGCATATGTACATGTAAATGAGGAAGACGGCCGGTATCGTGGCTGGTATGAAAAAACTGATACCAGCCTGGTCTGGTATATGACCAAGTATTCTCCCAAATGATACCAGACTGGTCTGGTATCTAATACCAGTGCATATACCAATATATATACCAATCCAACACTGATAAATACCGGGTTAAGGGTAATTGATTTACCCTTTATTTGCCCCAGATAAATAAATGATATATAGAAGGATATATAGTTTTTTCTGTTTGTTATGCTTTACACAAAAATTAATTTAGATTAAGATGGTCAGTTTTTGGTGTGGTAATAAGGCTGATTATATGAGATTGTGAATAATATGAGGATTCATCATGATGTTTCATCACACAAAAGATAATAATGAAACAAAAGAAAAATGTGACTATGCAAAGGTAGGCTTGAAAACCTTGCACTCAAGGCTTAGGACGGTAGTACGCTCGATTGAAGGCGCTTCTACAGTGGTATGCTGGTACACAATGATAGCACAAAGGTAGCCGGGGAGACTGACGCTCGTATTTAGGGATATACATAAGGACAGAAGGTCCTCCAAGAGGAGGAAGAAGACACAAGATACCATTCATTTTTTTTATTTACCTTTTTCATTCACCCTCAACTATTGGACATTTGCCCATGGGTAAAGATATATGTAAATAATTTACCCTTTAGGCACAGAAAAATAAGGATAAATGAAAAATGGTGTATCCGGGTACATCATTTACCCTTACCCTGATTTATCTGCTAAGTAAATCCGAGTAAATGATTTACCCGCACAATAGTGGTTGATACCCGGATTGATAACCAGCCAAACCCTACACCCTTCCAACAATGCTATTTTCTAATGTCGTGGAATACAACCTATTAATGTGGATTTGTGATATGCTCAAGTGAGTGAGTGTGCTCATAAGGATAGTGTTCTGAGTTCTCTCAAAAAGGAACTAAAAACAACCTTGCATGTTAAGACTTTGAAAGAATTTTTGCTCCTAAAAAACTGCTGGGTGTTTTGTGGGTTTACACTAGACATAGGATGGGAGTTGAATGTGCCCGTACGAGGCTTGCCGGTACGATCCCCGGAGCTAACCGGAGGCCCACGTGGGCATGCGGTCAAATCCCCCCCCCTTCCCTCATGTATGCTTCACGCCCCATCGAGGGTCCCGCGCTCCATGTTCCCACTGTGGCGCTCCCTTGTTCTCGCTCCGCCGATCCCTTGTTCCCCGCTCCTCCGCTCCCCTGTTATTGGAGCGGCGAAGCAGTAAAACAAGGGAGTAATAGCACAAGGGAGCCGGGAGTAGTAACATTGGGGAGCAGCAACAGGAGCGGCGGGGATCAGTAACACAGGGGAGCGGAGGTCCGCTTGAGGGATTTTTTGGAGATGCAAAAAGTTACTGGTGTATTCGTCAAATTCTTAAACACACAATTTCCATCATGCCATGGGCGTAGTTTGAACCCAACACCACTACTTCAGTGATTATCAAATCCAGCCACCAAACTACTCACCGCTTCCTTGCTTGTACTTTTAATCTTTTGTACTATTATGCAGGCAATAACGGCACGACTCAGGGGCGACTCAGGGGCGCGGGAGTGGGGATTTGACTGCGGGCCCTGCCAGGGACAAGCCCGGCAACCGTACCGGCAGGCTGGCACACGCGCATTCAACTCCCATCCTATGTCTAGTGTGTTCGGTGTTTTGTGCCTCCATTAAATCGTTTTCGTTTCCCAATTTCAACAGTGGAATTTTTAGATGTAGTAGGGACTAATTGCACAGCCTGGGTGATCCTAGGTTGAATCCAGGGTTTTTCGGTTCTTGCATTTGTGAAGGAACCTTGAGTTCTAATTCCACAATTATTTCCAGAGACGAATCCATATCTTGTTCCGGTTTCAATTTTTTAACTTTGGGGCTGTTCCGGTTACCAGTTAGTTGCTGAAAAAAAGACTCCAGATCCAGTTAGGTTCTGGTTCTACTTAAGCAATATATTTAAATATTTAAATTACTTTAAACTTTTTTTTTTATCAATATGGAAAATTAGACAAACCCCCTCACATTTCTTTATGAGCCAGCCCTTTTTTTTCACTTCAGCATAGTCGTAGAGGTGGCTACAAAATGCTGGGGATAATTAGAGGTGGCTACTATTAGAATGTCCACCTGGATCATACCTGGCTACATGTTTGCTGAGCTAGTGTACAATATGCGATTTTTCAAAGCATGTATATATTGCACGGGCTACACATCTGGAAATGGGTGCAGAATAGGTGGCTCCATAGCCCATGCATTGTTGAAAACTGGCTATGATGAAACCGCCAAGGTAGCATTTCACACACCATAGCCCAATGGGGGGATGGGACGCAGGGCGTCCCTGATAACCGACCAACACTGGAACCCCCACTTTCTGTTACCAACACTGGAACCCCCACTTCCTGTTTTTTGTTTTTTCTTAGGCCCCTGTTTTTTACAAAGGGGTGTCGCAGCCCCTCTTTTTTTGGTGCTTTCAGGCTGAATATTGCCTAAAAAGGTGGGGCTGGTTTGAGCTATTCAAACTAAAATGTAGATTCTTTATTAAATTTTCCAGGGCCTCTCTCCCAGTGATTTTTATCTTAAATTTGAAAAATAGCACGAGTGGCTACAAGAAATAGCTATATATTCTGTTCATCCATTGAAAATTTGGATAGAATCATTCTCATATGTACTTTCATCCATTTATATCATCCACATTTGGCGAATTCATCCATTATTATTTTTTTCCTTGTAGAAGTTTGGCGATTTCATCCATGAAAAAATTGGGAATTTATGACAGAATATTCCATTTTAATGTTTTGAGGTCGCCATAAGTGTTTTTTTCTGGCAAAAACTCGCCAAATGGCGACCTCAAAACATTAAAATGGAATATTCTGTCACAAATTCCCTGTTTTTTCATGGATCGCCAAACTTCTACAAGGAAAAAAATAATAATGGATGAATTCGCCAAATGTGGATGATATAAATGGATGAAAGTACATATGAGAATGATTCTATCCAAATTTTCAATGGATGAACAGAATATATAGCTATTTCTTGTAGCCACTCGTGCTATTTTTCAATTTTAAGATAAAAATCACTGGTCGCCATTTGGCGATTTTTCGCCCAAAAATAAAACACTGCTCTGTCCCCTGTTCATTATTAAAAAAATTGTAAATTTCATTAAATACACTAAAGAATTGTTAAATGATCTAAATATAAAAACTTGAGCCTACACCATGAGCCATGGCGAGATTACTATGAGATAGGTTATTTCGTTATTTCTCCTCTCACACGTCTCTCTTTGTAGATTAATAAATGAGAGGCCATTATAATTGGGGGCCTGATTTTGAACAGTCATTCGCTCCCTTCCAAAAGAAAAGAAAAGAAGACTGCAAATATCAATGAGTTATCTCCAAAAACATTAATGATTAACGAATTCATGTGGTGGTTTGAAGTTTGAACCCAGGATCTCATGCAGGATCAGATGTAAAAAGGACATAGAGGTTTTGACATTTTGACGTCAGCCATTCTTTTATCGGCAATAGAAATATGATACTAGTGCTCATATACCCCAATAAAAAATACCAAGACCATACTCATATTCAACCCAACATACAGATATTCATACCAAATTCAAACCCCAAGTTGCTCCTACCTATAGATAGACATACCAGTCCAACACTCTCATGGAGACAACTTGTTCTGTTCCTATGGTTCGGTGAAACATACGAGAAACAAACAACAAAGAAAATCATGCATAGAGAGTAGATCATTTCATCTTTCATCCCTATTCTACAGTTTCAAGTTCCAACCCTGGAGTCTCTAAAAATACAATAGCAATTTTTGGCAAGACTTTAGAACATAGATAAAAAAAACATTTTGGAGATGCCCAACTTTGGATGTCTATTGATGAAACTCATCCTGGAGGACTGATATCTGAATTAATGACAGGGGAAGGTCAAGACACAACAAGGCGCATGGACAACTTGGTTGTCACTTCAACCAATGGTGTAGTCCCACCTTCAATAAAAAGAAGGATCAACATCCATGGAAACTGACCACATTTCAAATAAAAAATAAATTATGACTGAATTCGCCAAATATGGATGATATAAATGGATTAAAGTACAGAGGTGGATGAATTTCAGTGGATAAACAGAGTGTATGGCTACTTTTTTGCAAAACTCTGTAGCCTCTCGTGCTGTTTTCCAAATTTCTTAAAAGAAACGCTGTTTGACATGAGCACATGTACAGCAGGTTGTCACGCCAAGGGGGCCACCAAGGGGGCCTATGCAGCTAACCGCACACTGACTGGTTCAATCGTTCAACCCCTCAACTGAAATATCTTCGTTATGGATAATTCTGATTGCTCTTCGGAGAAATAGACTCTACCCCGAAGAGAGACCGAAGGTTGAAGCGGGCAGTAGTACCCACTTTAAAACTCATGCACACATCACTTGCAATGTGAAACACTAGGCAAAGGCAACATGAAACAAAAGTGAAAGGCAAGTGAGTCTGAATCGCGGCACACGAGCCTTGAATTAACAAAGTGATAGTACAGATTATGACTAGCCTATTCCTCCTCGAAAAACCTAACGTCATAGCCATATTCATACCTAGCTCCATCCCCCACGAACTCACCTCCATACTCATATCGGGATCTTGCGCTTAGCCGAACTTGTGTGGGTGAAACCCAAAAGACATACTCCTTTTCAAATCCGTACATTGGTTTCTTTACACCCAATTGGTATGTTCTTCAATACACGTACTCATACCTATATCCCACACCTAGATTCAACCGAGTAAACCAGTCCAACACTGGTCTCTACCTTCCAGCTCTCCCTATTTATAATCAAGATCTTTGCCAGAATTGACTGAGATAACGCTCAACTTGAGTTATCTCCAACTTGATTACTCTCACTTGATTGAGTCCTTGCTAACTAATAACTAAAGCTAATTAAGGCTTATCACTACTTATGACTTGTCAATTGCCATTATTGCACTTGACTTGTCATCACAGTAAGTAACTCCGAGTACAAGTAATTTGGTAAGGAATTGATCAGGAGGGAGGGAAGTGAGATTCCATTAAAAAAAAAAAAAAAGATTCCACTAAGTTAGGGCTTATGTGGAATCTCACTTCAACCGTGTCTCAAATCCAAGACCATTCCCTACAACAGGTAAAATCCTGAACCTCAGACTTTCCAAGATTTGAGACACCTGTCCTAAGGGCGTTCTGGATTTCACCTCTTACCTGAACTGAGTAGAACCCCATTGATCGATACACCATCATGAATTCAGACAAGACAAATCTAGACTGAGGTGGAGAAACTAGTTATTACTGTACCTTAGTATAACTTCATATACCTACAGTAGTGGCTTGCTCGCACTCTCGAACGTAATCTCAATATGAGCAAGACAAGTATTTTAGATTGAAGTCACCTTGATCTTAGAAGGCGGTGAGACGATGGAGCCTGTAGCTCGCCTCCAGATTGAGAGAGTCAGAATCCCAGCTCCAGAATTGTGACTAGCAATGTAGTGATGACTGGGAGGCAGAAGTCCAGGACAGTGGTGATGACATGGGGTCGGTGTACCTTCTTCATCTGATGCCCAGTGTCCCTTGCCAAAGAGAAGTTCAAGCCCCGCAGAATCGGTCAACAGAATGTACATACTTGGAGATTAGAAATTATCACTGCCCTCTCTGGCAATGCAAATGAGGACAGCGACCGTTTCTGCACGTAAGCTTTCCACGTAAGTTACAATATGACTTTCGGCAACTGGCATGTGAACTTTACCGAGCCTGGTCAGATAACACGCAGTGCACATTTATATCTAGTTGTCTCGCTCCTCATGACAATGGACTAGTTCTTTCAAAATGTGGAGCCCGTTTATATAACGGTAACAGTGCCTCGGTGGGTGACTGTTGGATTTCTAGCAGTCATGTGACCTACAACTCCTAAATCGAACTCCACCAACAATCAGTGACAAGCTCTTGACTATTCTCGGACTTACACAGATAAGATTTCGGCCAGCACACCCATGGCACGAAAGGATGCCAAGCGAAATGAGACATTGTCACATTCTATTGATGCTTTGGGGAGGGCCCTCCCCTTTACAGGACTGTTACATAACCATGACAATGCATCAAAAAATTCATCAGTCAATGCTCGCTATCCTCAAGATCATGTTCATAGATTGGACATTTGAATTGTGTCGTGGGGTTGCCCTTTAAGCCCTATACTTCAGGTTTTACATATTGAAAGCTCAGCATGGGAGCTTGCGTTCCATACCTGGTGTAGTTTTCATGCACACAGAATCTGCAAGGTTGTGTCCACTCCCTGTCTGGCTGAGCAGGAGACACAATCCACATCGCATCAGAGATGAGAAAGGTCAATCACCTTGTTCAAAATGTGAGAATATGTGAAAGCATTGTTTCCTTGTGGAAGATTATGATGTGCAAGATCGAGGGTGGTGATAAAAGAAATCGAAGTAGAACAATTTCCCTTAGTAACAATTGGTGTGTTGACTAAGACCTTCAAAGGCTCATGCATCACCAAATATAAGAATGAGCTTCATCATGGAGGAAGATGTGGAAGCACTACGTAGACAAAGCAACAGATAAGTTGCTACACAATCATCCAGGGCCTCCCAATAAAACCATGTGAAGCCATACCAAAATCTGTTCAAAACACATTCTCAGTTGAAATCTTATGTAAAATGAACACATCCGAAAAGCCCCCATTGCCTCTCTCCCTTCTTTCTGGGGTTTGAGATTGGGCCTATAGTAATGTTACATAGCTCTAGAGAAGGATGGGTCTAAACACCATGACTTTCAAAATTTTTGGCAGTCAACCAAGCTCACCACAGTTCCTTCTGAACAACATGCAATATGTGACCTAAGCTACAACTTTTATCCTTTTAAGGATCGAAATTGTAACCTGATCAAGTTAATTTCCTCCTCGCAGATGATCTATAACTGTGGCCTCATTAGGTGAGCTAGCTCACTAAACCTCACAAATGATCAATTTGTTTGATTTACAATTGTGGGCTGTTCTGCCTTCTCTTGCACAAAAAAGTCCTGCAGCGCAATCATGTCTACAGGGCTCTCCATCAGGCCGCGCACAGCCTCAAGGCTTGCAAGCCCTCCTGCAATAGTAGTAATAATTGGCACCTTGTATGTCAAGGCCATTCGCCGAAGTTCTCTCCCATCGATCTGGTCCAGCGCATCCCCGGAGCTAGTGATGATCACCAGCTGAATATGTCCATTTGCTAACAAGTCCCCAGCATGAGGGCGTCCCTCATGAAGTTTCAGCACCTTCTCTACTTGGACTCCAGCATCTTCCAGGTACAACGCGGTTCCCTCTGTTGCCAGAATCTTGAAGCCCAGATCATGAAATCCTTGAGCAATTGGTGCCACCTTTGCCTTTGTCTGGTCATTCATGCTAATGAACACAGTGCCACTGAGTGGCAGCTTCTGGTTTGCAGCAAACTCTGCCTTAGCAAATGCCTTTGCAAACCCGTAATCAATGCCCATGACTTCCCCAGTACTACGCATTTCAGGCCCCAGTAGCACATCACATCCATGGAATTTATCAAATGGAAGAACTACCTCCTTTACTGAGACATGGCTAGGAATAATCTCTTGTTGAAAGTCAATATCATGGACAGTTTTGCCTGACATTAAAAGGGCTGCATATTTAGCAAGTGGGTGCCCAATTGCCTTTGAAACAAATGGAACTGTGCGGGATGCCCGTGGGTTTGCCTCAATAATGTAGACTTCCCCAGCTAGTGTGATTGCATACTGGCAGTTCATAAGGCCACAAACCCCCAGTCTGCGTGCTAGCTTCACTGTTGATTCCCTTATCTCTTTTAAAGCCTCAGCCCCAATGGTTTGAGTCGGGATAGAACATGCAGAGTCACCCGAATGCACACCAGCTTGCTCTATATGCTCCATGATACCTCCAATGACAACATTTCCTTCCTTATCTGTCAAGGAATCTACATCAATTTCTGTGGCATCCGTTAAGTACTTGTCCACCAGAACTGGCCGTTCAGGGTCAACCTCAACTGCTGTCTCCAGATACCTCTTCAGTTTTTCATCAGTATACACAATCTCCATCCCTCGTCCACCCAGTACATAGGAAGGTCGGACCACAACAGGGTAACCCACCCGCATTGCAATTGCTAAGGCATCCTCCTCACTTTTAGCAATACCCCCTGATGGCTGCTTAATCCCCAGTTCATTAAGAATCGCATCAAATCTCTCTCTGTCCTCTGCAGAGTCAATAGAATCTGTGGAAGTGCCCCAGATCTTAACTGGGCCCTCCCCACTTGCGGCAGTGGGCGTGAATTCATCCAGGTACTTCTGAATTGGAACCGCCATCTTCAGTGGTGTCTGGCCCCCAAATTGGACGATGATACCATCGGGTCTTTCCACATCAATCACATTGCACACGTCTTCAGCTGTGAGAGGCTCAAAGTAAAGGCGGTCACTTGTATCATAATCAGTGGAGACAGTCTCAGGGTTCGAGTTCATCATAATTGTCTCGTACCCAGCAGCCTGGAAAATAAACCAGTGAATGATGAGGGGTATGTGCCATCAGGGAAACACCCATCAAAGCATAAGTCTTGGTATAAGAAAGAGCTAGCTTATTGTACCTTCCCTGCAACCCTTGGCTCTCCGTTGAGGGCACGCCACTGCAGAGAATACCCCTTACCAACCCCCGAAAAAGATAACAGGTTTCACAGTATAAAACTCGGCCTAAAATTGGGCAAGGTTGATGACAATTCAATCCAGAAGAAAGAGAGTGTCTCCTGTGAGACTAAGATGAACTCATAGATGATACGATTCCAAAAAACAACCCTCACTGGGAGACAAAGAGTATAGCAATTACCTCAAGAGCAAATGCAGCATGGCAGCAACAATAGTCAAACTCAATGCCTTGTCCGATCCGATTGGGACCTCCACCCAGAATCAAGACTTTCTTATTTTTACTAGGTGCTGCCTCACACTCAGCATCATATGAAGAATACAGATATGGTGTGTTCGCCTCAAATTCTGCCGCACATGTATCTACTCGCTTATATGCAGGCACCACCCCTAGTGCCTTTCGATGAGCACGAACCTCCTTCTCTAATGAGCCCGTTGCATATGCAATTTGCTTGTCGCTGTAACCCCTCTTCTTGACCTCGTACAAATCCTCCTTCCCCAGCTCATTGAGCTTCACACTCTCAAGGTAGTTTTCCGTCTCCACCAATTCGCCCAACTGTCCGAGAAACCATGGATCTATAAAACTCACATCATGGATCTCGGCCTGTGTCATTCCTCGCTTCATCGCTGCATACAGTGAGTGCATCCGTTCAGGGTTTGGTACCCTCAAGTTGTACTTGAGTTTGTCCCACTCCCAGTCAAGCTCTTTCACTTTCTCACAGCCCCAACCACTATGGCCTGTCTCCAATGACCTCATTGCCTTTTGAAATGACTCTTGGAACGTCCGGCCCATGGCCATGGCCTCCCCTACTGACTTCATCTGGGTAGTAAGAATCGGCTGTGACCCCGGAAACTTCTCAAATGCAAAGCGTGGAATCTGTGAGCCCCCACCCCACCATAAGATTTTAATAGTTCTTGATGCTAAAAGTATTCAAGTAGTCTGTCAAAGAAATGAAATGAAATGGTGCTTTAGTATTCAAGTAGTCTGTCAAAGAAATGAAATGAAATGGTGCTTTAGTATTCAAGTAGTCTGTCAAAGAAAGAAAGACCCCTTCCAGAGTCAATATCTCAAAGTGCTTCACAAGACAAAATCTCATTACCACAGCGAAATAGATAGCAACCCCACTCAAGAGAAGATGCCCCAATGACCACCTCCTAAAAATCACTTCACTTGGCAAGAGTTTTTTTTACATCATCAATCAACATGGTATGCCCGTCACATAGACTTTTACTTGTGCACAAAGCCCATGTTGAGCTCATGAGAACTCAATATGTGATCACTATCAATGTCCAGAACAACAGTCACCATCACTTCAACATAAGTAACGGGGGCACCATGGTAAAAAAAGCTGTTTTTCTTTAGCTCTCAATGTTTCCTCCAAATTGTGCTATTAATCGTGGCTATACACCTTAACTGCTGAATATAACTTAGCAAACCAACACTAACAAATACAGATCAATTGAAAGCAATCCACATGCCATCACTAGATAAATGTCACACACAGCTACAAGATTAAAGAGCAGGGCTAAGTTTTATACCTTGGTGACAACATAGTCAATAGAGGGCTCAAAACTGGCAGGTGTCTTTTTGGTGATATCATTGGGAATTTGGTCAAGAGTGTAACCCACTGACAATTTAGCAGCCATTTTTGCAATGGGAAATCCAGTAGCCTTAGATGCAAGCGCTGACGATCGAGAGACTCGGGGGTTCATCTCAATCACCATCACCTCTCCATCCACTGGGTTCACAGCAAACTGAACATTGGAGCCTCCACACTCGACTCCAATTTCTCGTATAATAGCAATTGATTGATCCTGCATTAGAAGGCAATCAGGGTAACCTTTTGGACCACTGTGATCAATCTCTATAGGAACAGCAAACTTGATCACTGATTCCTCCCTGTGAAATGGCTAAAATGTGGCATACCCGTAAATATGAACCCGTGTGAAGGTGCGGTAGGAGTTTAACCCACCAATTGCATGGAAAACAGCCAAAAACTGCGATTGTGTGTTTGCGCACACTGCCCATGACAATCCAGGTACAAGATCGACTGAGGGATAAGTTCAATATACAAAGCTAACTGGTAGGCATGTACTTCGATTTTCTACTGTGCAAAAATGGGTCAGAATTACACTAATTAGTGGTAAAATCTTTTAAGGAAGGTCCGTAGGCTTTCCAACAGATAGACTTCACAACCAGCAAGATCCTTCCTATACTCTGCCTCCAAAAAGCAAGTATGACACAGTGGACTCAGTGCATATACAAAAATATGTGAAGGTCCAGGGTTGTCCAATGTATTACCCTCAGCCTCTGATACTCTTTGTCAGTTAGTGTCTGCGCTGGTGCAACAGTTATGGAGTCTCCGGTGTGAACTCCCATCGGATCAATATTCTCAATTGAACATACAATCACCACATTGTCGGCGAGGTCTCGCATCACCTCAAGCTCGTACTCCTTCCATCCCAACAGAGATTTTTCGACTAATACCTGCAGCAGAGTATCCAATCTTTAGAGCA
This sequence comes from Takakia lepidozioides, assembly GCA_030704615.1. Taxonomy (NCBI): domain Eukaryota; kingdom Viridiplantae; phylum Streptophyta; class Takakiopsida; order Takakiales; family Takakiaceae; genus Takakia; species Takakia lepidozioides. Next base: position 36,031,041 of record CM060731.1, on the reverse strand, counting down.
GAGGGATGTCCAGGTTCTCGGTGATACACTACCATGAAACTCAGACTGGCAATTTTCACCCTCAAATACGCACAGACAGTAGAAAGGGCTTTAAATGTGACATAGTATTCTGGCGACCACCTTGAACCCTTCATCGATACCCCTTGAGGTCCTCTTTTCACCTTCCCCTTAAAAACAATAAACCCCTAAAGTACATAAGGGCATCCCAGGTATGGAATTAATCAGATCCCAAACAGCTGTTGCACCACTGACATGTGACATGATTTAATCTGTACATACTTGGATGCTGAACATCCATTAAAGTTTAATCAAGTGACATCAAATTAATCTCACCTGTGAGGAAATGCTGGCTGACAAACCAGCTTTACAAATGGACTCAAACTCTTCTTTGTTGTAGGCTATGCCTCCCCCAGTACCTCCCAATGTAAAGGCAGGTCGGATTATGAGTGGATACTCCCCGATCTTTTCGGCAATCGCGAAGCACTGATCCATTGTATTAGCAGTGCCTGACGGTGGTGTATTCACGCCAATTTTGGCCATCGATTGTTTGAACAAATCCCTGTCTTCTGCCTTTTGAATTGCATCCAGTTTAGCCCCTATCAACTCAACACCGTATTTCTCTAGTGCCCCACTTTCAGCCAATGCGATTGCCAAATTTAGTGCAGTTTGCCCACCCATAGTTGGTAGCAGTGCGTCAGGCCTCTCCTTCTCCAGGACTTTTTCTACCAATTCAGGGATCATGGGGGTTATGTAGGTACGGTCAGCCAAGTCGGGATCCGTCATAATGGTAGCCGGATTGGAGTTGATGAGAACAACTTCATAGCCCTCCTCCTTCAAAGCCTTGCATGCCTGTGTCCCTGAGTAATCAAACTCACAGGCCTGCCCAATCACAATAGGACCTGCACGTGAAAAAATCCAGAGAAATTTTGCTTCAGCTTGTAAATTGTATGGAGATATCCACCAAGATTATATTTCAACAGATCCACCATGGCACTGAATGCAAGATCACAGGACATTGTGCATGAGTGAAAGCACCACTTCCTTAATTTAAAATATGAGGAAATGCTAGTTACTTTTCGACTTACCAGTCACACCGTTCCAATTGGACTGCAGGGGATATTTTAGGTTGTCAAGGTCCATGTGAAAGTAAATTTTCTGGCATGCAGAGGCACCATTCCATGTCCAAGGCTCAAATCCACACAGCTCTCTCTCTCTCTCTCTCTCTCTTCCAATCATCTCTCTCTCTTCCAATCATCACTACATACAGTGGCATACAGGGCGCAGCAGGGCCAGGTACCCTAAGTGCTTAGCAGCTTCAGGCACACAGTCTCTCTGTAACATTTGGAGTTTGATACGCTCTTGTTGCTGACCCACTCTGTCCCAAATTCCGCCTGGGTCTCCCAAGGACGCAGTAAATGTTTCTCTCTCTTTCCGTCTCTCATACACTCACGAAGGAAACAATACCGCATTTAATTTCATGATTTCTGGTGCAGGCAGAATTTCACTCCCTCGTAAGCTTAAACCCCACGAATGCCTCCGGAAGTGTTAGTATCCTGCAAGAACTATAACGTCGAGGGTAGGCCATAGCCAAAGTCCCTCGGACCTGTTAATGAGAACATCACCTGCCTGCAGTCACATGTGACGTCCGCTGCAAAATACAGCTGTTTTCTTAGATGCTTCGTGGCAGGGATATAATCTGGAAAGAAAGAGACTCCTTGGCCAATTCATCCTGGACATTAAAATGCTCGTGCAAAAATATTTCGCTTCTTAAGGAAATTGACTCCAACTTTGAAAATTCTGAATCACGGAGGAACCATTGACAGGTTTCCAGGAAAAACCCTTGGGAGTGGTGGTTTGGGAGGCTGATAAGGACCCATGAAAGAAGAGGCCGACTAATGAGCCTGCATGAACATACCCGCTCCAAGAATGAGGATCTTCTTGATATCGGTCCGCCTGCCAGCCTTAAACCCTAGCTGACTCCCCGCTGTCAACGGCAATGCCTCCACTGCTGCTTCCGCCACCTCCTTCTCCGCGCCCACAACGCTTCCCATTTTCCATTTTCCATGTTTCACTGCCGCCTTCTCTGGCACAATCTGCTCCACAATCCTCGCTTCAGATAAACCATTTTGTGCCCAGCCATGCAAACCCCTGTAAGAGCTCCCAACACAACTTCTTGCAGTCGAAACGCCTTTGAATGGAGAAGAAGATATGCATGAAGACGTGCGCTTGATGCCAGACAATGAGAAAGTACATGAACATCCCTTTGCTGATCCATGAAGAACGTGTGTTCGGGAACCCAGAAAGAAAGAAGATTGCAAACTTGCCATGCTCTCACGAGCTTCCAGATTATACACAATCTCACTGTCAAAATGCCAACTCAAATCTCTCTCTCTCTCTCTCTCACTCTGTCTAAAATCCTCTACTGCTCCTCCCTGCCTGCTCGCTCAGCCAGGAAGAAGGACCGCCCGCGCATGGCACCGCGCGGTGCGGTGCGCGGATAACCGCACAGTGGAGGGCGCCACGTCACAAGCGCTATCGGCTCGCCACTTCTCGCCACCTTTTTTCGACATGTTCGTGCAAAGCGGTCTACTCTGCACTTCTCACGTGCGAACACAGTGAAATAGTGAAAATCGGATTGTTGTGGAGGTAAAAATGTTGAACGTTCTTCATTTCTCTTTCCACCCGTCGGGCCACCCGTTGCCGGCATTTCTGCCGGCAACCCCTTCGCCGAAATTTTTGCCTTGCCGGTAATAAAGCTCTTCTCGATGGCCGTTGCCGGCATGTGGGCATATGTATGCCAACAAATGGATGTGATCCATGTTATGACATGGCAAGTTACATGCCTACACTTCAAAGGCATGATGCACATAACATGGCGCGCCATCGTTCTTGCTTGTTTTGACCCCTCCCACCAAGGTATTATTTCATAGTGTTTGCCACTGGTACAGGGTTAATCTTCACATGCTGGTTCCTTTTTTTTTTCTTTAAAAAAAAAAATACAGAACAGGGAAAGGATGGATGAAGGTACAATGTTCCTTTTATCAAAAAAAAAATTTAAACATATTCTATAAGAAAATATATGATCAGTCATGTATGCATATGTGAAAAAACAGCTATGGAGGCGGATATGATTAGTTCTGGTTATTTCTCAATATCTATCTGGGTATGCAGGTAGGTTACCCACTACATTTTGAATATAAAAATAATTGATTTATATATTTTTCATTTATAAAGGGAAATACGCGGGAGCGACTGCTCACAAATCAGGCGCCTTAATTATAGTGACAGGAGAAAATAACCAGTGTTGGAATGTGTAAATTTGCTAGCCTGGTAGGGTATATGGTATGGTATCAAAGTGAAAATCTGACTGGTATGGTATTAAGCAAATTTTTAAAAGTCATACCAGCCTGGTATGTGTGAGGGTCTGGTACCAGCTACACTAAGCAGTTCTTTCTAACTCTTAAAAATAAAAATAAAAAAGGGACGGAGGCCCTTTAAATCATATTAAGATTCCAACTATTCAAATGGCCCACTACTTAATAAGTAGTAACTGAGTAAGTAGTAAGAGGGGGGCCTATCCTTTACATACCCTCTTTAAATAATTCGAATTTTTGTTTAAGGGCGTCCTCCCCTTTCACTTTTTTTTTTTTTAAAGGCCCTTGCCTCCATCCTTATTGAAGTGCCCTCTTGAAAACGCTCTATGTAGTTACCGTACTCCGCAGGCTGATCCGGCAGTGAAGTGCCGAATATTTATTTTCTTTACAACAAAACACTCCGACACAACTTAAGGAAATTTCTAGATTTACGGCAATGCCACGAGGAGATTTTCAGTAATTCGGGGTGACACGCTGCATGAACTTGCTCTATCTACTGTACCAGATGTGGTAAAAGAATTATGTACCAACAGTCAGTAGCTATGAGCTACGCGGAGATTCATATAACTATTATCAATAACAACAATTATTATGACCACCAGAAGTTAATTTAATCGACAATCATGCTACATGACATGATATTTTTGCAATAAATCCAAGGTTGAATGTATGCAAAACAATTGTGTACAAATTACAACTGATTTACAATGGCACGAACTAGAACAAAAAATCAAAGAATTTGCAGAAATCGAAATGCACATATGTGTATCAACATTGAAAACCCAGTAATTGACTATACAAACATTGAAAAATTCAATATAAATGTGTGCATCACTATCTTTGACTAGAATGAAAATAAATCCAACAAATATGAAAGGCCAACCTTTTTCTTTTAATGCATATTGTAGTCAGATACAAAAATTGAACCTGAAACAATGAATGATCTTTGCCGACTGAATGTATATAATACATACAAACCCTCAAGATCCGTTGCATCTATTCACAACAAGTGATTAGTAAAATTGGAATAGATAAGACTTTCACAATTTAAAATGGCTTACATACGAAAAAAATAACAACTAACATGAAGGAAATACGATTCATTCAACCTTAGGTATAACTGTAAATTATAAAGTTCTAAAGTTACTTACAAATTACAAGCGTGACACATTAATAAAACAAATAAGATCAATTATAACTGATAGTTATGGATTAAATATCTCTTGTAAGCGGCATGATGTTTTTGTTTATAGATATAAAATGTTGTGTTTTATTAAGCGAACAAACTGTTTTGAAAATTTGGAAGTGATTTTTATCAAGTTTCCCCAATTAGAGACAATCGGATATACAAAATAAAATAAAACCCCATGAGTGCAATATGTGAGGTTAATATTTGGCATGATAAAATAAAATGCTACACATTGACGCAACTCATGAGACAAATTGATCAAATATTTATTGAAATTTTAAATCAATTTTTACACAAATGCACACACTCAAGCACGTAATGAAATTATTTTCAATAAAACAGATTGACACGTTTTCCATTCAAAGCAATAGACGTCCACCACTCTTTATGTCTAGAGGCAATTAAAACATCAACCAAGATGGTTTAGCAAATGAAGCTGAAGGAAATTTCAAATTTGGCACAACTTTAAAGTTTACGGCCACCCCATCCATTCATGTGGATATTTTTCTCTAATGAACGAATACGATGTGAAATACAAGCCTCCTATTTGCACATGTAATGACATAAGCAAATCTTCGGCTGCAATTGCACTCCAAAACCAAAGAAACTCAAGTTATGAATAATCTAGACTGTGTAATAGCTTGTCCTCAATTCCCAATTCAACTTGCAGCAACATGTATTATACATAAAGCACAAGGATTAACCATGAATTGTCTCGCATTGGATCTGACAAATGTAAACTGACACGAACTAACATACATAACAGTTATCACGCATAAAAGAAAGACAAACCTATACCTCTTAGTTGACAACAATTTCCATGTAGACGATAACCAACTCGAAAAAATGCACCAACTACAAATAATTGTCAAATGAGAATTATCGACACTAGACTTATAAGAGCTCCTATATCATACATATCTAATCATTCCATCATTAACCCCTAATGGACGAGGCTGTTTTTGGTGGGCCCACTCCAAAACAGCACATACCCTCACGGATGAGGGTATATCTCCTGGCTAACAAACATCCACAGCGATGAACCTTATGAAAAGAAGGCTACCTACCTCATGCCCATTTCACCGTGTCATTAGGAAGATTGTAACAAAATGGTAAGCCCTAAATTTGTAGTATACTCCAATGTTAGAAGGAAAAAAATGGTTTGACCAGGCAATTTTTCCGAAAAAATATTTTTTCCTTGCAAGACCCCAACCACATTCCAATTCAGAGGCACCTAAAGCTTGTTGCCCCAAATTTGCAAAGCAGAATTCCTAAATCTGCATAGGGTTGTTTTGTATGGGAAAATAGGGGGGTCAAAAAATACCAATTAGCTCAACTGACCTGTAATTCAGCCATATGGGCATTGTAACCACAATTGCAACGGTGGAATTGTTCCTCGATTGATTTCCTACTACCTTCAAAAAGAATTTCTGAATTCTAACCAAAATGCAGGCAGAGATGTCAATTCCTACTTGAATCCCAGCTCAGGCCAAATATTGCCTGAGCCGGTAGATAATTCCGGCAAGAAAAGGGGCCACGTCATCAAAACTGATCAAGTCATGGGGGCTGTTTTGTGTCTGCTCGTTTTTAGTGGGCCCCGCTGATACCTGTCGCCAAGACCCAGTCCCATATGCCTGCCACGTGGTAAAGTCAACCCTGCTGGAGGGCCCCAAACCACATGATTTTGGGTGCCCCCATGCACTCCAGAAATTCATGACAGCTGTCCTTTAGGATTTTTAGGGTGCCATCAACACAGGGCAGAATTACATTTCCTACATTTTTCATTCATTGCTCGATTTCAACCGAGTTCAGCTCGATAGTTTTCATCCATTTGAAATTTTTCAATCGACCTGATTCGTCAATTAGAGGTTAAATACTCGTTCAACGCACAACCACTATTGTGACAGTATGAACGACTACAATATTATGTGAAAATAAAATTTGTTTGCATCCAAATCCAAATGATCAAAATTGGTCGCTATACATATCTAATAATTATTGTAAAATCATATCTTGTTACGACGGACATGGTATAGCTATTTTTTACGATAATATTCTACTACAATCTTTTGAAATTCAATCACATAATGACGCAAAATGGGAGCCATTTTGTAAGTAGATGGATGTACTAGGTAGAGAAGAGTTTCTACAATTCATCTCTGTGGATGAATAGCAATAATAAGGCACCCTAAACTATTTTGGCACAACTTTGACAACATAGCGAGTCGTCCTTTAAGGCTTAACCCTTAAGTGTCAAAACTCATTTTCACCCTCCCGTGGAAAAACATGACCCTGGCCCACAAAAAAAGATATATCTATAGAATATTTGTGTCACTATAAAACTGACCGTTGGAATTACTTCCCACCTACCCCACCTCCTACCACAAAAAGTTTCACCAAAATCCAACTTCCAGGTCTGAAGATTATGAAGTGTAGAGTGGGGACAAAAACAAATCTCCACTAAGAACTAGGTGCAAAAAAAAGCAGTTTTTTGCTCGTATTTGGGCATTTTTAATTTTTTCTGTTTGAGAGTCTCAAAAATGTTGTACCATACCTGATAACACACATCCTCATAATTTTTCAGTTTTTTCTGAAATGTTCTCAAGCGGGCTCCTTTGTAGTGACAAATTGGGGGGATCAAAATATGCCATTTTCTTTGGGCAGGCCAAAATCTCTTTTCCTAAAATTATGCAAAAAAATTCAGCCGGTCAATCCCTAATCCCTCCGGTTGAAATGTCATGGGCTTCCATATGAAGTCCCCGAAAAACTTTGAGGCCAATCAGCCAATGCACCGCATCCTTAGGTTCCCTGCCCAAGACTTCAAATGACACACCTTTGGTATAGCCTGCAGGCCTAGGATATTTGGAGCCATAGCCCAGAAGGGCACGGGGTTTGGGAGCTCCTCTGGCTACCCGGCCCTGCTTTCATGGGGGGCCACTCCACCCGCAACCCTCTCAAACCCCCGCCCTAGGTTTGGCCCACCCCTCATGGCATTTTTCTCGAGCCCCCAGCTCTGCCGCTGCACTCCCTCCAGCCCGCCCCGCATGGCGTTAGCCGGAGCTGCCATCGCCCTGGATTCAGGCTAGGGCCTAGGCCTGGGAATGCCCAGACCTGCGCCGGGCGCCATGCCCCCGCCGGGCAATCAAGGGGCTTGGGGGAGCGCGCCACCCTAACCTTTATGGGGTATCTTTCAGTCACCCTAACCTGACCGCAGTTGCCATGTCAGCAACTTGGGCAGGTTAGGGGGGCCAAATTGGCCTCAAAAAGCTGAGTGTGCCCCCTTCCAATTGTTCCAGACCCATACCCCTTCAGGCATTGACCAATTGACCAATGCCACATGAAGGGGGACCCGATTATCTGTCGATTGAGCCAAAAAAAAGGCCAATCAGCCTTAACCACAGGAAGTTATGGCTGGTTAAAGAAACCTAACCAACCCAAAACGGGTCGGTTTGACACTTAAGGGTTAAAACCAGTGTTGGGCGGTTGTCAGGTTTTCGTGAGCTCCTCCGGTGCATGTTCTTTGCCAATTGCCCCTTCTTTAGAACCTCCGGAGGCGGTTAAATGGACAAAAGAAAAAATTAAATAACTTGTAGGAGGCGGTTCTTTGATGTTTTCAAAAAACCCGGTTAAGTTCAATTCCGGTTATTAAAGACCTTTGCACAGGCGGTTTTTTGAACCGATTCTGGAAGTTCAATATACTTCATAACCGGCGGTCCTTAAAACAGTTATATTGCGGTCATGTAACTTAAATGAACTATTTATAAAATAAAAATTTACATATATTGAAATGATGAAAATATTTTTAAAAAACTTAAATAAATGCCAAGAAGGGATTGACCAGCCATGCAAGATGGTTAGCCCTTGAAACTGGATCATCCAGATGATCAATAATGGACATCTTAGTTACCAAATTGGTGTCACATTAATCTTAGCAAGGGTATATGCTGACACTATTTATTGATAACCGGGTCCTTTTTTAAGGCCATGGCCGGACACCAATAAGTAAAAAACCAAACTTGCTCGCCGGTTATCGAAGCCTGCCGGTTATCTCAACTCCTTGCCTCCGCCGGATCTGTTTATATCCGGTTTTCTGATTTTTGCACCTCCTCCGGATATATATATATATATATATATATATATATATATATATGCCAAGCATTAGATGGGGCCTGGAGTTGAATGTGAGGGAGCCGGTTCAGCCAGCGTGGACCCCCCACCACCTCCCCCCACCTCCATCGCCCGCGCACCACGCGGAAGATGTTGCGCGGCACACCCTCCCGCGCCTCATGTGCCCGCTGCAGGGACATGACGCATGCCCTGGCCATGCCCTCTCCCGCATCCCCATCCCCCCTGCATGCCTTCATCCTGCCCATGGTACATGCATGCTTCCATTGCATCCATATCATTGCATTGCATGTAGAATGAGACGGGGACGGTGTGTTGTTGGCAGCCATCGCGAAAAATGTCGCTATCCATTTTGTAGGGTGTTGGCGTACCGCGTCCCGCCATAGAGGTTCAGTTTGTGGACACGAATGGACAATCAGGCTATGAAGCAGGATGTTTTGGCTGTCTTCAATGGTTGCACCGCTTCATCTCCAATTGCGTGCAGGTCCTTATTATCCCTTGATATTTCTCTTCTGTGTTCTCCGGATTGTGATTGTGCTCTTCTTCCAGGATTTAGCGCGTGAGTGAGTTCTGCATCGAGCATCTGAAACCAATCATCTGAGCAGGTTGCATGTTATATTTGCTTGGTACGTGAAGGAGCAGACCTGGATTGACTGTTGTTTCCATAGTTCACTTGCGAGCTCCAGGGACGTGCACATATGCGGCCATGAACACTCTCCATTCTGAGATATGTCATTATCTGCAGTCCTTCCATTTTGTTTTGGGGTTTAGGGTTTAGTGTAAATGACATGCACACCATAGAGGTATTGGGGGTTTCAATGGCCATGCGGGCAATTTGAGGGTTCAAGCAAGTGAGTGGCATGTGGATTTATGCTTGGCATTGTCTGTGTAGGTTTGCACGCTGCTACAATTGTTGGCAGACGCAACACTCAGGATGAAGGAGAGCAAAATGATAGACTAGAGGGAATATCGCGAGACTTATGAAACTGATGAATACGAGTCCCTCATATGCGAGGCCTACATGATGGCAAGGGTCGATGAACCTGGTGCGTCTAACAGACGACAATACAGATGCATACACTGTGATCTGCTTTTTGCCGATAAAAAAAAATTGAACTTGCATAGGGTGGATGGTTGTATGAAGCATGGGGAAGGTGAAGAGCCCCTCACACCAAGCCAGAAGGCTATTATGGAGGTTGTCCTCAGGCGCCATGGACACATGCCACCTCGCAAAACCACAAATAGGACGAAGGGCCAGGCCTCCCATGCCTCAGTGTCCCAAGAAAATTTGGGTGATCTTCATCGGAAATCAGTGTGGACAGAGGTCGCAGAGTCAAGTATTTCAGGAGTTGTCATCAGATGAGGAAAGGGCAAAGAGGTCCATTCTGACATCATGAAAGCTGGAATTGATCCAGATGTCATTCTGAACAACACCTTGGTGGACATGTATGCCAAATGCGGGAGCATTAAGGATGCAAAGGGAGTGTTCAACAATATGGCTGAACGATATGTGGTTTCCTGGAGTGCTATGATTGGAGGATATTCCCAGCATGGGTGTGGGATGGAGGCTTTGAGGACCTACGAGAAAATGATCCAGGAAGGGGTGAAGCCAGACCAGGTCACTTTCATTTGCATTTGCAATGCCTGTGCAGGCCTGGCAGCCCTGGAAAATGGCAGAGAGGTTCATGCTGACATCATAAAAGTTGGAATTGTACCAAATGTCATTCTGAACAACACCCTTGTAGACATTTATGCCAAATGTGGGAGCCTCAAGGATGCAAAGGGGCTGTTTGACAATATGGCAGAACGAAATGTGGTATCATGGAATGCTATGATCACAGGATATGCCCAGCATGGATGCGGAATGGATGCTTTGGAGACCTATGAGCAAATGATCCGGGTAGGGGTGAAGCCAGACCATGTCACTTTCCTTTGTGTTTGCAATGCGTGTGCAGGGAGGGCAGCCCTGAAAAAAGACAGAGAGGTCCATGCTGACATTGTGACAGCTGGAATTGTACCAGATGTCATTCTGAACAACACCCTCGTGGACATGTACGCCAAATGTGGGAGCATTGAGGATGCAAAGGGAGTGTTCGCCAAAATGGCTGAACGAAATGTGGTGTCATGGAACACAATGATAGGAGGATATGCCCAGCATGGATGCGGAATGGAGGGTTTGGAGACCTATGAGCAAATGATGGGCGAAGAGGTGAAGCCAGATCAGGTCACCTTCATTTGCGTTTGCAATGCATGTGCGTGCCTGATAGCCCTGGAAAAGGGCAGAGAGGTCCATGCTGACATCATGAAAGCTGGAATTGTACCAGATGTCATTCTTAACAATTCACTTGTGGACATTTATGCCAAATGTGGGAGCATTGACGATGCAAAGGAAGTGTTCAACAGTATGGCTGAACGAAATGTGGTATCATGGACTGCCATGATTGCAGGATATGCCCAGCATGGTTGTCATAAGCAAGGCAGGCTTAACGCCGAACTGCAGTATCACTTTTATATGTGTTCTCCAAGCATGTAGTCATGGGGTCTAGTGGATGAAGGCAAACACTACTTTGATTCCCTGCATCGAGATCATGGCCTGACTCCTACAATGGAACACTTTGGCTGCATAGTGGACCTCCTTGGCCGTGCAGGGTGATTGGATGAGGCTGAGGACATCATCAACAAATTAATGCATGTCCAACCAGATGCTGCGGTGTGGAAGGCCTTGCTTGGTGCCTGCAGAATTTATGGGAATGTGGAGGTGGCACAATCTGTGGCAAAATCTATTCTCAAGTGGGATCAACAAGGACACCATAACTTATGAATTGCTATCACTTATATATGCTACAGCTGGCAGGTGGGACGATACTGCAAAGGTGAGGAAAATGATGTAATTCAGAGGTATCAAAAAGCAGCTAGGTCGCTGCTCCATTGACTTTGGTAAACGGGTCCACATATTTGGTGGTAGATGACAATTGTATCCACAAATTAGGAAATGCATGTTGAGCTGAGAAGATTGTTTGGGCACATGAAGGAGGTCGGGTACGTGCCTGACGCACGTTTGTATTGCATGATATGTAGGAGCACAAGAAATTTCTCTTTGCCACCACAACAAGGTGGCCATTAATTTTGAGCGGATGAGTACGGCACCATGGACACCTCTTTGATTCATCAAGAACCTTTGAATGTGTGGTGACTGCCACAGCCACCAAGTTCATCTCAAAGATTGTTCGGCGAGCAATTGATGAACATGATACCAGCCGCTTTCACCACTTTGAGGATGGGTTTATTCTAGTGAATTGATGTTGTGAGTGGCTTGCTTCATTCATTAAAAGCATCCAGCTGCTTGGTTCATTCGCCAATGCCCTGGGAATGTCGACTATGACATACTTTTAAAGGCATTTCCTCCCCCCGGCATAACAACGCAACAAGAGCTGATTGTGGAGTCTACCAACCAGGAGGTGCCCGAGATTGCGCTTTGCACCCACATGATCAAAAGCAATATGATTACAGGCATCAGATCATGCTAGCAAATAGAATGTGTATGCCTGCATTGCTACTGGAGCTCCCAATTTGACCACAGATATGACATGTGGCTCTCATTGGATTGCATAATTGTATCTCATACAAGAAAAAGAAAGATACTGCAAACATTTTCCTTACCAACAGGAAGCCAGACAGAGTCTCCTTTGTGGGAATGATCTTCACTCTATCTGGGAGAGATATTTGTTATATGATCTGTAGTCATGCGTGGTTGGGTAGTTGTGCCTTGCCTACGCATAACCAGGGTGATCCTGGGTGTAACACATCCCACCCTTAGCATAAGAGTTGAGTGTCACACCACATCACAAGACAAAGTGGAGTCTTGTTGTGACAATGCCGTCACAGCCAAAGGAGGAGCGGTCGACATTACCCTCTCATTAGTCATATCCATTATTTTGATGTAATTGTATTAATATCAATTGAACCAACATGATGGATCAAGAGATTCACCCATAAGTTTTTGGGTCCAAATTTGAGATATTGGACAGTTACTGGAAGCAAGAGATTGAGAAAAAGAGGTTTGCTTTTCGTGATGTGGTATTGGATATTTAGGAGATCTTGCCGCTTGTTTGAGATCAGCATCTCAAGTACTTTACAATCACTACGTGAAGGTTCAGGCCAAATGAAAGTGAATACAATTCGTAATGAGCTTGATTAGAAGGATAGCCCTATGCACAAGTTTGTTCAGCATCTTAAATTTGGACATGTTCCACACTAGAACTAGCACAACACTCTAATTTCCTTCCACTATCACCAGAGTCAGTCGAAATCCCCCCTTTACTCATTACCTGCTCCAGTCAAGTGCAAGTATGGGCTAACTTCACCTACCCCACTACCCTTTCTTGTGGATATGTAGCAGGAAAATGCCCTCAACAGTACATCATGGTCAATCTTCTCCAGAAATGGTGGATGAACTGAGTAGCTACACAGATCAATGAATGAAGCAAGACACTTGCATCTTCCCAGAAAAAATTGTTTCACCAGTAATCCCCGCAAGAACAAACCCCATCTTCAAAGTGGTGAAAACGGTTAGCATCTTGTACAACAATTGCACTGCCAACAATCTTTGAGATGAACTTGGTGGAGGTGTGGCAGTCACCACAATTTTCCAGAAAAAACTGTTTCACCAGTAATCCCCGCAAGAACAAACCCCATCTTCAAAGTGGTGAAAGCGGTTAGCATGCCGTACAACAATTGCGCGGCCAACAATCTTTGAAATGAACTTGGTGGAGGTGTCGCAGTCACCACACACCCGAAGATTCTTGATGAGCCGGAGTGTACTCCTAGAGGCCGTGCTGATCAGCCCAAAACCAATGGCCAACTTCTCACTGTGGTGGCAAAGAGAAAATTCATTTTGCTCCTCTCCCACATTATGTAATACAAAGCGTGTCAGGCACATACCCTGCCTCCTTCATCTGTCCAGACAATCTTCTCAGCTCAGCATGGATTTCCTTAATTTTGGGGTGCAATTTGTCATCTATAACAAAGACAACAATGACCTAGCTTCTTTCTAGCCCCTCTGACCTTCATCATTTTTCGTACCTTTGCACTATCGTCCCACCTGCCAGCTGCAGCATAGATGTTTGATAGCAAGACATACGTCGCAACATCTTGTTCATCCCACTTGAGAATAGATGTTGCTGCACATTCAACCATCTCCACATTGCCATGGATTCTGCAGGCACCAAGCAAGGCCCTCCAAACCATAGCATTTGGTTTCATTGGCATTTTGTTAAAAGCTCTTCTGCCTCATCCAATTGCCCCATATGTCCAAGAAGGTCCACCATGCAGCCAGAGTGCTTTACTGTCGGAGAGACATCATGATGTTGACATGATGTTGATCTTCCTTCATCCAGTAGGCCAATGTGGCTGCATGCAGAGAGAAGACATATAAAGGTGATACTGTCCAGCTTCAAGCTTTCCGTTTGCATTCCTTCATATCCTGCAATCATAACATTCCAGGACGCCACATCTCGATCGGCCATATTGTTGAACATTCCTTTTGCATTCTCCATGCTCCCACATTTGGCATACATGTCCACGAGGGCATTGTTTAGAGTGACATTTGGTACAATACCAGCTTTGACGATGTCACCATGGACCTCTTTGCCCTTTTCCAAGGTTGCCACCCTTGCACATGCATTGCAAACACAAAAAAACGTGATGTGGTTGGGCTTCACCTCTTCTTGCATCATTTGCTCATATGTATGCAAAGCCTCAGTCCTGCGCCCTGCTGTGCATATCCTGCAATCATTGCGTTCCATGACACCACATCACGTTCAGCCGTAGTGTCAAACACCATTTGAATCTTCAATGTTCCCACATTTGGCATACATGTCCACAAGGGTACTGTGCAGAATAACATCTGGTATACTTCCAGCTTTGACGATGTCACCATGGACCTCTTTGCCATTTTCGAGAGCTGCCAAGCTTGCACATGCCTTGCAAACACAAACAAACGTGATGCGGTCGGGCTTCACCCTTTCCCACATCATCTCTTCAATGCTCCCACATTTGGCATACATGTCCACCAGGGCAGTGTTTAGAATGACGTCTGGTACTATTCCAGTTTTGACGATATCACCATGGACCTCTTTGCCCTTTTCCAAGGCTACAAGACTCGCACACGCATTGCAACTGCAAACAAACGTGATATGGTTGGGACTCACCCCCCGCGCATCATTTGCTCATAGGTTTCCAAAGCCTCCATTCCACACCCGTGCTGTGCATATTCTGCGATCATCGCGTTCCATGACACTACATTTCGTTCAACCATGTTGTCGAACATTCCATTTGCATCATTTGGCATACATGTCCACCAGGGCAGTGTTCAGAATGACGTCTGGTACTATTCCAGCTTTGATGATATCACCATGGACCTCTTTGCCCTTTTCCAAGGCTGCAAAGCTCGCACACGCATTGCAAATGCAAACAAACGTGATATGGTTGGGCCTCACCCCTCCCGCGCATCATTTGCTCATAGGTCTCCAAAGCCTCCATCCCAGACCGTGTTGTGCATATTTTGTGATCATCGCGTTCCATGACACCATTCCATCGCGTTCCATGGAATATGAACGCCCTCGTTGCGTAGGGACGCGGTTGGAAAGCATGGAGAGAACTGCTGTACGAGGAAATGCACGATGAGGGTAGCAAAACCCTCAATTGGGGTGGCCATGTATGTGACGACGTGGCATACATCTGAACGTCAAGTCCTTTGCTCAGATTTGCCATTTGAAATTTGAATACCTGTCAGAATAATTTTTGAATTATGCATAATTTCATGAATGCATGATGTATGCTTGGGATTGCATGATGTATGCTTGATGCAGGACGATGGCAGGCATGAGGGCAGGATGGGAGGCGGGATGGGGATGCGGGAGAGGGCATGGCCAGGGCATGCGTCATGTCCCCAGCGGGCACATGAGGCAGCGGGCACATGAGGCACGGGAGGGCGTGCCGCGCGGCAGCTGCCGGTGTGGTGTGCAGCCGATGGAGGGGGGGGGTTCCACGCTGGCTGAACCGGCTCCCTCGCATTCAACTCCAGGCCCCATCTAATGCTTGGCTATATATATAACCGGTCTAATACCAGGCGGTTATAACCGGCCAAGGTTCATAACCGCCCAACTTTTATAAAAAAAATCTTATTTACTGACTGACTCATTAAGCCATGGACACACCATGTGCTTCAGTGTCATCCCTCTGATGCGGATCACGCCATGGAGGTGTAGGTATGTCCACATGGATCACATCCTTCAACATACGTATGCCTGTGTATATACTATCTAGGCAAAGACCCATGTGTCATAACATGCTGGCATCCGGAAACATCGCCGGCAATGGCATTTGGAATGAACTCAGGTGCCTGTGCCGGCAAATGCAACTGCGAGCCGGGAACTACTCCCGGCAGGTCTGATGTCGGAAACAGGAAACCGGCAACCTGGGAATCGTCGGGTGATGTCATTCGATGCCAAAAAAGCACCAGGAATTGCCGCTACCCCTGGTTTTTTCACACCGTCAGAGGGTAAAAATACTTTTGTTTTTACCGCAGCTGCAACTGTGGCACTATAGTCCAGATGATGAGAGGCAGCCCCTCAAGTGCTCTCGAGACCACAGATTTGCATGCGTGGGACTTGGAGCCCAAAAACTTCGGAGGGACATTGAAAGCAAAGTCGAACACTGGCAGAGGTTTTCTTGAGTAAGAGTCAAACTAAGATTTGTTGATCTTACCGACTCTGTCCTGAAATTCACGAGCATAAAGGAGAAGATCTGGTATACAGAAGATAGGATGGAAGCTTGATCAGCTTTTGGAGATTATAATTTTATTCTATCAAAGGTGGGTGTAGGGAGAGGAAGCACTGTTCAAGTTTGAGACGGCTACTGCATCTGTTCTTTGGTTATTGCAGATGTATTCATTGTTGGGTTGTTTCATGCAAGTTTGACAAGACTTACCCAGCAACTTAGTACCGTCTCTTTATACCCATGAAAAGCCAAGCTAGGATCTAGAGGTAAGATCAACTTATGTAACGGATGCATAGTGTCCTCCTTTTTTTAGTAGATTAGAAGTATCGAATCATACCTTTCCAAAGACGTTCGGAAAGAAAGTATAACAGTTAGGGAGAGCATCTCCACGGTTCCTACTAGAATCCCTGACGTATGAAACTTTTGATAAGTGGGTCCCACAAATACATACTACTACATGCCTGCTACATACATCACCACAGGAGGGTCCCTCAAGTGTCCCTCAAGCTGTAAGTGACACAGTTCCGTGTCAATCCTGAAAGACATCAGCTGCAAGATGCTCGTGACGTCTGCACGTGTTTTTATAGTTTAAACATTGATTCACGAGAAGACAGAATGTGACTCGTGAGTGAGCTGTCGGTTTGACTACCTGACAAGCCTCTACATATTTGCATGTCCGACCCCACCTTCGGCTCGAAATTCACGACAGGATATTTGCACCTGATTCCAAATCTCAGAGGAAGCATAACTGTGGCCTTGCAGAAGGATCAGTTTAGTCGAACAATCAGTTCAGCACAACTCAATCTGAGCCAAATGTAAATATTCTTGAGTTTAAACGGCACCGTGCAGGCATTGACACGCCCAAATCTGGGATTTATGCAAGGTGGTGGTTGAGGGCTTGCTGGTTTATCGTCTTTAAATGGGTTTCTCCCTCTCGTGAGGACTCGGCTTGCGGGTTTCAGTTTTTACACCCGGACATTGTTTCTCAGGTTGTGTGGCATAAAATGAACTTGTCCCAGGGTCATCAGAATCCGTGTTTATCTAGAGAACCTTAAGATCTCCCACAGGAATCATTAAATTAATCCCGCTAGATCCATGTAAAATTTCACCGCCCAGTAGATTTTACAGAAGAAGAAAGGAATGGAAAGGAAAGGAAAGGAAGTTTGGCATCCAGCTGCAACCTACAGAGAGGAATATTCATGAAAGGCTTTTGATGAAAAAGCTCCGTAGTTTAACACACATGGTTCCAATGAGCGGTAAAGAGCCCCAGCACAAGATCGTGAGCATAACATTCTACAAGGGCAGGTAGCCAAGAGCATGTAGACTACAGTCTGGCTGCAATAACATTTTATCTCCCAGTTTTGCATGAAATCATCCAGAGCATGCAGGATAACCTTTGGGATTGTGGTTGCAATCATGATTCCCAATTGCAATTTCCACCTCTTCCGGAAACGAAATGCAAGGCCTCTGCCCTGTGCGGATACCTGTGGAGTTGAAGTGTTGGAGGGGATGACCACCACGCGTCTTCAATAAAGGAAGTTGGGTGCAAAGCTAGATACAACACATGATGTCACCAAATCTGTTCGCTTGATTAGCAGTGGGCTTGTCTGCAGCACCTATCAGATAATTAGCTTCAGAGAAACACCGAACTCCTTCTAGAAAGAGAGGTGCTGCCACGACGAGGGTATTTCACGCAGGCGCGACGTGCAATGTCCCATGACCTGGCTGGGGCAGTCACGCCCTCTTGCATGGCGAAGAACGATTCGAATCCAGGGGAGTCAAATGCGAATCCTGTGTGCTTAGAGCACTCTCTTGGAAGCTGTACCATACCCAGTGTCCTCTCCTCCTCCACTGTCAATCCATCTGGGCTATCAAGCATACCCATTATCTCTTTCTGCCGCTCGTAATCCTCAATCTCTGAAGATTGACAGTACTTCATGTCCTCCTGTATGATTTGGTAGTCGGACGGGAAAAACCACCGCTGTATCCTGCAGTTTCTTGCCCACATATTTGCATTAGAATCTAGGTGCATAATTTTACCGTTCTAAATCTGTGCATTCAATAGGAAGCAGTTATCCCCTTGGGAAAGCGACTGATAATGATAACGTGCTTTAGGATTGTCAACTTGAGTATCTCACAACTTCGCAAACAGAATTGTAGTTGGCAGGTAAATACTAAAGACCCTCAATCGACAATGCTGTGTATGAAAGTCTCAGGTAATTGCCGAAACCCAACTTGGAGTGATCACGATGAACACACTTACCCCACAAACAGGAAGTCGGCTAATAATGCAACGGTTGGGACCAACAGGATTGAGAACCAGAAATACCAAGTGCTCATCACATTGAAGATCACCCAGTATATATTTTCCTGCACCGCATGCACACAGTGTGAGCCATCAACCAACACAAGACAAAGTGGTCGATCCCTTCTTGCACAATGTTAACAAAAATTGTTACAAGCAAATGCCAAGCTGCCATATTGCGAAATTTCTTAACCCATTGCACAAGTACTATGATCTTCTGGTTACGATCAGACAAGAAACAAGGAAAGGAAGCAGGCATGTAAGATCCTCCTTATATTGTCTACCGTGCTCCCTCCCATTTGATTAGAAAACTCCTGATCTTGAGGACATTTCCCCCAAATCCTTCCAGAGGGTGGAAAAGAGAGAGTAGAATATCTAGCAAACAGCAGTAGAAGAGCAATGGGCGGTATCAGACAACCAACAATAGAATCTAGTCTCTCCATCCATCACATGATGCTGTCATGTGTTATGTTTGATGGTGAAAGGTTATCATTTAGTCTGCTTCTTTGTTTTTTCTGAACCACTCTCCCTTTTCTTCTTCCATTCATAGAGGAGGAACAACCGGGAACAAAGTCTGTACTACGAAAACCTCAACCACAGCATCTACATCAATTGTATGAAGATACTTAATTTTCAGTAGGTGAAGTCTGGGGCAATGAGTTCGGGATTTCTGACTCACTTCCAACTCATGGACAGAAAATGACTTTCTGGCTTGATCTAAGGATCATAAAGGTGTTTGAATTAGTTTGGTTATGCCGAGTTGGTTGGCAGCACACCAACCACAACTTGTTTCAGTAGTAAAAAAAGCAGTGAGCTGGGGATGTCAAGTTTGGGCAGAAAATGAACCTGTCTAAATGCAATCGTCACCGCAGAATAGACGGAGACGAAGAGAAACCAGGCTCCAATGCTGCCCCATACACTGATTTGGTGCCACTTTGTAATGGATGTACAGGCCATCAAGAGGCGAACATTCACAGTGATTATTACACAAGTGTAGGCCATAGTCCCAACATCCCACACTCCAAACATTCTACTGGATTCATTCTGGGAACTATTGCCAGCTATTACTGGAAAGAAAAAAAAGATCAAGGACTGGTACAATCCGAAAGTAATCCACACAAACAGCACCCTCCACTTGAAGTGCAAATTCTCAATGCCTGAACTGTACAGCTGTGGGCAAGATTTTGATCGGGAAGCACTTACATCCTACATCACAAACAAATATACAAATAGATGGATGGAGGACATTTAAATCTATTATGTAAGCAATACTTGTCTGGACACAATTTCACACTGCTAAAGAGAGGAGAAAAGGTAACATCAGCTGAAAATTCAACGAGATTACTTACTGTCCCTTCAAAAAAAAAAAAAAAACTAATTCATTGCATCCACAAAATTGGGATCAAGAAATACAAATTCCAATTGATGACGTTTGCTGGTAGATGCAAGAGATGAGCATCTCGTGTATCACACATTATGCTCTGAATGTAATCACCTTGTCAAATATGCCAACCACAATTACAGGTAGAGCTGTAAAGAGAACATTGTATAATGATTGAAACCAGTCATCGTAGAATCGTTGGCCAGAATACCCCGTGAAAGTATTGAACCAAAATTGTGTCATTGTGAACGCCACATTCTTGTAGAAAAAGTAAGCCACCACCTGTCATGCAATGCCCACATTCGATAACCAAACATGCAGAGAAGAAATGAAATGGTACTTTATAACGTCTGCGGAAAGCTCAAAGAGCTTGTGGGAGAAGAGAAATGAAATGAAATGAAATGGTGCTTTATAACGTCCGCGGAAAGCTCGTAGAGCTTATGGGACAAAATTGAAGAAAACATGAGAGAGGAACAAATCCAGAAACCACAATTAATGTTCTAGCGATTGTCTAAGGGTGAAGGCCTCGTGTAGGTAGGCTGCCACGCATTTTTGATCCTCATAGTGAAAGACATCAGTGAGAGTTTGGGTTCCACTGAATAAACAGTGAAATCTCCCACGGATCTCGTAGTATAGAGGGCAGTAGAAGAAGAAGTGTTCTTCAGTTTCAATTTCCTTGCTGCGCCCTATGCAAGCTGGACATAGGCGGTCCTCCCGTTGCAGGTTTTCCCATCTGCCAGTCTCTATCCGTAGGTTGTGGGAACCCACCCTGAACCGCCCCAATACCCTCAAGAGGGAAGGAGATAAGGGTGCTGAAAGGTAATTTGGTCTCAAGATTCTATCATCGCGGAGCACCAAGAATGTCTCTCGATAGAAGTGGAGCTTTGTCGTGAGATTGGGTAGCATCCAAGTTCTCTTGACATGTAATTCCATAAGCTCTCTCCGAATGAGTCTGTTGCGGTCATGTCTGGATGTGATGTCCACCTCATCTGGGTTCATTGGTAATAGGAAAGCAGTAGAAAGTCCGTTACGTTGAAATAAACTGTCCACTCGAGCATACCAGGAGTTCCTGAAACCTGCAGCTTTGAGCCTCATAGATGTTGTGAGGGCCCTTGCCACTAGCCCTTTGGGTGGAAGGGCCTGCAATCTATGGAGAAAGATTGTAAGCCTGAAGAGGGCCTCGGATTGCAATGGTACACATGCGAACTCTGCACCTAGGATCTGAGATGGAGTTGTGCTCCTGGCGCCAAGCATTGCTTGGAGAAAAGATGACTGTAATGGTTCCAAATTCTTTTCCCACCAGGAGACAGGGACACCAGGTGCCCAGAACTCACAACCATAGATGGTAGCAGGGCTGACGACGGTGTCAAACAGCCACTTTTTGGTCGGGGGATGCCGCAGATGTATTTGCTTGCATTTGGCCTGAAGGCGGACGGAGGCCGCCTTACCTTTAGTCAACCTGTCCAAGGCAGTGGCTGCAAAGTGAAACTTGGGGAGTGGATAACCAGACCTAGGTACCGGTATGATTTCACAATCTCAATTTCCTACTGGTTGAAGATGAATCTACGATCAGCCTGGCCATTGAAGACCATGATCTTGGTCTTGCTAAGATTGACCTGCATCCCATAGTCTTTGCAGAACTGTTCCAAAATTTTGAGATTGCGTTGCAGAAAGACTGGGGATTGTGCCAAAAGGGCAACATCATCAGCATAGAGGAGATCTGATTGGGTTGGTCCCCCATCCAATGGGACCCCAACCCCATGGTTTTTCGCTATGTAATTCTCCAAGGCGTCAATGTAGATCCCGAACAGGGTAGGTGAAAGGGGGCAGCCCTGTTTGACTCCAATGTTGCTGTGGATCTCGGCTGAGAATTCACCAGCGACGTTGACCATGCCAGTGACAATCTCATACATAGAAGAGATGGCACAAAGGATGTCTGGAGAAATGAAATGAAATGGTGCTTTATAACGTCCGCGGAAAGCTCGTAAAGCTTATGGGACAAAATGGAAGAAAACATGAGAGAGGAACAAATCCAGAAACCACAATTAATGTTCTAGCGATTGTCTAAGGGTGAAGGCCTCGTGTAGGTAGGCTGCCAAGCATTTTTGATCCTCATAGTGAAAGACATCAGTGAGAGTTTGGGTTCCACTGGATAAACAGTGAAATCTCCCACGGATCTCGTAGTATAGAGGGCAGTAGAAGAAGAAGTGTTCTTCAGTTTCAATTTCCTTGCTGCGCCCTATGCAAGCTGGACATAGGCGGTCCTCCCGTTGCAGGTTTTCCCATCTGCCAGTTAGCAGTCTTGCATTCCTCATCATAAAATGGTGCGTAACGACGAGTGGAGAAGGGTGAGGAGATAGATGGAAGGGTGACGGGAAAGGATCGCAGGGCTGAGTCCCAAAGGGCTTGAGTAAGATGTGTAGCCTTGTCGTTAGGAGATGATAGATGTAGAATGGAAGGGAGGGTCGACGCTAGGTATGTTTCATACTCGGCGTCGTGTAAGTGAGAGAAAGGGGTATTAAAGTGGATACGTGGATGTAAGGGAAGAGACGCAGAGGGGATCCTCACGGGGAGGGAGATGCAAGGAAATGCAAAGGAAAGGCAAGAGTGATCAGAATCCGGGTACCTCGTGATGTAAAAGGAGCTTATTCTATCAGGCTTGTTGGGGCTCCCCAAGAGATAATCAAGCACGCTTTGGCCCTTGTACGTGTGGCAAGTGAACTGGCTGGAGGATTTGAAGTTGGTTGTTCCATTGTAAATGGATAGCCCCTGAGTTTCACAAAACTTGAGTAGATGGTGACCGTAACTTGTGATTTCGCAAGAGGAATCTGCACTTTGCCTCTCCAATTCCGTATGCGAGCGTTGGATGTGTAGAAGATCTGTGTGGTCGAAGGTGGGGGCCTGTAGTGATCCTGTACGGGCGTTGAAATCTCCAAACAAGAAAAAGTCCGTTTGTGGGGTACGGAGACGGGCCATATCGTCTTCCAATGGAACATATGGTGAATCTGTTCGAATATGTAGGCCGTTGTGTGGAGATGCGGCCGGAGCAAAATAACATCCCGCCAGCAGGATGTTGTAGCCTTTGATGCGACACCAAATGTACCTTGCCAGTGGGTCTTTGTATGGGAAGGAGATAAGTGGGAGAAGCCAGTCAGCAAAGTAACAAGCCACACCTCCAGATCCTTTGAGACCTGTACGTGGACGAATCACTGACTGAAAGCTATACCCGAGAATAAAGGGGGGGTCCTTTCCTTCATACGCATGAGTTTCCAAAAGAAAAAGAACATCACACTTGGAAAGAATATCTAGAAGCCCTTGAGGGTGGCTCCACAACGAGCCATTACAGTTCCATGAGCCAATGTGTAGATGTGAGCGTGCGTTGGTCTCATGGTGCCCCAACCCCTATTTAGAGCTAGAGGGGCGACGTTCGTGCTCCCGGACAATTACCCTCCCATCTCGGTACACGGCATAGTGCCCTTGAGCTCGAGCTTGCTTAACCTGCAAGAGTTGCGCCCGCATGGCGTTGTATTGCAAAGGGGTCAAGTCATCGTTGAGGTACATACCCTGACCTCTCAATTGAGGCCTCTGCCTGAGGACTCTATCCCGAGCACCCTTGTCCTTGAATCTAATGAAGAGGACTTTGTTCTCTGAAGATCCTGCACGCCAAGCCCTTTCAATGCCACTCGCGCCCCGTGGGAGAGCAGGTTTTTTTGAATAAGGCTGGTGGCAGCGTCAAGAGGGTCCCCCTCAACAAGGCCCCCTAGCTTCCCAGTGACCCTGATGTTAAGGGCTTTGAAAGCCCGTTGTTGTTCCTCTCGCAAGGTAGCCGAGACTGTCTCCTCCAGAGAGTGAGGACTGTTGTTGGATGTGCTCCCCTTAACTATATTAGCCCAGGAGGAGGCCTCTGCCTTGTGAGCTTGGAGCTCCCGAGCCATTGTAGACGTCGCAGTTCTGTGTGTATCCAGCTCTTTGCTAAGGGATTCCACCTGCAGATGGATGCTTGCTGTGAGGGGATCTGGGAGGCTCTTCTCTGTGAAGGTCTTCACTTCGCCTTCAAGTTTTGAAAGACGCGTATGTGTGGATTTGTCATTGAGATGTTTCGCCAGACCTTGAAGTTTGCTAGTGCACTCCTGAAGAGAGGCCCGCAAAACGTTATCCTGAACTCGCATATTGTTCTCCAAGTCTGTGTATCTGTCTGTTATGCGCTTCTGCCAATCTTTGTCCAAGGAAGTCATGCGTTTCTGCCAATCTTTGTCCAAGGAATCCATGCGCTTTTCCCAATTTTTGTTAAGGGAAGCCATCCGCGTCTCCCAGTCTTTGTCTAGGGAAGCCAACCGCTCCTCCGAGTCATTGTCACGGGCAGCGAGCACTTGCTGCAGAGTCTCCTCCGAGATGCATTTCGTTTGTAAGATGGAGATTTGGTCCCGAAGCGTTTGAACATCGGCACTCCTTGTGGAGTACTGACGCAAAGGAGAGGCTTGATGAGAGACAGGGGCAGGAAGAAGAAGCAGAGGGGAATCAGGTCGACGTGAGGGAGACGGGTAGTCTACCTCGTCGGCAGCCGTCCTTTGGCGTTTGGACGTCATGGAGTGGCGGAGATGGCGCTAGCGCGCCAACGCCCGTGAGCGCAGCGCCGACGCGCGAGCGCCGACGTGCTGCCGCGCGCGCGCGAGAGAGAAACGAGAGACAAAACGAGGAGGAAGAAAGAGAGAGAAAGAAAAATGAAATGAAATGGTGCAATATAAGAGAACAGAAAGAGAGAAAAAGAAAGAGAGCAGGGCAGCCCAAAAGCAACTACTCCTCAGGGATTGTCTAAGATGCCTCATGCAGGTAAGCTGTCAAGCATTTCCGATCCTCGTAGTGGAAGACCTACAAGAGATTGGGTATCCTGGAATAGACCTGGGAGATGTATGAAGAGGAGTGGGTCTGTGTGACAGAGACAATCACTGGAGGCCTGAGGGGTCTCCGAGGGAATGACAAAAAGATAGAGAAAGGGGAAAGGGAAATAAGTAAGATTTTATGAACAAACAAGGATATGTACCTTGGATATCCTGATATAAGACCATCGTCCATGGACCAGAAGTAAGTCAGTCAAAAATCGAAACTGTGCAATCGCAAAATCACTCGCCATCACAGCTTGCATCCCTTCTTGCCCACTGATACCAACCCCAACATGGGCGGCCTGAATCATGCTGACATCATTCGCTCCATCACCAATGCTCAGCGTTATCTTCCGGGCATCATCTTTAATCAAAGTGGTGACCTATAAAAACAGTGAGCAGAATTCTAATCCTTGCTGACTTCTTTACAAACGGGATGTCAAAGATTTTATAACATGAAATTGTCATCAATCAAGGCAGACATCACTAGTTCAGGACTCCAGAAACATGGTTGCAAGCCTCAACTAGTGCATACTGTTTTATAGAAGAGACTTGATAGTAGATGTCATTAAGATGAGCCAATGATTAAGGGGAGGCACACCCACACATGAATAGATGCCCTGTCCATACCTGAGCTTTCTGCAGGGGCGAAACACGGCAACAGACAACAGCCTTACACCGCATGCTCAACTGAAGAAGAGTGCCCCGAAGCTTCTGTGGGTCCAATGCATACATCAGACACCTCCCATCAATCACAAGAGCAAGATCCAATCCAGGGGCACAATGTTGAGCCTCATGAAGATAGTCCCGCAGTTGCTGTGTTACACACTCCTCTATCACTTGGGCTGTCTCCAAAGGGTCACCCTGCATTGACACAAGTCAGCACCTCTTCCAGTATCTCTTGCCCTAATCTTTCCTTTAAATTGAAGCCTTTAGCTCTATTCTAGAGAGTAACATCTAGTACTTGTCCCAGTACCCTCTTCCTACGATGGAAAGCAGCCTTTGCATTTCAATAGGGAGTCAGATCAACTACTCACTATCAGCCAAAAGTCTACTACTCACTCTGTCCTCAACGTCGCGAATCATCTTTATATCTGAGCTGACAGTGAACTGCTTCATCTCATTTCTAAGCAAGCTGCAAGCTGCACACCAACAGGCACAACCCCTCTTCTTAATTGCTTTTTGTATTACTGTACATAAGCTCTTCGGCTTTCTGCATATGTGACAAAGCTCCTTTTCTTCTTAGCGCGTCAGTTGAAGTATCATCAAGTGGTCATACATTTGATCTACCTTGTCCATGGGCCCTTGTGGATCCCCTGTGGAAAATGTCTTTCTTCCTTTCTTCTTTATTTCTTTCTCCTTTCTTATGTATGTGTATCAGTCGATAACTGACACTTCCCCTTCCAACTACCTCCCTTGTAGTGCGGATCTTACTGTAAAGGTGCTTGACAACAGTCCATGAACTCACACTGACAGATGGTTCTCTATTCCAGCATGACCCACTGATGCAAGCTACTCATCTAAAGTCTATGTTGGGTCTATACATGAGTTGATACTCCATGCAACAAACCTACACTAACAGCTTCACAGAGGGGAGGAATTTTGAACCATAGGCGATGTTGATGGCAGTCTCCATTTTGTCACCCGTAAGCACCCAGATCTTGATTCCAGCTTTGGCAAGAGTTTCTATACAAGTCGGCACCCCTTCTTGCAGCTTGTCCTCAATCGCTGTGCACCCAAGCAAAATCAACTCATGCTCAATCAGCTCGCCAACCTACACAACCAAAGTAACATGTAAATAGTTGAAATAGGAAGGAATAGAAAATGTATGGTGATAATCAGAAACATCGGCCAAATAGATGACATAATGATTGCCCTCAAGGCAGTGGGACTACAAAATGTCTTCCTACCCTTTTGTGCCTCTACCACAGCACCTAGATCAGGTGACCTGGGTCAAATTCTATTCCATCACCTCTATCCAAGTTTTAGTTTCTCCATTCATTCCTGTTGGTCTCCCTCTTCAAACATCCCCACATATTGTAATATCTCGCTTACTCTGTTGGAAACCCTAACCAAACCTCTCAGGAATAGGCTCATTACCTCATCAAGTTTCTTGTCCCGGTCTCGTAGTGCTGATTTGGCCCGAATAAATTTCTCATTCCAAGCTTCATAGAGAAGTGGGTCCAAATCCCGATAGGCCAGGCACAAGGTCCGGAGCCCATCAGCCCCAAACTTCTCCAGATGGTCGCGGTTCACCTCTCTGTATCCATTTAAGCGATCATTTGCCATTCTCTCATAAATCACTGTGTCAGCACCCTGTGAGTACATCAACCACTGGTCCTAGTCACCATCTAGTATCAATCCGAACTAAAAACAGGTGACTATTGACGGCAACGACTATGTGCAGTACAATGGAGTAAGTTTGATAAACAATCCTTACATGTAGTTCTGAGACAATGCCATGTGACTACAGTGACAAGAAACAATGGCAAAGTTCACAACCCCATGGCAGCAACATTACTTTCATGACAAGCCATGTAGACCTCAACTATGGTCAGCACATACTTAAAAAAATTTCCACGCAACTGTTAGTGCCACTTCCTCGTAGCAATTCTCATTAAAGGGACGGTTTTACAACTGAGTTAAATCACCCACATTTATATACATCACAAAAAAAGCTAATTAAAGCTCAAACGATTGTTATGAGTCCTGTTCATCCTGGAGCACCCCATGGCAGGTACACATTGGCATCCTTGACCATATAGGAATCTCCAGAGAAGCTCCCAATTTCCATTCAACACCTCTACACATACTGAGCATCCCTCAGATGCACCAGCAGCAATACAGCCCATCACATTCATGTTAGTCACAATGTTTTGTCCGACACATCTACAGCACAAACAGTTGGAAAAATTATGGAAGTATGGGAGATTACTTTGCAGTACAGAACCAGCCTTCCACTGGGATAACGACATATGACAGATTGGCGCTTCCTAGTGCTGTTCAACAAAGCCACACACTTTATGAAAAGAGACACCGGCAGTAGAGCATGACATCTACATTCCCAAGTTGCCAAGTGCGTTAAGATTGCAACGCGGACAATGTTTGAGATCTTAGTGACCAAAGCCACTGCTTGCACTGCACATATTATATACCACATAGCTATGCTCTTTACAAAGAAGATCAAGACGGATCTGGATAAATGATTTTTTTTTACCCTCACCAATCCACATTGAAGGTTAGAACGCTGACCTGTTGAACTCTAAAACATTCAAAATCTCATATTCCACGTCAACCATCCGCCCCAACTTCTCCACATGTGACTCTCGAACTCGGATTGCTGCAGGTGACCGCCTGTCAGTCCATTCCAACGTATTTAATACTCAAAAGCAATCAGTTCACATCCGTTATGCAGACTCTGGTAGTCCTCTCATCAAAAGTTAACCTCACTTTGGGCCAACTGAAACAAGACTCCTGTCCCACAGGTGACTAATTCCATTTTGTAAACCCTGACTTCAGATTCCTAAAATGATAAGAGGCATTTCTGTATTTGTATTGTGCTACGACCACTGTATGATGACACCTAGAGGTTGGCCTTACCCATAGAAGAAGAAGCCAAAGTTTTTGGCTGCAGCAACCAGTGCAGACTCATCAGGGGACGCTGCCTGATATGTAATCCTTTCTGGTATGTCCTCCCCCACTGGCAACACTGTATGACAAATTGCCAGACATCTGAAAAACTCCTGCAAAGAAAGAAAATGAAAGTCAGCAAGAGACATACCTTTGATGAGAAAAATTTCATCACACACCTCTTACTGCCGTTCACAATCAAGAGAGATAGATGCAGTGCTGTGTGGAACTGGAATCCGTACTCCTAACTTACAATAGTAGTCTGAAGGTAACCTTTGACAACCATCTGCTGAAGAGAAGGTATGGCATCTTTCAGGAACAACTTGTCTAGACAATATAGTACCTTGCAAACCTCAGGATTAACTTCATTCCGCCAGCGCCCACTCATTAGTCTTCTATCGTCAAAATTAAATCCTTTCTCCCGTATGGCATCATCTGATCGCAGAATCTGACCAAAAGAAAAATTTATTGCATGGAAGTTTTTTCATGGCAGCAACAACATCTTTTCTGACACCTGAGCGTCATAAGTCACAAAGCTTCTCCTGCCATGTTATAAACAGAAATACAAGAAACACAGCTGTTCTCACATGCTATGCACCAGACTCGAATTTCGACCTGCCAGGGCCTACACTTTTATGTGAGGCCACAAACCAACGGAAATTTCTTTTTCTTTTGCTCACGAAGTTCCAATGTCTGTGAGATACCCCCTAAAATACTCCCACAAGGCTGCGAAACAAATTTTGGATTGATTAAGATCTTATAGGCTTCAGGTGGCAGCACTAGCTGACAGCTTCCATTCCATGGAGTTGGAAATGCAAACCTCCTCAACAGGGACGCCTGTCCGACGAGCAGTTGCCCTTTGGATCTCGGTAACGCCAGTGCCATACATCACCCCAGCTATGGAGCACTTAAAAAACTCCATCAAGTTTCGGGTCAGGGTGCCCGTCTTGTCTGAAAATATATACTCTATCTGCAATGAAAACTACAGACACATCAAACTCTGCCTTGTGTTCAACCCAAGAAAAATACGGATGGAGTTGTGAAATGTATTCAGGCCCAGCCCCTACTAGAAAAAGATTTTTTGGCAACCGTTGTCCACACTTCTAATCACCACCTATAGGGTCCTTTCCAGATCCTCAAGCACTCGAGGGATCTAAGCCGTGCAGAGATCGCAAACATCTGTGCAAGTAGTGCTGTTACATGCACAACAACCTTCAGGATTCTGACACAGTCCATGTCAGCATCTCTGTGTGACCGGTCGCTGGCGGTGCCCACAAATACTCCTGCCTGAGTGCAGAGCAATGTCCTTTTGTGACCTTTTCTATCACTTTGGAAGTCAATACCACAGATATAAAATGGGAGTCCCCGTGAGACTGAGCTCATGCACATATATTAGCAGTCATGCTCAGTCCATCCATTATTGATAAATCCAGTGGGAAAATCATCACTGAACAGTAATGGTGCTGGAGAAAAGTTTCCTTCATAATTCATTTGCAATACTGGGACCAGTGGCAGGGGCTTATACTGACATGAACTCTTCTGGATCACAGCCACACATACTCCAGCAAGCAAGGCACAACTACCTGATGACTGACATGACAGCAGGATGCGATTGTATCGTGACCACTGTGGATCTAAGCTCACCTGAACCTAAAGAGATAAGAAAGCACCAGTTTGCCAGACAAGTTCAAACAGACAAGGAGAGCCATTCTAATGTACCTGGCCAAGCTCCTCGTTCAGATTGGAGGTGCGAGCCAGCGCAGCAGTGTTACTCTCTCTATGGTACATGTGTCTGTCATTGTTTATAAACTGTGTTGACTGTATGACCTTAATCATCTGCAGCAAGTATCAGTTAAGATTGTTGACAAGATTTACTTTAGCTCCAAGTACAAAAGAACCATTATCCTTGCTCAGAAAGGTAATTGATGTGATAACAACATTATAGTCATCAGAAGAACGCACCTCAGGCCATCAAACTTCCAGCAAGCTAAACCAGATGAAGGTTAAATGTGAAAACCATGAGACGTCACCCACAGCTCTTCCATGCAAAGAAGTCATGCCTATGCCACTATTACCACTATGTTCATTTGAATCAGACCCTTATAAGAGTCAAGATCAAAGCAATCTTCACTTTACAGTATAGAGGACCTTTTACAGCTTGGTAATGCCCCACTTTATGTTTCAAACTGCCTGCAAGTAAGGGTTTTTTGCTCGGCATGCGTCGAGGTCAGTATCTGCCTTGTTTTGTACGTGGTCTCCTTGACAAATACCCACGACTTCCTGTTATCTATGTTTGGTGCACTGAAACCTCATATCCAACAGACTGCTACATGTACAAGCTTCTAAAACTTGTATGCTCGTAGAAACTGCATCCCCATCACATATAGGTATTGTACTTAAATAGGAATCACATTTGCTTGGATAGGCCAAACAAATGAATGAGAAAAACAGAGACCCCAGTCGAAAATAGCCTGATGGTTCCTGTGGGCCAAAATTCCAACAGACATCTGGCAGTTGTGTCGATGACACAGAAGAACATGCAACATTCTCCAACTGACAAGCCCATTGGTGAAAATTACCATCACCTCATGGATAATAAAGTTTGAAGCGCTTACCTCAATGGAAACATATAACGAGATGGGGACAATGGTAGAATACAGAGTCACAAGTGTGAAGAATGTGAGAACAGACACCTATCCAACCCCAGGAAACAAGATCAAGCTTCAGTGTGTAGTGAGTATGCCATGTTACAGCACTCTTGCCGTAGACCTCCAAATACACTTATGTCTAGCTGAAGCAAGGTTGCAGGGCTGAGGAGACAGTCCCATGCATACTAACTGCAGAAGATTATCTGCAATGGACAGCAGTGGAATCCACTGAAGGCCCTCTTAGAAGAAAGGTAAGCAATCTCCTCAGGGATCTGCACTTTACTGTCAGAGCACACACTCAGCACAAAACTGATAGTAAAACCTAGGTCAGTATATGGCTTTGCACTTTATTTCCAGCAAACATAACATATAGACTTCCTTACAGTGAGCAGGCATGAACTGTCAGGCATTTGACGACTCCCATGATGACATAATCTAGAGGTCAACCACAAGGTAGAGGTGGAGAAACGCTCCTTACCATGAACCTGTCCTCAGGATTGTATTGATCTTCAATGCCTGCAAGAGTGAGACCCAAATACCACAACTGTCCATCCACGAAGTTGCCACTGCCAATTTCCACAGGAAGACAACACATTGGAAAGGGAGAGAAAGTCGAGGAAATGCCACCGAAGAACATGATTTGAAAATCCAGACATTTGCTGACCACCAACTCATTTATTGCTTCTAATGCATAAGATTCATGCATGCCAAGTTCATGTCGATGCTGACCAAAACAACAGGGCTACAGCTTGCTGGAATGTAGCCAATTGATTTGATTTGAATCAGTAGCTTCCAGAGTATAAACAGACACCCCTTTCGGAGGAACAATGAGTCGACATTTCTCTTGCCAGACTCAAGGTATTGGCATATGCTCAAAACAAAGTCAGGAAGTAGCCACCACCATGAGTACGTGGAGTACAGTTATACTAGCAAAGGAGAAGATGGCAGACCTGCCTACGGCCCCAATCAAACACATGCTGAAAAGGATGAAAAACAGAAGCAAAATGAGCTTGTCAAGTTTCCTCTCCAAAGTGCTTCGTTTAGAAGGCACATCCATTGAATTCATCATCACCTGGACATAGATGTAGCTTATGAAATTCCTATCAATGTTCTCATAACAGAGCATAGCCATTTGGATGCTTCAATAAGGTTTGCAATTATTTGAGATTCCAACAGTGGCCACCATTGGGTGGATTAACAAGACCCCAACCCTACCTGGAGCATGCAGTGCAGGTGCACAGCCAACATCAACTAATCTTAGAAATTGTAAAGAAGACCCCTTACCTTAGTCTCATGACCAGTAAAGATTACTGTTCCCACAATGAACTCCGTGTTTCGTAGACTGCAACCCTGCAGGCACACAGCAAACAGATTTGTGCAGAATTTTCATATGTATGTACAGCTATCTGAAGAATGTACATGAAGATCTGAAGAGTAGAATTACAGGAATTGAAAAAAGGACCACTACTTACCCGAAGCAGAATTTGATTTGGTGTAATGGGGATCATTTGCTTGCCAATGTTCAAGTTGCCCGTGAAGGTATAGAGGGAGTTATTAGGGTGTTCACAGTCAATCACTCCTGTGGTACCAAAGGATTTCCCACCCCTGGTTGTCAGAACCATACTCAAAACCACAGGTTTCAAGAGACTGCTTGAAATCACATCCTTCTGAAGCAACTAGTTGCAGTTTGAGTAAAATAAGCACTTTCCCCCAATGTCTGTGAGGAAATTGTGTGAGAGTTATACCCTCAGTTCACTGCCAGATCTCAATGTGCCTCCCTAATTTGCCAATTACAGGGTTGAAGTCAAACCTCACTCTTTCAACCGCAACCAACCCTATTGTGAAGTCAAAAGTTTGATGATTGAAATGAATAGAGTATCATTTAGCAATCAAACCGGACCTTTGAAGTCAACAGTTTTGTCTTCCTCAATACAATCCCAGGTTCGATCAAAGGCTTTCCGGATCTTGAGATTGGTCTCACCATCCAAGTTGGATGTCTGCACTAAAACAGTCTGAATCAGCATGAGCTTTGCCCAGTTGAGTCTCTGAGGGACTCCCAAAAAACTCAAGTTAGACCCTCAACTAGTTCACATCAATATGTCAGCAAGTTTTCAGATGACTACAATCTCCCGCAGAATACATTCGAGTTTGAATTTCCGAAGTCACACGTTCGCACTGAGGTCAACTTGCAGAGATGACTGTGCTGCCCACTTCTGGATGGAACCACTGGCAACAACACTCAGTGTTCTGTAGCTGAGCACTTTGCCTGTTGCTACACTGGCTTGTTTGCCTCTTGTTAACAACAGCGAAAATGAAGTCTCACCTTAAAACTCACCATTAAAGAAGATTAAAAGTAAATGGATCCTGAGTATCATTAAGTTGTAGCAAATGATGTGTTACCTCAATGTAGCAAACTCCATCTGTATTTGTACTTGCCAGGAACAATAGATCAGCTGGGAAATAGAAGTCTGCTTCTACCTGTCAGATCATTGACCTTAGAAACCCATATCATCTCACAGCCACTTAGATAGCTATATCAAGTTGTATGTACTGGCAATCTGGATGGTTTGCAAAGATCTATAATCAGCCATATTAGTAAAAAGTGACTGAAACCTAAGGAGTAACTTTACAGTGCTTTAGGGAGACTGACCTTTCACCGGATAACACTTCTCTTTACATTTAGTACATTTCTTGACAGACACTAGTTGTGGTAGAAGATAGCACTCCAGAGTCATACCTTGACAATATCACCCACTATCAACTTGCTCCATGGTATCTTCACCCATCCACGGCCTTGCAACACATCAATCAAACTTGAGTTGATCACCTTGTCACTATTAAACCTTTTCTGCGGCCACAAGCAGGCCAAAAAATCAGTCAGATGTACTGGAGACTAGTGGATCAGATTTCTATTTGTAACAAGAATACTAGTCCCCCTATTTCCAGCACTTTCTGTGGCGAAGCCTTCCACACCATCAGCTATAAACCCGATAATGTTCATGGCTGCAACACATAGGTAGCAACAGTATGAACTAGAATTGGACTACATACAACCCTAGAGTTTACTCACCCGATCCTCAAAACCCTCCTTTGCAAGAGAAGCTGCTAGCACCAGCACCAAGGGACCCACGTTTGTAACTGGGTGTACAGGACTGCATGTCACAAGTGAACAATTCAGAAAGACAGCTCATAGAACAAAATTAGAAGAGACACTCAACCCATCATCAGATTAAATTACGATAAGGAAGGTCGGGAAAGAACGAGGCTTGACTGATGGGCTGCTTCGTCATAAGCAAACAGCTGCTACAGATTGTCAAACAATAATCACTTACACTTATTTATTCAAGTAATGCTGTCCAAATCTGCCACTAATACTCAGCTCAGTAATTCTAATTGATAGTTGCGACGCCTTCCTGTATGGATGCATCCTGTATGCTCATCATAAATCCCAGTGACATAAGAGTTCCAACTCCACTCTTCCTCTATCCTTGGTATCCATCTCGTCCCTTTGCATTGAAGAATCTGCCTACTGCTCAAGTTACACCTCCTGGGACTGGGAACTCAAACCTTATTATTCATATCGGGTTACATAATTTGAAGCCACGGTGAGAGGCAGACATTGAATGGTCACTCTTACTGTTACTGGTGTAACGCACGGATAGCAACAGGACTTCTTGGGGATGAAAGTATTGCCTTCTCAAAAGGCCCTCCTCCTTATACCAATGACAGGGACAGTTAGTTCAGGTCGAGCAGCTAACTTAGAAGGCTCTCAGAGTCTTCAAGTATTTAAGCAAAATCAGTGGAATGGGAAAAGAACAAACCTAATTGGGGTAGTCGACAGAACTGCAATCATAAGAAAGTAGAGATTGGCTACACGCCGAAACTGCACAACACTAACAAGTGGGTCTTGTCAGAATCATCATCATAGACTGCCCAAGCACCCAAAAAGACCTCTTTGTGCCACAAAACGATAAAGAGAATGACTAGCAGTGAACACCTAGATCCCTTGTACTCCACAGAGAAGGATACCAGACTACTGTTTCTAAACTTAATGTCATCTGAAATATGAGTTTTCTGAACCAGTAAGTGAGCGACCAGAGAGGAAGAAACATAGTTGCCATTGAGGTAGTTCCCCTCAGACACATATGGAAAATGCACCTGCTCATACAAGCCTTTAGGGAAGAATGTGAGGTAGCTGTATTTGGTGGTTGAAATCTCATTTCCCTGCCATTACACACAACATGCTTTCAAATTAGAAACGACCACCAGAGCCACAAGTCAAAATGTAACATTTCCTGCAAGTTTGCTAGTTCAGCGCCGTGCTAGAGATGAGTTGCAGGACTCTGTGTACTTGCTTATATAAGTTGTCAGTACTGCACTTGGTTGGCATGGAGTGAATTTTCCAGACCTATAATTCTGGAACAACAACATTTGAGGAGGGGAAGAGATGAAGATGTGTACTTGCAGCAAATTGATTGCCCCCTGCCATGATTCAGCGGATCATGAAAGCGAGGAAAAGACTGAGGGTGGGGAGGAGGGCATAACACAAGCCACTACCAGGCCTAACGCTCACTGCAGTAGTGGGACCTATATTGGTACATTATGTTGATTCTGACCAAAAAGCTTATTGTCCTGCCATCACTCTTGTGCAGAACCAACAGTTCAATCCAAGGAGGGCCAAGGAGGGTCATGGTTTTCGGCACTATGAAACATCTCAAATGCAGTTACAGCTTCCGATGCAACGTATTGCTGCTCTTGCACGGACGTACACTCTCATCAACAAATTTGAAAACACCACCAGAGGGGCCAGGTAGAGAGGAGTTGGGATGAAGGGAGCAGCGGACCAAAACCTTGAAGCGGAAGCGCAGATTGGAGTACTTATCGTTGCAGTAAATTGTGCGATGAATCACGGGCTCGTCACCTTGCCCAAAGGTGTTGCCCTCCCCCTCCAGCCGCCCAATCCACCTCCGGCTGAGACGGCTTCTAGAATATGCCCCCATCCTGTTTATTCAAAGGGCTCCACCTGTTAGTGATCCTGTACTTTCAGGATACAACTATGCTTCGAGGAAGTATTTTCTTTCTACTGAGGCACAATTACACAGCACAGATCCCCTTTCGCCATTATGTATCCAACATTTGCAAATCGTCCACTCACCACCGACAACAGGCACTGGAGGTTTCAATACAACAGGACTCTGATCAAATTGAGAAAGACTGGACCAATGCTTCAAGCTCAATCGATCGCAGAAAACAGCGAGGCAGGAAATGACAGCCATGATAGAAAACACCAGGGGATGGGGAGGCGCCCTTTCATAACTTCACGAGCCACACTGCATTTTCGCAACCTACGGTTTTCGATTCACAAACACTGGAACCCAACGGAGTTCAAATCTCCTTGCTCATGGATGATAAGGACACGGGTATTAGGACCTCTAGACAGGGCTACAATCAGATCAAGCGCTTGAAGCTCCAGTCCACTGTCCAGTAGACCTCGCACGTACAAGTACGCTGATCTACCATCTCTCTGAAGAATCAGATATTTGAAACACCCAAAACCATTGAAGGAACCACACATGCGTGTATGTTGGGTGCCAATGTGCCGACTCCAGATGTGGGTCAGCTAGTTTGGCGGCAAGCAGAGTACCGAGACGTTCCATAACATGAGAATTGTCTTTTCTTGGGGAAAATCGGAGAAGGCGACCACGATTGCACCAGGGTGTGTTGGGATGATGTTCTATTTTCATTGCCAGGAAGCAGCCACTTTGGGCAGGTTTGTCTTCCGAAAGAAGGTTGAATAGTGAGTAGCAGCCTCAAATGTTGGTCTTTGTGCTGGTGCTACAGCGCACACACCTGGACAATAAGGCGCTGTAGGTTGAATTTGCAATTTGGAACTAAGTGTCTTGGGTCATTTCCAGGCCTGGAAGTTCAGCAATCTGATCACCTATTAGACGGGATCATATCAGAGCTTTGTTGATGGGAAGCTGTAAACTAACTTTCATTGTCTTTCTAAGGTCACCAGCGGATCTAGTCTGGATCAGTGCCTCTCTCTTCTGTTAGGGCGATTGCTGCTACTTGTGAGGTACGAGCAATGTCCCGGGCCAACATTCTGGTCACAATTTTTGTAGTAAGGAATTGGGTTTCGAAGAATCCAGCTCCCCATTCATTCGATCTAATTCGTCGCAAAAGGTCTTTCCTCGATTGGCGAAGGTGAGGTCTTGAGACTGGCTAAGCTGCAGGGTGGGTAAATTTGGGGAGGAAGTGAAGCTGAATCGCTTTGTGAAACAAAATTGGAAAGTTTCGTACAACTCAAAGTTACAAAGGGAAGTCATACTGCTAGTAACTCGGGATCGGAACCCTTTTCTGTTTGAAGAGTTAAAAACACTTAATGAGGACCTTATCATTCAATGGTCCTTGTCCGTGGACAACTGCTGAGATTGGTAACATCAGGAGTGAGAGGGTGGGACGAATTGGAGCCTGGGTTACATATAGCCCCCTCAATCGCATTACTTATCGCGGCTGCAATGTCCTGTGTAGTTTGATTCTCAAGAAGAGACAAGTCCATCTGCATGTATTTGCACAATCTCAATCTGGTTAGTGAAACTTGTTCGATATCATAAGACACATTCACAGGAGAAATCATGATTGACTACGTCACCTTGCACAGGTTTATACAAGGGCCTCAAATACTTCAGGTGTTTTAAAGTATATTCTACGGCGTGCTTTGGGGGCTAATCCTCCATGGATCATCAGGCAGATGTGCATAAAGCTTGTGCACCATTCAGTAGCACTGCAGGTCCTGTGACACTTGAAAAACAGATATGATCTCTGGAAATTTCCCACAAGTGTATATCGCACTGCTGCATGACGGTGGAATCATAGGGGTATGTTTGCAGTCCAATACATATAGGTGGTTGTCTCAATACTCAGCAGGGTCCAAGTGTTGTTCTGAAGCTGAGCTCACATATGGTGTGCACGTCATCGTGCCTAGGCCTTCATGCTCACAGTTTGTGGCCTGGTGATCAATTTGTGGGCAAGTTTCTTATTGTGATCCAGATTTAATTAAATCTTGGTTTGTAGCATTAACATGTGTTTGGGCAGCTTGAGGGGCCGCCCAGGCCTCTCAAATCTGGCTCAAGCGTGCGAACTGGATCTGGAGCTGTATGGATTATGCACTCAAAGCAGTTGTGCAATTTAAGGATTTCTATGCACTTCTTAAATTTAAGTGTGAAATTTGTGGAGGTGGACATGAAAAAGAAGCTCCAGAGATGTTCAATCTACCTTGGCAGCAAAGACATCGTTCCTTTTGCCAGCAGTGGTCCGGATGTTAGCATGTTGCACATGCAGCTTCAAGTCACACATCACCAGCATAAGGTCCGTGAAGAGCCCCGGCCTGTCCTTGGCACTCAGTTTCACCATCACTTGCTGCTTCTCCATCATCCTCACCTGCACAAAAGCTTTGCAAAAAAGGTCACAGGGATACCTCACATTGTTTTTTTTCAAGGAAACAGGGACAGGGATACAGGGAGTGAGCCCCAACGACCAATACACTGGGGATTAAACCCCAGACCCACAGGCCAATGCACAGGATCAGCAAAAATGCCAAATGGGGGACATTGTATTTTTCTTACAGGAAATGTTGATCTGACCATACTTGCTATAAAATCTAGATTTTCCAAGTGCAGAGCAATCCAACATATAATGTCCCAGTGGTTGGGGCACAAGGCCCCCTTGTGAGCAATTGTGGGTTCAAAGTCAATAACCCCCTCCATAAGAGGGTAAATGGTCCTTTCTAGTCCCTGTGGGAGGTTTGGGCAGTCACATTGCCCTGGTTACAGCTCAGTAAAAGAAAATTCTAAAGGTGGTACAAGCAGTTGATCAATAACCATCAAATGGTCATCATGCCCTTCAATAAAGCCTGGGAGAGGACCTCCAATGTCCACTTCTGGGAATAAAAGTTCAACTGGGCACTTGTTAGTTCTGCAGAGAACACCTAGTGGCAGTTTTATTACTCGATGAGACATTTTCCTTGGATTAGCAACATGCAGTGTTTGACGCCCATTGTGAAAGAGGGTCTGAGCTGCCAAGTTCAATCATCTTGTGATCTAACTTACCTCTATCTGAGGCACATCATCCACCATCACATCTGGGCAGACCTGATCCAATCCAGCTGTGTCAAATCCAATATCTTCCAGCTTAAGCAACGGGGTGCCATCCAGGTCAAGCTGGTGGGCTGTAAATCCCTGGTCTGATGATACCACTTCATCTGCTGAGTCAAGTCTCTCATCTTCAAGAAACTTGGAGGGATGTTCAGCATTGCTACAGGTAAAGGCTGTGTCTGAGTCATTCTGCTGCAACCACCTCCGCATTTCCTTGAGATAATAGATCGTCTCTCCCAAAACTGACTCTCTACCGACCTGCATCAAGCATGCACAATCTCAATTTGTTATACTTAAATTCTAAATGCGTGTGCTTGAATGTATTCATGACCTCGGCCAACTTGTAAAGATGGGTGATCAACACAGCTTTATATGATAGTTGGAGGCGGTCAAAATCTTACTAAGTGCGTTCCAAATCTAAGGCGTACAGTTTTATGATTCAAGGTCTATAATTACCTCCGAGGAACAAGAATCGGGCTGCAGCAACCCCTTGAGAGTCTGGAACTTTTCATGCAATTTCTTGTTGTCGTTATACTCTGGAAGGCTGTGGGGAGCATCCAAGCTGAGTGCCCTACCATCCATGAAAGTGACTACTTTAGCCTTCTTCCGCACTCTCTCGCCGGGTAGATTCTCCATATTATCGCCCTCGTCCCCCAAACTGTCTTCCCATATGCAGCCCACCTCTCCTTCTTGGCCGTCTGGCTGCGATTGCCCAGGCGTTGCACCATTAGTGGTGGACCACGAGTGCCTGCTGAAGTAACCGATACTCGGACGCATGTCCCCAGAATAGTCTGGACCGGTCAGAAAATGTTTTTCCTTGGCACATGTACGATTCAGAAGACCTGCACCCGACTTTGAGAGTCCCGGCTGGGGTTGTACTACTTCTCCTTCAGGAAAATTGCTAGCACTAGGTCTCTTCACTTGAACATCTAGCAGATTCTGCAGCTGAGGGTTGCTCTCAAATGGGGTTACAGCTTGCATGTAATTACAGTGCTTGGCAGGAAAAGAGCTTTCCAATTTTGTACTGATGACATCCGACCTGGACGAGTTTTGTGACAAAGCGTGTAGCTGGTCATTGTAGGAGAGTACGGCTGGAAGTTCCAAGGAGGAATCAGGATCAAATCCTTCGGTCTTCCTGGAACCACCCTTAGTGAGAATTTCCTCTGACTTGACGATCACGGTTTGTTGCATGGATTTGTCGAGCAAAGATGGATCCGTTAGCCCTCCGGGCTCAGGTCCCATGAAATGCTGTCCAGCTTGGCTAGCTGAGGACTCAAACTCGTGTGGGTTGGAGGTGCACGATAGCATCCCTGATGCTTGGCGAAAAGATGCAAAATTTGTTGTAAAACGTCCCTGTAGTTGCTGCATGAGAAAGGCTGGGCTAGCTCCTCGCCAAAAACTGGGTAGTCCATTATGCTTTGAAGCCTTGGTCATGCTTGAGGCTGGGTTTTGTGTTCCTAACCCTCGTATATCGCATTGATTATCACCTTGGAATTTTAATATACGGTCCCTTGACATCTGCTGGTACAACTGCTCCTCTAGCAGCGAGAGACTGCCCTGAGCACCTCGTTGTTGCAGATTAGTGAGGTGCTCCAGATGCCTGGTCTGATTGTAGTCCAAGGAGCAGGCAGCTGCTTCCTGTGTTGGAAATGAGGTCAGCTGAAGATTGAGACCAGAATCTTGCGTTGATCTGTACAGGTCGGTTACAAATGGCGATCCCCGAGTTTCTTCTCTTTCAGAAGAGAATAGACCTTTCGGCAGGTATGTCTCCATGGCCGAGCTGTAGTTCTAAGTGGTTATGAAGTTCAAGATTCTAAGAGGTACCGGCCGTGCACCCGCCTCTCCATCGGTGCTGTTCCGGAAGACTGGGGGTCGCTTCATCCAGGTACAATAACTTGGCGCTCAGTAAGCTGGTGGCGACATGCTACAGTAAGACTTTTTGCTCCAACAGTTATGCTCGCAAACTCGACCGAAATGGCTGGGTCCTCCAATATTGAGCTTGCAGTTCGCACTT
The DNA here is from genome assembly GCA_030704615.1 of Takakia lepidozioides. Classification (NCBI taxonomy): domain Eukaryota; kingdom Viridiplantae; phylum Streptophyta; class Takakiopsida; order Takakiales; family Takakiaceae; genus Takakia; species Takakia lepidozioides. The sequence continues at coordinate 35,989,560 of CM060731.1, read as the reverse complement.
CGCATCCCTGGACCGCAGTACACACCAAAGTCTGAATCACCACCCCATACTCCTCACTGTACATCTCTAGAGATAATTATGGCCAAGTGAAACACTCTAGATATAGTCAACTGGACTGTACTGTCCAGGAGTCGCTGGAGATCGATGCTAGATGATCTTAAAGTTTGAAAGCTCACAAGTGAATTCAGATTGGATGGGGCAGTGCAATGATGGCGGGCAGTGACAGATGATCATACACTGCAAATCTATCTGGTCAAGAGCTCCTCAGACAACTTTGAGAGAATCGAGAAGTGTAGACCCAGCGGAGTTTATCGGTTTCGAGGTAGTGTCAAGACTCAAACACAGTCCCACGTAATGGAACATCCAAATTTCCCCGGGCAAAATCAGAGCTCCCTCACAAGAATGCGTTTCAGAATTGCAGTTGAGATCACAAATAGTTACCTGATTCCGGATCCGAGTTTCAATATAGAAGATCCTATCGTCGTCCAGACATAATGTGCTACCTTTAGTAGGACTCCACAAGTCTGTTGTTGTTGTCTGACTCGTTATACAAGCTAAGTACCTTGATTCCTCTCACGTCCTTCGACAGTAAGTACTTCAAGTTCATTCAACGACCCCATTCCATCAAAAACAGCTCGTGATCTAAAATTTCCACTCTATGTTTCAAGCTCGCTCACGATCCCAAATATGCCCCATCCTCCAATTCAGGTTGACTCTCACTTGCTCTCTAGTGACACGGGAGTGACACCCGGGAACAAGTTGTCAACCTGCCCACAGGATTCACTGTTTAGACCAAGATCAGCTATTTCAGACCCTGAAACCAAGGCCATCAGGGCCACTTAACATGCAACAACATACATATTCCCCACTCGGAAGCTTCCATCGACACCATCTCTCCAAAAACAGAAGCGGATCCCCACAGTGAGGGAGACGACGCTCTCCGAAAAGCCCCCCATTCCGGCACCTCTGCCTGCCAATGGATGAAGTATCTCGGTCAGCAGACGCATTCGTTCCGCCTTCGTCTGCGCCGACGACCGTGGTGGACCAACGTCAGACGACGTCTGTCCTCACGTCGGTAGGCCCAACGACGCCCCGTCTTGGGCGCTCCTGGTACCGGCCCACGTCACACGTCCGGCGACCGTCGGTCGCTTTACACCGACAGGCCAATAGCCGCGGTTTTGCCAAGTTGAAGGATGGATGAAACCTCGAATTTTGGGTGAGAGTGGATGAGATGCGTGACTGGCTAAACATGGCTATGAGAGAGACAGATGACTCCGGCCAAGGCCGGCGTAACAAAAGAGCCACTTCACCTTGCGGCTACTGAACATGGCGCTGACTTGCTTTTTTGGCGTTTACCAAATTTGATCGTGGGTTGTCTATATGTGGAGAGAGAGATGACACGGGATTAGCGTAAGACTCTTGGGGTTGTGTATATGTACGACAATGCCTGTTCGTAATCATTTGTCGAATGCTCCTCAATGACAGAGAGAAACTCCGGCCGTGATAAGAGACTTCACCTATTGCTCCTTTCACATGGTCGACGACATAGGGGGAACTCCGGCAGTGTAGCTGGCGTATCTAATAAGAGTCACTTCACCATTCGGCTCCAGCTCATTTCTGATTATCGAATGTAGCTTTTGAGTTGTCGAATCCTTGTCAAAGGGAAACTCCTGCCCCCATGTCCAGTAAGGGTCACTTTGCCATTAGGCTATTGCTCCTTTCACGTGGTCGATGACATAGGGGAACTCCGGCCGTGTAGCCCGCGAATCTAATAAGAGTCAGTTCACCACTCGGCTCTAGCTCTTTTCTGGTTGTCGAATGTCGGTCAAGAAGGGAAACTCCTGCCGGCATATCTAACGCCCTTACCACATGAGCAAGAAGGAGAGGCAATGACGTGGAAGTCCATGGTTAGGGATATAACGGGCTATGGTAATAGAACGTAGGTACATGCAAGAACCACTTTACGGCTACCACATGACCGGCAATCCAATGTGCATAAGGAGACAAGAAGGGAGAGAAGAAGCGACGATCTGTGTTAAAGGGTAAACGAGAGAGACGAGCTCCCCCTGGCGGGAAGGAGCGAAACACGACAAAGACATTCCCTAACATTTCGAATTTCCAGGCAGTAGTCCCTGGAAATCCAAGTTCCGCGGAAAGGCTCCACTTATGCACCACGTCAGCCATACTTTTTCATGTCTTTCTTTGCAGTTCCTCTCGTGTGGTAGGTGAAGGTGCCACTCCACGATTATCATATTCTCGCGTTTGCTTCCGGTGCTGCCACTTGTGTGGTAACACTCACTTCCAATGTTGTACTGGTATGTCCATTTGACATACCATATTGGTCCTAGTATGCCTAATGGACCTCTAAGGCCAAGATGGTAGATCCACATTGGCGTAGGTAGGGTACTTGGCTGGTATGAGTATTGCCATGTGGGACATACCCGGATTCCAGGTAGGAGTAGGTCTGAAATTGAATTCACGTAATTGGGGTGGTATGTATATGGGTATGTTTAAGCCCCATGTGCATCAATGATAGTACCGCACTGAAAAGTGGAAGAAAAACCAAACATAAAGATAGGTTCGAGTAAATAAAATAAAAATGAACTTCTTATCTTCACCACCATGGGGCGCCTTAACGTCATAATGCCTACCCCTTGCTCGCCCGCCCCCCCCCCCCCCCCCCCCCCCCCTCAGTACTGGTCTCAATCGCTACATCGCTGGCATGGTTTGCAAGTGATTAGATCTTTCTCCGTAAACCCTAAGTTCTAAAGACAACCCGGTATTTGCTCAATGACACCCTCCAGTGGTTGGTCCTTTGATACGTTTACTCATACCCGGGCATATACCGAGGTCAATTGGCACATACCTGTACAACATTGGTCACTTCGCCATTCACCATTCGCCATTCGCCATTAGGCTATTGCTCTTTTTGGGTTGTCTGACTTTCTTTGGGGTTGTCAAATCCTTGTCAACGACATAGGGAAACTCTTGCATCTAAGAGTCACTTCCCCATTTAGCTATTGTTCCTTTAAGGTTGTCAAACCCACGGAAACTTTGGCCGTGTAGTCGGCATATTTGAGAGTCACTTTGCCATTCGGCTATTGTTCTTTTGGGCTGTCGAGAACAAGGTCCTTTTGGGTTGCCAAGGACGGCGTATCTAAGAGTCACTTCACCATTCTTTTGTTCCTTTCAGATTGTCAAATCTTCATCGACATAGAGAAACTTTGGCCGTGTAGCCACCGTAACTAAGAGTCATTGCGCCTTTTGGGATGGGCCCTATGGCTCATCGTCAAAATCTATGTGGGGTAGATAGGCCTATGATAGTTCATCTAATGATAGTGAAAAATATAATGGTGAATTTTTGTCGTTTTCAACCAGGGTAGAATTGATAAGATGCCCCACATAGGGAGCATCCCCATCCCCACACACTCGGAAGTATGTAATTGACTTCATGAAGTTCACACAAAGTTGTTAGGTCTCAAAGTTGAATGAAAGGAGGATTTTTATCCAATAACTGTTTGCCAAGTGGCAAAAATTAGCATCTTCGGCTCATTAGTACCTGACCAAATCAGCGTTTTTTTTGCAGCGAATTCTCGCCAAAATGGAATGTCATGTCGCACTATTTTTTCTTGGATGAAATCGCCAAACTTTTCCAAATAAAAAATATATCATGGATGAATTTGCCAGATATGGATGATATGAATGGATTAAAGTACTGAGGTGGATGATTCTGTCCTAATTTCAATGGATAGAATGTATTTCTATTTTTTGCAAGACTCTATAGCCACTTGCGCTTTTTTCCAAATTTCAGGAAAAAAAAATATTGGACCAAATCAGTTATAGGGTGATCGACTTTGGTAGGCACTATAACGGTCATAGGCCTATTTATCCTACACCCCGCACTAGATTTTGTTGTTTTTACCTTTAAGTACCTCTGAACATGGGGGGTAGAGGAAGATCGGAAGTACACGATGCAATGGAGGTACATGAATGAGGGTACATGCACGGACCCGCCGCATCTATGAGTCGAACCTGGCTTATTAACTTAGTATGTTTCGTTCAAACCACATATTTCAAACCATGTCACTAGCTAGAATTAAGTCAAATTATAATTCAATACAAACGAAAGGCTTGCAGCAAATCTATGGGGTGATCATGTGTTGAATAAGCCCCCCAAGTTTGCGTGGGCCCTGTCCATTAGAGGGTGGTCCAGGAATTAAAAAGTTGGGGTTATAGTAAGCTACACCAAGATTTGAATTAATAACCGCCATGTAAGGGGGTAAAAACAAAACATGAAGGCGACACCTGTTAAATGGGGATGGTTCAGGCACCAAATTGGGATAAGCAAGTATCACGTAGCCAGTGTTTTTTTTTTTCACTTTTCCAAAATCGCAAGTAGGGCGACATGTAGATTCTACCTAGCGCCCATGTTGTGAGAATAACGAGGCGACAGAGCTAGAAAAATGGCTATAGTACATGTGTCATATTTTAACAGGTCCACGTGGACAAATCTAGCTCCTGATATTTTACCATTGGCGCTTTCTGGCGATTTTTTTATTCTAACTCGCATAATTCCTTAGTAAAAATAGCTAACCTATTTTCCAGATCAAAAGGTAATTTTTCGCCAGATTTAAAAACATTGCACGTGGTGGTTTCTAGGGGTGACATGTGTCCCAGGTAGCCTTCTAGAAGGGTCCCACTGGCCTAAGAGGGTATATAAAGGAGAGACAGGCTCTCTTCCCCTTGCCTCTTACTACTTACTACGTTAGTACGAAGTGGGCTCTTCACACGTAGGCCCCCAAAAAAAAGCAAACATGAACCATAGATGTATTAATTAATAGGGACAGTAAGCTGAATAAGCCCCCCAAGGCACGCCATGTGTTGAATAGGTTGTAGGTTTTGTCAAACACGTGTGTGTAAACTTGCATGTAAGGAAATGCAGTCATGTGTATTGGGTTTTGGATCAAGGATCTGTTTGTGCTGAAGCTGAGGAAGATTTACTTGCAGTCAATTTTGAAAGAAAACATACACCCCCCTAGCTTGCAATAGTCGCTATATCATGGATGTAGGTTAACTTAGAAGCAGCGTTTTTTTAATTGGCGAATTTTCGCCAGATTTTGACCTCCCAAACAAAAGGGAATATTCTGTCATAAATTCCCTTTTCATGGATGAAATCGCCAAACTTCTCCAAATGACAATAAATTATGGATGAATTTACTAAGTATGGATGATATAATTGGATTAAAGTATGGATGTGGATGATTTTATCCTAATTTCAATGGATGAACATAATGTACTTGCAAAACTCTGTACCCGTTCATGCTGTTTTCCAAATTTCTTTAAAAAAAAACATTGCTTAGAGGCAACCTCTCCTATTGCTTTACATAGTTTCGAAAATCGATATTCGATGCTGTGGTCAGAATAAGAAAATACAATAGAAAACTACTTTATGGCAGAAAATTCACATACACATACTTTGTATATATCACATGATAAAATACATGATACCACAACCGCCGGAGCGATGAAAATCGCTTCGCAAAACGTGGTGAGAGGGGGTGAGAGGGTTGGGACTTAGACGCGTTTGCTAGTCCCCACCTCTTCCCATGAATCTTCTCGCAATCTTCTTCTTCAAACTTGTGGATGTGATCATCCCTTCTCCTCTACTCTTTCATTGCAGTGCTGGATGTTGACAGGCTATTGGCTATCGAAGCTGCTCTTTATCCAAGGGGAGGTCACTTCCAAATATTACCACTTGACGTCCAAAAAAATATAGGGTGCCGAAAATTTTGAGAAAATAAAATTTAGAATATATTTAGAAATACTATAGGGTACTAATATATTGGTGGCACCATATTTAAATTAAAATATGGTCCAAAATAAAGTCGTATTTAAAAAAAATTAAAACTAATATATGATGGAGATAAATTAAAGGGGCACATGTCGTTCAGTGACACGCGGTTCGGGACACGCAGCGGAGAGGGCATAGGCGCATGTGCACAGCAACCCTAGGCTTCCCTCTCTTTTGAGGGCATTTGAAATTGAAATATGATGTAACTAACAGTAAGTGGATAGACATAGATTCAATTATTAGTTCAGTTACTATGAGATTTTATTTTGCTCAGAACCTTTATACTTTAAATGATGCTGATGCATCTACTTTGGATAAATTTGTTTCCAGCAAATAAAAAATTTCATTACCCCGTAAATTTATTTTATTTATTTATTTTCAAGTTAATATAGGGTGTCAAATATTTCTTACCTGCTATAAAATATAAATAATATAGCCTGCAAGAAAATATGCCATATTACAAAATTATGTAATAAAAGGGTGGCCAAAAATTCAGAAAATAAAATTAATACCCCCATAGAAAATACATGTTTGTCTCACGTGCCTGAGAAACTAGATAGGGAGTGACCTCCCCGAGTCTTTATCTTTATCACTTCATGAGAATTATGGCAATTTCCCTACTGAAAGGAGCTGCCCACCTCAACCCCTTTCACAACGACCTTTATGATTCTTCACTTCTCTTGTCTCGAGCCTTACTTTACTCTGCTCTCATTGATTTTTGCAACATGTTGCGTTGCTACCACTCGTTTCCCCATCGAGCGCTAATGTCTGTATCTTACGAGAATGCGTGGTCCACCATTCAAATGACGTTTTCTGCAAATAAGTCTCAGCTGCCCGTCGTTCATCTTCTACCTATTCTCATTCTGCCTCCGACCTCTTCATTACTCTTTCTTCTCACTCGCTTCTCAGTTCTCTATCTTTAGATCTCTCTACTATTCTCGCTCCTTCTCAGTACCTTTCTGCTCTTTTTCCATGGCTCCTATAGCCAATGCCTCCATAGGTGGCCCTCAGAGAAACCCTTCCTAAATCCGCGTAAACAGGCGGGCCTATGGGACGTGCAGGCGGAGTGGAGGTAGTGTGAGAGGCATTGGATCTGATGCCTCTATGCCAAAACGCAGACGCATAAAACGTTGGGCCTCTTCCTTTCTATCCTCCTTCGCCTTGATCTTGTTGCAAGAAACCAAACTCGACATCGCCAAAATTGCTTCAATAGGAAGTACATTCTGGCCACCTCATGTGGCTTGGTGGAATCCAATGATATCTTCTTGGCTCAAACTCTATCTCGAAACGTGGCTCTTCAAAGGACAGAAAGACATATTAAAGCACTGCTTAAATGTCTCTCACATTGTCAAAAGAAATTGGAAACCATCAGAGAAGGCCCTCTGACTTTGAACTCCTATCTTGAGACGAAGAGAAATCTGGCGTTGCTCACTGCAGACCAGGAAGAATTCATGAGAGTTAGAGCGGGTATTAATTGGTCTTTAAAAGGCAGTAAGATGAATGCGTATTTTTTCCAGAAAGCGCGGCAGAGAAGGGACGCCTCCCTCATAAGCTATGTCAAAGATGAAAATGGTGCTCAAATCAGCAATCCTAAAGACATGGCAAAGGTGGCAGCTGTCCATTTCTCAGGACTCTCTCTTTTCTGCGACTGCTGATAGCCCTTCCCTCCTGGACTGCAGAATTGAGGTTCTTGACTCCTTCCCTTCAATGCTTTCCCCCGAGGAAAAGGCAACTTTATGTTGTCATTTCACAACTATGGAGCTTCTGTCGGCCACTGAATCCCTGTCCTCTCTTAATCTCCAAGAGCTGATGGGATACCAATGGAATTTTTCAAGTGCCTTTGGGCCCTTGGGAGCTTTGGGGGAAGACTTTATGTCAATGGCCAATGACATTCTGGACAAAGGCATCATGCCATCCCAGATTTCGCAAGGGGTAATTACTCTTATCTATTAAAAAAACGACCATGACAATCTAGCCAACTATCGGCCTGTAACTCTTCTTAACTCCTCTTATAAAATCATTGCAAAAACACTTGCAATGCGGCTACAACCCTTGTTAGCCAAGTCCAAAGCAAACTGGATTCCAATGTAGTAGGATGATTCTGGATAATATTTTGCTCTCTCATGAAGCTCTTCACACCGCTTGTCAAACGCAACAACCACTGGCCTGCTGATGTTGGATTTTCAAAAGGCCTTTGACAATATTCATTGGGGCTACCTTTTGGGTGTTTTAAGGGCCTTTGGCATTGATGATGACTTCCTCACGTGGATTGGTATTCTACTCTCCTCAGCCTCCAGCAGGATAAATGGTGCTCTTTCTAAGTCTTTCCCTTTTTTTTTTTGTCTGTGCCACAGGGTTGTCCTTTAGCCCCCTTCCTCTTTTTGATTGCAGCTGATGGGTCTGGATCACCTACAATAGGAATGACTCAGGAGGGCTAATGATTTTTCATACTCCATCCATGGACCCTTCTTCCTCCATTAGATCCTCTCTCTTATGCTGATGATACAACCTTGTATTTAGACAACAACTCCTCAGAGAATCTGAAGTGTACCCTAAACTCGCTTTCTTGCTTCTGTGATGCATCAGGCCTAAAGACCAATTGGGAGAAATCTGTCGGCCTTTTAAGCCAGTTGCCAAGCTCTTATCATTCCAAGCATTGTGATCCCTGGGGAGCTGACTTTGGGATTGAATTGGTTGGAAGAAGTGGTAAGTGCAGACTACACAAGCTTAAAAGCGGCAGATGTGCCCTCCACGAAAAGTCTATGAGAAAAGATTAATTAAAGATATTTGCTCAAATATATTTTTATCTTCATAGGTAATGGTATACTAATCATATTTAGCAAATGGTCTCATCCCAAATATTTGAGATATTTTCTATTATATATATTTTTAAATTTTTTATTTAGAAATAATAGCTATTTATTATTATCTTGTAGTTTATGACATTATAACAATAAGTTCCTAGAGACAATAACTATTTATATATTCTTAGCAAAGATCTCCACCCAACTATGAATTTTTCAAAATGCTATGGACAAATCGTCATTTTGGGGGTTTTTTTGGTATAAAATAGTCCATAGTGTCTTGATGGATGGATGGAATAGTTCACAAATTTATATTTGTGTCTATGCAAACATTGTGTATCTAGTTGTAAAGTCCATATAATGAATTGGTTTGCACACATAGGTTTTCAGATGGCATTTAGGACAATAGAGGGATTGTGACAGTCCATTGGAATTCCCTGCAAAAGTCCATAGCTTCATGAGATTTCATCCAAATTCCAAAATATTTGTATTCACATGTACATATGGTAAGTGGCTAACCCATTCTAAGTCCATTTGCTACGAATATATACTTATGTGTATAGGTTGAAGAATAATATGACAAGCAATCAGTCGCAAACTGCAAATTGCAGTCCAAACTAAGCCAGTGTAGTCTGCATCTACCCAGATGGGCAATCTCATGAATGTCTTTAGAATCAAATAGGTCATGGCCTCACATATGAAGCTCACTGTGCTGGCTAAATTGAGAAGAAAGCAAGTCCACTGGAGGTTCCTGAACCTCTCCATTGTGGGAAGAGCGCTTGTCGTTAATCAGGTTTTTTTTTCTTTCTCTTGGTTCACCTCTTCGGTCTGGTCATCAGGCTCTACTTTCATCAAAAAAATGAAGAGCTTGGCTAGGAGGGTAGTTGCAGGTTACGGTGGACCAAAAAATATGTAATATGGCAATTTCTGCAGTGATGATCTCCATTCATGGTACCTTTTATAGTAAAATCACAATTCAATATTTCATACAAGTTTATACGGTCAAAGATTTGTAACTACAGTAGAGACATACTCCAATTTTTTTAATGGTAAAAAAGATCATCTATGAAAAAGCTATGGACTCTTAAATTGAATCTTATGGACTGTTGTTATACATGAAAAACCATATGGACCACAAAAACATCATATACACCTAAGTAATAGCAAAAAAGAAAACACATTAAGGGTGCTATTTTTGAAAGCTACCCAAATGCACTTTTATATGGATTAAAAACATCAAGAATGAGAGGTATGGACCAATTTATACTAAACATTGGGCCCAAACTGGGCATATTTTCTCTAATGTACATCATCCTCATTTAGAGGCTTTTGGGATATCATCATTACTATAAATAAATAAAACCCCATAATCTAGAGGTGCCAAGTGATATATCAAAAATCTCTAATTATTAGAAATACAAAATATTATTCTATTTTTCAGAATTAAATACTAAAATTTCTAATAAAACAAATTCTAAGCCTATTAGGGGTGGGACTTTTTACTAAATATGTTAGATATATCATATCTATTATCTAAAATTAAATATTTGGATAAATTCCCTCAATTTGAGGTACCTATATAGACTTTCATGGAGGAAAAAACTGTTTCTTTTGATCCACCGTACCCTGCAACAGCCTAGGAACTTCATATGAGGAGCTACCTTTGCATCCATGAACAAAAAGGCTTTGATAAGTTGGGCACAACTTTGTCAAAAGAATAACACGGAGGTCTGGGAGTGTTGGATCCGCTTGCTCAAATAACTTCTCTGCTTGCCAAATGGATCCCTCGAATTTTTATTGATCTGGATAGTCCTTGGAGCCGTTTGGTAAGGCATCACCTGGCATTGGCAAAGCCAAACACTAGCCCGCTATGGCCGGCCTCGCTGAGGTGGATGGTTCATGGGTGGGGGGGGGGGGATACGGGTTCTTGGAAGTCCATTTGGACTGCTTGATGTATTGTGCGTCCTTTCTTGTTCCAATCTATGCCTAAAACCTTTGACGAAGACCTCAAATAACCTCTTTTTGCTAACTATAACAGAGATGCGGAGGAACTCATTGTTTGTTCTAAGCGTTGGGCACACTGGGAAAATGCGGGTCTTTCCCACCTGCTGCACTTTGGGTATCCTGCATTTGCTTCTCCCATAGCTCCTCGTCTGCTGCTTCAGAGGGTCCCTCTCTGAGGATAGTCAATGCTGGCTGGAACACAGTAATGGGCACTCTCCCACCTTGTTGGGTTGATCTCCTTGCGCAACCAAACCGTCTTGTGCTGCCTTTATGGCTGGGTTTTTCTATGGGATCGCAGCTTATGGCTATGTATGCATTCCATAAAACCCAAGACACTATCTCGGGAGTCAACTTCATTGCTTTCCCTGATGGAACCTTGTGCAAACCAAGACCTTATCAGCTCTTAGCCTCAGTGAAGTATTACTTTATTAGAGTTTTCTGTTCCACTTCAGGAAAAATTAATTCTCATCCGCCTGATGAACTGCAGCACTATTGGGATTCTTTTTAACTGGTTCTTTGCTGCTCCAATCGAGCTTCTCCAATTTGATCCGGGAGAGTGGCGATGGATGAACAAGAAGTAGGACCATTTCTTTTCCTATACCGTCAACTTGGGCTACTCTCTCTTGGTTCCAAAACAGCTCTTTGAAAGAAAATGGAATAGAAAGTGGGATCACTTGAATGGCCCCCCGATCCACTGGAACTTTGTTTGGGCTGATATTTGGAATAAGCACAGGCCTTCTAAGAGTGCATCCTTCCATTGGAAACTGGCCAATAAAATTGTTCCAGTGGGTGCTTCTGTTGCAGATCCCCCTTCCATCTGTGGTTCCTGCAATCTCAACTACATAGAAAACATAGAACATTGTTTTGTTCTTTGCCCCTTTGCAGCCACAGCACACAAACGTGATGTGGTCGCGCTTCACCCCTTCCCCCATCATTTGCTCATAGGTCTCCAAGTCCTCCATCCCACGCCCTGCTGTGCATATCCTGCACGTTCCACGACAACAAATCTCGTTCAGCCAGATTGTTGAACACTCCCTCTGCATCCTCAATGCTCCCACATTTGGAATACATGTCCACCAGGGCAGTGTTCAGGTTCACACCTGGTACAGTTCCAGATTTGGCGATGCAACCATGCACCTCTTTGCCCTTTTCCAGGGCTGCCAGGCTTGCACACACATTGCAAACGCACACAAACGTGATGTGGTCGGGCTTCACCCCTTCCCCCATCATTTGCTTATAGGTCTCCAAAGCCTCCATCCCATGCCCCTCCTGTGCATACCCTGCAAGCATCGTGTTCCACGACACCACATCTTGTTCAGCCATTTGAAAACTCCCTTCGCATCCTTTAACCAAAGTCTCCTCTAGTCTTTGTGGGGCTAACAATCCTTCCACTTCCGCCACATCATCATTATCAATTGATATGTCGCAGACCACTCTACGTGCTCGGGGGCTCTTCTCCAGGACAACTTTCCACCCCGGCTCCTTCACACAATCAGAAAAAAACACTTGATCAACCTGGCCAGGAAACACAAAAGGTTGCTCAGAAGGTGGAAGCATACGGTTAAAATTGACAAGTGTGAAGCCAGCATCATCCTGCTTCATTGACATAGGTTGACGACCCACGCGACTCGCCCGTACCCACGAACACAAAAACACTATAGGCTGTGTTTGGCCATAGTCAATTTGCAAAATCTCCCTTATAAGACCCACATATCTTGTAGGTTCCTCCATGTCATTGCCTGAATTGTTGGTAATGGGCTGGAAAACAGATGAGACTCCACAATCAAAAGACACCATACTTGTTGTGTTCATGCCGAGGGATGTAACCCTGTAATGGTTACCATACGCTGTCATACTCTTGAATGACAGGGCAGTAAATGATGGAGGCCTTGAAAGATCCAGTAATTCCTCACGTGTTGTAGGATCAAGCCCATCTGATTGAATTGAGAGATGATCCCGTACACCTTGAGGGAGCCAAACAGCAAATGGAGGACAAGGATGCAAATCAGGAGGGTACTGAATTGCCGTGGGATTGCTCATGCCTTCCAGCCCTTGCTCCTCACGAAACAAGCGTCGTCTGGCTTCTATCCGTGTGGACTCTGCTTCATATATCCTGTCACAATCCGAGGGTCAGCCAGGAGATTGACAGAGGTGGCGTGGGAGATTTGAAAAGACGCCATATGCCAACTAATGATAAATGACTAAAACTTGGAAATCTGAATGTCAATGAAGTAGATTTCTTACCCCAACATGACTGACAGACGAGGATGGTTCTGAATGATGTACTCATGTACAATATCACACAGGTCATTCAATTTTCGGGCTTTAGAACTTCCTTCCACAACTTCACGTTCCACAGATTCTGCCTCATCTGCATCCCACACCCTTCGTACACTTCCATCAAATCCTGCCATATACTCTGTGCAAAAACCCAATGCTTCTTCAAATTGGTATCCTTCTGCCATGCTCCCCTCGGGCCTTGCCATGTTTCTTATGTAGCCCTTCATATCTTTCATTGCCCGCTCCATGGGGTACATCCAACGAGATGCTACGGGCCCGCATAAGTACAACTCATCCACTAGGTGAACAACCAGATGTGTCATCACATCAAAAAATGATGGTGGGAACTCCTTCTCTATAAGACACAGAGTGAGAACTGCTTCAGTTCTCAATTCCTCATACTCTACAGGATTCACCACTTTTGCACACAACTTCTTAAATACACGACATACTCGCAAAATGGCCCTTCGAGGACCACTTGCCATGAGCCCACGGATAGCAAGCGGTATAATTTGCTGCATGAGCACATGATAGTCATGTGATTTCATGCCAGACAACTTCTTCTTCACCACATGCTTTTTGAAAGCTGATGCGTAGCCTGTTGGCACTTTCAAGTTCTGCACAATCTCCAGAAAGACTTGTAACTCAGCCTTAGTGAGGACATAAGGGGCAGGAGGGATAATTAACGTATCTGCTCTGTCAGGATCATGTTGTAGCCACAATTCCGGGCGTATCCCAAGTAGCTCCAAATCACGGCGAACTTTCAATGTATCTTTATCACCAAAAGATAGTTTTAATAATATTTTCAAGTTCCAAGTTCTTTTCGCAATGCATTGCGTCAAACGTGTGGCGGATGAGGAACCACATCAACACTGCCCTCAGTGTGAATTCGCGTTGACCACGAGGACGGGAAACATCATGAGCTGCAATCCCTCTCCATAGTTCCAGTAGCTCTTCCACTAGGGGCATCAGGTAAACATCTACGTTGTCCGAGGTAACAGACTCCTTACCAGGAATCACTAACATGACAAAGAACTTTTTGGTCATTAACCATGGAGGCAGATTGTAATTGACCAAGAGAACGGGCCATGTGCTCCAACTTGTGGATTGAGCTCCGTAGGGATTTACACCGTCTAAGGCCAATCCAAATCGCAGAGATCGCGGCTCTGCAGCAAAATCCTCAAATGTGGTGTCAATGTGTCTCCATGCTTTGCTATCAGCTGGATGTCGAACCAACCCATCCTGGCTCTTATGTCTGTCGTGCCATGTCATGAGGTTAGCGATCGATTTACATCGGTACATACGTTTCAACCTTGGAATGACATGGAAGTGTCGCAATACTTTCTTGGGCACACTTCCACGACCTGGAATGTAACGGGAACTGCGGCACACTGGGCAAATGTCTACATTCTCATACTCCCCACGGAAGAGTACAAAACCACGCTCACGGGCATGAATCATGGTGTACTGCAATCCCATCTTGGCAATCATGGTTTTTGCTTCATAGTGAGTTTTCGGCAATGAATTCTCTTTAGGCAAAAAACTCTTACGCAACAATCCCAGAAGTTCATCCACAAATGCATTGGTGCACTTGTGGGTAGTGCATGCGTTCAGCAACGTCAAAGTTGCTTGCAGCCGGCTGATGGAGCACCCTTCAAACAGTGGACATTGCGACTGTCGGAAGAGTTTATCATACTCGGGATCAACGTGCAGGTGAGCATTCTCATCAAATTCATTGTCTCCGGAATCGTCGAGATCATCGTCATGATCGGCAAATGTGTGATCGGTTCCACCATGAATGGGGTCCTCTCTGTTTGCATCTGCAAAAGAAACGCTTCCTGCAATGCACGCTCTACCTCCAATCCACCACTCTCATATGCGTTCTCTGTGACATTGGGCTCCCGCTGTGCCGCAGGGCCTTCGTCTTCATCATCTGAATATTCACATCCCTGCATCCCAATAGTCATCTTGTGAGTGGACCAACAACGATGTGACACTTGTTCATATTATGACATAGGAGGCACGGTGACGTTGCAGTGATGCAGTCATATTTACGTATGTATCTTATGAATATACACCAATCAAAACACGACATTTGTAGCCATTGAAGTCATAGTTGCAGTCACTTACTTAGTCATATATGACTACATGACCACACATGACCAATGAAAACACGACATGTGCATTAATTAAAGTGATAACGGAAGTGGCGTAGTCATAGTCACGTCTGTATCTTATGACTTCTTGACTACAATCACCCAACGAAATGTCGACATGTGGAGAAGAGGATCGTTGCATTCAAAATTCAAACTAAAGTGCTGAAGGGAAAGTGGCAATCTTACTGGAAGAGAACAGCGTCGGAGAAGAGGATCCCTCCCGTGTATCATGTAGTGATTCCTCACTGTTTCCAACAACAGCACTTTTCCTCCATGACACTCATCGCAGTTGCATAGCATTTTTGTATGCCCATTCCTTGTGGCATAAGCTTCTCTCTTCCCTCTTTGCATGCTACGCACAGTGCATTGTCTCTTGTTTTGCACCAGCTGCCAATGTGCTATTTCTATATCTATAGTATACTATAAGTATCATTTCTGAGTGTCCATGGTGAAGCGGAAGGTCTTCGAAGTGACAGTCCCTCTCACTGAGTACGAGAAGTTCCGAGAGCGCCAGATTGCTGCCATAAAGGAGGTGGAAGCAACGTTCAAGCAGTCGATAGATGGGTGAGTTTAGTTCCTGACTTTGGATACCCACCCACTAAACTTGCGATTCGCCTTATCCTCTAACCTTCCTACAACAATCATAAGCTTCATAGCACAAATGGGGGCGAGTAGCTGCGACTTGTACAAACAGAGAGGCAAACAACATGCAGTGAGTGACGATTAGGTTTGAGGAGGGTGTGTCATTCGGCGGGAGATGTCCGCCGTCATTCGTGGGCAGCCATTACGTCCTGGTAGGGTGCGGCTGTGGTTCAGCGTAGGCTTAAGAGTATTAGGGTATGTATGCTTGCAATTATTTGTGATTGTTTGAGAGGGAGGTCATGGAGGTGTTTGTGCAGGCTTACGGGAGCGAATCGCCCTCGCAAGCCACGCGCTTCGAAGGAAAAAGCTAGGGATCAAGGTCCTGCAAGGCAAAGTGCTAGACTGAAGACGATGAAGACTACGATTATGCATGAGGGCTCTTCTGAGGACGATGAGGACGATCCACTCCTCCCACACCAGTGCGAGGCGAGTGCGTCGTCAGCGGATGCCACGGCAAGCCAAGGAAAACATGCCCATACTCATGTCGCAAGACAAAAACGCCCATCATCTACACTACGAACATCTTCTCCGTCTGTGAGTTATAGTTCTTCACAATGACCATGATTCAAATTATGTATGTTTTTGGTAAAATCACGAAGAGATAGGGTATGGTAAGATCATGAAGAGATAGGGTATGTCTGTCAAGACAGGGAAGTTGGACAATGCAGGGGTCAGCCAAGGCACAATCACAAATGATTTCCACTAGACAAGTTGAAGTGCCAAAGGCATGATGTCAGGCCAATGTAGACTTCAGGTGTGTTCAAATTCTTTGCCCCATGAAACCAACGTCCTGGTACTAAGCTACAATGGCTACTTATAGAGATACTTGGGTTACTTATGCACCCATAATATCAGTAAAACTTGGAGGGATACTTCTCATGGACCCATCAGGTTTGTCCATTTGAATTCTTGCTATGGATTTCAGGAACACCCCATACCTAAGAGGGTTCAAAAATGTATTGGGAGGACATCATTGGGGCCAATCAAATTTGGGAGATTTACTGCCCAAGATCATACTGAGTTTTGGGTAATCTTGTCTTTACAAATGATATGTGCTTCTAGTTTTTTATATTGAATTCAAGGATTTGTTGTTTGCTGCCTATATGTATGTGTAATCACCCACATTGTACTGGGGGAATTTCTTTTCAGGGCAAGCACAAGCGCACTGGATCCACGATCCCTACTGCTAGCAAAGGAGATGGCGCCCACAAGAACGCAGGAGGTGGCCCTAACTCTCCCATCGTTGTGGGTTCTGTGCCACCAGTACCCCCACCTTATTATGGTATGCCTCAGTACCCACAATCTGGCACTAAATATGGTCAGGGTCAATATGGTGCTTCTCCATATGGGCAGTATGGCCAGTATCCTCCTCCACCATATTTGCCACCCCCTAATAGCTATGGGGGTGGCAGGCCACCGAAATATCCTCCTGCTTATGGACAGTATGGCCAGTATGGTCCTCGGCCTTCTGGCCAACAGCCATGGCCACTGGTCCCTACTTGGCAGGATCCTGCTTTGAATTCTCCTGAGCGCATGGAGGTCTCTGAAGGAGGGGAGGGTGCCGTTTCAAAGAATGATAGAACCAATGCTTTAAAGAGGGCTAATAGCTCAGCCAAAATTGAAGCTGCCAAGGTGAAGGAAGAGAGAATAGCTGCAGGTCTTCCTCCCACGGTGATTTTGACGAACCTCAAATGAGCCCCGTATGGTCAGACCCGGAATGTATGGCACGCTGCCCTTAAAGGACAGGCTTATCGCAAGCTAGATTGTTCCCTTGCCATCAACAACCAACCTGATGAAGTTGTATACGAAATCAGAGATCACTTGGCTAAGCTATTTTCATATACGCACACAAGTTAAAAGACTTCCACCTAAAACAAACAATTGGCAGAATAATGAAGAGCCAGCGTTATGAAGCACACACTGCGTGGTTGGGTGGTAAGGGGAAACCCATTACTATATCTGACGAGGTATGGAACAAGCTTGTAAGTTACTGGCAGACAGAGGTGTTCCACAAAGTGTCGGGCAACATGAAGAAGGCAAATGGTGCAATTCAGAATCCTACCAAGACTGGCCGTGGTGGGAAGGCAATGGTGGAAGCACACTTGGTAAGTGGCATCATCACGACTCTGTATTTTGTTCCTCATTGAATTGCTATGTGTATATAGTCAGCCCTCACATTGCTTACTGACTTGTGGCATGGGTTTGTTTGTGGCATGGATTAATTTGTAGGAAACACTATCAGGGTGCCCTCCTACATTATATGAAATTCAAGAGGGTTCAGTGTCACGGTTGTCAGCTGGGAGTGACAGGCGGGTAAGTGTGTTTTCTACGTTTGCTAGAGTGGTTGCTGCATCATAGGTTGCTAGGGTTTTTTTCAAGGCTTTTGGCCTGGGGTTTCTTTCCAATGGTTGTTCATGCTAGGTTTTTTTTGTTTGATTCATACTTGGGCAAGTTTTCATGGATTGGCAGGAGGGAAGTCTCGCATATTCTACAGTAGTTGGCAGGATGGATGGCTTGGACAAACTGGTGGAATCACAAGGACGTGACATGGCAGAATTAAAATTACAGATGCAGAGTATGATTGAGTACCAAAAAGCCATTGTGACCAGATTGGGGATTAATCTACCAGGCGCAGGACCAGTGACATCTACGATGGATGCGTCTGCTGTGACAGTATCAAAATGTTTGGAATCCCAATTTCAGACGGTAACTGGTGCTCACTCTAAGCCCTTATGTCTTCCTGTCACTGATGATCTTTTGAATTTGACCGAGCAGCAGCAGGATATAGGGAAGGCCAACTGTGAGGTACACGTGGAAATTCAGCCCTTGCCACGTACAAAGGCAGTAGCAGTCCAGGGGGCAATGGTGACAGAGCCGCCGGGCACACCGGATTCTGGTATGCAGGTATGTGGGAGCTTAAATGGGGAGGAAGATGCAAACGGGGACAAAACAAACAAGCAGGTTGCTTTAATTTCTCCTGCTCACATGTTGAAGCCAAATGACAGTTTACTTCCTCGACCAACGAGGAAGCATTTACTAATTCTGGACTTAAATGGTCTGTTATGTGAATCTTTTCATTCTGCTAATGGGCCTGCATCCTTCCCAAAGGTTTTGTGGGGAAGATGTGTGGCAAGAAGATGGTAGTTTTGAGACCACGCTGTTATGACTTTTTGCAAAAGTGTTTTGAACACTTTGAGGTGGCGGTGTGGTCTTGTTGCCAAGCTCGCAACTTCTTCCCAATGGTGGACTATATTTTTGCAGCCCACACTAAGCTGGTTTTCCAGTGGGATGCCCTTCACTGTGACGAGGATCCAGTCCTCCCATGCCGTAAGGATCTGATTCAAAGCCATTATATTTCAAGAACTTGTCTAGAGTGTGGGCAGACTAGCCAGAATGGACTTATGAGGACACTGTTCTTGTTGACGACACACCAAGAAAGGCGACAAACAATCCTCCCTTCAGTGGGATTTTTCCAGAGCCATGGAAAGTGCAACCAGATTCACCAACTGATGAGTATCTAACAGAGGTGTTGTGGCCTTTCTTGTGGAAGGCATCGAAAGCTGCCAGTATTCCCAAGTTTTTGGAGTCTCAGCCTGTTTTCGGACAACAGCCTTTTTGACATCCAGGAAAAAAACATAAGTGGGTTTCCCTTCTTTTTTCCTTCCCTGGATATATTGGCTACCATTCCAAGCGGCATTTGTGCAACCAACCGCTATTCCAGTTGAGCAGAGTGATTCAGAGGGTGACGAATATGTTTCAGATTCAGAATAAAGTTTATTGTTGGAACTATGTGTTCAATAGCATCATCCCACAATGGTCTGGCCACTTGTCTGTTTTTCAAAGTCTGTCACAGCTGCACAAACCACTTCAAATTTATCATGTATCACCCAAAAAGTGGTAACAATCACTGTTGTGTAGGCAACCACTCATGAGCAACCACTATTATAGTGGTTCCAATTACTTCAGTCCGGATCACCACCCACTCTCCACCACTGTCAAAGTGGTACAAATCAATGAGGTGTCTTTAACCACTCAAGATCAACGTGCATGCACTGTCCCCGTCCACGTGCAATATTATATTTATTAATTAAAATATATTTCCAAATCATAAATCACAAATAAAATAGGAATTATTACACGTGGAGTAGGAAGTGGTTTCAACCACTTCCCATTACTGAGGTGTCTATAACCACTCACAATGTACCACTGCACTCGTCCACGTGGAATATTATCTTTATTAATTAAAATATATTATCAAATAAATAATAACAAATAATAACAAATTATTACACATGGACTACTGAGTGGTTGAAATCACTTCCAACCACTGTCTGTGATGCCACCGTGGCATTTCATTGGGATTAACCACTGGCAAATGGTTACTAATGGTTTATAGAGTGGAAAAAGACAGTAGTGGTTAAAGGGCCAGTGGTTATTCCGCATTTTTCCTCTAGTGTATGATCCACCGCTACATTCCCAATGAACCGCACT